>CAMTDV010000007.1:84247160-85447160 GCA_947069175.1 Scalesia atractyloides | reverse complement strand
GAGTGTGGTATTTTGCTGGAGAGATGGCATCTTGACAGAATTTTGGGGTTTTGACACTTTTAGTCCCTCAAAAATAGTTTTGTGGATTGTCATGAATTATCTCTTGACCTTTATTCAATGACATAATGACACAACTAGTTCTTTTCGTTCAACACGAGATGTATTGAAGAAGAGTACGAATAACCGAACGTTAATGGGTGTCACACTAGGTATTTTTACGACTTATAAGCATTTACTAGCTTAAACGTGAATGTTACGAATACTTATGGTTTCGTGGGTCAAATTACCCAAACTAGTAAGGTTAAAGGTTCGGTGAAGAAGCGGAATACTCAAATATGGTAAATGAAGGGATATCCCGTTAACGGAAGTTGTTCGGGTCGAGAAACAACTTGTTTAAATAAGAAACACGAAAATTATAAAGTCTAGGGGCCTTTGGGTTATTTGATGAAAGTTTTAATGAAGAAAAATAAAGTTTCAGTGTCTCGCCGTAGGCTACGGTAAGTTAAAAATATAAACAGCAGCCTTAGACCGTAGCCTACGGTCCTAGACCGTAGGTTACGATTAGGTATAAAAATTTTTGTGAATTTTGGACATGTTTTAGGTTAGTTGAGTGGCTAACTCATTGAGGTATGATCCGAGAACATGTACACGTGTCGGTATATTACCGAACACGAATTGTATAAAATGTTACATGCTGTAACTAGGATGCTTAATACTAGTTAAATAAATATTATAAGATTTGAACCTCCAGAATATAACAACCAGCCTAACACATAACCCCTTTTTGAAATGACAAGTTAAAAATAAAGAATAAAAAGTAAAGTAGTATATTCCTATTTTAAAAAATTATGTTAAAAGAATAAATGTGCAAACCAAGAAACAGTATCTTGATCATCTTACGTCATACTACCAGTATTTGTCCCTGCAAACTCCATTATATGACATCTCTTTCATTTCTCCCTCTTCGCTCTTACCATACACAATCCCATTTCTTTTGTAACCTTTATAATCCACATAAAATATTGGGCAAATAATCATGCTACATAAAATAAAGCAAAATGGAATTACGTAAATATTAAAATAAGTGACTGTGTTTCTTTGTAATTTACTGTGTAAAGGGGTAATTAAAGGTTATGTAGTTGATATAAAATTTTAATTATAAATATATAATAAAAGAAGTATCAAAATACAAGAATACCATGGTAAAAAAATGTTTGAATGGTCAAAAGCACTGTTATAAATGTCAGACTACTTCTTTTTGGTCGCTAGGGTTGGTCCAGTTCATCACTCACTGAGATTCTACTATTTTTTTTAGTTTTAGTCGGGATCTCATTGGAACCAGTCTCTTTATCTTTGTAGGATAGAGATAAACATGTTCATATCTTATCATTCTCAGATTCTATTTTAGCTTTGCTATTAATGAGATTCACTATGATGATGATGATTTACTAAAAGTGAAAGGAGAAAGTTATTTGATAATAAATTAAATTCTATAATAATACAATATAATAAGTAATTTGTCTTATTCCAATTTATTAATTCACTTGATATATTACAATCGTTACTTTATTTAATTAGCTATAATTTGTAAACATATATCAGATTTTTTAGTTTATTTTTTATTGATTAACTTCGTTCACATTATATTACAAAACTAACTAGTTTATGAAAATTATAAAAAAAAAAGTTATTTTAATACAGTTTAGTATATCAATAATGTCATAGCTTGTTAAAAGGTAGAAACAGCTTATTAATACTTATGTTATATAAATATACAAATTTAGTTTTTTTAATAAAAAGTTAGGTTATTCTTATTTCCTACATATATAAAAAATAAAAAATGGATCCATATAAAACTTAAAAGCATAATTGCACCGTAAGTATTTGTCCTACATTGCTAGTAAATGTTAACTGACATACATATGATGATGTACGTGATAATACTGTAAACAATGTTAGCTGACATATGGTTTGTTTTTCGTGTTTAATTTTTTTTATTCAAAAAAAAATTAATTAATCAATAATCATGGAGTAGGGTGCAGGGGGTTCACTAAATTTTCATGGGACTGAAGATAATAAGGGTGTCAGTGTGAAAAGAAAGTTTGGTATGCGTTTGTGAGAGGACATATAGATATATACATGGTGTATGTATATGTGACTGATGATGTGTAATGGTGTGGAAAGAATAAGGTTTGGTCATGCTGATAACTCATAAGACTGGGGATCCATAAAGATGCATGATAGTACATGGCCTCAATTACATGGTGTCGGTTGATACCTTACATTTTATAGCACTTAAAATTAAAATTATACTAAAACAATTTAAAATAACATGAATATATAACCGAATGTATATATAGAAAATTCCACAAATAAAAGCAACTTAGCATGCTCTCGTCAAACCATAAATAATGGGAGGTTATATAGGCGCTATATTGGCGATAAACCCCTATAACGCCAAGAACACCTTTCCCAAGGCGTTTTAAGAGGGATTATAATTCCAGCCATGATATATATAACAGCGCTACACATTGGTTTCTCTTTCTCACACACACACACATATAATTGAAGGGGTTATTACATAATTAACCACTACACACAAAAGTTATGTAACCCCTTGTCTTACATATTTGTCACGCATCATATAACCCCACATCTACATAATCTCCATTACACATGCTCTTAAAAGTAATGGTATTTTAGATAGGTACTTTACATCGATGGATACCGTAAAACGAATATTTGGTTCAATAACAACTAATACTAATATCCCAATGTATGTATATATGTGTTTGTGTTTCTTTTTATTTAGGTCTATTATATTCTCACACACCTCTAAATTCTTACTTTCACATTCTTTTTACTTTATATCTCTCCAAGTATATCTATGTATATATAGAGAAAGATAGAGCAGGGGGATGTGTGAAAATTAACACCCATTTATTTATCAAAACCCTTACTTCACCAAATGTGACTTGGATAGGTAAAGTTTATGAAGAGGGATTTCGAAAATGAGTTTTTTTCTCATATTAGTGTTGGTGGAAAAAAATATTTACCAAAATAATGTTGTGGAATAATATTTACCAAAATGGTGTTTTTAAAAATTTATTTGTTTCTCATTCCTAACTTCATTGGATTAATCCAATTCATTAAAATAATTATTGATTTATCCTAGTATTGGGTCTCTCATGTAACACCCCAAAAACGGGTTTGGTAATCAAACCACGTTAATAGTAAAGAGCGGATAAAAGACCGTTAGAGGTAAAAGTAAAACCGTAAATGAAATAACTAGGAACAAAATAACCTAGTTAATAACATGAATATAAGTAACGAGATAATGAGTTGTAAACTCGTTTATAATCAAATCTCAATTATGAGGGACCAAAAGGGAAAAAGGATGAAACTTGGATATATAAATAAAAATAATAATAAAACACAAGACACACTAAGTGTGTGTGTGTGTGTGTGCGCGTGAGATAACCAGGAGAATAATAAGGGGAGCCAAACGCTAGTTCTTCAAAGAATCACCAAATTGAAGGAGAGATTGGACCTCCAAGTCTTGCATGAACATGAATTAACGATTACCTTGATTATGGGATCATAAGGTATGTCTAAAAAAATAGATTGGTGAAAGTTATAATTTGAGTCAAGTAGAGTACTTGCAATTTGGATTATGATCCAAAGATGAAATTAGTGTATTAGTATGCTTGATTTCGTTAGACATAAAGAAATTGTGCATTATTTGATGTAAGATTACTTGTTAGTGACTAACAAGTAGATTAGGAAGTGGGTTTTCATAATATGATGAAGTAGATGATATACATCTGCTTAGAATCATCATATATGATTGTAATAGCAAGATACTTGAATAATCTATGAGTTCGAGTATATGTTCATACTCGCCATAGAATAGGTTTTGTATGATATAACGAAATAGATATTATGTTTAAAAGTTAGAATACAATGAATGAGATTATGCTAATCCGATGTTAACGATTTTATGAAATTGGTTAAGAAAAATAGTTAAAATGGTAGCCTAAGAATAATGACTACCGAGTATTTGAAAAACTGCTTAAGTGAGATGTTTAACTTAATTGTGCACTTGCAAACGCTAATAGGCAGTTGACTTTTAAAAGTCAAACTGACCTATAACAGGATCAAATGATAATTTGATATAAAGTCCGTAAAGTGGGATAGTCTTGATAAATAATGACTAATCTAACCATCGTGCGAAACGATAAAAGATAGTTTGACGCTTGACAAGCTAGGAGGAAGCTGTCACACCCCGACCCGCAGCGGATAAGGTGATCGGGGCATGATTGGGTTATCACCAAAGCTCATGACATTTATTATATGTTTCATATTCATTAATACAATTTAATGGAAATAAATGATACACCATATTCTAACTATCTGTCTAAGCTTCTTGGTTCTCTTCTAAGGCATATCCTATGTTTTCCTTGCTTCAACCTGTTCACCTGTATCATGTGTAAAAAGGTTTTGGATCAACATAATGTTGGCGAGTGAATCCTATGGAAAAACATTTGAACAAGTTTATCCAATTGATTTTAAATAATGTGCATACCACATATGAGTAAATGTAGATGTAAATTTATTCACACAACACATAATATTGAATATTAAACTCACATACACCAAATGATTTTTTTGAGGCACGCGATGTTCGACTCGTCTCCCACGAGGAACTGATGGGCCTAATGAATGAGTTTTGAGGCACGCGTTGTTCTTACGAACTGATGGGCCTTAATGAATGGGTTTTGAGGCACGCGTTGTTCTCGTCTCCCACGAGGAACTGATGGGCCTAATTTATGAGTTTTGAGGCACGCGTTGTTCTTACGAACTGATGGGCCTTAATGAATGAGTTTTGAGGCACGCGTTGTTCTCGTCTCCCACGAGGAACTGATGGGCCTAATGTATGAGTTTTAAGGCACGCGTTGTTCTCGTCTCCCACGAGGAACTGATGGGCCTGAATAATTTGCATACAACTTTGACAATATGTAATACTTCACAACCAAACAATAGTTACATTCTAGTTTAATTCATATCATGGTATAGCACGAATTTGCATAAGAAAATTAGTTTAAGCGACACATGATACACCCCAAAACATGAATAAAAAGGGGAGTTTGTAAGAATTCACTCACATTGGGTGCGTTCGGTTGATGAGGTTGATTGCACGCGAAGTGGTTTTAACCACAAGTGAGATTAAACCTAGATAAATCGCATTACGGTTTGGTAAGTAAACGGGTTTTATTAATCTATTTTAGTAGGATTGTTGGGTGTATTTTTGTGAGTTTGAGGCTATTTTCTAACCTTAAAAATGTTATTTTTAAGTATTTATAATTGATTTTTAATTAAAATAATTAAATAAAAATAATAAAAAATATTTTTATTTTTGCTACAGTACGCATTGACCGTTGACTTTGACTATGGTTGACCGGTTTATAGGCATATTGTTGTGCGCTCGGTGAGGCTCGAACCCGAGACCTCCCGTACGCGTGCACGCAGCTCTACCAACTGAGCTACGTGTCTAACCCGTTATATATCCGATTTTAATTTATATATATATATTAATTAGATTTAACAGAAATCCTTTATTATTAAAAATGAATTAAATCTCCAGAATCGGTGCGCTCCACAGGTCTCGAACCCGGGACCTGTGGGTTAGCGGACACACACTCCACCGCTGGACTGTGTGTCACACTTGATTATAAACTCAGATATCAATATACTTAACATATACCGAAAACACTCCGGTTCAGTTTTGCGAAAAAAAGGGATTTTTATCAAAGCGGCGTGTGAGGGACAATACTCGAACTCGTGACCTTAGCTTTAAAAGTGCACACAGTCCACCGCTGGACTGTGTGTCTAACCCGGTAATTATCTTGATTTAAATTATACTTAACCATTACTGAACTTCGTCTTCTTCACCGGTTTTAACCGGAAGTGACGACGGACTGGTTCGAAAAGTTAATTCATGCTCTTTTAGCGTTTAACGGTCAATTACAGACGAGATAAAAGTAAAAAGGAAAGGAATTAGGAGTAAAAAGTACCGACTGGTTTTACTCTGTTTTCCGGCAGAACTCCGGCGAAAGAAAACTTTTTCCGGCGACAAGTAACTTGTAGCAGAGAGTCTTCCGAAGGCTTGCAAAGGTTGTGGGTGACTTCGGTGAAAGTTTAGGGGGTTCAGTAAGCTCGAAGGTTGATGATACGGTTTTCCGGCGATGTATCAAATACTTCCGGCGAGTGATTTTTCGCCGAGAAAGGGTGCGATTTGAGTGTGAAAGACTTCTGGCGAGTTGAGGTTGTATTTATAGGGTAGTATTGGGATTGAATGGGGTCTGAATTCGGTCTTAATTCGAAGTCAACCGTACTCCGGCGGTTATGGCTGATGTCGCGGTTCAGACGTCGGTTATAACCGTCGTAATAGTTAAGACTTCGGTTATATTGAGCGATAACGTAAATAAACGGCGAAATCGTCGGGATTTCCGACGACTGTTATTTTGGGCGCAAAATACAGAAATTGATTTCGGAACTTCAATATTTGAATTAAGTGATTCCTTTATTCACCAGAAAACAAAGTGGCGGAGCGGTTGTTGGCTGAGAGATAAGTCTTTGGTTTGACCCGGTACAGACCCGAGTTCGAAACCCGGCAAAAGTAAAACATTTTTATTTTGATATTTTTGACAGATTTTCAAAAACTAAATACATATCCCCGCATAATATTTGATTACGGATCGTTTAAAATTATTTTGGGCATTTAATTCGCAACTAAAATTTTAACTGACTGTTCGGTTGATAAGCGGAGCGGGTCTGGTAAATCCGTTTTTTGACGGATGTTACAGTATCCCCTGCTTTTAGAAATTTCGTCCCGAAATTTAAACAGGGATATAATTGACTAAAAGAATGATGGTATTTAGTTTTGACAGTTACATACTTAGAAGAAATAAGGGTTTAAGTTTTTGTTTGAGGCGGTAACGTTCCTTGTAAAGGTTAAGTATCCTAATACAGGAATCGCTTTTTGTTGCCTACTGTATAAGTATTGTTAAGCAGGAATGATTCGCTAAAATGATATCACGCATAAAAGTTTGAATATGCTTAGGTTTATATCCTAAGGCAGAAATTCTACAATCTACACAAATAAACACAACAACTAACAATTGTATCCACATTCTGATAGCATATATGTTTGAATGGTGATGGTTCCTCTCTCGTTTGTTATGATGGAGAGGTTAGTCTATATAGAAATGGATCACAATCCAATTTCTTTAAATAGTGAGATGATATAAATGTAACACAATTTCAACCAAGGCAATAGTAAATCCTACATGGAACTTCTCATAACCGCCTGATAACGCCTCTGATCCTTTGACAAGAATACTTATATATAGGAAGTACCAGCGGCGTATCCACCATATTCTTGTCAAATTTTCATTGGTTTTATCAGTGAATTATGATTAGTCCTATAACTCTACAACCAATACAACAAACATAAAAATACTGAAATGATATATATCTGTGCGATCAAGGCTCAATCAAACGGAGCCGATCGTATTGTATGTATTGAGAATGAAATTGTCTGTGTGCTCAAGGCTCAATCAAACGGAGCCGAGCTTATTGCATGTATTGAGAATGGAATTGTCTGTGTGTTCAAGGCTCAATCAAACGGAGCCGAGCTTATTGCATGTATTGAAAATGAATAACTTAATCACAACAAACAGCCTATGCATGGAACCTCTCATAACTGCCTGATAATGCCTCCGATCATTTGACAAGAATACTTATATATAGGAAGTACCAGCGGCGTATCCACCATATTCTTGTCAAATTTTCATTGACTTCATCCGCCAGTTATGATTAGTTCTATGCGACTCTACAACAAACACCACAACCACAAGATACTGATAATGAAAATGTATGTGCGTTCAAGGCTCAATCAAATGGAGCCGAACGTATTGCATGAACTGGAAATGTGAATTGATCTGTGTGCTCAAGGCTCAATCAAACGGAGCCGAGCGTATTGCATGTATTGAAATGTAAATTGAACTGTGTGCTCAAGGCTCAATCAAACGGAGCCGAGCGTATTGCATGTATTGAAATGTAAAGTGAAATGAAATGTATTGCATGTGAGACACAACTCAACTTCTGAGATATGTCGTGAATTATGATGATATGAATATTAAATCAATGAGTATAAAACCAACTGAACTAGTAATTTGCATTAAAATTCTTGGATAAAATTCCAATTGAGATACGTGAAAATTGAGATAACATAAAGAAAAACATAAAAACTAAGTGATTAGAGTTGAATCTTGATTCTTGGTGGAGAGAAGGCTAGTTAAGTGGTTGGTTTGGACCGTTAACATCTTCAACAGGATTGGCGTTGATGTTATAAACTCTTCCTCTTGCTGGTGGTGGAGCTGGGTTTGCTTGGTTTGCTTGGTTAACTGGGTTTGCTTGAGCTTGGGCGTTTATGATATTAACCAAACGAGGACACGTGTTTCTAAAATGGGTAGGGTCGCCACAATTGAAACAAGCTCGAACATATGGGTACATGGGGTATTGAGGTTGTTGATATGTTTGGGTCATGGGTTGAGTAGGGGTTGAGGTTTGGTTTTGAGCGGTGCGGCAAACTTTGCTCAAATGACCGTAGCGTCCACAATTCGCACATAGTCGACAGGGTGAAGTAGATGGATGGTGATAGAAACAGGTGTTGCATTGAGGGTGAGGTCCAATGTAAGGTTTCTTATTTGGGTAAGTTGAGTTGGGTGCTACTTGAGCGTTTGGGATAGTTTGAGGAGGTACAACTTGTGAAGCTGGTTGTTTGCGTTGGGTGACGGCGAAGACTTGCCCATCACGCTTTCTCTTAGATATAGGTGGTGTAGAGGATTCGGTTCGGGTGGGGTTTGAGGTTTCCGTTGATGCTTTATCCTTCTTCTTCTCCTCTTTGAAATCTTTGTTCCGGATTCGGTTCTCGGTGAGCGCGGTTGCTAGCTCCATTGCTGCTTCCAAAGTTGCAGGCGAGGTGCTTATTACAGGGTCTTGAATCTTTGATGGAAGACCACGAATGTAGTGCTCGATCAAACGGTAGAGGGGAGTGAACAAGTTGGGAACCATTTGATTTAGCTCAAGGAATCTCTTGTTGTATGTGGTGTGGTCGCCTTCCTTTTGTTTCAAAGTATGGAACTCATCCTCCAATTTCTTGATTTCGCTTCTTGGGCAAAAACCGTCTTGTCATGATTCCCTTCAATTCTTCCCAAGTCAAGGTCATAGTTTCTTCAACACCTCGTTTGGTCTTTTCTGTATTCCACCATGTGAGTGCTGTTCCAAGTAAACGACCGGTAGCATAACGCACTTTGCGATCATCAGGGCAATCGCAATTTAGAAAAGTGTTCTCCATTTCTTCGAACCAATGGAGGAGAGCGGTGACACCTTCAGTTCCTTCGTATTTTGGAGGATCGCAGGATTTGAAATGTTTGTAGGTGCATTTAGTGACTGAAAGGTTGACAGTGTTTTGATCCTCTTGTTGGGTTGGGTTAACGGAATTAGCGGTAAGGGCTTGTTGAACTTGAACTACGATGTTGGGTATTACGGTAGCCATTTGCTGAGCGATTTGGGTAGCCATGCGTTCACGGGCTTTTTCTGCTCTCAACTTCCTACGGGCGAGGTTAGAAGACATCTACAAGGAATACATGTCAAGAGTATGAGTTGGATGCCTTTGGGATCGTGGGTCGTGTTTGGGATTGAACGTTCATAAAATAAATATAGAAAATAAATCTACTACATCCATAGGATGTCTTGGGCTTTGCTCGCTGTTAGGCCCGTCGTGCCGCCATACTTTACCTGTGTAATCATGTGGGCCCCCATGAATACCGGTTTTTCATATGGTTCGCACGGTTTCTGCCTGATTGCGTACACAAAACCCGGAGAAAATCGAGAAATATGTATATGTGATATTCGGAATGTGTCCAGGCATGGACACGGTGACATCTCAAAGTGAGGTTAGTTCGAACGACGTTTGGTGTGGCATGCTTTGGCCTAATAGGTCCGTCGTACTCTCATCGTTAGTCCCCAGGTAGGCAAACTGGTCCGTTATTTTGGATTTATACGAATGCCAACCTAGACAGGACGTTCCGACTACCGGTACTTGTACCCTTCCAGTTACTACATGCCCGTCGCAGAACTTACTTTGATGAGAATTGAAAATTGCACAAAATCTTTGGATATTGAGAGTATGAAAATAAATTGAATACATGAACATCGATATATGTATAATGAATATGTATATATGTATAATGAATATGTATATGAGCATGTATGTTTGACTGAAATGTAAACAAATATGAAACAAATAAATATCACAAGTTTGTATGTAACCACCTAATCAATTTAAAATTTAGGCAGACTATAGTATAGGCTCTAAGGGTCTAATAACCTATCCTATATCCCTATAGTCATGGCTCTGATACCAATCTGTCACACCCCGACCCGCAGCGGATAAGGTGATCGGGGCATGATTGGGTTATCACCAAAGCTCATGACATTTATTATATGTTTCATATTCATTAATACAATTTAATGGAAATAAATGATACACCATATTCTAACTATCTGTCTAAGCTTCTTGGTTCTCTTCTAAGGCATATCCTATGTTTTCCTTGCTTCAACCTGTTCACCTGTATCATGTGTAAAAAGGTTTTGGATCAACATAATGTTGGCGAGTGAATCCTATGGAAAAACATTTGAACAAGTTTATCCAATTGATTTTAAATAATGTGCATACCACATATGAGTAAATGTAGATGTAAATTTATTCACACAACACATAATATTGAATATTAAACTCACATACACCAAATGATTTTTTTGAGGCACGCGATGTTCGACTCGTCTCCCACGAGGAACTGATGGGCCTAATGAATGAGTTTTGAGGTACGCGTTGTTCTTACGAACTGATGGGCCTTAATGAATGGGTTTTGAGGCACGCGTTGTTCTCGTCTCCCACGAGGAACTGATGGGCCTAATTTATGAGTTTTGAGGCACGCGTTGTTCTTACGAACTGATGGGCCTTAATGAATGAGTTTTGAGGCACGCGTTGTTCTCGTCTCCCACGAGGAACTGATGGGCCTAATGTATGAGTTTTAAGGCACGCGTTGTTCTCGTCTCCCACGAGGAACTGATGGGCCTGAATAATTTGCATACAACTTTGACAATATGTAATACTTCACAACCAAACAATAGTTACATTCTAGTTTAATTCATATCATGGTATAGCACGAATTTGCATAAGAAAATTAGTTTAAGCGACACATGATACACCCCAAAACATGAATAAAAAGGGGAGTTTGTAAGAATTCACTCACATTGGGTGCGTTCGGTTGATGAGGTTGATTGCACGCGAAGTGGTTTTAACCACAAGTGAGATTAAACCTAGATAAATCGCATTACGGTTTGGTAAGTAAACGGGTTTTATTAATCTATTTTAGTAGGATTGTTGGGTGTATTTTTGTGAGTTTGAGGCTATTTTCTAACCTTAAAAATGTTATTTTTAAGTATTTATAATTGATTTTTAATTAAAATAATTAAATAAAAATAATAAAAAATATTTTTATTTTTGCTACAGTACGCATTGACCGTTGACTTTGACTATGGTTGACCGGTTTATAGGCATATTGTTGTGCGCTCGGTGAGGCTCGAACCCGAGACCTCCCGTACGCGTGCACGCAGCTCTACCAACTGAGCTACGTGTCTAACCCGTTATATATCCGATTTTAATTATATATATATATTAATTAGATTTAACAGAAATCCTTTATTATTAAAAATGAATTAAATCTCCAGAATCGGTGCGCTCCACAGGTCTCGAACCCGGGACCTGTGGGTTAGCGGACACACACTCCACCGCTGGACTGTGTGTCACACTTGATTATAAACTCAGATATCAATATACTTAACATATACCGAAAACACTCCGGTTCAGTTTTGCGAAAAAAAGGGATTTTTATCAAAGCGGCGTGTGAGGGACAATACTCGAACTCGTGACCTTAGCTTTAAAAGTGCACACAGTCCACCGCTGGACTGTGTGTCTAACCCGGTAATTATCTTGATTTAAATTATACTTAACCATTACTGAACTTCGTCTTCTTCACCGGTTTTAACCGGAAGTGACGACGGACTGGTTCGAAAAGTTAATTCATGCTCTTTTAGCGTTTAACGGTCAATTACAGACGAGATAAAAGTAAAAAGGAAAGGAATTAGGAGTAAAAAGTACCGACTGGTTTTACTCTGTTTTCCGGCAGAACTCCGGCGAAAGAAAACTTTTTCCGGCGACAAGTAACTTGTAGCAGAGAGTCTTCCGAAGGCTTGCAAAGGTTGTGGGTGACTTCGGTGAAAGTTTAGGGGGTTCAGTAAGCTCGAAGGTTGATGATACGGTTTTCCGGCGATGTATCAAATACTTCCGGCGAGTGATTTTTCGCCGAGAAAGGGTGCGATTTGAGTGTGAAAGACTTCTGGCGAGTTGAGGTTGTATTTATAGGGTAGTATTGGGATTGAATGGGGTCTGAATTCGGTCTTAATTCGAAGTCAACCGTACTCCGGCGGTTATGGCTGATGTCGCGGTTCAGACGTCGGTTATAACCGTCGTAATAGTTAAGACTTCGGTTATATTGAGCGATAACGTAAATAAACGGCGAAATCGTCGGGATTTCCGACGACTGTTATTTTGGGCGCAAAATACAGAAATTGATTTCGGAACTTCAATATTTGAATTAAGTGATTCCTTTATTCACCAGAAAACAAAGTGGCGGAGCGGTTGTTGGCTGAGAGATAAGTCTTTGGTTTGACCCGGTACAGACCCGAGTTCGAAACCCGGCAAAAGTAAAACATTTTTATTTTGATATTTTTGACAGATTTTCAAAAACTAAATACATATCCCCGCATAATATTTGATTACGGATCGTTTAAAATTATTTTGGGCATTTAATTCGCAACTAAAATTTTAACTGACTGTTCGGTTGATAAGCGGAGCGGGTCTGGTAAATCCGTTTTTTGACGGATGTTACAGAAGCTTGGAGAGAAGCGGATCAAATGGATCGAATATACGCATGGAAAACACAATCGGATTTCAATGTAAGTAAATCTTACCTCTTTAAGTAGAACATGTACTTGTTGTATAAGTTAAGAAAAAGATAGATTAGTATTTGAAATATGATATTCCGATGCGAAGTGATTCGGGTCGGAACAAGTGAAATGGTATGAAACCATGATTTATGAATGAAATGGTAAAACGGTAAATTAGTCATGTGATGACGAATAAATAAAGAGTTTTGAAACATTACCTTATGGCGTAAACCATAATAGGTAATAAGGGGTAAAATAGTAATCCGGTCATGAGTCGGCGGATAAATAAGGAGTTTCGAAAAGAAAAAGAGACACCATATGGCGTAAATCATAATGGGTCAATCGAATTAAGAAATGATTATTTTCTTAAGTAATATGATCACACAAAGTAAAACAAAATATGCTAAATGGGTGAAAAGGCATATAAGTGCTATTTCATAATGAAAATGGTCATTTAGGCCAAACGGGTCAAATGGTGAAATTATCACCATTTGACAATGATTATTTATGGTTGTTTGTTGAGTTTTGTGCTCATAGGAAGAATAGAGTATAACTTGCATAGCTATTGCAAAGCAACTAACGATGCAAAGTATTTAAATGGGTAAATACTTTGATCCGCGCCAGGTCATGATTGGGAGCACCGGAGGAGGACCAAGCTCCACGAAGAACCAAACACGATCAAAGACAAAGCTTCCGCTCTTGTTTTCAACATTACGAAACTAAACAGTAAAAAAACATGTCAAAATGTTTATTGTCGATAAGTTTTAATAAACTCGAATATTTTGACTGATGTAATCGCAATTACATGATTAAATACGAAATCTTTTAAATAAATTCAGTAAAGTAAGATAGAGTCTTAGATCTCACATAACTTTTTTTAAGAATCTTGAAGAAAACTATTTTTTAATAAAATCTACTTAAAAACAATTGTTTTAAAATTCTAGATTTATGTACCTTCGTATGGTTAGACTAACTTTAGTTATACCCTGCTAATTAAATATTTATTAAAAAACGAAAAAATTCGAAATCTAAAAACTTAAAATTACAGACCATTGTTATAGTTAGTTTAGCTTATGTTTTCTTTTGTATAAATTATAGGATACTTGAATATATATTTCTCTCAAACTAAATGCATTAGTTAAAGATATGTATTTCGTGTCACAACACACCTAGGAGTTAGTAGGTTCGACTTTATTGTAACTATTTACATTTACGGTTTGTTTTAAACAATCTTAGTTATACCCTCTCAACTTTTTTATGAAAAAAAAATATACGTGTTTTCTTTACAACATGTATTAACGAATAAGGTAAGGATTAGATACGAACCTACCAATTCATTCGTTTATTTGAGAATATGATTTTAAAAAATGCAAACAACGAAATGGATGATTAAAAAAATATAAACAAGGTTTAAAAAAGTAAGTTACGATATACTGTGTTCTGTATAAAAAACATAATTGAAAGGAGTTTCAACAACAAATGTATATAGATTTGAGTGATTTTCAGCTTTTTTTAATTAAATACACAATTTTAATATATAACTAGAGTTATTAGGATTACCGTTATTGTGTTAAATATAGACTTTAGATTTTTAAAGTATTAAATATAGATTTTTACAATAAGTTTTTCTTGAAAGTAAGTTTTATAAAGAAAGGTATTTATAAGAAAATATTTTTTGTAAGATACTTAAAAATAAATAAGTTAGTGAGAGACCCAATACTATGATTAAATCAATATTTATTTAAAGAATTAGATTTATCCAATAAGGTTAGGAGTGAAAAAGAATTAAACCTTAAAAATGCCATTTTAACAAATATTTTTTGTATCAATATTATTTTGATAAATAATTTTTCCACGGAAAAAACTTCTTTGATAATGATGAAGTACTGTGTGCCTCTGGAAATCATTTTTGTTAATATTCCATTTCAAAGAAATAACTTCCTTTCATGCCAGCGATTCACGTTTATCGCAAAAAAAAAAATAATATCATTTTTTAATAAATACACCACTGTAGAAATAGATATAGATGATGAGTAGGTGACACTGAATAAAATTACGCCCACGCAAATTTTCTTCATAAATATTGAATATTAAATACTGCCTTTTTAACTTTTAAGTGTATATAATGTATATCTGTGGTAATAATAATATGATGGTATTCTTATGAACGTAAAAACAAATCATCTTACTGCACATTATTTGTTTCAAGTTTTAGGTGATACCCCTGTAAAAGGACAAAGACAAATTGCAAAACTGATACCACATAAAATGATGAGGATAAAGTTAAAACCAAAAACATTTCCAAATGCAAACAGTTAGAATATATGATTTATGCATCATGATGAAAATCATCTATATGTATCAAAATATTGTGTAACACACCCCTTAGGCATGTGCGTGAAACATGTAATAGATTGACAAAATAAGCATGTAGCTAAATAGCTAATATATAATATTTACCATGTATGTGTGTGTATACACATATAATAACATTGCATGTATGTATGTTATTTCATAATCATAATAACGAATACAATCTTCCTCTCAGTTCACTTTTATAATTCTTAACACTCCGTCGCTCTTTATTTTTCTTTTTTCTCGTCATGCAAACGAATAATAGAGAGAGAACACTAATAAAGAGAAATGAACTTGGATCCTAGAAAATTTGTTTTTGTGCATGAGAGCTTAGTATAATATATCAACACACATATATATAAAATTTTAATTTATTTCAAAATAGCTAATTCAGATACTCACTAATCTTTTAAATATACACGTTTTACTAACCATGAAACTAGAACTCTCAAACTTTCTTTCCATCAAACCAGGGGCGGACCTAGCTTGTTAATAGGGTACTCCTCGTTACCCTTTGACGTTCCGACGGTAGTGTAAATTTTGGAAAAATTTGATGTTTTTTCGATTTCGTTACCCATTTTTAAACGTTGTCCCTATAAGGATTTTCTAGATTCGCCATTGTATCACTCATTACCACATTCTTACCTCTAGGCTATAGTCCCTTTGGTATGTATATATAGGTTTTAGGAAATATTATATAAAGGGAGAATGTTTGGTTTAGTTTCCCTTCTTCATGAGAAAAGGATAGATACAATTTAGAGAGAGAAAGTTGAGAGACAATGGATGAGCAACTAAATCAATCAACATTAACTCATCTCCTTCAACACACATTGAGAAGCTTTTGCATCCATGAAAACTCACAGTGGGTCTATGCTGTTTTCTGGAGGATCTTGCCTAGAAACTACCCTCCACCAAAGTAATACTTTTTTAGTTTTCTTTTGTTTTTCTCATCAAAAATAAATTAATAAAAATCCATACACAAAATTATACAATTGTATTTATATGTCTCTCATGTTGTTATGTTTTCTTAATTAATTAATTATAGATGGGATACTCAAGGAGGAACATATGATAGATCAAGAGGCAAAAGAAGAAATTGGTACATTAGTTATTCTATTTTAATCCAACTTATTCTCACAACTTTTTTAATTATTCATAATCATCCTTAATTATTTAGCTTTTCATTTTTAACTTTTATATATATATATATATATATATAAACAGGATATTGGCATGGGAGGATGGTTTCTGTAATTTTGCAGCCTCAACAGCCGGAGAGACAAACTCCGGTGACTCTACTGCATATACAAACCAACAATACCATGGTCTTCAACCTGAGCTTTTCTTCAAGATGTCCCATGAAATTTACAACTATGGGGAAGGGTATTTTTTTGAATTTATTACTATCATGCTTTATATACCAAGCTATATAGTTTCATCTTCTATTTATCTAGCAACTAATTGGGTACATGTTCATGCTAATTATTTGTAATAAGTACAAGGTAGCAACTAAAACAAAGGTGGTTCAACCGATTTGTTTGGTCTAAAAAACCAGTTGATCTACAAAGTGAGAGGCTAGCCGACGTTTCCACACATACTTCGCTCGGTTCACTTAAAACTTGTTGGTTTAGATATGTTTTAGGGGTCTGGTCTGGTTTTCAAAACACTAATTAAAACATCATCGTTGGTGTTTTTTGCTCGGTTCACTTAAAACTTGTTGGTTTAGATATGTTTTACGGGTCTGGTCTGGTTTTCAAAACACTGATTAAAACATCATCATTGGTGTTTTTTGCTCGGTTCACTTAAAAATTGTTGGTTTAGATATGTTTTACGGATCTAGTTTGGTTTTCAAAACACTGTAAAACATCATCGTTGGTGTTTTTTGCTCGGTTCACTTAAAACTTGTAGGTTTAGATATGTTTTACGGGTCTGGTTTGGTTTTCAAAACACTGATTCATCGTTGGTGTTTATTTGTTTTTTTCTTTCTTGTTCTTTCAGATTAATTGGAAAAGTTGCAGCAGATCAAAGTCATGAGTGGATTTTTAAAGAGCCAACTGATCAAGAAAGTAATTTCTTGTCTACGTGGAATAACTCAGCAGGCTTAGTAAGTAGAGCTTGACTATTTTTGTCGTATAAATGCTTAGCGTTCATTAAATTTTTTTGTTATAAACTGTTTTAATTGATTATGAAAAACACTATTAGATTATCCATAATTAGATAGTTTACTCTCATTTTGAATGCTTAAAATTTTGGCAAATCATTTGTGATTAAACTTCTTGATAAACTATTTTTATGAAGTTGTTTAACTAAGGGAGTTAATATTCACACATCCCTCTCATTTATCTCTCTCTATACATACATACATACATAAGGTTCATTTGAGAAGAAAAAGAAGAAATGACATAATAGTAAAACATTAAATAGTTTATAACTTCTCTCATTAATTATATTATCTCTCATTAATAAAACAAAAACATTTTATCCTACATATTTCAAAATTTATCCTACATATGTCTTACATTTACCAGAATTTACCCTACACACATGTAAATTTACCCTACATATTTCAATATTTATCCTACACATACTAAAATTTATCCTACACATGTCGAAAATTGTCTTACACCATAAATTATTTTATCTTGAAAGATTATATGAAAAAAAAAATGAGTTACAAGTTTAATTAATTAGCTAATTAATGACAATTATAGATTTACCTATATGCCCTTTTTCATAATATTAAATACACATATTAAATGAAGTAAATGGAGAATTTCTATTGGTTTAAAAGTTATTCTTTTTTTTCTTACAAAATTTTTCTTCTCAATTTGAATTCTCCACTATATATATATATATAGAGAGAGAGAGAGAGAGAGAATAAAAAAGGATGTGAGAATAAGACGTAGGGATGTGAGTATCGTAAGAGCCTTAATTAAACGATAATAATACACGACTATCTTATCGTGCGATGCGTACGTGAGCATCTCAACCACACATCTGATCTAATCTAGGCCTTCATTTGAGCGTAGTGACATAATAATAATTAATTGTGCATAATTATGCACGTTATTTACGTAATTACGCATGGGTTAGGTTAAACCCTAATTACGCATGTTATTTAGGGATGGCAATGGCGGGTATGGGGCGGGGATGGCTAATCCCAACCCCATACCCGGTTACAAAAACTTGTCCCATACCCGGCCCAAAACCCGTTGGGTATAGGACGGTAATTACCCCGTCGATATCGGATATGCTCATTGGTTTCGGGCATAACAATCGGGTATAAATGAGTAAAAATTGATGTATGTTGAGTTCAAAACTAATATAAAACGACAGAATGTGATAAAATTAGTGAGAACGACAAGAAGAAACCATTTTATTCACTCACTCACCAACTCTTTGCAAAACACTAATAAAGATGGAAACAAACAGATTACATTACACCCAAGATAAAGAACGACATATTCTATACCTAAACTAAAGACACAAATGCATATACCAGCAAGCCTAAGAGATTAATTATCAGGAGACAAGGAATAAAAGGATTAAGTGCTTGATTTGATTATTTTCTTCTAATTAACAATACTGATGTTGCAACCTTTTTTCATATATATATATATATATATATATAATATATATATATATAATTGTTTATTTGAGAAAAAATTTAATGTGAGAAGAAAAAGAACAAAGGGCATAATGGTAAAACATTAAATAGTTTATGACCCCTCTCATTAATTATGTTATTTCTTATTAATAAAGCAAAAACATTTTATCCTACACATTTCAAAATTTATTCTACATATGTTTTACATTTACCGGAATTTACCCTACACACAGGTAAATTTACCCTAAACATTTCAAAATTTATCCTACACATGTCGAAAATTGTCCTACACCATAAATTATTTTATCTTGAAAGAGTATATGAAAAAAAATGAGTTACAAGTTTAGTTAATTAGCTAATTAGTGTAATTATAAATTTATTTATATATCCTTTTTCATAACATTAAATACACACATTAAATGAAGTAAATAGAGAATTTCTATTTGTTTAAAAGTTATTCTTTTTATTCTTATAATTTTTTTCTTCTTATTTGAACTCTCCATATATATATATATATATATATATATATATATATATGAGAATTCTATGTGTACGTACTAACATCGAATTTTTCTTCATATATACATGTTGGAGAATTGTAAAATAAGTGTGTAAGTAAATATGTCAAAAGGGGGAGCGGGATTTTGTTGTTTTGGGATTTGGACTAAATATCTAATACATTAATAAAAAGTAAAAAATAAATTAATAATAAATACATGCTTATATTGGGTATTTATGTGGGTAAATGGGTATATATAATCAAGTAATCGAGGCGGGTAAACGGGCATAAATGATCGGGTAATCGGGGCTGGTAAACGGGTATAATATCAAATCTTATACCCGTCCCAAGTTTTCAAACCAAATCTCATACCCGATTACCCAATCCAATACTCGTCCCATTTATTTCGGGTATCAGGTTTTCTCATCGGGTTCGGGTTTCGTTGTCATCCCTAATGTTATTTGCATAATTACGTATGGTTTGGGTTAATCATAGTTACACACGTTATTTTCATAATTAGGCATGTTATATGGTGGTTGTGTACCGTCGCACGATAAGGTGGTTTTGTACGTTAACCTTCCCCTAGATATTATCTGTATTTAAAAGGTTTCAAAAGTTAATATATATTTTTTATAAATGGTCAATATATATTTTAATTAAACAGTTCAAGTACAATACTGTTTAGATTTTAATAACTTTTATTAGGCAGATTATCAAGTTTTCAGTAAATATTCAAATCCCATTAATGATTCTGTTTCAAAAAGTAACAAGGACATATTTAATATCGTTAGTTAGAATTTCATTAAATCATGTGTGACAAAACACTTTTGATCAGAGTTTAAATATTGCATAAACGCCTAACAGTTCTTTACTCTTTTTTTTTTTGAAATTAAACAGTTTAATCTTATATATTTTTAAAAAGAAAATAAATATAGAAAAAACTAAAATGTATTCAGGGTGTAATGAACTTAAGGTCATTTAGCAGGTTTGAAGCACAACTTTTCAAAGAATATATAAAAAGTTGAATCACAATTTTTTAATTTCATTAAACTTTTACTAGGTTTGAAGCAGGTTATCAAGTTTTCAACAAATATATAAAATCCCGTCAGTGATTTTATTTCAGACAGTTTTAAGCACGTTTTTAAGATTTTATATAGTTAGAATATTTTCATTTAATCATTTGTGACAAAACTGTTCTGGTCAGATTTTATATACTACAATAAGTGAATGAAGTTTCATTAAATTATGTGTAACTAATGGAGTAATGGTTGTGGTCTTGCAAGGCTATTCCTAAGAATTCGGAAGCCCTGAACGACTAGAAAAAATGGACCTTCGAGAATGCAATTTTGGTTGATCTTTATCCTTTCACTTTTAGGCAAAAAAAAGATTTTCCTATTTAATTAGGTTTAAAATTGTTAAGTTTTTTAATTTGATTACATAGCGTTAGTTGAGTTAAATAGAAAATGGGATTTAAGGGTGCCAAAAATAATTAGGTCAATGGGTTTTAAAATGAGCCTTCGAGAATGCAATCAGGGTGGACCTAGCATATTACTAGGGGTAGCCCTCGCTACCCGTTGACGCTCCGGAAGTAGTATAAAATTTTAGAAAAAACTGACGTTTTTTTGATTTCGTTACCCCTTTTTATATGAAATGTTGTCGCTATAAAAATTTTCTAGATCCGTCACTATTAAATCTTGATTGATTCTGGAACGGTTACCCACCTTTCCCTTGGTCTAGTTCTAGCCTAGCCATGTAGCGTTGCAGGCAAAAGTAATTAGAAAAACAGTACAATGGGTTAGATTTAATATTTTTTCTACTTAAAATAAGAACTTTTTTATCAAGTGTTCATAAATTATAAGGTTTTAACTAATTCGTCTCTTATAACAAATTAGTACATGCTTATTTATATTTGTTTTTTAGATATGTTTGTGTTTATAATTTTTTTTATCATGTGTAAGAAACATTATATTAATTTTAATATTAACATAATCTTAAATTAATTTGTTTGCTACACTAGCAACAAGGTTGGCTCAAAATGTATCAGAAGATAAAGCTAAAGGTTTTTGAGCACCCAGATTTTTAATGCCATTTAAAAAAGTTGAATACATATAGTATTTAGTCTTTGGGGATGAGATTGGTAGATTACTTGTACCTATACTTGTACAGGTACTAAAAATACCGGTATCGAATTTGAATAAACCGGGTACCAAATACCGTGCCAAATATATAGGTACGTTACGAGTACGGGTATTGGTACGCGTATTTCGGTACGGTGCCCGCTTTGATACCATTTTGTTTTTATATAGTTTTTGAGCACTCGTACGGGCACTAAATAGGTACATGAGTACCAATATAGTATAAGTACCAAATAGGTAAAACTGGTACGAGTACTAATATGATATGGGTACCATATAGATAAAATCAATACGAATACTATAAATACAATTATACCAAATAAAACATAATATAAAAAAACTTTTAAAGGTCTATATAAAATTCGGTAGCAGTGCCCGTTTTTACCCATACTTGTACCAATACCGAAAGTAGCGAACACCAAAATCAATAAAACTATGTACCGATACATATACCGAATGCCTAAGATCGAATGCCTAAAATCAATACGTATAGAAATACAAGTATAAATACAGATATTTGGGGGAAAAAAGCCCATCCTAATAGTATGTATGACTTTTGCTTTTACTTAACAAATGTACTTACTGATGTGATGAGGTTCCATGTTGACTTTGATATAGCTTAACATCCAAAAATGTGCATATAGAAAATCAATTTTATTAAGAAAACTTCGTTTTTTTCTCAGATAAAGATTAATTCAATAATTTTACTATTTCAAGTATATTTTAGTTTATATTTAACTTATAGATTACTTAAGTGTGAAGCCGAATGAATAAAATTTTGGAAGCTACGGACCCATTTTCTAAAATAGGCCTGGATTTTTGTTTGCTTTGGGCCAAAATGGTTGAGCCGTCTTTGTATAGCGACAAAGATGCTCACACAAATAAAGGGTGCAACGATTAACGAACTCATGACCAAGTAATCAAAAGGCTATTTGCTCACACAAATAAAGGGTGCAACGATTAACGAACTCATGACCAAGTAATCAAAAGGCTATTTGCTCACACAAATAAAGGGTGCAACGATTAACGAACTCATGACCAAGTAATCAAAAGGCTAGTTTTAAAGTAAAAATTTATAATTACAGACGTTTTAAAGTAAAAATTTATAATTACAGACCCAAAATGAATTATTTACGTAACTTTTCTAGCAAAAAAATGTCAATACAACTTTGATTTAAGAAGGTAAAGATTTTAATCTTTTATTGAATGATTATAAATCCACAATCTAATTAAATAAAATACCTAGAATCCACTAATTAAAATTGCAAATTACCAACCAAAGTTACTTTTATTTATGGATTTTTCTTTATTTGCTTGAAAAACAGCATCCAAGGACATGGGAGGCCCAATTTCAAGCTGGAATAAAGGTACAATGTACAATACTTATATGGAGTTTGTTAGTTAAGTTGTATCTAAATAACTTTAATGTTTATTTTCAGACTATTGCATTGGTTGCTGTTAGAGAAGGTGTTATTCAACTAGGATCCACTAATAAGGTTCTCTATCTCAACTCTCTTAACAAAGAGATTGATAACTTTGACTTTTTTTTAAATCAAAATTGTGAAAAATATTGGAAACCTTTTGTGTTAAAATTACTTGATCACAAATGGGATCTAAAGGTAAATTGAAGACTGTTAGTTTAGAATGTTAGTTTCTTTACCAAAAAAAATATATTATTAAGTTAATAATAGTGTTAGGATCATTTTTGTTACGTTTTGATATAGTGATAAGCGTTTAGATTTATTACTTTTTTGATACAAATGTAAGCGTTTAGATTAGTTTTATCTAAACTGAAAATTTAATTATGTGCACAGAAAATAAACTGTTTTATATAATTAGTTAGGATAGAAGTAAACTTTGCCGTTTAAAAAAGTAGTTTGATGTTGTCTACCAGTTATTACTAAACTTTTATTTTAAAACAATAAATATATAAATAGTTTTGATAAGAAATCTAAAACTATACACTAATTACACTATGCATCTTTTTGTGTCACTAACACTTTAATTATGTAAATGATATCAAAAGGTCACTGAAGATTTAGGCTATATTGTGATGCTAAGAAAGAAATTAAGCTACATAGAGAGCATTCCAGGGGTACTATTACCACACCCCTCATCCTCGTCCTCATCATACCCTTACAAATCTGAAGGATACAACATGCCAGAAGCATGGCCTTTTCACGGCGGTGGGGAGCCGTCATCGCTTTACAATCAACCAATGAACATAACTCCTTCAATGAGTAGCCTTGAGGCGCTCCTATCGAAACTTCCTTCAGTGGTTCGGCTTCTTCATCGCCGATGGAAGCCCCGCCTTATTGTGAGGCGGCGCAACCACATTTTGTGGCGGTGTCGCCGCAGAAAGAGTTGGTTGAGGAGGAAGATGTGGAGATTAAAGATGTGGGAGAGTGTAGCAGTTCTATGGCTCCATATGGTCATCATCATCAAAGTTTTCAACATCATGGTTTAAATGTAAGCAGTTGTATGACCAATAATTGGTATTAATTAGGTAGATTAGCATAAGTTAATAACTAGAGTTCATTTACTTTTGTCTTAGCTTAATCATATATTAGTCTCCTTTCTATTATATATATATATATATATATATATATATATATATATATATATATATATAATATTGTGGGTTTTTCAATATGAAACTAGTTTAATTTTTAAATAAAGAACTATGAGATAAACATATATGCATGTGTTGCTTTAATTGTGACTAATAATCTGGTTATGTCACATGTGGCTAAACCATCTACTTTTCTCTATCACTATACATAAGCAACAATGTTTACAAGTGCTTATATAGTTCTCACCGCTCTTTTTTAAAAATTATGTTTTGTATTGAAAGTGTTGACACGAACCATTTAATATAAAAAAACTTGAAGTAAAACCATGAAAAATACATAACCACATATACCTTATGCTTTGAATATAAAAGTTTATAAGAAATTTCATATAGGTGCCTTAAATATAAAAAGATCAATATGGTGGTGAAAGTATACACACGTGTGTGTTTAAACATATTATAGTGATTTAAGGTAGTGTTAAATAGATTGTGTTCACAGAAGGACATGTCGAATTCAAACACAACACGAATATGAATTTGTGTGGAGACACATGAACCCAGAACACAAGGAGCGCATTTGTTAATGACATACACAAGCTATTTAATCTGAAGACAATTCTATTTTACTTTTTGTTTTTGCATGTTCCTACTCTAAAAAAACAAAATAAAAAAAAAAAACCTTATAGCAAAATATACAAATTTCTATAAAACACTTACATTTAAACTACAAACTTAACGCTAATATCTTTTTTAATCTTTATGACGTTGGTTCATGGAGACCACAATCGATTGAACATTGGTCACGTAGGGTTGGAGAGTAGCGATCGTCCAATCAGGACTTGCTGACACCTCATTAAGAGTAGCGATTGTCCAATCAGGACTTGCCGACACCTCATTTACGCGATGGCGGAATTCCACCTCGACTTAGTATTGAGCGTCCATGGATCACAACGGCTACGATACCAAATGATATTTACCACTTGGACCGGGTGATGAAGGGAGGTTAAAGATGATCTGAAGAATATTTAGATAGAATTTTGAGACCAGTTCATTTCATTTATACCTTTAACCCAATTGATATGCACCAATCAGATTTAGATAAGTTGAATGGTTATTCAAGAGGACCAGAAGAAATTTAACAAAAGATCAAGACTTGATTGATACTTTATTTATACCTTGATTTAAACAAGCAGTACATTTTTATAGGCTTACAAGAGGAGATAAATAAAAACATGTAAAAGAAAATTAAAAAAAAATAATGCAGGCAAGCCAACAAAAGGAAATACATAAGAACATGGAACTAAAAGAAAATTAAGAAAACAATGCAAGTAGGCCAATGTTGTCCTGTTGTTAGAAGTATGCATCGGATATAATCATAGAGATGGAGGGTTCAAATCTTGAAAATTGCGGATATTTCAAAAAACGATTGTGTTCCCTGTTTAAATGGGCCGGCTTACAATCAATAACCGATATTGAAAACAGTGGTTTTTACATGCTAAAGTTTATCAAAATCCATAAATTTCTGTGACAACTGTAAAACTTTCACAAAATCAAATCAAACCAAATATCCAAAATCATACTTTTTAAAAATCTAGCATTCAAGTTTCCGTATGTTTGGTACTAATGAAAAGCTTCGACTTCTTCCTTGAAATGTTTAAGAAGATCTGGGATTGTCTTCACTGAATGTTCTTGCTTGTCTCTCACTCGCACGCTTACCTGCAAAGAAATATTGTTCACGCCATAGTTTGTACAATTATCGGAAGGGTATTTTGGTCGAACACATAGATAACACTAATATTTAAAAATTCGGTAAGAGATACATACCTTGCCATTATTGGCTTCCTCTTCACCAACAACCAGTATGTAGTTGTATTGTGCCAACTGAGCTTCTCGTACCTAAACACCAATTAACATAAGCAGCAATAACAAGGAACTTTTTATCTGCTTATTATTCCGTTTTGAAACAACAGTAAGCTACTTTGAGAGTGTTTGGTAGTTTGAAGTTGGATATGTTAAAAAAACAATATAAGCAGAACTGTAAGTAATCCTAAGGAAAAGAATTTCCGTAATACCTTTTTCTGGATTGTTCGATCAGATGAGTCAATATCAACATAATAACCAGCTTCTTCAATCTGGCTTTTTACCTGACAAATTAATAGAAAAGGAATAAAGAGCAAACCTTTGGACGAAAATCACAGAACTGACCAAACCTCAGGGACCAAAATGGCATTTTACCCTCAAAAAATATATAACTTTTTTTTCTTAACTAATACTCTTAATATTAATCGCTAATATTTAGCAACAAATTACCTGTTGGCCATAATCTTGAGACTTGTCGGAAACAGGGCAAACGATTGCTTGACGGGGGCTAAGCCAAAAAGGCCATTTTCCCTTATAATGTTCCAAAAGTATAGCAAACATGCGTTCAACCGACCCTAAAATAGCTCTGTGTATCATGACGGGCCTCTCCCTTTTAGTCTCATCTTCTGCGGAATACGTTAAGTTGAAGCGTTGCGGGAGTTGGAAGTCCAACTGTAGAAAAAAAATATCTTAGTTCAATAAATAAGCTCATGAAGGAAATCAGAATAACACATAACAATGGTTCAGTCATCGGTGTTGAAAAGAACCTGTAAAGTTGCACACTGAAACTTTCTTTTCATTGCATCAGAAACTGATATGTCAATTTTCGGACCGTAAAATGCCCCATCTGCTTCATTGATCTACCAAAAAAATGAGCAGATAAGTTTTAGAAAAGTCTAGAACCAAATTCTTAAATATTGTTGTAAAATTGTTGTTTAACCTGCCATGGCTTCCCAAACTCGTTCAGTGCGTCTTCAAGTGCTTTCTCAGCTTTATCCCATGTTTCAAGATCTCCAAGATATTTCTCTGGCCTCTATAGAAGACAAAATAAAACACTTTTTCAACAAATATATACAGCCCGTATGAAGGTAACAGAAAGGTAGATCATAGTTGATTTCACAACATGATATAGCAAATATATCCATCATAGCAGAAGTCTAACCCTACCAGCCCAGTAAAAGATAAAGTTTACGATTTGTATGTAAAGTTCATTTTTTACGTCAACACAAAATCAGTTTCAAATAAAGCCTATACACTTATGACTTATGAACAGTGATGGTATTTTCATAAAAAAAGGATGAATGTCAAAATGGATATACCAAGTAAACAATAAGCTATAAACAATAAAATATGATCGGATGCACATACTGTTGATAGCTTTAGTTCAAAGGTGAAGCCAAATACATCATAGGCGTAGTTGATGAATTCTAAGACACTCTTGACTTCCTCTTTTATCTGTAAAATTAAAAATGAAAAGGTCAAAAAAATGTAAGAAAGAAGCGTTAGACGAGTATTAGCTGATTATATTCCATCTACCTGGGATTCTCTACAGAAAATATGAGCATCATCCTAAGAAAAGAAACCACGGTCAGATTCTAGGAATAACACAACATACAGTATTAACTGACAATGTAAAATACGAATCATTGAATTAATAAAACCTTTGGGTAGAATATATGCATAGAAACAAAAATATATGTCAAACAAACTCATTGAGGGTTCGAGAGTTTAAATGAGTACCATATTGAATAATACCTTTAGCACAAAAATGAAGATAATTTACAAAAAAATATATTACTAAAACAAACTGACTACTGAGACCTTTATAATGAGGACCATATTAAATATGGTTCTAAAATACTATTGCTCTTACATAATTATTAACAAGTTAACTAGATATTACTTTTTAATTAATTAAGTAATAATAAACATTCACTGAAGTGAAAACAAATTTGGTGTGAGCTTATTCCATAAATATGCTCTTTTATACAGAAAAAAATGGTGTAAATGTTTTGCGTATAAATCAAAGAAAAACATTACTGCATTACCTGCTGAAATCTTCGAACACGAGTCAAACCGGTCAATGCACCACTGGCTTCATTGCGATGCAAAACTCCAAAATCAGCTATACGGAGCGGAAGTTCTGTAAAATGGAAATGATGAGAGTTGTAATAGCTTATAGGTTACTCCAGCTTTAACAATAGTATTTAAAAAACATATCCTTATAATATAACAAAAAAGCTGACCCCTGTAAGAACGGACTCTGTTATCAAATATCAAGCAATGTCCTGGACAATTCATAGGTTTAAGCCCAAACTCTTGTTTTTCTATCTGCATAAATAAAAAGCAATGAAACAACATGAAATTTGATCTAAAAACTTATCAGCAAAAAGCCAGTTATACATCTGTCAAAAAATAAGGAAATAGAGTAAACTGCAATATGCGCCTGTGGTTTGTTCAGATTTCAGATAATTGTGTTTTTTGTGCACATTTAGTGGGCGAGAGTAAAATTTAACAGCCCTGATGTTACCTTTTCAAACTCACACTTTTAGACTTATAGTCCCTAAAGTTTGCTTATGGCTAGTGTAATTAAAAAATATCTCTCGGGCGATATTTATGTGTAAGTGTATATTTGAACTCACTCAAAATTAACTAAAAAAATCAAATTTAGCTTGATCACAGAGTAATTAACATTAAAACTGAACATAGTTGTTGAAATAGCGTATACAGGTATATACCTGGGTATTTTGATAGCTACTTTATATTAAAAAAAACTGAGATCCCGCTATTTATCGCAACATACCCTGTAGCAACCTTCGACCTTTTTGCAAAAGTGACCGCTATTGACAACTATGAAACTAAGCACTATAGCAGTTCACCCAATTGTTCAGTTCATATTACAATATTTTTTTTATTTTTAAAAATATAACATGTATGAAAATTGACAACACTATGAAACTTAGGTGACTTACATCAAACACAAACATGTTCTCCTTGTAATTGGCTGCATGACCTGAGGTTTCCCACAGTTGCATGTTGTACATATTTGGTGTGGTAACCTGCAAAAGCAATGCCATATTAGACAAGGTATTATAGTATAGGGACTAGATGTGTAATATGGTGTTATATCTAAACACCCAGCTCAAGTAACCCTAACACAATTACAATCTAATACAATTCTGATTACAAAGTTTTAACTTGCCACAGCATGCTAAATTTGAGAACATTCACATTAATTAAACAAAACATAGATGAAGCAAAAAATTAAAAAACTCACCTCCAGATAACCTCTTTTACGGTACTCGTTTCGTATGAATGTCATTAATTTCTCAGTTATACGAGTACCATGGGGAAGAAAGAAACAGCTTCCTGGGCTGAAACATATATAAAGTGAAATCAGCATGTGCAGTCAGTTGACAAGTGGATGGGTAAACGGGTCAACTTACCTAAGTGGATGGAAAAAGAAAAGTTCCTGCTTCTTGCCCAATTCTCTGTGATCATATTTTTTGGCTTCTTCCAGTAGGGCAATGTATTCCTGAAAGAACATGTTAACCTCGTAATCAGAACTATATTAAAAGAATCTAGAAATCTGAGTTAATTCACAAGTTTGTTTTTACCATGGTAAACCGAATAAGTTACTACGCAGAACAGAAAAGAACTAAACAAAAGGGCAATGCTAAGTTGCATAAAATTGTCACTTTTTATTATTAAACTATGATCGATACAAACTCAAATAATTTAAACTAATAAAATTCGATATCACATTCCATACCTAATAATCGGTAGGGATATCTCTGTTTTAAAAAACCCACCTAAGATACAAGCAATTATAACCAAATACAATTCCCTTATTTATGTCACGGTTATCAAATCTTATATATCTTCTAATAAACCATTCCAGTTAATGCCATGCGGAAACACCTCCCTCTCAAACAATTATTATTTCAAAAACAATTTATATAAACAATTAGTATTTTTATTGTTTCGAACTAGCTATGAGATTACCTTTAATATATTATATTCATTATTTTTTAATTGATTTTTTATCTATTAGGTTTTTATTTTACATTGATTCTTAGTTTTAATTATTTCATTTATTTTTATCTAAAAGTGCTTCATTTAAGTTTATTTTACAAATAGATTAAATGTATATCCATTATAAACTCTACCTTGTAATCGTTTTATGTTTGGTTTACGGGTTGAAAAACCTGTGTCACGGTTTGAAACAGGGCCACCAAAACAGACCAAGCAGAAAAATATTAAAAAAAGAAGTTATCATCAACTTAGTTGGTTTAGAAGATAAATCTAAATTTGGGCCAAGTTAAATTATATGTGCATTATTTAATATGGGTTGACATTCATCCTGTGTAATACACGGGTTTATAAACTAGTATATATATACCACATTATATTTACAGATATTTATCTATCTTTTTGGAAATCATATCTAAATCAAATCATCTCTTATATATTTTAAAAAAAATATATTATAATGTTAAAAAAGTTAAGAGATGTCATATCTTTTTATTCAACAATCATGTGTAAATTATATGTATATCTAGTGATGTGAATAATGTTACAATCAACCACCATCACTAAAACCCAAACAATGACTCATTAAACATAATATTTTTTTGAAGGAGGCGAATACGTGCAAAACATATTTAATTTTTGTTAATCAAAACAATACTTAAAAGGTACATCACCACCTTTGGCATAAAATTTCACCAAAAATATGTCACCCAGAAGTAAAAAAAAAATTCATAAAGATTAATAATAAGTTAATATATAATTCAACATTCAAGTGATGAAAGCAAAATAACCTTTAGACGCTTTTGATCGGGATAAGATATCCCGTAAACTCTTTGTAGGCTCTCACGATCTTTGTTTCCCCTCCAGTATGCTGCCGAAGCCTAACATATATAAAAAAAAAACAAATAAATATGCATCTATGCTACAACATTTAGAAATCTATACATCTTAAAAGGCCTCACCTTTAAGCAAGCAATTGCTTTGACAAATTGCGTATTTGGTATATGGGGTCCACGGCATAGATCAACTAATGGACCGCACCTATAGACTGTGATAGTCTTGTCTTCAGGTAAATCACTAATAATCTCAACCTGATACGACATAGTAAATAAACCCAATAAGATGTGACGTAATCATCAGTATAATAAAATTCCAAAACATGTTAGATGGAAGATTTTCACCTTAAACTTATTGTCAGAAAACATCTCAAGAGCCTGCTTTCGTGAAACTTCAATTCTTTCAAAAGGTTGTTTTTCCTAAAGAAAATATAAGAGCCTAAAGTCTTGTGTTTTAGTGATTAAATTTACATGTGTAATACATGAAACAATAAAGAATGTATCTTATATAACAAGCTAAAAATAAGCTAACGAATCAACTTCTATAAGAATGGGATATAAAGTACCGTAACAGCTTTCTTTGCTTCCGAAACAATTCGATCAAAGTGATCATCATTTAATCCAAGTTCACCATAAAAACCATCGTAGTAGAAACCCTGTGACAACAAAAATTCCAAGCAAAAATCCTTAAAACCTATTGTTATAGCACAGAACGTTCCGTATCAGACGAAATAACCAAAACTATTTAACTTTAAGAACTACAATGGTTTTAGTAAATTTATATTTAATAACACATCCATAAACAAAGTGAAAGCATATTGCTAATTATTGCAATATATCCTAAAAGAAACCTTCTACTGAATGAAAGATATACATCTACACTAGCTAAACAACCAATCTCCACTATAATCAAATCTTATTACTACCAAAAGAGCTAATAAAACTTGAAGACATCAAACAATACAAACATACCTCTCCTCTTGTAGTACATGGCCCAATACACAACTTGCATCCATATGTTTGTTCTAAAGCCTAAACAAACACAAACACAAAACAAAGACGAATCAAACAATTTCACCATCATTATCAAATCTTATACACTAGTCAATCCCAAACATCAGATTCAATTTCACATCATTACCTGCCCAAGAATATGAGCACTCGAATGCCAAAACGTATCGCGACCCTCATCGCTCTCAAAAGTGAATATCTTGAGCTGACAATCACCTTCCAAAGGCCTTGACATGTCCCACAGCACACCATCGACCTGAGAAATCAAAGCATTTGATGCCAAACCTTTCGATATCTCCTTCGCGATATCAAAAGGAGTTGTTTCCCACTTCTTTCCCTCCTTCACAGTCCCATCAGGTAATGTAATCCTAGTTAACCAACAAAAAGCAATAATAAATATATAAATAACGCAATTTTATAACGCATAACAACTGTTCGACGATATGCTTGAAAGAAAAAAAACGGTCAACAACATCAAAATCGAAACTTACTTAATGGGGTCTCACCAGAAATAACAAAAATAAACACAGAAATTAATAACGCAATTTTATAACGCACACAAAATGTTCGATGATATGCTTGAAAGAAAAAAAGGGTCAAACAACGTCAAAATCAAAACTTACTTAATGGGGTCACCGAAAATTGACTTAAGATGTGCAATTTGTTCAGTTTTGATGGACTCGAACATCTGGATTCGTTTAGGGATGACTGATTGAAGATATGCATCATCTTTAGCAATAGATAATATAGTTTTGGGGGCGTTGTTTGCAGCTTTACCCATCTGTGGTTGGGGTGACGGTGGCGATGTGTATAGGCGGCGGAGAACGGCGTTAAACGGCGGCGAAATACGGCGACAATGAAGTGAAAAACGCCACAGGATTTGGGTGCATAACATTCGTTTGGTTACTGGTAGCGTTTTGCCAAAGGTTTTATTAGGGTCTACTGTTTTCCTTACTATTCTTATTGAAACGTCGTCGTTTGCGTTCAAGCCCAAACACTAGGCTCAAAAAGTAGGCCCAATAAGAATACTTTTACAAAAAGAAATGCCTACAATGGATCTTTTGTAAAACGAGTATTCAGTACCTACGTGTTGCGACGGGTCTACTAAACCAAACAGAAAATCAACGGAAAATTGTTGAACCGTATATACTCATTGCGGCATGTTAACTCAGAAAATGTATCTATTTTACATACTTTGTATAGAACTTGTTTTGACATATCTAAAATTAGTTGTTAGTTTAAAGTGCATTGTAACCAATTTAAAAGAGTATTTAGTACCTACGCGTTGCGACGGGTCCACTAAACCAAACAGAAAATAGACGGAGAATTGTTGAACTGTATATGCTCATTGTGGCATGTTAACTCAAAAAATTATTTATTTTACATACTGTGTATAGAACTTGTTTTGACATATTTAAAATTAGTTGTTAATTTAAAGTGCATTGTAACCAATTTAAAAGATACAAATTGGTATTGGAATGAAGCTTTCATATGTAGAATGAGAAAAGTAATATAAGTGAAATGGAACATAAATTTGTTTATGTAAAAGAGAGCTTAAAATATACAAATTTAATTAACTAAAATGTGATATTGTAATAATTTTTAAAATTCCAGTTATTACTTTTATACAAAGAGATCATGTGAGTAAAGAGTGTTGCTACACATCATCAAAAAATAACTTTAGCATAATACTCTCAATCACCTTTTAACCAATCAAAATATTCAAAATTGAATAGCAAATTATGTGAGTAGTAGTGTCACACCCTCAAATTCTATATGCGGGGTTTTACCGTGAGGCGTGTGACCGATCAGGATCTAGCCACTAATCATGTTGAACCAACCATTTAAAATAATAAAAGCATCACTATCAACATGATTAGCGATAAAATTTTAATTTGTTTAAAAGACAGTTTGTGTTGCAGCGGAAAATAAAGTTAAAAATCATCAAGAACTTAAAACTACAAGTTAGATAAATGTTCAAAGCAATATGTTTAAATGGACCACCCACTCCGGCCGATTGCAATGCTCGTCCAAAGCTGTACCTACTGACCTGCAAAGCATGCAACTACGTGTCAACAATAAAGTTGGCGAATTCACAAAATTTGAGTTTAGTAAAAGTAACGTTCACAACGTTTTGATTTAAGTATGACTCGAATAGCTAACCCTCATCATATGATTAAACTGTGTATCGAATGCTGACGTTTCATTTGTGCCCTCAATAATGTCTATCAACATTAAAGCAAGAGTGAAGGTTGGAAGTTCACGCCCGGCCTCCAGCACGATGTGAGGTTTCTCAAACCTAATAGCGCTATCAACTAATACCCCGCTTATGCCCACCCGGCAATCTTATCGGTAAAATGTAGGGACTTTCATGATAGAGGTTTCGTTTAGTCTAAGTGTACTATCCACCTCCAGTGGATAGCATGTTTCAGTGGTCCACACAAGGGACGCGCGCGTAGCCCACACCGGGGATACCGTAAAAAGTGTTGTCCAAAACCAGGGACGCATGCTTTTAGAAAAGAGTTGTGAACTCACATTCGTTTGCTCGGTAGTAAACTTGAAAGGTAATCAGGAAAGTCAATCTCCTCCTGATATGTTTACCGTTTCAATTAGTTTAATTTATGAATCCTACACGTAGTCTAACACATAGTTACAGAATCACGTTGTCATACAATTACTCATTTAGGTAAGTTTGGCATATGATCGTCTAATTCCATATAACGCATTCATAGACACCCGTTAACGTTTCTAATAACATATAACACTTTGGTGCAACATATAAGCATATTTACAACGTTCACAACTACTTTCAGCTCATTCCAGTTTCATGTCAATTTCTAGGCAGTTTTCCATAATTTATTTAAAATAATAAACGAACTCATAAAATTATGATATTTTAACACAACGTGTCATTTGGTCCTCAAATACTCGTGTATTTTTCTCATAACCTGAATCTTTATAGAAAAATCAATAAAAATAATTCTCTACACCTAGGTCTGATCTACAACTTTCTGATGATAGTTTACGCCAAAAATCATTTAAAATCCTCGTTTATTCTTTTTACGAAATTCCAGTTGGAGATTTTCATGGCCTCTTGGAACTTCCTACAATAAAAATTTGAGATCATAAATCAATTCCTACATTAAGTTATGACATTCGTAATGGGCTACAAATTCTGCCAGAAAACGCAGCCTGAACCTTCAATACGGAAATATTCATAAAACATTCATTTTTCGTCGAAAAAATGTCATTCCAGTGGGGTTTGAAAGGGTTTTCCTGAAAGTTCATCTTAGACTCAAGAAACACACATTTTTGTTTAGTTTTGCCCACGTTACAGCCAATACAAGTCGGCTGTAAATTCTGATCAGGTTCTGTTTGGATTCAGCTTTCAATTTTAACATGTTTATGACACTATAAACCCTATTTTCAGCAATCAAAACCCCAACAACACCACATACACGAATCTAGCGTCAAATTTCATCATCAACATCAAACATAATCAAAACCCTAGCATGCATACATGATCATAGAGTTACTAACTAACAAGTATCATCATCAACACATTAAAATACATGATTCTGGCAAACCCTAACACATAAAATCCATGTTATCATACATCAAGAATCACAAGAAATCAATCAAAATGCAGCCATGAATAACAAATTATGAGTGTGTTTTAGAGGGATTACCTAGAGTGATAGAGATGAAGATTAAGAACCCGAAAAGAATGAGTTTTCCTTGCTTCTTCTTGAGTTTTCTAGAGAGTAGTTAAAGAGGGATAGAGGTTGATGTCTGGGGAATGGGCGTGATCTAGGGTTGGTTTGGTTTGATTATATATTTTTTTAACAAAACTTTAGCAAATGCACAAAAGGTCCTCCAAGTTTTCCAATTCTCAAACTTGGACAAGAAGTTATCAACATAACTTTATAAAATGACACACAAGTCCTTCGTTTTGCAAAGTTAATCAAATTAACTCCATAAGTTTGTTCGTGTGCTACTAACTTGTGCAATTATAAATTGTAATTAACATAAATTGGTTAACAGCGTTAACCTGGAAGTACGGGATGTCACATTATCCCCATGTTGAAAGAATTTTCGTCCCGAAAATTGAGTAAGCATGAATTGTGTTGCTAAGTTTGATTGAGAATTTTCCCAGGCTGTCACAAGTAGTATATTTCCAAACTAGATAGAAATAATAATTGTCCAGTTCAGAACGGCCAGCGGTCGAATCGGAAGCCAATGTTCGGTGGTCGAACCGGAACTTTGGGTTTTCTTTTCATTTTCACGTATCAGGTTACCTTCATGATTCAGTCGACAACAACCTTTGCACTCGCACTTCTAGTTCGATCTCTTTATGGTTATAAGTTTGTTTTGCTTTATTAATAATTATAAAATAGATATAGATTAAAATCAGATTGCGATATAAGAAATTACACCTGTAAAGCCCGATTGTAGAAAACGTTTTATATAATGTTATATGTTTCGGTCTAAATTTGACGAGTTAACACCCGCAATGTGCATGTCTGATTCAACGTTTTTACGTCTGTTTTATTTGGTTGAACAGTCTATATTTGGCGGGTGGTGGCGGTGGTTGTCGGGATGGCGGCGAAGGCGGTGACGGGTTACGGGCGGAGGCGGCGATGGTGCCGGTGGTGGTGGGTGGTGGAGAAGGTGGTGGGTTGTGGTGTTGTTGATGAATGGTGCAAGAGAGGATGTAACTAAAAAAACATGGGTTGGATGAAAGGATTTTGAAGGAATGAAATGCTCTATGGAATAAGTGATTCCATCTCATTGGCCAACCAAACAACATTTTCTTCATTCTGTCGTAATGATCCATTTCATTTTGTCTTTCATTTCTGCATACCAAATATTATCTTATTGTTATGTTGTATACAGGGAAAAGGTAACCTAAAAATAACAAAAACTATTGTGATCTCACACCTATAATGTTCTTGCTCTGCCACTTATTATTGTGTTAATATAGATGTAGATAGATATCAAATAATATGTATAAAGGATTTGCCATAATCTTTTAGATCATTGCTATATTTACGTACATTCTAACATTTTCCAATCATATAATTTTTATAGATATAGATAGTTATCAAATAATAAGTTTTATAGATATAGATAGTTATCAAATCATATGTAAAAAAAAAAAAGATTTGACTTAATTTTTGAGATCATCGCTTTATTACGCACATTCTAACATTTTTCAATTATATTATATCTATTTAGTTTTGTTACATATTTCTATATTTAATTTAATTAATATACAACAAATCATTCTCTTCTAAATATAAATTAAAGATACATATGATGTAAGTTCAAGACTTCGTTGTTAATTATTATATGAAGGGAAGAGATGTGACTTAAAACAATAAAAAATATATATATGCCTTAAATTTTTCTTAACCATCTTCATGGCTTGCTACTTTGCTTTGCTCCTTGCTGCATTGTTTGTTGTTTATATAATATAAAAAAAAAATCATCGGTTTTGCAAACGGTTCGTAAATCTTCATGAGAGAATCAAATTATGATGTGTTCGATCCTAGTTTAATGGTCATGGATTCTCCTGAAGATGGTTGCGACCACGACATCTTTAGTTTTGCGTTCAACAATAGCAATTTCTCCGATCGTCTTCTTCACATCTATGTCTTTTCTAAGCCGATCGAGTCTTCACTGTGCCCATCAGGTATTGATCGCCTACTACTATCGTTTATTTTCTGATTTTCATTGATGATTTAAAATAGAATGTACTACGTTCACACAGAGGCGGATATACCTTCCAAAAAGGGGTGTTATTTTTTTGAAAATTTGACGTTTTTTTCGATTTTGTTGCCCCTGTAGAAATTTTTTTAAACATTGTCCCTATAATTATTTTCTAGATCCACCACTTTGTTCGCATTTTTTTTTTGTTTTTTGGTTTCTAGGAACATATGGAATATGGTAAAAATTGGACCATTATTCCTGTTTCTATACCAAAAACATTTATATTTATATTGTTAATAAACTCGAATTTCCCCCAAAACCACATGTTAGGATGCTGATTATTAAACCAAAACGTTTGGAAACCTTATATATTTGTTTCTTAAAAAACAGTTCAAACATGACTAGGGTGTCGGGTTTTAAAAAAAACTACACGAACATAATCAGATTTTGGGTTGTCGTGTCTAACCTTTTTTAACTAAATGGGTCTTGTCGGTTGACAAGTTTAATCTTTGTCGTGTCTAGCCCGTTTGGGTATGATATAAGTTTAAATTTTGTTGGAGTATGGATTGTTGAAGAGTAAGAGTATGTTTAGCAAAAATAGCTGGTGGCTGGAAGCTGTTAACTGGTAGCTGAAACTTTTTAGATATATTTAGGTGTTTAGCATAGTAGCTGAAACCTTTAATAAAATGTATAAAATGACCAAAATGAACATAACTAATAAAATATATTTAGGTGTTTGGCAGAGTAGCTGAAGCTTTAGAGGTTAAAATAGTATTTTTTTTTTCCTTAAAAGCGTGTAGCTCCTTCTAAACGCTACTAGTAGGAGCGTTCAACCAAAAGCTTCAAGCTCTTTCAATCATCAAAGTTTTTTATCGAGTATGAGTTTTTTCTTAAAAGTTTAAAGCTAGAAGCTGCTGAAATCTTTTAAAAACTCCATGCCAAACATACCCTAAAAGTTGAAACCTTGCATATTAGCTCTCCCATTTTAGCTGCAAGAAGTCCATTTTTCTACAAGGTGATTTCTCCTAGACTCTGACTTCATGATTTTTGTAATTTTATTTGTTTTCTCATTGTTTCTTCATGCAACTATTTTCAAACGGGATGAGAAAATCAGAACAATGCCATGCAACCTTGCCAATCAATGCCTTAGGTTCTACTAAATTCTTATTTCTTTTTACATTTATGTACATTTTATGTCATTTCACATCCGGTTTATAAAACAGAGGAAGCTGGTCTCATGGAACTGTTGAAGTTTATGTATAGCAACAATCTGACAGTTACAAGTGCTCATGTTATGCTTGATGTACTAATGGTTGCTCACAAATTTGATGTTGCTTCATGCATGAGACATTGCGGCCGTTTTGTTAAGAAATCTACCGATCATGACACTTGAATTTGTACTCGTTTCTTTTGATATTATAATGGCTAACGCACTTAAGCAGCTAACTGTTGCCACGAAGCGGTTCTGTATTGTTCATTACAAAGACATAACCAAGTAATAAAGCTTCCTCATAACAAATGTTTGTTTATTAGTTAATAATCTAAATTTTTCTTTATAATTTCAGGTTTGAAGATGAGATTCTTAGCTTGCCACTTGCTGGTGTGGAGGCAATTATAGCTTGTGATGATCTCCAAGTGACATCAGAATATGTTGTTTACTCTTTTGTCCTTAAATGGGCCTGGTCCCATTACCCTAAAATAGAGGACCGTCGTGAAATCATAACGACGCAACTTGCAAAGTTTGTTCGTTACCCTTACATGACACATAAAGAGCTTGATGAAGTCATGGATAGCAATGAGTTCGAGCATACTTTTGCCGTCTTTGTAGTGACGGAAGCAATTGCTTTCAAAGAAAATGCCCTGGACTCGGATTATATCAAGGATAATGACTTCCATAGGTTTATGGAACGGGGGCACTACAAGTTTCAACCCGTAAAGACACGTGTGCGAGTTTGTTTTGATTCGTTTAGTTTTAATTTTTCAATTTGGATGATCAAGGGTTTATGTTGGGTGATCAAGATGATGAACTTGGGTGATCAAGAAATAGTGGTAATTTATGGAATTGAACGAGGGAATGCAAATGGGACTTCAAGGATTTTGATTCTGTCTACAATCACTGTATGTTCATTTGTGTATTAGTCTTGCATCGCATGTTTATAAACTTTTGTTAGTATATGTGATTATCTATAAGATTAAATGTTAGACGATTTAATGTAAATGGAACACTATTTTGATAATTTATTGTTATTTTTTTATTTAAGAGTTAAATAATTATGATTGTATATTTTTAAAGGGGGAATCTCATATATCCTCTTTTAAGCTTGTGAAATATCAAATATCCTATACTTAAAATGTTATACATGCTCTTAAAAACTAGTTAACGTATCATATTTGCTTATTTCATTTAAAAACAATTCAAGAAATAACCGTCTTACACTTATTTTTCTATTACTTAAAATTTCATATTTACCAATTTTTAAGCTTAGAGCATCCACAATGCTATGCAGTTCCACCGTCACAAACCGCCACCTCAGTTGCCACACCTATAAGTTAAAGCTCCAATGATCTCCACCAAATAGGGGAGAGGAATATAAACAAATGAATACATGAGCTACAGAAGAAACGAAAGGACCTATACTATTTATACAATGAATAAGAATAATGAATGAACTATAATTAGTAAAGGAAAATAATCGGGTCGTGATAAATGTACCAGGAAATACCGATCTCTTCACCTTTAAAATCTAGAAACCATCTCCATTACCTGGTAAAAGAGAATCATGAGTGGTGGATGATTTTGTGTGGGGGATGGAACAATACCTAGATGGAGTACAAATTAAGGACGACGCCACCAAAATCAAGACAACCACGTTGTACTTGAAAGATACATCAACATTATGGTGGAGACGTCGTTACACGGACATCAGACGAGGTATGTGTACTATGAACACTTGGAATGAATTTGTCCAAGAACTCAAAATACAGTTTTATCGGGTCAATGCTGAGCACGAAGTATAAGTCAATTGAGAAAGCTCAAGCATTTAGGAACACTCAAGGATTACTTCAAAGGATTCATAACCTTTGTCCTTGAAATTCCAGACTTATCAAAGAAGGACTTCCTTTTCTACTTACTTGACGGGTTACAATATTGGTGTCACACCCTAACCAATGGCGAAAACATCTGGGAGTGACGAACGAGATTGTTCGAGACTTCATAACGCTAAAATATGACAAGTAATTTAAATAACAAGATTTCATTTCATTGATTGAATAGCAAGTACATAGTTTCAAATTTGAAATACAACATCATGAAAAACAAAATACAAATACAACTTTCTAATTCATTCTAGGTGAGTGTCTAAGTCGTCTTACTTGATTCCATGTGTCTCATCATCAATATTAACCTGCAATACATGTTAAAGTATAGTTCAATACACAAGGCATTGGCGAGCATACAAGTTTAAATAAATAACATAGTATAAAGTTTTAAACGAATCCTTATGCATCAATGTCTATTCTGAGGCTAACATGTAATATACGAGCATGCAAATATACTAGTCAACCCAAAGTTTCCCGCTAACGTAATCTAATCATGGCAATGAAAAGACTGTATGTGTTTAACTTAACATGATCTCAAGTTTACAGGCGGTGCGTTACTCCTATAGAACTATACATGTTAAGGGAGGCTTGATCAAATTTAACGACTAAGTATGAGCAATTCGAGGATAAGCATGTGTGAATTCAAGTATAGCACATAGAGCATAGTTTAAGGATTCTTTCGTGATTTAAGCATAAGATGTTTGTATGAATTGATAAAGTACATGTATTGCACCCCAAAAGTGATAAAAGGTAAGAGGGGTCGAGTATACTCCCAGTTTTGCAAAAGCTTCCTTAGTAACCGCGAACTGTAGGATGGAGGGTAGGACATCGAAGTTATCCTACACGAGGGAACAGAATTGTGTGAGTGTTTCTGAGTTGTATTCGGATTCGGGTGGGAAGGCAGAAAATACAGTGTAAATACGGAAAAATGCCACTTCGTACGAGGTGACCACTTCGTGCGAAATGACAGTTCACTTCGTGCGAAAGGTTTGGTTCTATAACGTTTTAACTCATTTTGCACCCGTTTCGACACTGATTTTCTTGAACAAGGTATTGACAATGAGGCAGAACAGCCTAGGACCATAATACTTAATCAGAAAGCGATTAAGATTCTGTTCCGACTAGTTTATTAAGAAAATACGAAAATTATGTATAGTTTAAGTATATAGATATTCAAGTTGGTCATAGATGTCAAGCATGAAGATGTCAATTCTCGTTATATGATTCACCAAAGCACAATGTAGCATTAACCCGGTTGGTCATGAATGTACATAAAGTAAAATGCAAAAATGTTCAAATGAGGTGTGGAACTTAATTCGGGTAGCCAAAGCTCCCAACGTTCTCACTAGCTAGAACACTAATCCAATCCTGTAAGGATAATGAACTAGATTAGCTTACAACACTTGGTACAAAAAAGAAGTAAAAGCAGAAGAAAAGTTATGAAATTGCAAAGTGTTAGTGAGTTAAACTCACTTAGAAGAATCTGAGGTAATTCTGCCGAAAATCAAGAAATTTGAGAGTGAGAGTGTACGAAAAGTTGGAAGTGGTGAAGTGCGTCTGTATTTATAGGAAAAACAGCTGCCAGCTCCGCTTCGTGCGAAGTGTGCCACTTCGTGTGAAACGTGCTCCACTTCGTACGAAGGGGTCAGTTGATGTTGGTTTTACGTGTTTTAGCTAGTTTTAAGTATTTTAAGCATAAGAGAATGATGTATAAGTATAATTTCATGCAAAATTGGGCATTCGAGTATTCCAAGTATGAGTTTCTTGCATGAAGTCACGTATCAAAGATTGTAAAGTATGAATCATATGTGTAAAAAATATACGAATATGATTACAAGTTTCAAAAACCGAAGTACATTAAATAAGGAAAGTACAAAAATGCGGAGCGTTACAATTAGGCTAGAAAAGAACTAAACCGTTGCAACGTCCAAGATCTAGCTACAACCATTACCATAGCTAAAAAGCCTAGTCGATCTCAAGGAATAACACCCAAATAAACCCATAGTCAAGGAACCTGATGAAGAAATAGGGGGGGGGGAGCAAAACTAAATCACACTCGAAGGATACAAGGACCAAGACCCCCAAGATACAACAATCATCAAACCATAAAGAAAGGATTTTTATTTGCGATGATGATGAAGCTAAAGGAAATGAGGAGGCTCGTCTAGAAGCAATAACTTCAAGTCCTTAATGCTTTAAGGACACAAGAAGGAAGGCCATTAAAAATAGCACATGACCACTCGAATACAACCAAGACAAATTATACGAATGAAAAAACAAAAGGTCTTCAGTACGTGACTCTTGAGATTAGCGAGCAACTTGCAAAAGTCGTAATTGATACCGGAGCCAGTCTACTTGGTTTACGAATCGCTACAACAGAAGGATTAATGATGAAGGCTATTGGTGGAGATCCCCAACAATTGAATGAATAACCTATGACGCCAATGCCAAGATCGAGACGTGGAAAGACTATCACTTTCTCACTAGTTTCCATGGACAACTACAATATCACTTTTTTTGTAAGTTCTAGATGTTTCCGGAACATTAAAGAAGCATACGCTTTTACGGATGACTTTGGTTTCTTTAAGACAACCTATAACAACCAATAAATCACTTAGAAAAGGCTGGAATGTTGCTGAAAATTCTGGAGAGATCTAGCAGCCCGAAACGTTCCAGAATAGCCTTGAAAATGCTGGAAAATATGATCGGATCCAAGGATCATCTAGGCCTTTCTAGGTCGAGTACTCCCCGAATAGCTGTTACAAGGTAGGTTGCCGAGACTGACTCTCCTCCTAAGCCTTGTACTCCCCGTGTACTTTCCACCTAAGCCGAGTATTCCTCGATTACTCTCAACTCCGACTAGAGAGAAAAAGAGATGGTTATGCTGTGACATAATTTTCTTATATAGCACAACTAAAACAATATGTAAATGGGTTTATGTGATTCCCATATTTTTTTAACTTAAAATTGGTTGTGTGTTTGACTAGACTCAACAACAAAATTATCAAACTTTTAAGAAGAAACAAACTTGAACTTGACTCAATTTTTATACAAGTAAACTAACTCAGAGTAAAATTTACTCTACATGAATGACTAACATATCTTTATAGCTACTTAAGGGTGAAATTGTAAGTCTCGAGTTTGTTGGGGAAGATATCGAGTGAAAACCAGGCTGATTGCTAGGTTAATAAATCATGACAATTTTTATCTTAAGTTGCACATAAACTTTTATAGCAAGATGCATCTTTTAATTTACTATTCTTTCATTGCCAATCATTGATATTAATGATATTGATTGAGGTATACAAGTTTCTAGATTTATTTTTTTATCAAAAGTTATTAAGTATTTGATCAATTATGTCTTGCCACGGATTATTTACTTTTAAATAACTAGAAATTAAGAAAAGGGTATAAAATACCATATTTATATTGTTATAATGCTTTAATAAGAAAAGGGTATAAAATACAATATTTATATTGCTATAATTTTTTAAGGTAGCCTAATTAAATAAATTCAAGTGTATTGGAAAATTCAAACGATTTTAAAAAAATAACACAGCATATTTTAAAATTGTAACACGTTTTGGGAAATAAAAATAAAATGTAGCAGATTACATCAAGATACAAAAAATATGTTTGCGGGATTTACCAACGGTTGTTGTTGTTGTTGACGACATTAAACTTGCACATCTCTCACCATGATACCAATTATTAGTATTCAGTTATTATATTGTGAGTTAAATATTTTTTTTCTTTTTTCTAAAGGGTGGCGTATTTGGGCTCAGTGGCAATCGTTTCAGAGAAGGAAACTGAACTAGCTCGTAAAACCCCTAACTTGCTTTTCAAGAAAATATCATTGGCAACAAGATTCGAACCCAGGTCTCACCCTTTGGGAGAACCAATGGGGGCAATTGAGAACTGAGAGAGAACCATTACAGACCACGCATTTTCTCAAGGCAATATATATAAAGCACTATTTCTATTATATACAAGGTGAGGTTTCCGTAAAATCGTAAGAATTGTGAGAGGGCGTAGAAATTGACATGTAAACTTCATGTTTTGGACTTAGACATGATTTTGAGGTTGTTTTAGCAAGAAAAAAACCAAACATAACAAACTAAAACACAATGCAATGTATTATAGGCATGAAATAAACAAAACAACTAAAACACATTGCTTAACACTTAAAACCCCTTACTTAACGTTCTTGGCATGGTGTTTTAAGATATAAGCGCGGAATTCATTCCATTGTGTCTTAAATTGTAAGGTTTGGTGTTTTTCTTGCAAAAACATCCCAAAACATCATGCCCAAGTCTAAAACATGATGCCTAGTGCCTACATGTTAAAACCTATGCCTTCTCACATTTTTTAGGAACAATATTTTTTTTCTAGGAACCTAAACCTATATACATATAATGACAATGTATATATGTGTATAATGTCAAATGACACTATACAGATATGTATAGATGTCTATGAACGGATAGATCAAGTGGCATCGCTCACTTTTAAGAACCCACAACACTCAGGTTCGAAAAGGCTAACCTATGCCAAGGGAGCCTCCAAGTAGGAGTCAGTGGCGGTGAGGCCTTCATGATTCTGAAGAAGCATAAAGATTGGGTCTTGAATCTCCGCTGTCCCAGAAAGTTTCCACATAACTCTTGCCACATGCTTCATTCGAACTTAGTATGGCTCTCTAGCCTTCACACTTAACCCAATTAGCATTGGCAACTCAGTCAAGATTTTATGGCTTTTCGTTATCAAAACTTATATTTAATCAAGATTCATTGCCAACTTACAACAATATATAGTTAAGCAAATCAGCCGTTCAAAATATAATAATAATAATAATAATAGTAATAATAATAATAATTAAAGCAAAGTTATGAGTGGTTCAAGTGAGATTTTCAAGGAAACAAACTTATACTATAAATTACATAATTTGACTTTCACCAAGATTTCAACAAAAAGCACAATTGGGCCCTGTCTGTACATTCAAGAGAAGCCAACCCTTGTTGAGTTCTTGTGAGTGATTTAATATAAGGATACTCGGTGTGGAGGGTCGTTCAGCCCAGCCTGGCCCAGTGACATCCCTCAATATTGTTACCGTTGATCCGGCGGCGTTGAGGACGTCTGCCCCAGACGTTGGAGACGGTCCTCTCTCTCTTATTCTCTACACACACCTATACATATATATATTTTTAGTTCCATCCTCCATTTCCTAGGTCCCAGTCTTTACACCCATTCTACATGACGCTGACGTGAAAGATCATACTCTAAGGAGGGCCAACACCCACACCGAATAGCGTAAAAAAACACAGTGCCTTAAACAATACTAGCTTTTTGAAGTAAATTACAACTATACCCTTGGTTTCACACTACCATCATAGTATCATACCAAATAACACACCACTATAAAAGCCCATTTAACACCACCACCCATCAGCACATGAACACATCATCTATCCATAAATTCACCACTTTGTACCAACAGATTCAGCTCAAAAAGCAAGTGTTTTCCTCCTCTAATTTAGCAAAGATTGATCTTATTCTGAGATTCCGATGTGGGTATTCCAAAATCTTGAATCTTTGTAAACCTTTTTATGTTAAAGTTTGATTTTTTTTAACCACCCATGTGTTTTCTTGAATCAAGATCTGATTTTTATTGCATTTTGTTAGATATAGTCAAGTGGGTTTCTTGTAATTACAACTTTTAGCTGTTTTTCTTGATTTTTATTGGTTTCATGAGCTGGGTTTGGATCAAAGATTAAAATAATCAAATAAAAATCCTTTCTTTTTCAAAAAACTTGTACCAATTTCCATGGTTCTTGAAGCTGTTCAAATCTGCTAAAATGCGCCTCCTTTCATCTTCTTCTTCTTCACCCCCTCCTGTTAACCCTCCAACAAATTCAAAAACTAATGAAACTGTTGTCTTTGCTAGAAACATTATAATTGTGATAGCATTTATGTTTTTCATATGTGGGTTACTTCATTTACTTGTCAAGTATTTGATAAAAAAGAAAAAGTTGTTATCTTTATCTTCAAATTCCCATTTTCAATCTTCAAGATTTCAAGAAAGTGGTACTACTATTGATGATGGTGATGGTGATGCATATCAGAGACAGTTACAACAGCTTTTTAATCTACATGATTGTGGTTTAGATCAAGCTTTCATTGATGCACTCCCAGTGTTTTCTTACAAAGAATTAATGGGATTAAAAGAGCCTTTTGATTGTGCTGTTTGCTTATGTGAATTTACACATAAGGACAACTTGAGGTTACTACCTTTATGCAGTCATGCTTTTCATATGCATTGCATTGACACTTGGTTGTTGTCAAATTCAACATGTCCTTTGTGTAGAGGAACACTTTTCACACCTGGATTTTCTGTTGCAAATCCAGTTTTTGAGTTTGGTTATTCAAGGGAACAAGAAGATGATGATAATGTTGTTGTTGACAGTCAAGGGCACTTTGGTAATTTCAAGCAACATGAGGGTAGTATTTGTAGTGAAAAGAGGGTGTATCCAGTTAGACTTGGGAAGTTTAGAGCAACAAATGGTGGTAAAAGGGATGAAAAAGAAGTTGGAGAAACAAGTAATAGTAACTTTGATGCAAGAAGATGTTATTCAATGGGAACATATGAATATGTTGTGAGAAATCTGGATTTAAAAGTGGAGTTTGTTCCTAATAGGGGTAATAGTAGTAGGGGTAGTTTTGGTATTAAAGATAAAGGTCATGTTTCAATTGATGGAGGTAGTGATGGAAAGAAGATTAGTAATAGAAGCAAAGGTGAGAGCTTCTCAGTTTCCAAGATTTGGCTTTGGTCAAAGAAAGATCATAATCATCAAAAAGGTCAAATTCATTGTGTTACACCACATAGTTAATTCATATGTTGATGTTAGTTTACCTTTGATATATGCAAATAATAGTCATAGTTGACCAATTTTCTAAAGTCAATAGTTCTAATTTTCTGTAGTTGAGTGGAGATTTCTGTGAATGATTCTTCTTTTCTTTTTATGATTCACTTTATTAAAGCTTTCAACATGTACTCATAACATTAACCTTTTATTTAGTATTTTGACCCTTTTTAATATGGAATATCATGTTTGGATATGTTTGAGACATTTCACTTTAGATTTCTTGTTGTATGTATGTTGAGTTTGGCCTATTCATTTTCATTATGAATGTTTGTATCCTCATCTAAGCGATTCTCGGGGTGTTTGGTATTTTGCTTATTGGTGTAGTTGTGTTTATATGCATATTATTATTTAACGTAAGCAGTTTGGAATAAACAGCTTCAAACTACTTTTTTAAAACGTTTTAATTTCACTCCCAAATTGTTTTCCGATTTTTACTAGATTTTAAGAACAAGTACTTTTCATGTCTTTTAGAATCCGATCATTTTAAACTTTAGCCTAGTGGTGTAATTTTATTAACAGGTCTTAATTTTTTGAAATTTTATTACAATTCAACGTTATTACTTTTACCTGCCCCAGTTCAACCGACCTGTTTGCTCCGTATCGATGAAAATTCCTAGACTTATTGTTACGATCGATTTAGAGAGATAACAGAAACTAGAGAGCAGATTTTTACTCAATTCTTCGGTACCAATTCTATTTCATCTTAGTGTTAAAAGTCCCAAATTTAATGAACTAACTATTACAAATACCTCCTATTCTATTTAACAATTACATTTCAAGTCCCCATACTATTACGACCATAACACTCACTCATATATAACTACAAATGAGATTCAAGGAACATTGATTTTGAGCCAAACCAATCTTATTCATGTCTTTGGAATAACATGACTCGGTATTCCAAGACTTGTTGTTGGTACATATTATTTTGTTTTTCAAATTTTATATTATTTTGTTTTTGAGTGAGTGTGTAATTATGAAGTGGGATCCATGAAAAGGGGAGAGTGAGGGGTATATGATGAGAGGTATTGATAATTTAACACAAGGGTTGACAAACAATTCATGCCTTCATAACTTGTGGGTCATATAATATGACATCAAATAATTTGTTTAGCCACTAGCTTCTAATTTTGCCCCTTGTGTGAAAGGACCATACAGATTTTAATATTTCGAGACCATATACTTTAATAATAACTATGACAACGAAGTGTGCGACTATAAAACACTCAAAAGACGTAATATTTTGGAAAACCCTTAAAGTAAATTGTTGAAATGTTAATCTTTTATAGCACAAAAATTTTTGTAGGATACTATCATGAAATTAATTTCTTTGCCCCCACTTGTTTTGTATAATTTTCAGGGGTGACACAACCTATTTTGGGTTCCAAGGTACAAGTCCATTTTAAACCCATTTGGGAATTAGGAATAACCAGTGATGTTGATGAGCTAGATAAAGTTTAGAATAACAGAAGGTCAGGGGTTAAATATCCACGGTGTGCAAATTTAACCGTTAAAAATAGTCCATTTTGAGACTTTTTAATTAGAAAAATAAATAATAATAATAATGATAATAATAATAATAATAATAATAATATAATAATAATAATAATAATAATAGCTAAATGTTAGGGTAATAAGTTATTGGACTCATATTGTTTTGGGCTTTCACTTAACCTATTTACCTAGGTTGGGTTTTCATTATTTATTGTTTAGTCTTTCTTTATTTTCTTAAACTTCTTTTTTTCTTGAATAGCAACTCTAGTCGCGTTCTATATAAATTCATTTTTTAGTTAATGGTTTATGCTGTTAAAAATGTTATATTATTTTACATATGTGTATGTATGTATATACAAATAATTAAATGTATATGGTATAAAGAGTTAAATAAATATAAGAATAATTTTCTAAATAAAGAATCTTTAAAAGTTTGGGTCCTAGCTCATTTTTATTGTTATAAAGTAGGCCCTAAAGATCTTGATTTACTGATTTAGGGGAAGTATTCAAAACCAGCCCCCAACACTGTAGGGTTGTTTGTAAATGAAAGACTTGAGAATTAACTCATGTTTGATCTCTAATTGAATCTGATTTATAAAAATAATTCATGTATTTTTGTTGGATTAGTTTGATTGAACTTCCATTTGAATGAGTTGTTGATAAGTTTTAGGGTAAATTACACTTTTCGTTCTTTGTGTTTGCATCAGATTTGTCCTTTAACTTCAATAATTATAGTCACAATCCTTTATTTGTAAACTCATTACACTCTACATCCTTTAACACTAACCCAATTAAAATACAAGATTGTGACCGTAATTATCTATTCTTTACCTAATGGGCCCACCGAAAAGCATTTGGCCCAGGTGGCATAAAAGTGGTGGAAACGTATCTCTTCTCCAACCTTACACGGTGAAGGTTTGAGTCATACGTGGACAAAAAACATAAATTTATAAGCAGGTTTAGAGAGTGTTCAAGAAAAAACCCTAATGAGTCGTAAACGATTTAGTATGAACCACGTAGGATCATCGAGATTCTAACTTTTAAGATTCAAATCATATTTTTATTTATGTATACACACTATGTTCAACAATGCATGTGAAAGATGTTGGGAACACTAATTGATTAATAATAAAATAATTTAATAGTCAACAAAAGTCATGATCCTTCTCCCATAAGAATCAACTTGTTACATAATCTATAGACATATATAGAGAATGAAAGCAACCCTTTTATATAAAATTAATAAAAGCACACATCATTTTCACGCACTCTCATGTTCATAAAAAATGTAATATTATATAAATAACTATAATAACTAGTTGATTGCACTCGTGCTTTACGGTAGGGCTTCCAAAAAGCTTGTGGTCGGAGCTCGCTCGGATTTAGCTCGGAAAAAGTTCCCTTGATGTGGCTCGGTTTGAAAGTGAGCTGAGCCGGCTCGGCTCAGTTAGAAAGTGTTTAGCTCGGCTCGTAACGAGCCGGATTGTGACTCGCATACCAGCTCGAATTATTTTACTTTTAATATATTTTATTTTTATATACATTATAATATATCATAAAAACTGATTATTATTTACATGTGATTAGCAGTGTAATTTGATATATATACCACATTTAAAGGTTGATTACACTGCTAATGAACTTATATTGTATTTCGTTGAAATTAAGAATATATTTTGTGTTCTTAAACTTGATTTTGGTTTCTAATGCATTAGGCTGAGCTTATTTTGGATATGTTCTTTAAATATTGAATAATATTTCAGATTACTGAATTTTGAGAATCATATATTAATTTTTCTTTTCTAAATCGAGCCAAACCAAGCCGAGCCTGAGCTTTGATTTGCAGCTCCGTTACAAATCCGAGCCAAGCCGAACCAGCTCAGTTTTATAATCAAGCCGAGCCCGAGTTTTTGCCCTAACTCGGCTCGGTTCGGCTCGTGAACAACCCTACTTCACAGCAGGGGCGACCAAACTTTTAACAAATTTTAACTAGAAACGTAGACGCAATGATAACCTGAATGTGTGAATCCAGTCGGTATTTGTTCAGTTCGTTACGGTGTCAACACTCGCTATAACAACCAAAAGAGAGACAAAAAAATAAAGTCATTACATGAAAAGGATATCGACACGTGTTTTACATTTATCAAAAAATAAAAAATGAATACTGATAACGGTACTGAACTTGTGATATGACCAAAAGGATATGACACGTGTCTTATATCATCGAAAACAATAAAAACCGAATACCAGTACCAACGTTGTTCGATCGGTATTTAAAATACAAATGTACAAATACCAAGAATTTATAAAATAAACAAACGTAAGTTATTTAAAATACAAATGTACGATTAAAATTCAAAAACAAAAAAACAACAAATTAAAAGAAAAACAAAGAAAAAGGAAAAAATAAAACACTGTAGCGAACATGGATATAGCATTTGATAATATATAATAATATATTAATACATTTCAATAAATTAACTATTTTATCTGGTAAATAAAAAAAAAGTTATTAAAACATGTTAGTAAAAGAATTTTTTATCACTAAACTTGTTTTTGCTTCATAACACCCATTGAATTTTTGCCCAGACCATTTACTTTGACACACATTATTGTTTAATATTTTAATAGATATAGTGATTAGATTACAACAATTTTACAACTAAAATGCACTCAATCATTCAATCATTAGATTAATAAATAAAATAAGTGGATAATATAGAAAAAAAACGACACTCAACTATTAAACATTCAAAAGAATTATCAACTACAAATATATCTTGTATTTATATTTACCTATTATAAATTAACAATATTTTGGTGGGCTTCAAACGAACCAAACAAATACGAACAATTTAACGAACGAGATTTTATGTTTGTGTTCGTGTTCGTTTGTGTTTTTTTGTTAATTTTAGACAACGAACGAAAACAAATGTTGATAAACACAAACTAATTTTTATGAACAGTAATGGAAACAAACAAACACAAACAAGTGTTTATAAACATAATATATAATACACTGACACTTTTTAAATATTTCATTTGCCAGTATTTTGAAGTAGTTAAATAAAATATAAAAACTTAAAACACTAATGAACTATCAAACATAAACGAACATGATATCAAATGTTCACGAACATAAATGAACGAACGTAGACTCTGTTCATGTTTGTTCATTTAACTAAACGAACGGAATTCCTTGTTCGTGTTCGTTTGTTTAATAAACAAACGAACACAAACGAACTTCCCGCCGAACAGTTCACAAACTGTTTGTCGAACGTTTGGTTCGTTTGCAGCCCTATGCATAGAGAGGTTGTATTATATGCTTAGAGATGATTTCGAAAAAAAATTGATATTACATTTTTAACCTATACTTTGGTTTTTTACTTTTAACCCAAAAGTTTTTTTTATCTTTTCAATTTAGTCTCACAAGTTTTGTACTTTCAACTTTGGACCCCTATACTTTTCATGTTTCGCAAAATTTTCGTTTATGTTTTGTTCTAAATTTTGTGAGTTAACACGACGCAACGTTCATGTGTTGTTCAACGTTGTTACGTTTTGTTTTATGCTTCGTTCTAAATTTTGCGAGTTAACACGACACAATGTGCATGTGCGGTTCAACGTTTTCATGTCGTTTATTTTTTCCCGTTTGATAGGTTTGTCGCAACACGCGGGTACTAAATCAATTTAGTTATTATTTTCTATGTTTTATGCTTCAGTCTAATTTCTTCACATTAACATGCCGCAACTTCAATATTAATGGTCGCTGGTAATGTTGTGACATTGATGCTACTTGTTACGATTTTACGCGCCCACCGCAATACATGAGGTTAATACTAGTCTATACAAATTTATAAACAAAGAAGCGACAATGACGTCAATATGTTTAATAGTTATGATTTTGTTGCATGAATTTGAGTGTAAAGAATAAAGCAGGAATAATATGTCCATTCAAGGCATGCCTTTTTGGGGGAAGTAGAGTTGCCCAAATCCACTTTTGTTTTGGGCCAGTTTAATTTTGTTCAAAAACCTCAATTTTTTTTAGTTCAAATTGGTTCGGTTTGAAACCAGTTTTTGAGGGGTAGAAAGGACTAGTTCGATTTGAAAATCAGGGTTTACGGGTGTTTAGAAAAAAACTGAAACCAAACAAAAACTGTAAACCAAACCGTAACCATAATCAAATAAACTAATTTGAATAACAAATTCGGTGTTTGGTTTGGTTGCTAACCGAAACCGAATTGTGAATAAGATTTTTGATCCGGTTTTGGTTCCACATTTTTTTTTATTTGGTTTACTCGTTTGTTCGGATAACCGAATAAACCGTTAATTTAATTAAGAGTAAGCTTTCGTTTTGTTCCCTATTGTTTGGTCGTTTTAACGGTTTTGCTTCAACCGGTTAACAATAACCATTTTCCTCCGGTAGTTTACTATGTTTTTCCCATTTTGCTCCCCGCCTTTAACTCCATCTAAGTTGTTTACTAACTGAAATATGTACATCCTTAACAAACGAACACGAACAAAGCCTTGTTCATGTTCGTTTGGTTCGCCCTATTTGCGACATTATCTTTTTCTAGCAGGTCATATCGGAACGAAGTTTGGTAAATCGAAAGATATAGTTCACCATATGAAATGACATAAAACATATTCATAGCATTTAATCGCAATGAACCCTTCTGGAACTAATATAAAAACCATACATAAGTAAAAGTAAAACATGAATTCATTTCCAGGAAAATAGATAATACACAAAAACATTATCGTACTATAATTTATGTCGAATAAAATAAGATTCATCCATGAATAATCATCATCATCACTTCCTGTCTATGCCTATGATGGCAAAATCTGATCCTCACAAAGTTTGCATACAAGAATATATTTGTTCATAATATACAAAAACCACTTTCCAAACGACTATAGTCTAGCTCCAAATATATGAAAAAAAAATTAAGAAAATATAAGGGAAAACAACAATTGAACCAAAAATTGCACAAAATGCTACCAGTTCAGTTCATGCATGGTCTTCACAAGTCACGGGGGAAATTACTGATTTGCCCTTCCTCCAACATATCTTTGTTGTTCAACTTGTAGCTTATACGAATACGCATCACAAGTGATTTCTGGTGTATAATAGAACAAGAGTGTCATATGATATGTATTGAATAATTTCGGATGATAAAATGCAGTTTTAGAAAGAAAGAATGAAGTGAATACCTTTCCATGTTGATTGTTGGTAACTCGTAATTTTTGCGTTATTGACCCGTTACCGCTTCCAGGAAGAGTATTACTGCTAGCAGGCTCTAAATGCAACTGAAGGAACTGTGGATTGTAAAATACAACATATCAGTAAATTCTTTTAAAAAAACTTATAATATCTGAAAATTCAGCTAAAACTTGAATACTATGCAGTTAATGCGGTAAAATATCGGATATCGGTCAAGGACTAATATTTGAGATATAGGTTATCTCGGTGGGATATAGGTAATTCTAATATCATACAGAATTTATATATATAGCAATTTAACACTAACAATTCAGTGATATATCAGTCAATATCGCTGATATTTATCGGTACCAATATTTTGACCGATATTTTACATGTGGATCGATGACGGATATCACTGATGTTAACTGCATAGCTTGAATGTAAGATTTAGTTAAACTAATATGTAGCTTTTTCCCGAGAAAAAGAAAATTGAACTAATACGTAAATAAACGTAATTTTCCTTACCTTTGGCACTGCTGCCTGAAAGATGAAATCTGTATAGGTGTCAGAGGACTTATTTGTAAATTTTGCCTCGATTTCAGTTATTTGTGGGCTTCCAGGTTGCTTAGAGAAATTGAAAACGAGGCTCAATGAACTGCTCTCAAATGCAACTAATGGTGGATAAGCGGGACCATTGTCATCTGTTCACGAGATCAATGGTTAAATATATCCAAATGATAAAAAAAAGGAGTAAAATGCATTTCCATCCCAGAGGTTTGGCCTGTTTTGTGACTTTCAACCAATGGTTTGTTTTTTCGCATCTGGATCCAAAAGGTTTGAAATCTTGCCATTTTCATCCGACCCGTTAACTGCATCCATTTTTGTCCGTTAAGTTAGGGGTATTTTCGTTTTTTTTGTTAACTTAAAGGGAATTCAGTCGTTTGAATACTTGTACATTATGCTAATGCTTGTACATAAAAAAGACCGAATTGCCTTTTAAGTTAACAATAAAGACGGAAGTACCCCTGACTTAACGGAGAAAAATGGATGGAGTTAACGAGCTGGATGAAAATGGCAAGATTTTAAACCTTTTGGATCCAGATGCAGAAAAACAAACCTTTGGACGAAAGTCACAAAATTGGCCAAACCTCAGGGACGAAAATGGCATTTTCCTCTAGGAAAAGGTTACTTAACCCAATTATTGCAAACCGAACATATTACAATACTTACTAGGCACTGTAGGGTTAGGACCGAACCCATCTAACAGATCCATAATAGATGATGCGGGTAAGCCTTGTGCTGGTGATGAAAGACCATCTAAAGCATTAACTGAAGTTTTTATTATTATTATTATCTTGATTTATCGATAATATATCAGCTGTAGATGACCCGTTTTGAGACAGAGATGGCCCGGTTGACAATAAATCCAGCAGAACATCGGCTCCACTTTTCTGTGGCTGAGTTGTACCTGAAATGATACAAGTAAACATAAAGAAGCAAAAGTTAATGTTCGTTTATTAAGAAAATGGGCATGTTCGTGTTTGTTTATGTTCGTTCATTTAAAATCTAACCAAAAGTTTACGAACGTAAACGAACATAAACAAACAAACTTAAACGAAAATAATTTAACAAACAATAAACGTCACAAATGAACATAACTGAACAAACATAAATTGAACACAAATGAACATAATTGACTAAATATAAACGAACATAAAGTAATTTTTATACAAATTATAATTAATTACGATAGGTTCCATTGGAAAACTCATTTTTACTAGAAAGCCCAATCACCAATTAGTTATATTTATATAAGTAGTTAGAAGGTTCCTTTTATGTTTAATATTTATATTATATAACTACTTATATGGATTTAAATTGAAACTAACATAAACGAACGAACATAATCAAATGTAAATAAACGAACATAAACGGACGTTACGAACATAAATGAACGAACACATGTGTGTTCATGTTTGTTCGTTTATAAAAAACATAAACAACTTCCCGCCGAACAAGTTCACGAAGAGTTCATGAACATTTGGTTTGTTTACAGGCCATTTAATATACAATACTGTCAGCAGAAAATAAAAAGTAGTTTCACAAGTACTGAATATAACCTGACGGAGATGCAGATGACAAGATATCTCCACCAAGTAGGTCCTGAAGAAAATTAGGACCTGAAGAATTTTGCGGTGCAGGTTCATCTGCACTTAAATCAAGCAAGTCCAATAATGGGGCATCAACGGTTTTGTGAACTCCGTTAGGAATCTGAAGTGGATTGCCCTGTGAGGTGGAAGTGACAGCTGGCAGAGAACCAGCCCTCCTTCCACTGTAAGTGGCTTCATCAAGAACCGGCATCCTCTCAACCAATGCAGACCTTTAAAACGGATAAAGTTGTCAATATATATTAGTTAGAACTCACATAAAGATTCTGATAAGGGTATTTAAAATAACAATTTCCTTATAAGGCACTTTATTAAACGATTTTTTAATCAGCTTCCAGATGCCATACCAGCACTACATCAGGAAATAAAACCAACTCATTCAATGTTACTGACACGTCAACACCATGTCATAAAAAATAGAAAATGTTCAACATTACTGTAAGGATTGCCGTATATGAATATTCTAAAACTTCTTGGGTTTTATCGAGTTTTTGGAATTTTATTTGGCTTTTTTTTGGTAAAAAGATGGTTGTCTACTTCTCCAAATAAATGGACACAAAAAGTACTATATGATGCAAAAAAACCCATCAAAGTTCAAAAAATATGATACAATGTAGTAAATAGCCATTTTCCAGCCAAAGCAGACAAATTTCACCTAGTAACATTTAGGGGTGTTCACGGTTGGCTTGAAGCCGTCCAAACCGGTCATCAGTTTGGTTTCACAATTGGGTTTTTTTCTTAACTTTTGGTTGGTCGGTTTCAAAAGCTTCAAACCATAGCGAACAGTTTGGTTTGCGGTTTATACCGAAAACCGGTCGTATAAAACCAGACCGGACCGTAAGCTTTTCTTAGTATTTTTTTAAATAATATTTCACTTTTTTATACTAGTCTAGTTAAATTTATAAATGGGTTAACTCTAATAAAATTAAAGTATAGTGAGTTAAGCCCAATCTGAATTTTGAATAGGTAAGTTCTCCTTTTCGTTCTTGAAATACATTTTGCTTATGCTTTTGTTTATTTTCGATATTTCTCTTGTTTTGTAATCTTGTATAATGCGAGATTATATACAATTGGTAGTTGGTACATCAAAAACATGCTAAAACTCATCGCATTTTGTAATTGGAGCAATATAGTTTGGAAATTTTTAATGTTTGGGTGCCATACTACGATTTCTAGTTTCAGCTACAATATCAAACCTTTAATTTCATGCTTTCAGTTTAAACCTTAATTACAAAAGCCCAAATTGTGAAACCAAACCGGAACCAAATCATTAGTAACGGTTCGTTTTGGTTCGGTTTAAATTTTCGACAGTTTCAATTTTGGTTTTCGATAATAAATAACCGTCACTGCCGGTTTGGCTCACGGTTTTACCTAAAAACCGTGAATATCGGACCGTGAACACCTCTAGTAAGGTTACTGAAGTTAGTTTTTGAATATTTTGAAGAATTATTAATTTAAAGCATTTTGAATTTTAATGGTTTTCTCTCGGCAAACAAATAGTTATGTTACCTTTTTATACAACCAGGCCTATTTTAGAAAAAAAAAAACAAATGTGTATCAAGCAGATGCTAAAAGAGCACTAATGACTAGAAGAAGATGATTCATACCTTAAATTTTGATGTTTTTCAATTATGGAATCAAACTCGATTGATCTCTGTTGCAGTTCAAGCAGAAGGCTTCCTTTAGATTGATTGACAATGTCTTTTATTCTCCTAAAATAACAAACTATGACATCAGCACTCAGGATATTTATGACATCAGCAATCAGGATATTTTTTTAAACCTACTGTGAACAAGAAGGAAAGCGTGAAGACAGTTTTAACAAAGCAGTTAAACACATAGCCCTGGTGGTAAGATCAGATGTATGGCGTTTGATAGCAACCTCTATAACATCCACTGCATCATTCTCTGTTACCTGTGCAAACATAGATTTAAAGAGAACATGAAAAGCTAAACTTTACAGTAACAGCAAAAGTATATGATGATAGCAATAACGGATTGGAGACATACTCAAATTATTAAGTAGATTAACGAATGAAGGTACAAACTCACAGTTATAGGTTCCTCCAACTCAAGCATTCCTATATTGTTTACCAACAAGTCACCGTATTCACCAATGCACCATACAGCAACCCTAACAACTGCTTCCTGTTTTGAAAGCAGGCAAATAATATACATTAATACTTTTTCACATTATATAATATATATCCTTAAAATGAAAGGTAGGTGGGTGGACCTTCATTTTAGAAAAAGACAAAATATACAAAAACAAATAAGCATTTTCAAATTTATCATCCCTAGATTAGAAGAAACAACCCCTAACTTTAGTAAACTTTCTAAAAACTTTATAAATTGTCATTTTCAACCCTTAGGTTATAACTTTCTAATTTATCATTCGTATTTCATTCTTTAGCTTAAAACTAAAAAACTATTTCTCACGTAGTTATTTTTATGTACGTGTCAGTATAAATTCACGTTTCGACGTAAACGTTTTTAGAAACGAGTCGGGTCATATATAATGCGTTTCCATGCTTATTTTTTCATGACATTTTCGGTTGGTCTACGTTTTGACGTTTTAATGTACGTGTCCCGTGTCAGTATAAATTCACATTTCAACGTAAATGATATCAATCAAAGTTTCAACATTTTTTTTTCGAAAATGAGGCGGGTCAAATAAAATACATTTTCATTTGACGGTATAAATTCGAGTTATTGTACGTCTTGACGGCACTAAGTCTTGATGCAAAGGTAAGATTAGTGTAGTGGTTAGGTGAACCCTCACTAAACAAACCAACTCGGGTTTGATTCCGTTTTTTTGTAACCGCAATGCTTTAGACCGGATATGTTGAAACACACGTTTTCGTATGGTTAACACATCATATAACGTGTTAACAGCTATAAACAATTTAGGCGTCGCGGCCGCAACGCGCGGCATATGCCAACAATCTAGTTGTATTTAAATCACATATTATTATATAATCAACATAAAAAGTAAACATTAATTTATGAAAGATATAAATTTTTAAAACAATCTCATATAGACCTCTAAATTGAGTTCAACATAGATTATGACATTTAATTGGTTTTGTTAATCCTTTTTTATTAATTAGGAAAATCATCAAGGTAAAAGTAAAATAAACTACAACAGTGACTAATATAAAAGTAAGGTCTATAAGTATAACTACTATTACTTTATAATTAAGCAATTAGTTCACCTTATTTGTTTTTTTCTTTTTATAAATCAAATAAACAAGCTTATTAAGCAGGAATTGATGGTACCTGGTCACCTGATGATTGGATGGCTCTGTAGAGTGACCGAACTGTATATCCATGAAGATTAGTTGCATTGGTTATCACAACAATTAGACCATGCCATACTTCACCTTTTACATAATTTCCAGCCTGTTTAAATCATTAACACAAGAGTATTAGAGGTTATTTACTAGAGGTTGAAAGATTGGCAGCTTGGATAATGTGTCAAAACAGATTCAGGTTAAAATGCGTTTTAGTAGGGTGAGCAATGACCGAACCGTTAACCAAATCCAAACCACAGAAACCGAACCGAAATTAACCGAAACCGAATTAACCGAAAATCGGTTATCGATTTTTCTTTTGTACCATCGGTTAACCGAAATTAACCAAACCGAACCGAACCGAACCATATTTTCATATATTTCTAGCTTTTATACCTCCATTTCATGTTTTATACTACCATTTCATGTATATTTATTTTTCATCTATTTCATGTACTTGTACTACATCCATTATATGTATTTCTAAGTAAAAAATTTAGCCCTTGTTTGGTTTGGTTATCAACCGAACCAAAAACCGATACCGATAAATTAACCGATGACTTCGGTTACGGTTTCGGTTAATGCTAATAACAGAACCGAACCGAACCGTGCACACCCCTACGTTTTAGTACAAGTCAAAACGTGTTGGGTCGGGTTGACCCGCAAACACTATATCTCCATTTTAGATAAAAGAATAAATAAACTTCAAAAATGTCTAAAACTGAAGATACCATGAACAGACTTGACGGATACCATGGTAACAAACAGAGACAAAAAAGGATCATATAAAAGCCAACCCCTTAACCGGAAAAGAACATCAGTAACCTCATTTAAACTTGTTATGAGCACTTTCCAAATCATATGTTAATCAAAATCAAGTAGGGACAAAGAAATTATCATTTAGAAAACCTACTACAAAAACGCATACCTCACAAAGAACCTTTAGCATCTGATCAATGTACCATATTTTCTCTGGGGAAAGCCTAGAAAAGTAGATTAATACTTAGTAAGCATAAGTTAACTATAAAAATTTTAAGAAAATCGATCTGGTTTGCGGTGTTTTTTGTTTTTAGGATAAACTAGGGGTGAGTAGAAAACCGAACTGACAAAACCGATTTAACCGAACCGAAAAAAATCGAACCGCACAAAAATACGAACCGAATAACCTAAAAAAACATTTTTTAATGTTTGTTATATATTGATTTAAGAATGTTAAGTATTTATAATAAAAACATTAACATGTTTATCTATCTTTGAAACGTGTTATCCATTGCCTACAAGAATAACAAAATTTAATGAATTTCAAAGTATTACAAAAGAAAATGTCTTAATAAAAACTTTGGAGAAACATAAAAATAGATAAGTAGGTTAGGTTTATGTGAACAATATTTATTAAAAAGGTTAAATATAAAACTTTAATGTAAACATCTAAGATAGATTCTTGAATCATGGATTATACCTTTTATTTTTGAGTCTTGCGTAATTTTGTTCCAAAAACCGAAAACAAACAAAAAACCAAACCGTTGCTGAAACCAGAACCAAGCGATTTTTAATAACTGAAAACCGAAAATTTTGGTTACGGTTTTACCATAAAATCGAACGGAACCGTGCACACCCCTAGGACAAACGATGGAATAGCGATGGTATAAAGTATAAATATTTTGTAATTATAAAACCAAGAGAATTATAGTTTTCAAAAACGAAACGCTTCACTTACTTTTCCACAATGGAGCAAATTTTGGCAGTAAGATCTCCCTTAAAATCCTGGTCACTTACTTCCAAGTAATCAATTAACTCCTTGGTCAACGGTTTTACATTGGTTTCATTGACCAGAAGATACACAAGTTCAAGAGCTCTTTTCCGAATTGAAGCATCTGAATCCTGAATAATAAAACATGTTGTGAGATCTCAATGTAGTGGAGGTGGCAAATTCGTCAGGTTGCTTAATGACTTGGTTTTAAAATACGCGCATCAGGAGCGCCTAATGTGCGATGAGCACGATGCGATGATGAGATCGCATCAGGTCATGCATGCACTGCAATTTGATGAGGATGATGCGCTCTAAATCGCATGATGCACGCATTTTTCTGAAATTGACCATTATAGAGTAAAATTGTGCAATGAGCCTGTACAATGAGTTGATGAAGTTGTTAAGCGAGTTCCTACACAGATTACTTGTACCTTCTGCATAGACTACTTGCACACATAAGAGTTCAAGGCTTATTTTGGTTATATTGAACTTCTTTGATGGTACTAGAGCTATTTTTCGTATTTATTTATTTTAATCTCTAAATAACTAGTGTTTAATGTTAACAAGTTTGAATATTATATATAAAATAATTTTTTTAAATAACAAACGCCTCGCATACAAGATTACCTTAACACATTCTAATATTGTTGCACGATGTCTTTGCACGGCTTGACCATCTACTGATATTGCTTTCATCAGCATGTTTAATGCAACATATCTGTAAAGACTCAAAAGTTCACAACTACTGAACTGAAGTATGATAAATGAGCAAAAAGTATGATAAAATGTTCATAGTTCTTCTCCATGTTTACATGCAACTCGAACGAAAAAGTAAAACTATGTACAGTAAATACCTCATGTAATCAAAAGAGAATATAAAAGGCAAGGTACTATATTTCCTCCAGAAATACTAAATGGAAAGAAAAAAATCATTTGAAATTTAATACACCAGAGGAGACATTTCACCTGATATTGTTGTCACGGTTTGACAAAAACCGCCCAAAATATTGATTGCAAGAACACGCAAGCCACCGCTATCTTCAATACTCATAATAGTTTCTACACATTCATAAAGGATTGCATTTCCTGCATTCTTGTTTGATTCTGTTTTTGTTGCCACCTAGACAGTGAGTTCAAGCAAGAGACGTATTGTGAGAAAACTTTATTTCAGGCCAGTTACTACATTTTTATTAGTTAATACTTAACAGTTTTATGATATAACTGTTGAAGCATAAAATTCATCGAATCCTAATGCCTGATGAAATATTATGACAGAAGCAAAAATGTTATAACCTAATATATACAATCATTGTTTGCTACCTCTATTATTAAATATCATGACAACTTATTAAAAATTTAAGATGTCACATAAAGGATGGAAACTGACCTGTGCAAGAATATCATTCATGAGATCACTAGCATCAGCATCTCCATGACCCAAGATACGTAAAATACGCAATAATCTTATTTGCAAAAAAGGGTCTGCAATTCCAGAAATGTCATATTCGGGAGCATACGGGCTGTTCACTGCATCCTTCAATACTTTAACCAATCCCTCTGTGCATTTCTACATACAAGAAGAATTTATGCAACTTTAAATGACATTAAAATGGTACGACAAGGTTCCAAATATATTTTTTTTCTCATTAAAAATGTTGCAAGCTTGTATATAAAAGAACTTGGCATCAATACACTCTGGTCAAACTACTAATCAGAAAAGGTCAACATACCTTCCTAAAATATTCAAGAGCCTCTTCACTCACTGTACACAAATCCGCACAAAGCTGGATAGCAGTTAAAAGAACCCCGTGATGTTTTTCCTTAAGTAAGGAAGCAACAGGATTTACAAAATTCTCTGCAAGATCCGGAACTTTCTTTATAATCCTTATAGAGCATAGTGCTGCCTGTCCATGTAAGAGCATAGTTAAGTACCTTTTTCTATATTAATTTTTTTAGCAAAACTAACATCAGATCGTATGTTTTGAAACAAGCATTAAGGATTATAAAGAAATAATGAATACTTTCATTAACTTACTTTCTTCCGAACATTTGGATCTCGAAACTGCAGTAACCTTTCAACTTCAGGTGCAAGATCACGAGCCATTTCAGCCGAAGATATATTACCCAATGCACAAAGAGCCAGTCCCACAATATACTGGTTAGTATGGTTAAGATCTCTGCAAAATGACAACAGAGGCTTTATTTTATCACTGGAAACACTTTATGTTGCCAGAATATGATATGCTATATAAGAAGTAGAGTTGAGAAGATGGAAAGGTTGGGTAACTGTCAAAACGGGTTCAGGTTAATAATGGTTTGTTTTTCGTAGGGATTGAAAAGGGTCAAGTCGGGTTGGCTTCACCTTGAAAACTTTTTTCGTCCATTTTTTTAAATAGTTAATGTGTTCAGTATGATTACAATAACTATGTTACTACAAATCTAACTATAAATAAAACAGTTTAGGAGGCTGTAAGTAGGGCTGCAAACGAACTGAACTTTCAGCAAACAACTCGTGAACCGTTCGGTAGGAAGTTCGTTTGTATTCGTTCGTTTAATATATGAACGAACCAAACAAGAAATTTCGTTGTTTAGTTAGATGAACGAACATTAACAGAGGTTGTATTCGTAAACGTTCGGTAACGTGTTCGTTTATGTTTGTTTGTGTTCGATAGTTCATTAGTGTTTTAATTTTTATAGTTTATTTAAATACTTCAAAATTTTGACAAATAAAATATTTAATAAGTATCAGTGTATTATTTATTATGTTCATCAACACTCGTTTGTTTTCATTTATGTTCATGAACATTAGTTTGTGTTCGTTTGTGTTCATGAACGTACATTACCTAGAATTAACAAACAAACACAAAAGAACATGAACACGTTCATTTCTTTAACGAACAAACACGAACTGAAAATCTCGTTCGGTAAGTGTTCACAAACAGTTCGTGAACACATATATTTCGTTAACAGACGAACACGAACAACGTCGTTCGGTTCATTTGCAGCTGTGTCTATAACCCACATAGACCCATAACCCATGTTACCCATTCATAGTAAATGATTTGAAACGGCAATCACTAACAAGAAGTGGAAAGGTAGGTGCATACTGCTTTAACGAATTGGTGACTAGCATCAAAACTTCTTGTCGTTCGTCTAGAAGCAACATAAGTCCAAGATATCCTATTCTCTTCTCGGGAAAACCGGGGGCGGCGATTAACTTGAGGCATTCCATTTGTCCGAAATGTGTGGGATATCCTAACATGTGAATAAACATGAGCTTTGCCAAATTTCTGTGTCTATAATCGTTGTCATTATCACTAACTGCTGCACGAATAGAAGCACATTCTTTTCTAACAACCGCACGCTCCTCTGCTGCAGTTTTACAGGCTCGTATTGCTCGAATCATGTCCCTGCAAAAAATAATAAATTAATAATGATAATAATCAGTATCCCGCAATCTAAGCATTGTTGTGTTAAGGAGACCATTACTTGCAATGGGTTTGATAACAGGGTGAAATGAGAAATGGAATAGGAATGGGGGTATAATTATACACACAACCCTTTGAGTGGCGGGTATGGAGGATTCCCACTTATATGGGAATCAACCCCCCTCATTATCCATACCCTCACACAAATCAAACCCCAACATTATCAAAGCTATACCTCAAACAAAATACCCATTTTATTGGGATAGTCTCATTATGGTACTTCATTCTAGAAAAGAGAAACAAGCTTACTAACTGGTGAAAAAAACTAAAAAGCTATGCAGTTAATATCGGTGATATATCGGTTATCGGTCCCCATGTAAAATATCAGGTACCAATATTATCGGCGATACTGACCGATATATCACCGATTTTCCCGATATCAGTACCTTTCTTCTTAGTTCTACCATTCTTCTTTCTTCTTATTGTTGCTATTAGTGTTTTAAGTCTTAATTGTTAACTATTAGTGTTTAATGTTAGTGTCTTAAGTCTTAATCACTTCCTACTTTGTTTTGCAAGTTGCAAAAGGTTAGTTTGTTAAAGATAGGAGAATATACTGAATTGTTAGTGTTAAATTGCTATATATATAAATTCTGCATGATATTAAAAATACCGATATCCCACTGCGATAACCAATATCTCAAATATCGGTCCTTGACTGATATATGATTTTTTACCGCATTAACTGCATATGGTAGTATTATATACTTTAGGCACCCGTCACAACTAAGTCCAATTTGAAACATACGTATGCTAATTTGTTATTGTAAAATTTGTTAGCCAAAGTTACAACAAGCCTCTTAGGAGGAAAGGCTACAAAACTGATTGATTACTGTAAGCAACATGGATGAAGTGAATGTTTTAGTCTTTTCCTTCATAAAAGATCTTTGATGTTGGAAAAACTTTGTGGCGCGTCTCATTGACTATAAGGCACACAGGCCTCGCCTGGGGACTAGGCGCAAGGCGCAAAAAGCGAGGGCCTAATAAAAGAAAAGCACACAGTGAAAAAAAAATAAGCATTTTATGTATTAGAAAATTAATATTATTCTTCAAATAAAAATAAACCAAAGCTATTATATAACATTTGATATCATCTAGTTAGTACAAAAATTTAAAATATTAGTGTAAAAAAATAGGTTCCGTTCGATAAAAGTAGAAATTTAGCTGGAATCTTGCCAAAATTTAGCAAATTTGGCCGGAAACTCTGTAGAATATAGGAATCTCACCGGAATCTGAGACTGAACCATCACCTGGAGAATTAAAGCGCAATTTCCTTGACTTAAGGCGCAATGGCCTTGCCTCACCTAGAAAATGGGCCTAGGCGCAAGAGGCAATGGCTTTTAACAACTATACTTCCCTGGTAACCTTTTACTTATTTTCGTGCCTCTATGATGTTTTAACTATTATTATTACACATGTTCATCATTCATCTATACTTATAGCTTACTAACTCGATAGTTTTTATTCTTTTTATTTCCTTTTTAATTTCTGCTGCTTAGATGTTATGTGACGCACTCTATGTTACTTTCTAACATACTTTACATGTCCGAATAGGTTTTGTAGCCGAAAGTCTCTCTGTAAGCAGCCTCTATCCTCTAGGATACAGATATTGTTTGCCTATAGGCTACATCCCACCTCCCCAGATCCTACTAATCGCTTTGCTAGTGGCGGGATTTTATCACGTATGGTTGTTGCGGCGGTTGTCCATACTAGTTCCACTAGTCCATTATGATTGATATAGATTCGTATTTGCACGTCTAACTCATCGCTCAAAATTTGTGACTGTGAATTGTGAACCCCGTATGATCCCTTGCTATAGCTTCGTCATCAACATCTTCCATTTTAGTTAATTAGCTGGTTCTACAGCCTTGACTTTATCATAACTTGGTTTATATTGTAAATTGCCTATTCATTAGGGCAATGTGTTATGGGGATGATGTGAGTCTAGGTTTGTGATCAACCTGTTGAGATAATTAAGTTATCTTGATTAGAAAGTTTGTAGCCCTATATACTAATCTTGCATTATAATTTATAAACAGTGGTCTTAGCATTGTAATTCTATGAGCACCTAAACAAAAGAGTACTAGCTGCAGCCAGTGGACGTAGATCACACCAACCAAACCACGTTTCTTTGCGTGTTGTTCGTGTTCGATCCCTAGCAGCTAACACAACCTTCACAATAATCTGAATAATAATAAGTGACTACAAACAACTTCAACTGTCATAGTCCATTAAGATATCGAGTTATACACCTTATTATCATTCATAATCTTATTAAACTTCTGCTATTCACATAATTCATAATTTAGCAATTTAAACATTCCAACAGTTCATTACAGTGTTAATCCGCACAGATAATCCAATCAAACTCGAGATCACAATCATCATAATTAGGTCAAAACAGATCGATCAACAACAACTCACCTTAAACGCGTTTCGGACGAAAAAGGATTCATGATTAGGTGCGTTTGGAGACCACGTGAGAGCTCGGCCAGATCCGGAACGAGTATAACTGTATAGAAGTGAGAATCTAATCGAGATCTGTGGAGATCAACTACAGCAATCTGTGTGTGGTGTATTAAGATCTGATCTCCTTGTGCTGATGTGAAGACGAATATGAATATGAGATTTAACAATGGCGAATCTAGAATTCTAGATGTGGTTTAATTTGTTCATTTTTTTTTTTTTTTTGACGGAGGAGAAAGAAGTGGGAGTGTTTGTGTGTTGTTTGAACATTTTTTATAAAATTGAGGTACTTAAGTGCAACTTTTCATTTTTAGTTCATTGTTCAAACTCGTTCATCAATAACACTCTTGGTGGCGTTTCAAAATTTAGCAGGTTTCGTCTATGATGCTAACGCCCGCTAACTTCTTCATTAATCACCCCTACACGTGGATCTCGTGTGAGAGGCACTTTCATCATTTCATCTAGATCAGGAATGAAAACTGCACTTTTAGATTTTGAACTAAAGTCCTTTCTATACAAACAGAGTGTGCCAACCACAGACTAAGAAGTAAGATCCCTTTTTGGTTTTCTTTTGCCTTTTAAGTCATTTTAACCCTAGGTAACTGATCATATGGCTTGGACCTAAGTCATAATAGGCTAAATATAAAATCTTATGAGCATAGACTATTTATATATAGTACATTAAATAATTAGTTTTAATAGAAAACTGAATCAGGCTTGCTTTTGCAATTTACCTGGTTGCTAGTCGCCCATGAGATAATGACAAAAAATGGTGCACCATACACCCATACGATACCCAACATGCTAAGAAGCCTGGGTCAGTGATGAATTCGTGAAGCCGGTGGCGGTGAAAACAACCACGTCAACACACGCATAACATGAGTGACAACATTTTTCAGAGGGAGAGGGCCAATTTCTTCTACTCAAGCTTAAATAAAGTGTAAGTACATTGTTGTTTGGAGTTGATATCCTATTCGTCGAGCTAAAGTGCGACTTATATTGTCTTATGTAACCAGGAGAGAAAATAACGATAAAGACCTCAACGAATTTTGTGTTTGCGTATATACCTTAGACATCGAGGCTACGTAAATCATAATCTAGTATGCATGTGTAACCACTAATACACTATCTAACCCATATCAACGACATAGATAAAAAGTTGGTCCTTCCTTGTATATTTATTAACATTATATAATAACGTTATATTATACAACTAGTATTAAACAGGTGCGTTAAACGACCAAATAAAAAACGTCCACAAAACTTTATAAAATTAAATCAAAACCTCGAACCATGGAATACATATATGTATGCGTGCATATGCACGTATGAGTTTAATGATTTGTACATTTTGATGCACATCTCCGTTTTAAACGAAACTTACATAGATAAAAATACGAACATCTTCAAAATTTCATAAAATTTTATTTTGAAAGTTATCAACTAAAAAAAGAGTATGAAACATGTCAACGTGTGGTTGTACTGCATGTTTTTTGGCATTATAATGTAACATTCAAATGGTACTTCAAAATGGTTGTTTATTATGCATCGAAACTTCTAAATTTATCAAAACATGTAAATTTACATTGTTGTTGATGAATATTAAACTTGCCTCCTTGTTGGCAAATTGTGTGTATATACAAGTTGTACAAGTCACTCGAGTGTGAAATATGAAACTTACAATTTTGCCCATTAGAAGTTACAATACGGCCCTTTTAAACTTAGACGTTATACCCTAAGCTTCTTCCTTTTTTTTTCGTAACGAAAGTGTCGAGCTTGGAACTATAAGTGGATAAAGTATGAAGGAACACATGATCAATACAATGTTTCAGCTAACGAGTGTAGTCATGAGAATGAGTGACCGTTGAATGAGAATGACGAGAAAGGAGTGGGGGTGGAGGATGAAGTAATAGAAGTGGGTGACATAGAGTAGAGTGGCTGATATCGCCAAGCTTAGAACTACAAGTGAATGAAGTATGAAGGAACATGTGATCAATATAGCGTTAGGACGAAGTAGTATAAGGGGGTGACGTATAGAGTCGAATAGTTGAAAATAAAAGTATGCCAATAGTATAAGGCTTAGAAGCAAAAGTTAACGAGGAAATCAAGAATACAGTCATGAAAAAATGACATGTCGAGAACTATATATACCAAAAGCGTGTAGGTCTTAGCATAAATATCATTGATGGCTAGTGATACATGGATGAACTTTTGGTGAGATTTTATTTGTCATGGATAGCAAAGGCATCCAAAGGTGCTAGAAAAACTTATAGTTGGACAGGGACCAAGAAAGAATCTCTTAACATACACATCTATATTCAAACTTGTTACAATTCTCGATACCAAACAAAATTTGACCACTAACCATAAATTTTTGTAAACTGCTAGATTGTTCTAATGTCTTACATGTATGACTATTCATTGAAATGATTGGTTTAAATTGGTCTAGTCAAATGAAAGTAATTTTTTTTTTAGTAAATTGTAGTTTTGGTTTATATAGTTTAGTGTTTATTATGGTATTTTACAAAATTAAAATGTTTTGTAATTTACATACTAATGTTCTGTTTTATTGCGATTTTGGTCTACTACACTAATTCAATCTAACTTATAGTTAAATTCTAATCACATGAGAGTCATATTCATGGGATTTGATAAATAACCATTCAAATGAAAGAAAACAAATATTAAATAAGTCAAAAACTTTTTTTAAGTGTTGAAAATGAAATCATTTACAATGGTTTTAAGATACGAGGACTAGAAGATTACAATTTTTGGTTAATATACCGATTACTAAAAGGAGTAACTGACATTACAAAATCAAGTGTAAAAAATGTTATTTATCCTCTCGTTTAAATTTTCTAGTTCCGCTGCTCAGTTAATGTAATGATTAATGTAATCGCCATTGGTTACTGATACCATACGTATTCCTTTTCGATCTACCCTTTGTATTGTAGAATAGAATTCTACCTTCAGATCTAAAAGTCACCATTATCCTTTTTCTGTTGTCATCTCGATTTAACTTTGTGGTTTAAGATATAGTAGGTTAGTCAGACTTAATTATGCTGTAGAATGAAATGATGTTTCGGAATCCAAATATGTATTATTCCAACTAGGACATGTTATCTACTTTACTTGCTCATTACTTGTTAATATTGAGCAAATGAAATCGACTACAGTGTATTTGTTTTAAAGCCACTGTAAATTGAAGTAAAAGGCAATATCCTCTCATTTATCAAAGTCTTACAAAGTCTGCTCTTATCTTATGATTGTTGTTAAATGATCGACAATGTTTTTGTTGAATGGTTAATGGTCATTTACCAAAAATATCCTACACATGCCTCTCATGTGACAATGATTTAACTATAAGTTTGATAAAGTTAGTCTGGTGGACAAAAGACGCAACAAAATAGAAAACATGATATGTAAATTGTAAGACATTTGAATTTTATAAAATATCGCAATAAGCACTAAACCACAGAGATCAAAACCGCAATTTACTCTATCTTTTTTTCACTTTGTTATATATTAAATCAATCGTCCAAATTACATTAACAACCAAGCTAAATCAACCAAATTTACAATTTGGTATCCTAATACATTAAAAATTACATAATAAAACGTAACACAAATAAAAATAAAGATATGTATATTATTATGTAAAAATTTAAGACGTATCATTTACTTTAATAAGTGACGTCATGGCCTTTTGTTTTATCGCAAGGATAATGCACAAATTTAAATGATTTTGTCGTATCAGTATAAAAAAAATCTTTCCTTCGTGTTCGGCTATAGCAAGAGCCCTTGAATCTAGAGCTGCTTGGCATTCCAATCTAGTTCTATATATGCACTTTTCGGACTGAGAAAGAGGGACTGCTTGGCATTGCATATTAGAACTCATTAAAGCCTGATTCACATCATTATGATCGATAAAAGAAATGAGGGAAGCTCTCTAAACCCATTCCTTCTTTCCCATCTGTCACGCCCTCAAATTTCACATGCGGGGTTTTACTGTAAGGCATGTGACCGACCAGGATCTTGCCACTAATCATGTTGAACCAACAATTTAAAATAATAAAAGTATCACTATCAACATGATTAGTGATCAGGTTTTAATTTGTTCAAAAGACAGTTTGTGTTACAGCGAAAAAATAAAATTTAAAAACCAACAAGCACTTAAAACTTCAAGATAAGTAAATTGTCAAAACAATACGTTTAAATGAACCACCCACTCCGGCCGATTGCAATGCCCGTCCAAAGCTGTACCTATTACCTGCAAAGGATGCAACTACGTGTCAACAATAAAGTTGGCGAATTCACAAAATTTGAGTTTAGTAAAAGTAAAGTTCACAACGTTTTAATTTAAGTATGACTCGGGTAGCCAACCCTCATCATATGACTAAACTGTGTACCAAATGCTGACGTTTTGTTTGTGCCCTCAATAATGTCTATCAACATTAAAGCAAGAGTGAAGGTTAGAAGTTCACGCCTGGCCTCCAGCACGGTGTGAGGTTTGTCAAACATAATAGCACTATCAACTAATACCCCGCGTATGCCCACCTGGCAATCTAATCGGAAAAATGTAGGGACTTTCATGATAGAGTTTTTGTTTAGTCTAAGTGTACTATCCACCTCCAGTGGATAGCATGTTTCAACGGTCCACACAAGGGACGTGCGCGTAGCCCAAACCAGGGATATCGTAAAAAGTGTTGTCCCAAACCAGGGACGCATGCTTTTAGAAAAGAGTTGTGAACACCTTAGTTTGCTCGGTATTCAACTTGAAAGGTAATCAGGATGGTCAACTTTGTCCTGGTATGTTTAGCGTTTCAATTACTTCCATTTATGAATTCCTACACGTAGTCTAATGTAACATCCGTCAAAAACGGATTTACCAAACCCGCTCCGTTTATCAACCGAACAGTCAGTCAAATTTTTCGTTGCGAATTAAATGCCCAAAATAATTTTAAACGATCCGTAATCAATTATTATGCGGGGATATATATTTAGTTTTTGAAAAACTGATAAAAATAACAAAATAAAAATGTTTTGATCATGCCGGGTTTCGAACTCGGGTCTGTACCGGTTCAAACCAATGACTTATCACTTAACCGAACAACCGCTCCGCCACTTTGATTTTCTGATGAATACAGGAAACATTTAATTCAAATATTAATGTTCGGTAATCAAATTCAGTAATTTGCGCCCAAATTAGCAGTCGTCGGAAATCCCGACGACTTCGCCGTTTAATTACGATTTCGCTCAATATAACCGTAGAATTAACTCTCACAACTGTTATAACCGACGTCTGAACCCGCGACATCAGCCATAACCGCCGGAGAACGGCTGACTTCGAATTAAGACCGAATTCAGACCCCATTCATCTCGTTACTACCCTATAAATACACCCACAACTCGCCAGAAACCTTACACACTCAAATCGCACCTTTTCTCGGCGAAAACTCACTCGCCGGAAATATCTTATACTTCGCCGGAAAACCGTATCAGTAATCTCTGAGCTTTACTGAACCCCTAAACCTTTACCGAAGTCACCCACACCCTTTGTAAGCTTTCGGAGGACTCTCTGCTGCAAGATACTGTCGCCGGAAAAAGATTGCTGTCGCCGGAGTTCTGCCGGAAAACAGAGTAAAACCAGCCGGTACATCTCACGCCTAATTCCTTCCCTTTTTACTTTTATCTCGACTGTAATTGATCATAAAAACACTAAAGAAACTTGAATCAACATTCGAATCCGACAGTCGTCACTTCCGGTGAAAACCAGTGAAGAAGACGACGTTACGGTAGTGGTTTAGTATAATTAAAATCAAGTTATTTAACGGGTTAGACACACAGTCCAGCGGTGGACTGTGTGCACTTTTAAAGCTAAGGTCACGAGTTCGAGTATTGTCCCTCACACGCCGCCTTGATAAAAATCCCTTTTTTCGCAAAACTGAACCGGAGTGTTTTGGGTATATGTTAAGTATATTGATAACTGAGTTTATAATCAAGTGCGACACACAGTCCAGCGGTGGAGTGTGTGTCCGCTAACCCACAGGTCCCGGGTTCGAGACCTGTGGAGCGCACCGGTTTTGTGATTTAATTCATTTTTAAAATAAAGTGATTTCTGTTTAAATCTAATTAATGTATATAGGTAATTAAAATCGGATATATGACGGGTTAGACACGTAGCTCAGTTGGTAGAGCTACGTGCACGCGTACGGGAGGTCTCGGGTTCGAGCCTCACCCGGCGCGCAGCAATATGCCTTCGAACCGGTCAACGCTAGTCAAAGTCAACGGTCAAAAGTCAACTGTAGTATAAATAAAATATTTTTTTTATTATTTTTATTTAATTATTTTAATTAAAAATCAATTAAAAATACTTAAAAACAACATTTTTAAGGTTAGAAAATAGCCACAAACTCACAAAAATACACCCAACAATCCTACTAAAATAGATTGATAAAACCCGTTTACCTACCAAACCATAATGCGATTTATCTAGGTTAATTTCACTCGTGGTTAACACCATTTCGCGTACATTCAACCTCATCAACCGAACGCACCCAATGTGAGTGAATTCTTACAAACTCCCTTTTTATTCATGTTTTGGGGTGTATCATGTGTCGTTTAAACTAATTCTCTTATGCAAATTTGTGCTATACCATTATATGAACTAAACTAGAATGTAACTATTATTGGTTGTGATGTATTCATATTGTCAAAGTTGTATACAAATTATTTAGGCCCATCAGTTCCTCGTGGGAGACGAGAACAACGCGTGCCTTAAAACTCATACATTAGGCCCATCAGTTCGTAAGAACAACGCGTGCCTCAAAACTCATTCATTAGGCCCATCAGTTCCTCGTGGGAGACGAGAACAATGCGTGCCTCAAAACTCATACATTAGGCCCATCAGTTCGTAAGAACAACACGTGCCTCAAAACTCATTCATTAGGCCCATCAGTTCCTCGTGGGAGACGAGTCGAACAACGCGTGCCTCAAAACAATTATTTGGTGTTGTGTGTTCAATATTCGATATTATGTGTTGTGTGAATAAATTTACATCTACATTTACTCATATGAGGTATGCACATTATTTATAATCAATTGGATAAACTCGTTCAAATGTTTTTCCATAGGATTCACTCGCCAACATTATGTTGATCCAAAAACCTTTTTACACATGATACAGGTGGACAGGTTGAAGCAAGGAAAACATAGGATATGCCTTAGAAGAGAAACAAGAAGCTTAGACTGATAGTTAGAACATGTTGTATCATTTATTGTAAATTTCCATTAAATTGTATTAATGAATATGAAACATATAATAAATGTCATGAGCTTTGATGATAACCCAATTATGCCCCGATCACCTTTTCCGCTGCGGGTCGGGGTGTGACATCTAACACATAATCACCGAATCACGTTGTCGTATAAATTACACGTTTAAGCAAGTTAGAGTAGGTGATCGCCTAATTCCATATAATGCATTCATAGACACCCATTAACGTTTCTAATAACATACAACACTTTGTTGCAACATATAATCATATTTAACACGTTCACAAATACTTGTAGCTTAATGCAATTTCATATCAATTTTAAGGGAGTTTTTCGGAATTTATTTAAAATACTAAACGAACTCATAAAATTATGATATTGAACACAACGTGCCCTTTTGTTCCCGAATACTTGTGTATTTTTGTCATAACCTGAATATTTATACAAAAGTCACTAAAAATCATTCTCTACACCTAGGTCCAATCTACCACTTTCTGATGACGGTTCACGCCAAAAATAATTTAAAAATCCTTGTTTATTATTTTTACAAAATTCTAGTTGGAGATTTTCATGACCTTCCGGAGATTCCTACAGTAAAAATTTGAGACCATAACTCAATTTCTACATTGAGTTATGACACTCGTAATGGGCTATAAATTCTGACAAAAAACGCAGCCTGAATCTTTGACATGAAAAAAATTCATAAAACATTCATTTTTCGTCGGAAAAATGCCATTCCAATGAGGTTTGAAAGGTATTTCCTGGAAGTTCATCTTAGACTCAAGAAACATCAGCTTTTGACAAATTTTGACCCGGTTACAGCCGCTTAAAGTCGGCTGTAACGTTATGGACTGAAGTTGTTTGTTACCCGAACCCCACAAATGATCAATTTAAGAACCCAGTAACCCATATACCTTATTCACAACAGGTTTGTATCACAAATAGATCATATAACAACTAATTTATTACAAACCACTAAATTTATCCAATCAACAACACTCGAGATACATACCCGAACCCGTGATCGATTTAATTATCTTGCAAATATGTTTTTCTTGGCCACATAGATTATATGTGTCGTTATAACATCAAGCTCCTTAATAGTTACTCAATTTTATCTATTTGAGAATAGCCTATTAGTGGTTAGAGATTTATCCCTTATAATGTGCAACCTTTAGTTATCTAAAATAAATAAATAAATAAAAGATAACAATAAGTTTTGGATAGGCAACCTCTTTTAAAGAAGTTAACCAGAAAGAATTCCGCATATCATGTTCGTATTTCAATTTTTATTGTTATTCTTTTTCTATAGTTATGATGTACATGCCAAAGAATCCAAAAATAATAATAACCACACAGCCGAGATAAAAATAAATAAATAAATCAATAATCACAAGCCTAATATTTTAAACCACGTCATTGAGATCCCATAAGCCACCACGTATGATTTCTAACAATTTAATCAACAAAAAAAAACCACCACATACAACGCTAATCATCCAACACAAAGACGGACACAACCGTGATAACATGATTTGGCAACCGAACATGCAATAACTTTTATAGTAATCAATAAAATTACAATATATGATTACCTAGTGGTGGATTGGGTTCGCGTGATCCTAGAACCCGAACACCTGAGGCTCTAAACCCTATTTCTTGATCAACAGGAGAGGAAGAGGGAGAGAGAGAGCAACAATAGGCTTTTTAGTTGAATGTATTTGGATGAGTTATAATACTACATGCCCACCAAAAACGTAACCATATAAAGAAACTAGATTGCTGGGCTATTTGGGATGAACATGGGCTGAACACAATTAAAAGGGGAATTGTCACACCCTGACCCGCAGCGGAAATGGTAGCCGGGGCATGATTGGGTTATCATCAAAGCTCATGACATTTACTAATAGGTTTCATATTTATTATTTACAATTAAAAACAAATTTCAATGAACATACAAACACCACATGTTCTAAACACAACATTCAAGAACTCTTTATTTTTCTTCTAAGGCAATTCCCTATGTGTTCCTTGCTTCAACCTGTCCACCTGTATCATGTGTAAAAATAGGGTTTTGGGTCAACAAAAGTTGGCGAGTGAATCTTATAAAAACATTTTAACGAATTTGTTATATTGATTATAAAAAGGTGCATAACCACATATGAGTATACGTATATGTAAATTTAATCACAAAACGCATAATATCAATTAATGCACACGCACACACCAAATGATGAACAATGAGATCAAGGCTCAATCAAACGGAGCCGATCTAATGAGGCACCTGATGCTCAACTCGTCTCCAACGAGGAACTGATGGGCCTAATGAATGATTTGCACGCAACTTGACAAAAATGTAAACTCGCAATACAACAAACAACATTTACATCACACGATAGTTCGTATAATGGTAATAGCACAAGGGTTTGAATAAACAAAATGTATAAATGACACATGATACACCCCAAAACATGAATAAAAAAGGGAAGTTTGTAAGAATTCACTCACAGTGGGTGCGTTCCTTGATGATGAATGCGCACGAATTTATGATTCAACCGACGAGGGAAAACTAACCTAAATAATCACGTAATAATTCGATAAATATATATCTTCTATTTGAAATTAATATTTCTAATTAATGACTTTTATTAGATTTTTAGATCTATTTTTGTGGTATTTATTACAATTTTTAAACTTAAAAAGTCATATTTTTGAAGTATTTTTAAATGATTTTTAAATAAAATATTAAAGAAAATAATTATAAAAAAATATACCCTTTTACAGGGTTGACCGGTCGGACCGCGTTGACTTTGGTATTATAGGCATCGTGTGAGGTTCGAACTCGTGACCTCCCGTATACGTGCACGCAGCTCTACCAACTGAGCTACGTGTCTAACCCGAAATAATCTCTATTTTAATTATATATATACACTAACTAGCTTAACTATATTTTGTTTTTATTTAAAAAGATTTTTTAATGGCCAAAATCGGTTACAATTAACCTGGCTCGATCTCGGGACCTACGGTTCATGTGCACACAGCCCAACCAGTTGGGCTGTGTGTCTAACCCGTATCAACCCACTATTATATTAGTTATAAATACTTACTCAGTGGTGTTCTGAATATGTTTAAAAAAAATTGGTTTTTATTTCAAAGAGTTGGATACGTGTGAGACTCGAACCCGGGACGTGTGCTTTGTATTTGTACACAGTCCACCGCTGGACTGTGTGTCTAACCCGGTCAAATAACCGTTCTTAATTATTCTTATAATATACGAAAACATCATCTTCTTCCTTTTTAAAAACCCACCATTTATACAGTTTTGATTAATTGTTTTGAGATAATAAAACACTAAACAAGCGATAGCAAAAGAATTAAGATGATTGTACCGATCAGGGGTGTACTCCGGTGATGTTTCCGGTGACAACAATTTTATGGCGAAAACGATTTGAAAACCAAAGTATCCTCAGTGTGTTTGCAAGGTGTTTGTGCAAGTGTGAGCGAGTTTCTAAAGGTTCAAAGGTCGGTATTTATAGGTGAAGGTACTGAATTGGGTTAAATTTTGGTTTTATCCGTTTCGGTCAAAGGATTGATTGCCACATTGATTTTGTAACCGAATTGAATTATGATTTAGTTATAATATATGATTGGAAATCAGTTTCTTGGGTTTAATTTAAGATTGAAACGGAAATTGCTACTGATTTGGAAGTTACAGTCAGTTACAGGCGGGGGTTTCTCTTTTGAATTCAGATCAAGATAAACGTAAATATAAAGGATTAATTGACTCGGGTATATCAGATGTTGTGCAGGTGTCGCAGTGGTGTAAGTTGTTTGTGTGTTTGATGGGGACCCGGGTTCGAACCCGGTTGCCCCTTTTCCTTTATTTTCTTATTTTTTAACTTTTATTTATTAGTATTATTTTTATTCTTTTATTTATTCAATATATTTACATTCTAGTTTATTTATTAACTATAAAAATTAACTAATATAATTTATAAAATGAATACATGCGTAGCGAAACATTTAATAAATTCTAGAATTTTAACGGAGCGGGTTTTGGAACCCGTTTTACGACGAATGTTACCGTATCCTCTACTTTTAGAAATTTCGCCCCGAAATTTAGGTAGAAGTTGTAATAGGGTAAGATACGGGTATTTTCCGAGCATTAAATCTTCACGTTCCCAAGTAAACTCAGGTCCTCGCTTTTGATTCTGACAAAAGTTTAAATATCTATTAATAGAAAACGGAGGTGTGATGCTTGGATTTGACGATTACATAACCAGAGGAGTGTGAAATTTTGAGTTCTAAATGAGGCGGTAACGTTCCTAGTAGGGGTTGAATACCCTGCTATAGGAATCGCTTTTTGATGTCTAGAGTATAAAAATGCGAAACATGGATAAACAGAGTTGATTGACTAGGTATGATCACATGCATAAGAGTTTTGAGAGAATTGATACGTTTGAAAAGATAAGGTTATATCATAAAACAAAACTTCAACCATGACGATATTAAAACCTACACGGAACTTCTCATAACCGCCTGGCAATGCTTTTGATCATTTGACAAGAATACTTATATATAGGAAGTACCAGCGGCCTATCCACCATATTCTTGTCAAATTTTCATTGGCTTTGTCAGTAAGTTATGATTAGTCCTATGTGATTGTAAAATCTACAAAATAAACACAACAGCCAAAGCTTGAGTCTCAAATCTGAAAGAACACATGACTGAATGACGACAGTACCTCTCTCGTTTGTTATGATGAAAGGGTCAGTCTATGAAAAAGTGAGACACAACCCAACTTCTTTAAATGATGAGATCGAGATACGTCGTGATGTATGATGGTATGAAAGTTAAATCAATGAGTAAAGATATAAAACAAAACTGTAATATCAATTCGCATTAAAATTCTTGGATACATAAATTCTCAATTTATATCTGGGATACGTAAAGATTAAGAAAAACATTAAGAAATAGACGGTTGGAGTTGAGTCTTGATTCTTGGTGAGGGAAGGCTAGTTGGGTTGTTCGTTTGGGCCGTTATTATCTTCAACATGATTGGCGTTGATGTTGTAAGCTCTTCCTCTTGCTGGTGGTAGTGCTGGGTTTTCTTGATTTGCTTGGTTAACTAGGTTTGCTTGAGTTTGGGCGTTTATGATGTTAACCAATCGAGGGCACGTGTTTCTAAAATGGGTAGGGTCCCCACAATTAAAGCAAGCTCGAACATGTGGAAACATGGGGTATTGGGGTTGTTGATATGATTGGATCATGTTTTGGTAGGGGGTGAAGCTTGGTTTCAAGAGGTGCGACAAGTTTTGCTCAAATGACCATAACGCCCACAATTAGCACACAGTCGACAAGGTACGGTAGATGGATGGTGATAAAAACAGGTGTTGCATTGAGGGTGAGGTCCAATGTAAGGTTTCTTATTTGGGTAAATAGTGTTGGGTGCTACTTGAGTGATTGGGATAGCTTGGAGGGGTACGGCTTGTGGAGATGGTGGATTGCTTTGGGTGACAGCGAAATTTTGCCCATCTCGCTTTGGGTGACAGCGAAATTTTGCCCATCTCGCTTTCTCTTAGAAGTGGGTGGAGAAGAGGATTCGGTCTGGGTTGAGTTTGAGGTTTCGGTTGATGCTTTATCCTTCTTCTTCTCCTCCTTGAAGTCTTTATTCCGTATGTGGTTTTCGGTGAGCTCTGTAGCTAACTCCATTGCTGCTTCCAAAGTTGCAGGTGTGGTACTTATTACAGGATCTTGAATTTTTGAAGGAAGACCTCGAATGTAGTGCTCGATCAAACGGTAGAGGGGAGTGAACAAGTTGGGGACCATCTGATTCAACTCAAGGAATCTCTTGTTATATGTGGTATGGTCGCCCTCCTTTTGTTTCAAATAGTATAACTCATCTTCTAATTTCTTGATTTCACTTCTTGGACAGAAACGTCTTGTCATGATCTCCCTCAACTCTTCCCAAGTCGAAGTCATAGCATCCTCAGCACCTCGTTTGCCCTTCTCTGTATTCCACCATGTAAGTGCTACTCCGAACAAACGACCGGTAGCATATCGCACCTTGCGATCATCGGGGCAGTCACAATTGACAAAAGTGTTTTCCATTTCCTCAAACCAATGGAGGAGAGCCGTGACACCTTCAGTCCCTTCGTATTTTGGAGGATCGCAGTATTTGAAATGCTTGAATGTGCATTTAGTGGTGTTGAGAGGAGGGCTGGCGACATTTTGTCCTTCTAGATTGGTTGGGGTGATAGGATTGGCGACAAGGGCTTGTTGGACTTAAACCACGATGTTGGGTATTACGGCGGCCATTTGTTGAGCGATTTGGCAGCCATGCGCTCGTGGAATTTTCCTGATCTCCTACCTCTACGAGAGTGACTAGAAGACATCTACAAGGAATACGTATCGAGAGTATGAGTCTGACGTTTTAGGTGTCATGTGTCGTATTTAGAAATGAACATTCACAAAACAAATGAAGGAAATAAATTTACTACATCCATAGGATGTCTTGGGCTTTGCTCATGTTTGGGCTCCCATATGTCCCCTTACTTGGCCTTGGTAGTCATGTGGGCCCCCTTGACTACTGGGCTCTGGTAGGGTTCACATTGGTGTTGGCCTGTTAACACTTGCGCCACCCGAATGAAAATCGTAAAACATGACTGCAAAGTATAGGGTCGGAAGGTGTCCTGGTATAGACACAGTGACGACTCAAAGTGGGGTTAGTTCATGCGACGTTTGGTGTGGCATGCTTTGGCCTAATAGGTCCTTCGTACTCTCGTCGTTGGTCCCCAGGTAGGCAAACTAGTCCGTTACATTGGATTTATACGATTGACAACCTAGACAGAACGTTTCGACTACCGGTACTCGTACCCTTCCAGTTACTACATGCCTGCCGTAGAACTTACTTTGAGGAGATTGAAAAACGAAAATACCACAAAAATCTGGAATAAGGAAAATATGAGGATGATTTGAATATGTGAACATTGAAATATGCGTGATGAATGTATATGTAAGTATTTTATGTTTGACAACAAGTATAACTCATTATGTATCACACAAAATGATAGTGGAAGTGTTTGCATGCATTTGTGTGTGTAATAAATACGAAACAAATAAACATCATGAGTTTGCACGTAACCACATAAACAATTAAAATCTAATCAACTATAGTATAGGCTCTAAGGGTCTAAAAACCTATCATATATCCCTATAGTCAAAAGCTCTGATACCAATCTGTCACACCCTGACCCGCAACGGAAATGGTAGTCGGGGCATGATTGGGTTATCACCAAAGCTCATGACATTTACTAATAGGTTTCATATTTATTATTTACAATTAAAAACAAATTTCAATGAACATACAAACACCACATGTTCTAAACACAACATTCAAGAACTCTTTATTTTTCTTCTAAGGCAATTCCCTATGTGTTCCTTGCTTCAACCTGTCCACCTGTATCATGTGTAAAAATAGGGTTTTGGGTCAACAAAAGTTGGCGAGTGAATCTTATAAAAACATTTTAACGAATTTGTTATATTGATTATAAAAAGGTGCATAACCACATATGAGTATACGTATATGTAAATTTAATCACAAAACGCATAATATCAATTAATGCACACGCACACACCAAATGATGAACAATGAGATCAAGGCTCAATCAAACGGAGCCGATCTAATGAGGCACCTGATGCTCAACTCGTCTCCAACGAGGAACTGATGGGCCTAATGAATGATTTGCACGCAACTTGACAAAAATGTAAACTCGCAATACAACAAACAACATTTACATCACACGATAGTTCGTATAATGGTAATAGCACAAGGGTTTGAATAAAAGAAATGTATAAATGACACATGATACACCCCAAAACATGAATAAAAAGGGGAAGTTTGTAAGAATTCACTCACAGTGGGTGCGTTCCTTGATGATGAATGCGCACGAATTTATGATTCAACCGACGAGGGAAAACTAACCTAAATAATCACGTAATAATTCAATAAATATATATCTTCTATTTGAAATTAATATTTCTAACTAATGACCTTTATTAGATTTTTAGATCTATTTTTGTAGTATTTATTACAATTTTTAAACTTAAAAAGTCATATTTTTGAAGTATTTTTAAATGATTTTTAAATAAAATAATAAAGAAAATAATTATAAAAAAATATACCCTTTTACAGGGTTGACCGGTCGGACCGCGTTGACTTTGGTATTATAGGCATCGTGTGAGGTTCGAACTCGTGACCTCCCGTATACGTGCACGCAGCTCTACCAACTGAGCTACGTGTCTAACCCGAAATAATCTCTATTTTAATTATATATACACTAACTAGCTTAACTATATTTTGTTTTTATTTAAAAAGATTTTTTAATTGTCACACCCCGACCCGCAGCGGATAAGGTGATCGGGGCATGATTGGGTTATCATCAAAGCTCATGACATTTATTAAACGTTTCATATTCATTAATACAATTTAAATGGAAATTTACAATGATTGCTACAACATGATCTAACTACAATCTAAACTTCTTTGTTCTCTTCTAAGGCATATCCTATGTTATCCTTGCTTCAACCTGTTCACCTGTATCATGTGTAAAAAGGTTTTTTGGATCAACATAATGTTGGCGAGTGAATCCTATGGAAAACAATTGAACAATTCATTTAAATTGATTATGAAATATGTGCACAACCAAACATGAGTAAAATTAGATGTAACTTGATCAACAATCATAATATATTAAATGAAAACACTCATGAATAATAATGGAACAATTAAAGGCACGCGTTGCTCAACTCGTCTCTCACGAGGAACTGAGGGGCCTGATGAATGAATTGCATAAACATGATAATATGAATAACACAACTACAAACAATATAAACTCAATGAAAACACACATGAACAATAATGAATTGAATTGAAGCACGCGATGTTCTACTCGTTTCCCACGAGGAACTGATGGGCTTAATGTATGAGTTTCATGTAATTTGACAAACGGAATATAAGTAAATCACAACAATAAATCAATCTAAGTTTAAGTCATGATGTGGTATGGCACAAGTTTAAATAAATAAATTAATTATTTCATAACACATGACACACCCCAAAACGTGTAATTTAAAAGGGGGAATCGTAAGATTCACTCACAGTGGGTGCGTTCGGTTGATGACGTTGAATGCACGCGAAGTGGTTTTAACCACGAGTGAGATTTAACCTAGATAAATCGCATTATGGTTTGGTAAGTAAACGGATTTTATTAAACTATTTTAGTAGGATTGTTGGGTGTATTTTTGTGAGTTTGAGGCTATTTTCTAACCTTAAAAATGTTATTTTTAAGTATTTATAATTGATTTTTAATTAAAATAATTAAATAAAAGTAATAAAAAAATTTATTTTTTTTCTGACCGTTGACCGGCCCGTTGACCGTTGACCGGTTCGATGGATTATTGTTGTGCGCTGAGTGAGGCTCGAACCCGAGACCTCTCGTACGCGTGCACGCAGCTCTACCAACTGAGCTACGTGTCTAACCCGTTATATATCCGATTTTAATTATATATATACATTAGTTAGAATTAAACAGAAATCCTTTTATTTTAAAAACATTTTAAGCGGAACGGTCTTGCAATCCACAGGTCTCGAACCCGGGACCTGTGGTTTAATCCAACACACAGTCCACCACTGGACTGTGTGTTCAACATGTTATAACATTCGATTTTTATTATACTTAAATACTAATTATTTATTTCCTTTTCTGCCTTAATTAAAAAGAGAAGATAATTGTCCGAGTCGGTGCTGAAGACCAGACTCGAACTCGTGACCTGTGATATAAACAAACACACAGTCCACCGCTGGACTGTGTGTCTAACTTGGTTATTATTCCGGTTAACAATATATTTAACATATATCTGTGGCGATCCGGTTCAGTAAACAAAAAAAATGGATTTTATTAAGGAAGCGTGTGTGAGACGGGATTCGAACTTGAGACGTTTTGCGTTTTATATGTGCACACAGTCCACCGCTGGACTGTGTGTCTAACCCGATTAATATCATGATTTTAATTAAACTTATAAGATACAAAAGTGCACCGTCTTCTTCACTGAAAAATAACCAGAGATGAAGTCTGACTGGTTCGAGATTTCTATCAGTTTTATTAGTGTTTTACAGTTCAATATGGTGAGGTAATTGTGAAAAAGGAAAAGAAATTGGGCGAAGAAGTATACCGACTGGATCCTCTGTTTTCCGGCAGAACTCCGGCGACAGGATTCAACTCCGGCGTCAGGTGTCTTGCAGCATCAAGTCTCCGGAAAGCTTGGAAAAGGTAAGGGTATCTCCGGTATAAGCTTCAGGGGCTCAGTGAGGTTCAAAAGTTAAAACTCGGTTTTCCGGCGAAAAACAGGAAAGTTCCGGCGAGTGGAATTACGCCGAGAAAAGGTGTGATTTTTGAGCGAAAGTGTTTGTCGTCGGTTGTGGGTCAATTTATAGGACAAATCGTCAATGCACTTGGTCTGAATTCCGACTGTGTTCGTTATTTAAATTTTCCGGCGGTTATGAATTTGGTCGCGGACTTTAAACATCGGTTATAACCGATATGTGATTAAAGGTTTACGTTATAACGTAAATTGGTGTTAAAACTCGCGAATATTCCGGGATTCCGACGACTGAACCGTTTGGGCGCCGGTTTTGAATTTGTAACGACACTTTATCAATTAAATGATTGAAATATATAACAAACAGAACAAGCGGCGCAGTGGTTTATGTGTGAGAGTTAAGTCATGATTCTGGTTCGGTACAGACCCGGGTTCGAAACCCGGCAGATGTATTTCATTTTTATTTTGCGATTTTTGACAGTTTTTTAAAAACTAAATATATATTCGCGTATAATAATTGATTACGGATCGTTTAAAAATGTTTTGGACATTTAATTCGCAACGAAAATTTTGACTGACTGTTCGGTTGCTAAACGGAGCGGGTTTGGTAAATCCGTTTTTGACGGATGTTACAGTATCCCCTGCTTTTTAGAAATTTCGTCCCGAAATTTAAATAATGATATATTTTGACTAAAAGGGTGATGATGTTTTGTTTGACAGTTGTATGCTTAGCAAAATAAAGGCTTAAGTTTTTTGTTCGAGGCGGTGACGTTCCTTGTAAGGGTTAAGTACCCTATTCAGGAATCGTTTTTTGTTGCCTACTGTATAAGTATTGATAAGCAGAAATGATTTGCTAAAATGATATCATGCATAAGAGTTTAGATACGTTTGGGAAAAATATGGTTATATCCTAAGGCAAAACTTCTAACACTACAATCTACATGGAACATAAATAAAAAAACAAACAGCTGATATCCAAACATGAATGAACACATCAGCAAATATTTGAACATGAATAAACACAACAGCAAATATTCGAACATGAATGAACACATCAGCAAATATTTGAACATGAATAAACACAACAGCAAATATTCGAACATGAATAGACACATCAGCGAATATTTGAACATGAATAAACACAACAGCAAATATTCGAACATGAATAGACACATCAGCGAATATTTGAACATGAATAAACACAACAGCAAATATTTGAATCCACATTCTGATAACATATATGTTTGAATGATGGAAGTTCCTCTCTCGTTTGTTATGATGGAGAGGTTAATTTATGTAGAAATGGAACACAATCCAATCTCTTTAAATAACATGATGATATAAATGTAACACAAATTCCAACCAAGGCAATACTAAATCCTACATGGAACTTCTCATAACCGCCTGATAATGCCTCTGATCCTTTGGCAAGAATACTTATATATAGGAAGTACCAGCGGCGTATCCACCATATTCTTGCCAAATTTTCATTAGTTTTATCCACAAGTTATGATTGGTTACCAAGAAACTAATAAATCCTACATAGAACTTCTCATAACCATCCGTTAATGCCTCTGATCCTTTGACAAGAATACTTATATATAGGAAGTACCAGCGGCGTATCCACCATATTCTTGTCAAATTTTCATTGGTTTTAACAGTGAATTATGATTAGTCCTATAACTCTACAATCAATACAACAAACATAAATTACTGAAATGAAATATATCTGTGCGATCAAGGCTCAATCGAACGGAGCCGATCGTTTTGCATGTACTGAAAATGAAATTGTGTGCTCAAGGCTCAATCAAACGGAGCCGAACATATTGAATGTACTGAAATTGAAATTGTGTGCTCAAGGCTCAATCAAACGGAGCCGAGCATATTGCATGTACTGAATATGAATAACTTAACCATACAAACAGCCTATGCATGGAACCTCTCATAACCGCCTGATAATGCCTCCGATTATTTGACAAGAATACTTATATATAGGAAGTACCATCGGCGTATCCACCATATCCTTGTCAAATTCTCATTAACTTTATCCGCAAGTTATGGTTAGTTCGATGCGACTCTACTACAAACACCACAACCACATGATACTGATAATGAAATTGTCTGTGCGCTCAAGGCTCAATCAAACGGAGCCGAACGTATTGAATGAAATTGTATGTGCGCTCAAGGCTCAATCAAACGGAGCCGAACGTATTGAATGTACTGAAATTGAACAACTTAATTTAAACAACCATCACACAATCAGCCTATGCATGGAACCTCTCATAACCGCCTGATAATGCCTCAGATCATTTGACAAGAATACTTATATATAGGAAGTACCATCGGCGTATCCACCATACCCTTGTCAAATTTTCGTTGACTTTATCCGAAAGTTATGGTTAGTTCGATGCGACTCTACTACAAACACCACAACCACAAGATACTGATAATGAAATTGTATGTGCGCTCAAGGCTCAATCAAACGGAGCCGAACGTATTGCATGAACTGGAAATGTAAATTGAAATGTGCGCTCAAGGCTCAATCAAACGGAGCCGAACGTATTGCATGAACTGGAAATGTAAATTGAAATGTGCGCTCAAGGCTCAATCAAACGGAGCCGAACGTATTGCATGTATTGAAATGTAAAATTACGTAACCGATCAAGGCTCAAACAAACGGAGCCGATCGTGCGGGCACGCCAAGATCAACCACATAATAAAATGGGGATCCAACTCAACCTCGATGGATGGGGAGCCACGGCCTCGGCAAAAGCATATACCGAAAACAATATATAATATATAATATCCAATAATTTCTAACAGTCTACACATGTGATAAAGAAAAACATAAGACTAAACAATAGAAGTTGAATCTGGATCTTCGGCGAAGAGGACTAGCTGAGTATCTTCATCAGGGCCGTCATTATCTTCGACAGGGTTGGCGTTGATATTGAAGACTCTTCCTCTTGCTGGTGGCATAGTGGTTGGGTTTTCTTGGTTTACTTGGTTAACTGGGTTTGATTGGGCTTGAGTGTTGATAACGTTAACCAATTGAGGGCATGTGTTTCTAAGGTGGGTAGGGTCGCCACAATTGAAGCAAGCTCGAGCATATGGGAACATGGGGTGTTGGGGTTGGTGATAAGTTTGGGCCATGTTTTGAGTAGGGGTAAAGGTTTGGTCTTGAAAGGTGCGACAAACATTGCTCAAATGACCATAACGTCCACAAGTTGTACATAGCCGGCAAGGTAAAGTAAGGGGATGGTGATAAAAACAGTTGTTGCATCGAGGGTGGGGTCCGAGATATGGTTTCTTATTTGGGTAAGCTGAGTTGGGTGCCACTTGGGTGATTGGGACAGCTCGGATGGGTATAGCGTGAAAAACGGGTTGATTTCGTTGAGTAGCAGCGAAAAGTCGCCCGACTCTTCTTCTCTTAGGATTGGGTTGAGAAGGGGATTCGGTTTGGGTGGAGTCGGAGGTTTCAGTCGATTCTTTATCCTTCTTCTTTTCCTCCTTGAAGTCTTTGTTTCGAATTCGGTTCTCGGTGAGCTCTGTTGCTAGCTCCATTGCTGCTTCCAAAGTTGCAGGCTTGGTACTTATCACAGGGTCTTGAATCTTTGACGGAAGACCACGAATGTAGTGCTCGATCAAACGGTAGAGGGGAGTAAACATGTTGGGAACCATTTGATGTAATTCGAGGAACCTTTTGTTGTAGGTGATGTGGTCTCCTTCCATTTGCTTCAATGAATAAAATTCATCTTCAAGCTTCTTGATTTCGCTCCTTGGGCAAAATCGTCTGGTCATGATTTCCTTCAATTCGTTCCAAGTTAGGGTCATAGCATCTTCAACACCTCGTTTTGCCTTCTCTGTATTCCACCAAGTAAGTGCTATCCCATATAGTCGACCGGTAGCATAACGCACTTTGCGATCATCAGGGCAATCGCAATTTAGAAAAGTATTCTCCATTTCTTCAAACCAATGGAGGAGTGCGGTGACACCTTCAGTCCCTTTATATTTCGGAGGGTCGCATGATTTGAAATGCTTGTAGGTGCATTTAGTGGTGTTTGGGGAAGAGTTGAAAATGTTTTGGTTTGCTTGATTGACAGGATTATTGGTAAGTGCTTGTTGAACTTGGATTACAATGTTGGGTATTACGGCAGCCATTTGTTGAGCGATTAAGGCAGCCATGCGATCGCGGGCTTTTCTTGCTCTCGTCTTCCTACGGGCGAGGTTAGAAGACATCTACAAGGAATACATGACAAGAGTATGAGTTGGATGCTTTTGGGATCATCGGTCGCATTCAAGAATGATCATTTATAAAATAATTATACAAAAATACTACATCCATAGGATGTCTTGGGCTTTGCTCGCTGTTAGGCCCGTCATGCCGCCATACTTTACCTTGTGTAATCATGTGGGCCCCCATGAATACCGGTTTTTCATATGGTTCGCACGGTTTCTGCCTGGTTGCGTACACAAAAACCCGGGAAAATCGAGAAATATGTATACAACGTGTGATGTTCGGAATGTGTCCAGGTGTAGACACGATGACACCTCAAAGTAGGGTTAGTTCGAACGACGTTTGGTGTGGCATGCTTTGGCCTAATAGGTCCTTCGTACTCTCATCGTTGGTCCCCAGGTAGGCAAACTGGTCCGTTATATTGGATTTATACGAATGCCAGCCTAGACAGGACGTTCCGACTACCGGTACTTGTACCCTTCCAGTTACTACATGCCCGTCGCAGAACTTACTTTGATGAGAATTGAAAATTGCATAAAATCTTTGGATAATGGGAATATGAAAATAAATTGAATATATGAACATCGATATATGTATAATGAATATGTATATATGTATAATGAACATGTATATGAGCATGTATGTTTGACTGAAATGTAAACAAATATGAAACAAATAAATATCACAAGTTTGTATGTAACCACCTAATCAATTTAAAATTTAGGCAGACTATAGTATAGGCTCTAAGGGTCTAATAACCTATCCTATATCCCTATAGTCATGGCTCTGATACCAATCTGTCACACCCCGACCCGCAGCGGATAAGGTGATCGGGGCATGATTGGGTTATCATCAAAGCTCATGACATTTATTAAACGTTTCATATTCATTAATACAATTTAAATGGAAATTTACAATGATTGCTACAACATGATCTAACTACAATCTAAACTTCTTTGTTCTCTTCTAAGGCATATCCTATGTTATCCTTGCTTCAACCTGTTCACCTGTATCATGTGTAAAAAGGTTTTTTGGATCAACATAATGTTGGCGAGTGAATCCTATGGAAAACAATTGAACAATTCATTTAAATTGATTATGAAATATGTGCACAACCAAACATGAGTAAAATTAGATGTAACTTGATCAACAATCATAATATATTAAATGAAAACACTCATGAATAATAATGGAACAATTAAAGGCACGCGTTGCTCAACTCGTCTCTCACGAGGAACTGAGGGGCCTGATGAATGAATTGCATAAACATGATAATATGAATAACACAACTACAAACAATATAAACTCAATGAAAACACACATGAACAATAATGAATTGAATTGAAGCACGCGATGTTCTACTCGTTTCCCACGAGGAACTGATGGGCTTAATGTATGAGTTTCATGTAATTTGACAAACGGAATATAAGTAAATCACAACAATAAATCAATCTAAGTTTAAGTCATGATGTGGTATGGCACAAGTTTAAATAAATAAATTAATTATTTCATAACACATGACACACCCCAAAACGTGTAATTTAAAAGGGGGAATCGTAAGATTCACTCACAGTGGGTGCGTTCGGTTGATGACGTTGAATGCACGCGAAGTGGTTTTAACCACGAGTGAGATTTAACCTAGATAAATCGCATTATGGTTTGGTAAGTAAACGGATTTTATTAAACTATTTTAGTAGGATTGTTGGGTGTATTTTTGTGAGTTTGAGGCTATTTTCTAACCTTAAAAATGTTATTTTTAAGTATTTATAATTGATTTTTAATTAAAATAATTAAATAAAAGTAATAAAAAAATTTATTTTTTTTCTGACCGTTGACCGGCCCGTTGACCGTTGACCGGTTCGATGGATTATTGTTGTGCGCTGAGTGAGGCTCGAACCCGAGACCTCTCGTACGCGTGCACGCAGCTCTACCAACTGAGCTACGTGTCTAACCCGTTATATATCCGATTTTAATTATATATATACATTAGTTAGAATTAAACAGAAATCCTTTTATTTTAAAAACATTTTAAGCGGAACGGTCTTGCAATCCACAGGTCTCGAACCCGGGACCTGTGGTTTAATCCAACACACAGTCCACCACTGGACTGTGTGTTCAACATGTTATAACATTCGATTTTTATTATACTTAAATACTAATTATTTATTTCCTTTTCTGCCTTAATTAAAAAGAGAAGATAATTGTCCGAGTCGGTGCTGAAGACCAGACTCGAACTCGTGACCTGTGATATAAACAAACACACAGTCCACCGCTGGACTGTGTGTCTAACTTGGTTATTATTCCGGTTAACAATATATTTAACATATATCTGTGGCGATCCGGTTCAGTAAACAAAAAAAATGGATTTTATTAAGGAAGCGTGTGTGAGACGGGATTCGAACTTGAGACGTTTTGCGTTTTATATGTGCACACAGTCCACCGCTGGACTGTGTGTCTAACCCGATTAATATCATGATTTTAATTAAACTTATAAGATACAAAAGTGCACCGTCTTCTTCACTGAAAAATAACCAGAGATGAAGTCTGACTGGTTCGAGATTTCTATCAGTTTTATTAGTGTTTTACAGTTCAATATGGTGAGGTAATTGTGAAAAAGGAAAAGAAATTGGGCGAAGAAGTATACCGACTGGATCCTCTGTTTTCCGGCAGAACTCCGGCGACAGGATTCAACTCCGGCGTCAGGTGTGTTGCAGCATCAAGTCTCCGGAAAGCTTGGAAAAGGTAAGGGTATCTCCGGTATAAGCTTCAGGGGCTCAGTGAGGTTCAAAAGTTAAAACTCGGTTTTCCGGCGAAAAACAGGAAAGTTCCGGCGAGTGGAATTACGCCGAGAAAAGGTGTGATTTTTGAGCGAAAGTGTTTGTCGTCGGTTGTGGGTCAATTTATAGGACAAATCGTCAATGCACTTGGTCTGAATTCCGACTGTGTTCGTTATTTAAATTTTCCGGCGGTTATGAATTTGGTCGCGGACTTTAAACATCGGTTATAACCGATATGTGATTAAAGGTTTACGTTATAACGTAAATTGGTGTTAAAACTCGCGAATATTCCGGGATTCCGACGACTGAACCGTTTGGGCGCCGGTTTTGAATTTGTAACGACACTTTATCAATTAAATGATTGAAATATATAACAAACAGAACAAGCGGCGCAGTGGTTTATGTGTGAGAGTTAAGTCATGATTCTGGTTCGGTACAGACCCGGGTTCGAAACCCGGCAGATGTATTTCATTTTTATTTTGCGATTTTTGACAGTTTTTCAAAAACTAAATATATATTCGCGTATAATAATTGATTACGGATCGTTTAAAAATGTTTTGGACATTTAATTCGCAACGAAAATTTTGACTGACTGTTCGGTTGCTAAACGGAGCGGGTTTGGTAAATCCGTTTTTGACGGATGTTACATTAATGGCCAAAATCGGTTACAATTAACCTGGCTCGATCTCGGGACCTACGGTTCATGTGCACACAGCCCAACCAGTTGGGCTGTGTGTCTAACCCGTATCAACCCACTATTATATTAGTTATAAATACTTACTCAGTGGTGTTCTGAATATGTTTAAAAAAATTTGGTTTTTATTTCAAAGAGTTGGATACGTGTGAGACTCGAACCCGGGACGTGTGCTTTGTATTTGCACACAGTCCACCGCTGGACTGTGTGTCTAACCCGGTTAAATACCCGTTCTTAATTATTCTTATAATATACGAAAACATCATCTTCTTCCTTTTTAAAAACCCAACAATCGTAAACCCGACTGTTAACCATTATACAGTTTTGATTAATTGTTTTGAGATAATAAAACACTAAACAAGCGATAGCAAAAGAATTAAGATGATTGTACCGATCAGGGGTGTACTCCGGTGATGTTTCCGGCGAAAACAATTTTATGGCGAAATACGATTTGAAAACAAAAGTATCTTCAGTGTGTTTGCAAGGTGTTTGTGCAAGTGTGAGCGAGTTTCTAAAGGTTCAAAGGTCGGTATTTATAGGTGAAGGTACTGAATTGGGTTAAATTTTGGTTTTATCCGTTTCAGTCAAAGGATTGATTGCCACATTGATTTTGTAACCGATTTGAATTATGATTTAGTTTTAATACATGATTGGAAATCCGTTTCTTGGGTTTAATTTAAGATTGAAACGGAAATTGCTACTGATTTGGAAGTTACAGTCAGTTACAGGCGGGGGTTTCTCTTTTGAATTCAGATCAAGATAAACGTAAATATAAAGGATTAATTGACTCGGGTATATCAGATGTTGTGCAGGTGTCACAGTGGTGTAAGTTGTTTGTGTGTTTGATGGGGACCCGGGTTCAAACCCGGTTGCCCATTTTCCTTTATTTTCTTATTTTTGAACTTTTATTTATTAGTATTATTTTTATTCTTTTATTTATTCAATATATTTACATTCTAGTTTATTTATTAACTATAAAAATTAGCTAATATAATTTATAAAATGAATACATGCGTAGCGAAACATTTAATAAATTCTAGAATTTTAACGGAGCGGGTTTTGGAACCCGTTTTACGACGAATGTTACAGGAATCTTGAACAAATGGGCTGCACCAACGAGAAGGAATGGAGGAGGGTGGCAGCACTTTGTTGACTAAATTGATATTACATAGCTTATTCTTTTTTTTTACCCAAGAATAACTAATATAAAAGTACATATTTATGTTACGGTTCGGACCTCATAAGTTCCGAGTTACCCGAGTGGGTTGGATCGACAAGCGAGACACGTGCTTTGGTTCAACGGTTCGGGTCGGTTTAATACGATATGAAATTGGTTTCGACTACACGTTTGCACACTATAAAGTTAATAAATATAAATTTAATTCGTTGAATAAGATTAGTATATAATTAATTTGTCGAAGTGAAACGAACGGTTTATACCTCGAAGTTACCGATTGTCACACCATCTATCTAATATGCACGCACACAATAATCACCTTTAATCCCGTTTGCTATCAATGCAAAAACCAAGTAATCAATGAGAACCGAAACCAACCAAATATCTTATTGCACATTTGTCGAGCTCTACTGATCGCCTAAAAGCAAAATTCGAGTAAAAGATCAATCAAATTGCAAAGGATGTCAATTCTTCCACAAACTTTTTCACGCATGCGAGAGTAGATTTATTCTACATTATCTACAATAACATAAAGGGTGCCTAGCAATAGTATTTTGCTGCCATTGGTTGAGTGGGGCGGCCACATGACACCCACAATTTTATTATTGTTATTTTTAAAAATACGTTTTTGTCCCGTTTAAATTTATAGTTTTACTATCGGTTTTATTATTTCCTTTGAGCTAAATTGCAGTTTTGCCTTACAGCTTCGCCATCGCTTTTGTTTTTTTTTTCTGTCAAATTATGATTTTCCCCTAATGTGATATAGCCATATACCATTGTTTTAGTTTCTTTTTTCTTACAAAAATATGGTTGTGTTTTGTTCTGTTTTATTTTAATTTTTTACAAAATTATGATAGTATTTTGTTTTAATTTGTTGACTCGGTGTAATTTGTATTCGTGTCAGACGGTTGCCTGGCATGCGCTTATTTGTCCTGAAAAATTACAATTTTGTCCCCAATTTAAATTATAATATTTCCATCATTTTAGTTTTTTTTAGCAAAAGTATAGCATTATTTTCTTTTAAATGGTTGACTTGACGTATTTTTTTTTGTGACCATGTTATAAGTAGTATGTACAAGTTACTGAAACCCATACGTACATGTTAATGTTATAAGAGAGAATTATTTAACTTAATGCCCCGCAACACGAACGAGAAAAAAACTAATTATAACCACAACCACAACTTAAATTACTTACTACTCATGCGAACAATACATACAAAAGAGAACCTTCCATTTTAATTAAAAAAGCTTTATAGAAAACATATTTCGGCACTATAAATTTCCAACATTTTCATGCATAAAAAGATTACATATTTAGTTAAAAACATATTTCGACACTCCTAAGGCCTAGAGGAAGTTTAAAAAAAATATATATATATAAAGTAATATTACATTTTTAACCAAAAATTATTTGATTTTTTTACTTTTAGCTCAAAACTATTTGATTTTTTTACTTTTAATCTAAAAGTTTTCATCTTTTGCAAATTTAACCTTCCAACTTTTTTTCTTTCAACTCTGGTCTCTTACTTTTCATATGTTGCAAATTTCTCGTTTTATGTTTCGCTCGAAAATTTTCTAGTCAACACGACACAACGTGTGTATATGGTTCAACGTTTTTACATTCTGTTTTACGTTCTGCTCTAAAATTTTGCAAGTTAACATGGCACAACGTGCGTGTGTATTCCATGTTTTTACGTCATCTATTCTTTATCCTGTTTGACATGTTCGTCACAACGCGCGAGTTTTAAATTGACTTAGTTATTAATTTATATACTTTACGTTTCGGACCAATTTCTTTATATTAACACGCCACAACTTTAATGATAAGTGGTCGTAATCCATGATATATCATTGGTACTATTTCTCACTATTTTACGTCCCCACTGCCACACGACACGACGAATTGAATACCAGGTATTCAACAAGTTTTATAATTTATCTTTAACAAAAAGCGATTAATCATCAAAGTTAGGTTATTTAGTCTCACTTTACTCTCACTCACCACCATCTTCCAATAATTCCATGGCTTCATCTTCAAGCTTTCTCATCATCGCCGGCGTTATTCTTCTCGTAAACCTAACACAAGGTAACCGTTTCTCAAAACTCATAATCTGATCGATATACTTACGTTTTTTTTCCTCTCAACAATAATATTCGTACTTTATTTACAGTGATCGCCGATGAGAAGCTCGTACTGGAGGAAGGTTACACCGTTACGACGGTTATCGACGGCAACAAGCTTAACGTCAACCCTCACGCCGTCCTCCCTCTGTACGGTTCATCGTCCGATCTCATCATCCTCGATTCCGCTCATAGTACATTTTACACAGTCTCGCTTACCGATTCTCAAGGTATAATGATATAATAAGTTATTATAACAAGTAAAAGGAGTATTGTTTTCACTTTTATTTATGATTTAATGTTAGTTCGTTTAGCATTGAACTTGTTTACTAACACATATCGAATGAAAATTATTGTTCTAGTTCGTTTATTGATGAATTGAACTTGTTCACGAACACAAACGGATGTATATTGTAAATGAACACGAACAATCATATCACTGAACGCTCATGAACACGTTTGAACGAATGTGACCTTTGTTTGTGTTTGTTCATTTAGCTAATAGAACAATATTCCTTGTTCATGTTCGTTCGTTTATTAAATGAACCACCCACCAAACGGTCCACGAACATGACATTTGTTCATGTTCATTCATTTAACAAATCGAACAAAGTTCCTTGTTCATGTTCATTCATTCATTAAATGAATTTCCAGCCAAACGGTTCACGTACACAACTGAACGAATGTGACCTTTGTTTGTGTTCGTTCATTTAACTAATCGAACAAAATTCCTTGTTCATATTCGTTCATTTATTAAACGAACTTCCCGCCGAACGGTTTACAAACACAACTGAACGAACGTGACCTTTGTTCGTGGTCGTTCTTTTAAGTAATTGAACAAAGTTCCTTGTTCATGTTCGTTCATTTATTAAACGAACTTTCCGCCAGACGGTTCACGAACACAACTGAACGAACTTGACCTTTGTTCGTGGTCGTTCATATAACTAATCGATCAAAGTTCCTTGTTCATGTTCGTTCATTTATTAAACGAACTTCCCGCTGAATTGTTCGCGAACACAATGGAAAGAACACGACCTTTGTTTGTGTTCGTTCATTTTACTGATCGAACAAAAACTCCTTGTTCATGTTCGTTCGTTTATTGAACGAACTTCCCGCGGAACGGTTCACGAACGGTTCGCTGCACGTTCAGTTCGGTTACAACCCTGGACAGAATTGAGATGATTAATACTAGAACAAATAGCTGTACAAGGAAATCAACATTAAGATGAAATCAAAGTGTAAGGGATCATTAACTCATTGAGTTATTTATTAAATTTTTTTGGTACTTGTTACAGAAGGGGAACTTTTGTGCATTGCTGATTGCAGTTGTACTTCTTTCATGTGTGTTATACGTGTGATTTTCAGATGCTGGATTTATAATATAATTATTTGTTGTTTGCAGTGGGTGAATTGAAAAAGCTTGCTGGCAATTCTAATGGCGTTGCTGGGTACAAGGATGGTGATTTGGAGTCTGCTGAGTTTAATAAACCCAAAAGTTTCGCTGTTGATAAGAAAAACAATATTTACATTGCTGACACGAGCAACCATGTCATCAGGAAAATAAGCAAATTAGGTATATTGTTATATATTCATGCATAAAATTTTACCTTTGTATGTACCAATGAGAGTTTTACCAAAATATGAATTTCTATGATTTTATCTTCTTAAAAGGTCAGCATCAGATGTCTTAACAATGGTATCATTTGAAATAAAAATAACTATACATAAAGCATATAACGTGTAGTACCTAACATATCTAAACGGCACACGAGTGTCTCTATACCATCTGTAACATCCGTTCTTATCAATCAATATTGCCTAGTTGTGGTTTTTTTTTTTGTTACCCTTGCAGAGACTTTCCAGAAGGTCAAACATCATATCAAAGCTCGTTTAACTATCGAATTCCCCATTCATCCACTACACAGCACTCAAAATGTGTTGGTGATATCTGAGACCAATCATTCATTATAATAGGTTTTTCGCATATTAACGACCAATGTGAGATTTGCCAAAGGTGTCTCTCATGATAATAAGTTTGCATATTTATATAAGGGTAAAGTATACGAATGGTCCATGTGGTTTACCGAAGTTTTGGATTTGGTCTCTATCTTTCCAAAAGCACACACACAGATGGTCCATGTGGTCTGTACTCTGTAACGCATTTAGTCCTCAACTTTTTTCCAAAAGTTCATGGATGGTCCCAGTGGTTTGCACTTTGTAACGCATATAGTCCTTAACTTAGACATGCTAAGGCTACTCGGTGTGGGGCTCGGCTTGGCCCGTCCCGGCCCGTCGCCGGGCCTCAACACCATTTCCGGGGCTGCGTCGGCGTCGTGAACGTCTTCCCCAAACGTTTCCGGTCCTCTCTCTCTTCTTCTCAACACACACACACACACACCTATATATATATATATATATATATATTTTATATATATATATATTTAGCCCCATCCTCCATTTCCTAGGTCCATCCCCTTTAGGCCCATCTTCACACCCATCCTACGTGGCGCTGACGTGGAGGGTCATCCTCCAAGGACTACCCTCCTCCCATACCGAGTAGCCTAAAACCTTTAAATTTGTTGGCTGGGGACTAAATGTGTTACAAAGTGCAAACCACATGGACCATTCGTGTACTTTTGGAAAGCTATGGATCAAATCGAAAATTTTGGTATATTTTACTTTTTTTTTATTAGTAGCAAAATGGATGCTGTTTCTTGAATTTAGTTGCAAACACAAAAACTAAACTACCATTTCTTGTAATATAATAGTAAAACTTGCTAGCACGTAATTTTACACTTTTACTTGGTTAGCAAGTTTTACCTTAATTTAACTTCAAAATTTCTGCAAGTAATAGAAATCAAGGATTTTAGTTCTAACGTTTTCTTTAATTAACGAGATAATAGGTGTGACCACAATTGCTGGAGGCAACACAAGAAAACCAGGCAAAACAGATGGACCCACACAAAATGCTTCGTTTTCTGACGATTTTGAGCTGGCTTTTGATTATCAAAGATGTGCATTGTTGATTTCTGATCATGGTAATAGATTGATCCGTCAGCTTGATCTAAAGGCTGAGGATTGTGCCGACTCTTCTTCTGGATCCGGTGAGTGTTAAGAATATCCTCAAAATCTAATTGTTATAAATTACCAAGATTCTTTTTTTCATGAAGGAATATAACATTGTGTTTTGAAAATTATATTTTCAGTACTGGGATCAACCATAGCTTGGAGTATTGGTGTGGTAGTTACGTGTTTAGTTGGCTTTGTTTTTGGGTTTGCCGTTCGTCCTTACGTTAGACCTTATGTAAGTTTCTCTAAAACTCTCACCACTGCAATTTGTGATGGGGTGGGTAACGGGTCCAGTTGGCTGACTCAATGCAGCAACCTTATACAGTCATACAAAAACAGCTTCATGCGCCACAAAATACAGTACACTTTTTCCTTAAAGAAAAAAGTGAAAAAAACCCATTTCAACACGATTCCGTTATAAACGAACTGATTGCCTATAAATCATATAAGTAAGATGTAGCAATTTTGAGTCATTTACTTGTCCATGTCTTGATTCAGGTTATTATGTTAACGGGTCGTGGGGGTGAGTAGAAAACCGAACTGAAATAACCGACTTAACTGAACCGAAAAAAGCTGAACCGCACGGAAAAAAAACGAACCGAAATTTACGGTTCGGTTATGGTTTTGTATTTTAAGAAAACCAAAAAAACCAAACGGAACAACCTTAAAAAACATTTTTTAGTGTTTGTTATATATTGATTTAGGAATTATTATTTTTATTCTTGAATGTTAAGTATTTATAATAAAAACATTAACACATTTATTCATCTTTGAAATGATTTATCCATTGCTTAGAAGAAATAACAAAATTTAACATAAAAAATCTATGCTTTTCAAAGTATTATAAAAGGAAATGTCTTGATAAAAACTTTGGAGAAACATAAAAATAGATTTAGAAGGTTAGGTTTATGTGAATAATATTAATTAAAAAGGTTAAATATGATAACCTAAATGTAAACATCTAAGAAAGATTCTTAAATCTAGGATTATAATTTTTATTTTTGAATCTTAGGTAATTTTGTTCCAAATACCGAAAAACCGAACCGTTGCTAAAACCACTAAAAACAGAAACCGAACGGTTTTCAAAAACCGAAAACCGAACATTTTGGTTTTAGCATAAAATTGAACCGAACTGTGCACACCCCTAACGGCCGAAGCATCTTCATAATGCAAAAGACCTGAATTATGTTATTGAAAAGAATAGATTATTGACTTTTTTATGTAAAATCATTTTTGGCACACTATTTATTTGTAAATTTTAATTAAGGATTTAGATTAAAAAAAACTGTTTGGGGAAAGTGGGGGTGGCAATTCGTGTCGGGTTCGGGTTGGTGGGTTGGTATCATCTGGACACTCAACCCATGTATCCGACTCGACCTGCATAGCCTTCTTATTAAATAGGTCACATGAGTTGGCGGGTAAACGGATTATCCAACCTAAACAAGAACTATTTGTTAAACGGATCAATCCGTATATGACTTGAACCTGTTTAGACCCAACCTTAACCCTTCTATTTTCATGTCAGGAACCGTCACCTCTAGGTCAACCGACACAACCCACTAAAAGATACGTTATTGAGCCCACCGACCCGCCGATTTTGCAATCTGTATATGAACTATAAAGCCGTCTTTTCGAGACTAAAAACCATATGATGTATATATCTAACCAAACTCTGTAGACAGGAAGCTTCAGGTCAACGTCCGGTCAACCTGACATGGAAGCACTTCCTAACCAGTCTGGAGAAACAAGCAGTGACCTTTTACTTCGTCACCAGAAACGCAATTGCTAGCCGTAACGTCTACCAACTTCTTAAGAACTTTCTTATGTTATCTTTCGCTCAACGCCCTCTACTTTTCGGCACTAACATAATTAGACCCCCGACTGTGCAACCAAAACCCGTGTCTTTCATTGTGACGCTTTAGTTAACAACGAGATAGCCAAACCTCGTGATTTAGTTGATGAATTGACGGATATGATTACTTTCGACAGTACCCAAAACCCTAAGTTATGTTTAGATAAAAAAATGCTTATTATATGGTTGAAGAGAAAAAGGAAGTTGTAGTTGAAAATGGTGGGAAGATAGATAAGCATATACATGCTAACCTTGTGGGTTTTGTGGAAAGTACTAAAGGAGCTTCACCGGTTGGATCATCTAGTTTGTGAATGATTTGGTGTTACTCGAAGGCGATTATTTCTCTACTTTACTAGTTTGTACTAGCTTTTATGTTATTGTTTTGAAAAACTTAATGTGGAATGCTTTGTAAATAGTATTACTTATGTTTCTTCCTCTATGCATGCATGAGTCATCTACCATATCAAACTTGATTGGTTTATATGTCGTGTTGTGTTATCGTTAAATGGATGAGCTGAATGTGGTTAAGCCTCGGCTCGCATTGGGGGCAGGGGCGTAGCTTCCTTTAGGTCTGAGGTGCCCCGGCCCACACTGATTTTTCGCTCGTAGTGTTAGTTTTACCGAAATTACCGAAAAGTACTTTTTTGGTAGTGTAAAATATTGGATTTTTAAGAGTCCGGCTTTCACCGATTTGGGGTTGAGAGTCCGGCCCCCATTGATTTTTTCGTTTAAGCTTCGCTACTGATTGGGGTGATTACACGGGTGGTCTTGAGCTTGGTTTATTTACCTGGGGTTGTGATTTAGTAAATAGCTTATAGGAACATGGTGGAATTTGATATTGTTGTTGGTGCTAAAGTTACTGGTGGTGATAATGCACAGGAGTATCGAGTGATGGTGGTTATGCCTTGTTAACCTATTATGTTAATTTCGGGTAAGTGTATATCAGATGGAAAAATAGAACGATGGCGGTTCCTTGCTTCAACATTGAAAATCAAATGCCATTGGATCCGGATTCCTTTTGTTTGATGGTTACAATGGTAGCAAGGCGCCGTTGAAAATATCATCGGATCCGGGGTGGTTTTGTATAGTGATCACAATGGTAACGGCATTATAGATTAATTTTCATTAATATATTAAAACAACTGACTATAATCAAGTGGCAGGTAAACGGGCAACTACGTCACAATCCCCTTTTGAATAGCAAACTCAATTCTACTAAAGACAAAGCTATCAATGATAGATTGAACATGTATAACAACTTATGAATGATTCAAAACCAAATTGGGTGTGTTTGGAGACCATGTGAGAGCTTAACCACATTTAGAATAGAGCAGAACGAGTATAACTGTTTAGAATCCAATCGAAATCTGTGGAGATTAACAACAATCTGTGTGTAGCAGATTAAGATTAGAGAACCAACTGATCTCCCTGTGTTGTTGTGAAGATGAGCGAATATTAATATGATAACAATGGCGAATCTAGAATTCTAGATGTGGCATGATTCTTCAATTTTTGATAGAGAAGAAGTGGTGTTCATTGCTATTTGAACATTTTAAGAAAATGAGGTACTTAACTACAACCCTTTCATTTAGTTCATGTTTTGGTTCGGTTCGATATAGAAATAAAGCAAACCGTTGAATAAGGGGAAGTTATAATTTTCGGTAATCAATCTGGTTCATAGAGTATTCCAATTGATAAACAGGTCTGATGATTATTGGGTACGTTTTCAAGTTGAAGGTTTTCAAATACTTGGGCTTTTGGTTTTACTCTCTATTCACCTTTCAAAAAAAGATAAATCAAATACAAGTTTTAATTATGATATTATTATATTATATTATACTAGAAGGTAACCACACAAACACTCTAATTATGTGACATGTTATTTTTAAAATAAACACACCACACACACACACACACACATATATTAAATTATATTATATATATTATATATTATATATATCAAACTCAAGTTAAATAGAATAACATATTTGTTTTTATGGTGTAAATTTTATTTAAAAAAAGATGAAAAAGTTATGATCCTTCGAGAATCATGAGAGAGGTTGGTTTAGCTAAATCATACTCAAATTAAATCAAATAATAGACGGTAGAGGTGAGAGAAAGAGTTTGTGTGTGTATATATATATAAATGTGTGTGTATGTATATATATTATAATTAATTTTATTGTTTTTTATTTAAGAAAATTAAAAAACAAAAAAAAATAGAATGAGTTAACGATACATTTTGACTTGGTTTGTGATTTGGATATAAATGACAACAAAAGCAACTTTTTTATAAAGAAAACAATAATCGATGGCACTTGAAATAAAACTTTAAAAACAAGACAAAATTGGCCAATAACCTTATCGTGTATTGGCAGCTAGGGCTGTAAACGAACCGAACGAACACTTCGTTAAGGAAATAATGTGTTCATGAACACATATTGAACGAAATTTTATATTCGTATTCGTTCACTAATGATATAAACATGTTCACTAACACCAACAAGCAGAAATAAATTTCTCGGAGGCTAAAATGGATGGTAGATGGAGCAACGCTAAAACTTGAGATGAATATGAGGAAGTAAATGGAACTTGATCTATTCAACCATATGAATAATGATGAACTAAAGAGGAACAATGTAAAATAAGGTAGGAACAGTTCCTATATTAATTATTAGAGTAATAAATTAAATGATATAAATGTACAAAATCTTTCATGAACAACATAAACAAATGAAATGAAAGATCGTAAATGAACGAATGTTCATGAACGCATTAGCGAATGTTCACGAACACAATTGAACGAATGAGAGCTTTGTCCATGTTCGTTCATTTAACTAGTCAAACGAAATTTTATGTTCATGTTCATTCATCTATTAAACGAACGAACGTAAATGAACTTCCCGCCGAACGATTCGCTGAACGTTCGGTTCGTTTAGAACCCTGTTGGCAGCTCCATATTTTTCCAAGGTGGAGGTCATAGGTTTGAGTCTCGTGTGGCGGGTTAAGCCAGTGGTTTTTACCACAGCGGGCCTTTGGTCAGTTGTCCGGTGAAATGGTAGTTAGCCGGGTCACCAGCGCTATCTGCGGGTCTTTTACTGTTCGGTTTAACTGAGTGATCAGGTGGACAAAACTGAATCTAGACAGACTTGAGGGACTATTCAACAAAAATGATACACAAATCTTGTTAAAATGTTAACCTTAAAGCACACGAAACAAAAAAGCCCCTAACTTTACAATTTCACTCATTCAAGATGGATGGAAGCAGCGGTGGAGATGAGTTCGCAGTGGGATGTTTATTATCGATAAAAACAACATTTGGAGAGGAATTCGAAGGTCAAATCATAACCTACGATCGCCCTTCTAACATTCTTGTTCTTCAAGAAGGTTTGAAATCAAACCCACAATCACGCCGCAACATTAGGTTACTCAAAGCTAATTACATCAAAGAGTTTTCCTTTTTGGGTCAATCTGAAGACCCACTTGATCTCAAGAAATGTTACCTTGATCTCCATTCACTCCAATCTAAAGAAGATGCGGCTGTCAGGTGGGTTGATTGACTTGTTTTTAATGCCCACCAGGTGTTTGATAAAATGTTTCATTGAATTTGGGTAGAAAGCTGTGATCCTGGGTGTTATTAACTGAATGAAGCATGCTTATTACATTAGTTAACAGCAAATTTAAATCAATTAGAGTTTTCGTGAGTAAATAGACTTGTTTTTGGAATGCAAGCCAGGTGTTTGATAAAATGTCTGAATGGGTTTGATTGTGTTTTTGGATGTGAATAACTGAATGAAGCATGCTTCTTACATTAGTTGATAGCAAATTTGAATCAATATAGTCTTCTAAGTGTTTGTGAAATGATTAAATGGTTAAATGGTGTTTGTGGGAAATTGAGATTAGTGATGTATTTGATTGTGTCTTTGTAGGCAAGCGGAGATAGATGTTGAAAGGATCGGGGTTGGTGTTACTGCTGAGGCTCAGAGCATCTTTGATGCTTTGTCGAAAACGTATGCATCTGTTTCTCTCCTGTACTTTTGACTCATTAACTTCATATATATTTGATGCATATATGCGCACGCACACACACCTGTTTCATTTGTGCCTTTGATCACAATGAAAAACCTAGAAAAGCATGTCTAATTTGTTTTTTGGTCTTACTGCTCTCGATACATACTGAAAAGGGTTCATACATTTAAGTCTCATTAATTACTAACTAAGATATGATGACAATGACATAGTATGTTATCTGATGTCTAGAAAAGCATGCTTGATTTAGTTTTTGAACTTCATGCTCTTATTAATTATTATATACTGTAAGGGGTTTTTAAGTTTAGATCTCAGTAATTGCTGATTATGATTCGATAGGCATTACATGTCTGGCAATATGGGTGACAATTCTTTTACCTACTTGCATAATGAATAGACCACTAGTTTCCATTTCTGTGTTTCTATATTTGAGAATGAAATTCTTTGATTACATATATGATGATTCTTCTAGTGTAGACACTTCAACTAGTAGTTAGGGGTGTTCACTATTTGTACATAACCTTATTTTCCAATTGGACATCTTGGGTTGAGCTATTTGGTTTGGATTTTTGGACATTTGAATTTGTTTGGACCTAAACGTACTTTTTTTAATCATGGTTCTTGGATTGGATTTGGTCTATACTCGTATGCATCGAATAATCAAAATAAATTGTACTGATATGTTTTTTACACACACTAGTCTACCCTGCCTTTAGTTCCTTCATAAATGTCTCCTTTGGCGATGCATCAACACATTTGGAGTTTCCAATGAAGTTGATGCAAACTTCTAATAAAAAATGTATGAAGGATTTTAGACATATGATTGAAATTTTAAAGAACCATTGTATTATTGTATGGTCAAGGGACGCTAGAGGGATTAAACTTCTGTTTGCTGAACAGAATAGTTTGTAGTTTTTTTAATTGTACAACTCAGTTGATACTATTGATGTTTTATACTTATGTTCGATGAGCAATATATATAGTGAGAAACCAAATTGTAATTTGATTTGGTTTTAAGATAGTCTGTGTAACATCCGGCCCCTCGTGTCACCAATATTGTCCGCTTTGCCCTGATGGGTTGCCCATCCAGGAACTCACGGATTTGTTTTTGGTTGCCCCGCTGGAGATTTCCCAGGAGGTCACCCATCCTAGTACTACTCCCACTTGAGCACCTTAACTGTGGAGTTCTCCTCTCATCCACTAACATTAAGCCCAAAACGCGTTGGTGATTTAAGAGGCATTGGATTACTTATGAACTAGGGATCTTCCCTGGCCACAGGCCGATGTGGGATTTGCCTAGTGTGTCACAATGGTCCATGTTAATCTTTCGGTAGTCGGTATCAGTATCATTACAATCACCCCGCCTTAGGGACTCATCGTCCTCGATGAGGTTTGCTCCACCATTCCGAACGACTCAGGAGTAGCTTTGATACCATTTGTAACATCCGGCCCTCGTATCACCAATATTGTCCGTTTTGCCCCCGATGGGTTACCCATCCAGGAACTGACGGATTTGTTTTTGGTTGCCCCGGTGGAGACTTCCCAGGAGGTCACCCATCCTAGTACTACTCCCACCTGAGCATGCTTAACTGCTATGATGCACGGAAACGCCTATGACCTGCCGTCTCCCGTCCCGGGGACTGCTAGGGGACGGAAACGGCACGGGGACGGCCGGGAAACGTCCCCGGCTTGTTGGAGACGGCCTGGAAACGCGCTGCGGATGGGGACGGGGTTTGGGGACGTGCAGGAAACGTTTCCCTGAAGTTTCGGTTTATTTTTTTTGGTTTTTATACTGATTAAAGTTCTAACGGTGAAGTTTATTGATGCTTTAACCCATCAATTATCGTCCTAGTTAAAAGAAAGCAGAAGAGAAGAAGGTATTGTGAGTGTTACCTGATTCTCCGGTGGTGGGTGACGGTAGTTCAATGAGGGTGCTGGCCGGTAAAAGGTATTTTTCCTTTAATTACCGTTTTGGCCTCAAACGCATCGAAGGAGTTGAAAAAGATTGAAGAAGACCCTGCTGAGAAGACCAGCAGAGGGGGGAGATGACGTAAGCAAAGGAAAAATAGAGCTTCAGTGGAGCCCTTGTGAACGTCAACAAACCTGCCGACATAAAATCAGGTCGTCTTCTCCGTTAACGCCGTTAGAGAGAGAGAGAGTGGGTGGGTGTTTTGCCTACTTACTATGTATCAATCGGTAAAAGGGTCTAGCTTACATTATCTTTTATATATATTTATTTTTTATATGTTTTTATTCCCGTACCCGTCCCGTCCCCGCTTCTTAAATTTTTTAGTTTTGCCGTTTCCCGTGCCCGTCCCGTACCCGTCCGTTCCCGTACCCGTCCCAGTGCAACATAGCTTAACTGTGGAGTTCTCCTCTCATCCACTAATGTTTAACCCAAAAGGCGTTGATGATTTAAGAGGCATTGGATTATTTATGAACCAGGGATCTCTCCTAGCCACGGGCCGATGTGGGATTTGCCTAGGGTGTCACGATGTCCATGTTAATCTTTCGGTAGTCTGCATCGGTATCATTACAGTCTGGATGGCTGTGTTTCATATTTTTCAAACTGAAAGCTGATTGGTTTCGTCTATTTGGTTCATTTTAAACATATCCAACTGAGCAAATAACCCTAGTTGAAGTCACTTTAAACATATCCAACTGAGCGAAAAACCTTGTAGTACAGTAAACAGAAAAAAATCCAATTGGTCGTCGTTTGTGTGGTCTGTTAAAGGTACTTCTCTTAATTAGTTTTACAATTTGAAAGAATGCCAAAATAAGAGAAGTTTGTTTGTACTATCAAACCATATATGTTTATATAGCTTTGAGTAAAATGTCATTTTCGTCCCTAAGGTTTGGCCAGTTTTGCGACTTTCGTCTAAAGGTTTGTTTTTTTGCTCTGGATTTATAAGGTTTGAAATCTTGCCATTTTCTTCCAGCTCGTTAACTCCATCCATTTTTCTCCGTTAAGTCCTGGGTATTTCCGTCTTTTTTGTTAACTTAAAGGGCAATTCGGTCTTTTTCACCTTTGGACGAAAGTCCCAAAACTGGTCAAACCGCAGGGACAAAAAAAGCATTTTACTCCATAGCATCAAAACAAACAGTTAGGCTTGAATATTTTCACGGTATTTTTAATAAATCAATTTTGGTGTCCTCGTGTGTAACTTGAGGATATAACTTCATTGTAGATCACGGGCCCGTTCATGGTTATTATACAACTTCTTTAATTATCATACCCAGCTCACTAATTGCTTTTATAACTGTAAGATGGATAGATGATTGATAGAAGGGCTAGGGATTTGATGAGTTTCCTTTTTAGATATATGTATATTTTTATTTTATGTATTTTCTTTTTATTTTACTCAGGTTACCGGTTAGGTGGGACAAGACAGTGATAGTGGTGATGAATGAGGTTCGTGTTAGCAGTCCATATCTAGCTGAATCTGTTACTGGTGGAACTCCTGCTGCCAATGAGCGCGTCAGGAAAGTGGTAAGATATAAATTTTGACCCATTTATTTATCAATCGGTCTGGGTTGTGTTGTGTTTTATCTCACATGGGTCGCATAAAGAAGCAACTAAAAGGGGAACCGTTTATATGGGTTGAAAGTAGGCCCAAGATTATTTTGAAGCATACAGTCTTCTAGATCATTCAATTCGTAGATTTAATTTATTTTTGTAACGATGTTGTTTCTAATTTCGTGAAAATAACGTTAAAAGAGGGGGGGTGGTTAATCATGCATCATGTGGTGGCGTTGATAGCCGAAAAGACAAGGGGTACATTCACTAATCAGCATTGTCTCAATTGCTGAGTGTTATGTGCCTTATGTCCAAGACTTGATGCAAAACTACTATCTAGGGGGGGTCTCACTGAAAGCAACATCTCTATTCCTACGAGATAGAGGTAAGACTGTCTACATCTTACCCACCTCAGACCCTACCTTAGCTTTGCTATTGGTGGGATTTACTGAGTATGATGATGATAATGTAATAACGCTGTTTCTGAAAGCACAAGTACTTACAATATCAACCCATTTAATTTAAATATGAAATGGGTTGTGTTTGATCTCAAATAGGCTAAATAAAAAAATTAGCTAAAAGGGAATAATGTGGTTTTCTAGACATAGTTAAACTAATACATTGTTTACAAAAAAAGGTCAAAAAGTGATTGCGGGTCATTTCAACCTAACCCATTTGGACCCATACTAAAAGATGATCAATATCGACCTGAGTTGGCTTTGACCCGTTACCGACCCATGCATCTTGCACCGCCTTAAAGTTTATGTTCCTTGGTTTCTGAATATGGTTAAAAAAACCCAACCAAAGATACTTAAGCCATGTATGCTTATCATCATTTCTTTAAAAGAAAATAAATACACTTTTTAGTTTTCTCTACAATTATTTTTTTAATGTTTTTTTCTATTATTTTTTTTAGCTTGAGCTTGAAAGGAGGAGGTTGCAGACCCGGGGAGGCGGTCAATGAATATGGGGATGGAAATTACAAGGTACCAAGTGCTGAAGTGCTGAGCATCTTGATGTGCGTCCCAGTTGGTTAAAGTTAAATTGGATCTGAGTTGACCAAAATTTTTAACTTTTACAGACTGACTTATGTCTTCTCTTTCATCCTACCTAATGTTTACCAAGACTAATTTTATTTATTGCTAGTTTGTGGCCTTGAATATGCAAACATATATAGAAAAAACAAAATCAGTGCTAATTGCTATTTCGGGTCAAAACAGACTGTTTTAAAAAAGTGGTCATTTTCATTCGGGTCAACAGTTTTTAACAAGAATGGGTAGGGGTCAAAACATCGCTGAAAATATAGAAATAATACCAATTAAAATTCAGTTTTCAGTTATATGTATTGATGAATTGGAAGAGAAATTACTCTTATAAGTTTGATTCGCAGTCGTCACCCTTTTTTCTCGTAACATATTATCGCAAAATATTTCGACCATTCCATTAGAAAACGGTGCTCTATTGACCTTCATACCAAAATCCAGTTTCATTTCCAAAATCAAACTAAATGAACTTATATGACTTGTCTTCACCACCATCCATCCATTGGATGTTTATAAGCGAGCAATGCGTGTGTTCTGACTATCCTGTTGCCGGTGGTATTCATGGCCCAATAGATCCATCCAGAAGTGGTGGCACAAGGAAGGCTACGGAAAGCGTGTATTTTGAGTCGTCGAGGGTCCAGTTGAGGTAGGAACTGAGGTGAGGTAAGGGTGTGAAGAAGGTGAGTTGAGTGAGATGAATATGCCGTTAGGAGTGTGAAGAAGAAGAAGACGGACACCAATATGACCTCTTGTTTTTTCTGCCCAACAAGACCCGCCCCTTTTTTTCCTTACATTGTTGCCCATACTGACTTGTTGAGAACTATATGTAGCCCATAACCGTTCGTTAGAAGTCCAAATAAACCTATTTGAAAGTGTGTGGGTCAAGATCGCCAACCATTATGGAACCATATAAATCGATCACTAAAATCATAACCGAATCATAACGGTTTGGTTATTGTTTGTAATTTGGTTATTTGATTTTGTAATATAGGGCTTCCAATTGGTAACAAAATGACCAACTTATAAGATGGTAACTAATCATTTGTGTTATGGAGAAAACCCTCATATGGTGGGCTTTTAATACTCTTATATGTGTCTGAAAAAGGCCCAAATTAGGCCTACTTTCATTGGGCCAGAAATCGAATAGAGACATGAAAGAGTTAGTCATGCAAATTGGGCCTGTATAACAAATTGGGCAGTCACAACTCACACGTGCATGTATGCATGATTCATTGATTCTATGAAGGTAGAGATGGGCATAATCGGGTTTTATTATTACCCGGAACCGGTTCTAACCCGAACCCGGTTTTGCTTGGATGTTATTGGAACCGGGTATGGTGTGGAACCGGGTCCAGTTCCTACCCGGGTTCACACCCAAGAATATGGAACCGTGTAGAACCGGGTACGGGTATTATGGAACCGGGTATGGTGTGGAACCGGGTATGGTGCGGAACCGGTTTCTGATAGTGTTGGGAACCGGTTCCTGAAAGTCAAACCTGCCATTTACTGTTCAGAACCGGTTCCTGACAGCCATTTACTGTTCAGAACCGGTTCATGACAGTCAAAACCTGCCATTTACTGTTCAGAACCGGTTCCTGATAAAATGTTACCGTTGGAACCGGTTCCTGATAAATGTTGCCGTTGGAAACCGGTTCCTGATTAAAAAATCGGTTTTTTTTTGTATATAAACCCCTTCCTACTTACCATTTCTAAACTTAACACTCACCATCATCAACTTACAAAATCAATCAACTTCTAAGTTCTTGCAAAATACCTATGGCATGCAAATGTTCCGGCACCGGTTCTTCAAATGTTTGATGTAACCCGTTTGGTTTGGTGTTTTAATAAAGTTTGTGTAATGTTTCTTTCTATTGTGTTTGTTATGTTTGATTTTTATTATTAGTTACATTGATAAATAAAAATAGTAACAATAATCGGTTAAAATTAAAAAACAAATTAATCAGTTACAATATATAAAAAAAATTAACCGGTTACAAAAAAAAAATAAAAAATTACTCAGAACCGGTTCCAGTAAGATTTTATTTCTTTGATCGTTTACTAGCGGCATGTGCAACACTTTCCGATGAGTTTCTCTTAGGTGCGGGTACCTCGGTACAATCGTCGTCCGAATCGTTAGTCTCCACTTCTTCGTCCTCCTCTTCGTCAACAATTTTATGCTCTAACTCAACTTCATCTTCTAGACTAGTTTTATGTTGAACACGATCAACGGCATCCAAATGGTCCTTTAAGCATATTGCAATCTCTAGCGATTCCGGAGTTAGTCTTGTTCTTCTAATTGACAAAACCCTGCCACTAAGAGAAAACACACTTTCCGAAGCTACCTGGAAGCTTGGACCGTTAGTATATCACGAGCCATGGTGGCTAGAATCGGGTATTCGGATTCTTTCGATTTCCACCATGCCAAAACATCAAATTTCCTATACTCCTCGGTGGTCATAGTAAGCGAATACTGATTTTTTTTATATCTCCCAAGTTCACTTGTTGGTTCACTACCCCTTTGTTGTCTAGCGGTCTCGTCTCTAACGACATTCAACATGGTTATAAGTGGATCCCCGCTTGTTTCATCGTTAGAAGCCGTGGACCGAGACTCAAACAAATTTGTATGATTTTTTTCACCATATTTTTTAAAATAATGATCATAAAGTTTGGCCATACACTCATTGAATATTTTTTTTTTTTTGCTTTTAAAGTTGGATCCTCCTCATGCATATCTAACTTGTCATAAATTTTATCAATTAAAGCTTCAACACACGGTACGTTAAAGCTGGATTTAAAGCAGCGGCACATAGAAAAACAGGTGGTAATTCTAAAAAATATTTTTTAAATTTTTGAATCATCGGTTCCAACGGTAACATTTTAACGGCTATAACCGGTTCCCAACTGGTAACATAATTTAACGGGTATAACCAGTTCCAACGGTAACATTTTAACGGGTATAACCGGTTCCTTCTAGAACTGAATTTCCGGGTACTGGTAGGAACCGGGTACGGGTAGGAACCGGGTACCACCCGATTCAAATGGTAAAATTGTGGAACCGGGTTGGAACCAACGGGTATTTTGAACCCGGAACCGGTTCTACTTAATGTCGGGTAGGAACTGGACCCGGTTCCAGTTCGGTTCTACCGGTTCGGGTTCGGAACCGGTTTTTATGCCCATCTCTATATGAAGGTTGCGTTAGGACTTATAAAACTCTCGAACTGCTCATTAAAACAAACTTTCTCAGAACTGAAGGGGTACGATCTCAAAATCTACGTCGACATGCGTAACAACTAGGACCCAAAACAAACAAACACACATAATACTTCAGTCACTTTCAAGAGAGCTGCGCAAGCCTCACGGCGCGAGAGCATGAATGGCAGTAAGACATAATACAACCAGTACAAGTGATCTCCATTAACAGTTGATGACAAACCCGACAATAAGGACAACTGACAGGCCACGTGGATCCAATCATCGTGCACCATCTTCCCATTCCCCAGCCCATCAACCCATCTCCTTCGTTACTCTCTTCGGCTATAAATGGAGGACTTCACCTCCAGGTTAAAGGATTGCTCTCTTAGTCTCCCACTTAATACACACACTTATTATCCTCAAAACAAGTTCTTATTCTCACGCCATCACGCCAGATGGTGGTGACAAGGAGAACCCCTACCCTCCTTGTAATGAGCTTCACGATGTTGTGTTGGTTTACAGGATCAAGCAGTCATTAAGCGAGGAAGAAAATAAACAAGTTAACCTATGGTTTAACTTGATGTTTCTTCAAAAACATATTTTAACTTGCAAAAACATATTTTAACTTGCGTACGTCTAGATGAAAGAATAATATTTATATAAGTTAAAATAAAATAAGCTAAATACACTTAACTCATTCTATAAAGATCCCTTTTTGTGGTTTAAATATTTGAATTAGGACTTGTGTCATGGGTTTAAGTCCCAGACACGGATTAAAAGAAATTTGCCGTTAAAAAAAAACCCACCCCTCTAACCCAACCCACGTAAGTGGAATCGAGCGCATAATTAAAGCCCAAGTCCAACTTTCATAGTAAGTAACTCAATGTGAAGCCCAATAAGTCAATGACTAGTGACTACATATCAAGTTTGGGTCAATTGATTTATAAGTTAATTTCATTTGTTATAACAATATGCATCAAGGCCGGAAGAGTTTTGTGTTTGTTTGAGCAAAAGTCACAATAACTGTATAAATGTTTCATGTTATATCATATTATGTTTGTAAAGATTAAACATGTCTCATGTTATCATATAATGTTCTAAATATCATGTCATGTTATATCATATTATGTTTGTAAATATCGTGTGTCATGTTATATCATATTATAGTCGTAAATATCATATAAATAAAGCCTAAGAGTTTTATGGTTTTTGCAACTTACCAATATTAGGGAATATAACATGAAAAAACAATCTCTGTGATCACATTTTCCTTAGTGCATCTACCTGTAGTATTCAAATACGATCAATGGTACGAAAAAACTTTCGTTTAAATCCCCCACGAATTTTCTTTTTCATGTGTTAATTTACGTATCCGACAATCAAGCAGCACCACACATTTTGAAAAGTAACATCACTAGGCTTGTATTGCCATACATTATAACAAGCTTCAAGAGATATGTGATCTATGGAGGCTTTACCATTTGACCCCTGAAGTTCTACAATTGGGAAAGTAGACACTCCGACTTTGTTTTATACGTTACTATTTTGACACACCCTTTGAAAAACTTTGTTCACATCATAACACATCATGACACGAAAACGCTTGAGGTAATATCGAATGCGACATAGCATTTTAACTGGTTAAAAAGACAATATTAGTCAAAAGACTATAATGAAAATGTGGGTTACAAATTAAAAGAACAAATCTAGCAATAGAAAAAAGAAATGAGACAAAAAATGGTAGGAGACGCTCCCCTTCATTTTCTGCTTTTTTGCTGCACAAGCATGTTTACACAGATAGCATCCAAAGCTACTATATCAGTTGGAAACCCTACCATTACATTTCCACCTAAAAAGCTATATAATTTTTTCTCTTTATTTGTATACTTTTTTATATATGTAACACCGTATAATATCATATATATGTATATATATATATGTGTGTCGTGTTTAATGTTTGTATGTAGGCTAGGGGGATAATCACACGTACTTGGATAGAGTTAGAGAGACTTAAAACCGTCATATATATTACATATAGAGCAATAAGTAAAAATGTTTATACTCAACTTATATATAATATGTATATTATATGTATGACGCTCCATTTGTGGTGTGCGTATATACATGTGTGAGCCCTTGGGGGGCACAAGTGAAATTACACTAATTTTAACGTTATTTTACTAATTTCGTGAAAATAACGTTAAAAGCGACGGAAGTTAATCATGTATCATTCGGTGGCGTTGATAGCCATAAGACAAAAGGGTACATGCACCAACCGGTTTTTGTCCCGATTGTTAAGTGTTATGTGCCTTAGGTCCAAGGCTTGATGCAAAACTACTATAGAGCTGTGGGTCTAACTAGAAGCCGTCTCTCTATTTTTGCAGTTAGAGGTAAGGTTGTTTACATCTTACCCTACTAATACCTTAACTTAGGTTTACTATTGATAAGATTTATTGAGTATGATGATTATGTGTATATTCATTGTCAAGTATAGTGCACATATGTATTATTATCAAATCAAAACAAAGAAAATGTTTAAAAAGAGGAGGTCATGTACAAATAGTATTTTCTTTTTGGTTCTTTTTTCTTTTTCTTGGTTTTATAAAAGACATCAAATGGTTGATAAAGACATCAAATGCCCCAGGGAATATTTTGGGATTTGTGGTCTTGGTTTCTACCTTGAGATTATTGAAAAAGTCTACCAAGATCTCAAAGTGAAGAAATTATATCATCATTTTATATAAAACTAGACCTAGATTAGGTATTCTCATTATTGCAAGCATGTATGTGTTTAACAAATAACAAACTTGACAATTGACAACACAAAGCGATTGATAAAATGTAAAGGGGTTTATATGTGAAAAGGCAAATCTTAGAAGAGATTCCTTAGTACAAGATTAATAAGGAAAGTTACATATAGATACAAGAAAAAGTATAACTTCATACATTGTAAGTAACATCGGATCTTTTTTATAAAAAAGTTAAAAACTATACCAATATAAACATTATCATTATGACTTTTGAGGTCTTTACTTTGAAGGACATCAAACTTTTACTTAATTTTACAAAGCAATTGTTATAAGTAGCATCCCAAAAGCTAAAAATGCTTATTTAAAAGATGAATTTATGGGTTATATCTTTATCTTTATTGGTGAATAAATAAAGTCATTAAAAGCTTGGTGATAAAGAGATGCATTGGTTGCTCCCTAGCTACAATTGTATTTAGACCAAAACCCTATAAACATTTCATAGTGAATGAGAAAATAGAAAGCAATTTGGCTTTTATAAGGCACACACATATTTTGGATTCCACACTTTAAAGAGGATTTGGGGTTATGAAATAAAGGGATTGTCAGATGACATGTTAGATAGGCTTGGAATGGACCATCCACTAAATTTTCCATATGTCATATGCCACTTGGATTACAATTCTAGAAAAAATGCCCATGATTTCAAGAAATGTGTACCATACCAATATGTTGGTTGATATTACTTCAAATTTAGTTTTATAGTATTTGACTTCGCGGCAACGTTTAATAATATGTTTTGCATATATAGATCAATCAAGGTATCCCACTAAGACCTTGACTGTTTGAGGTGACAGGCCAATCATGTTATTATGGGCTTAAACTCGTTATAATTCTGCTATATTGATTATGATTAATACAAGTATGTAACACGATTGTTTTCTTGTAGTTTGACCTTCAAATTATCATCAATAGAGTAACTGAAAATCTCTTATTCGGTTTTTTGATTAGACAAGTTATTGTTTTGAAAGTTATAGTGAAATGGGGTTTCTCACTAAGTTTGGACACGTTTATAAGGAATTACTATTAGTATACTTATAACATAATGTGTTTGCAATCTCCTTGAAAGAGCTTCACAACAAAATAACATATTTTCAGAAATATGATAAGATGAATGAAATATAAATGCTCAAAGTTATGTATTTGGAATTAAAATTCACTTCCCCATGGTATGAGTTTTGGGCGTTACAGAGGAATGCGGGGTGTTGTTCCCGTCGGTATTGTCCCACTTTTCATCCCTTCTCTTATCATCTTTCACCCATTCCTTCCACCCTTATAGTGGTTTACAAGTAAAAAACACAAGATGTTTGGTAAGTGGCATTAGTTGTATTTTACTCTTAACTCTCCCTCACACACAAGTGTTGCAAAAATTGGTTCGATTTGCCTAAATTCTTCAAACATGGAACCAGAGATGTCTGAACTAAGTTGAGTTTAGGAACCATTTGAACGTCTCCTAACGCAATTTTAGAAACTATGGAAACGTGGACTAGAAGCTCATATTGTTCTCCAACTTGCGTAATTCTGTGTAATGTGGTAAGCTAGCTAGTTGCGAGTTACAATAAATCCTCATAAATAACAACTTTAAATAGTTAAATGATTATACTACTTCTTTTGAATGATTATAAAACTAAGGTAGAGAACTTAATTTTGAGAGAATTAGAAAAAAAACACAAAATAAGAGGCAAATGAAACACACCAGCTACAATTTCCAAGAGTGATTTAAGTACGCGAGTCGTATACACTGCTCCGACAATTGTATATTAAAAGACAGACGATCATCTTACCCAGTCATGAAATATGTTTTAAAGATCTTTGTTGAACACGAATCCCTAACCAAACTGATTCTTATTTTAAATTCCATACTTTGCAGTTGCAAATTATTATTTGAATTCTTTAGGCTTACTTAGCATTTAATTTTACATTTGTTGTAATTTGTTTTGTGAACGATATTGTGTGTTATTCTTTGACTAAAAAAAACTAGTATATTTATTATTATGTATGTATATTGTATATAATCCATGTTCAAAGTATCTAGACTGATACATACCCATAAATTGAACATATATTAAGGTCTTTTGTGTGATACACATTCTTTAGGGTTATTTGCTCTATGCCACTTTCTTAAACAGTTGCACACTATTATTTTGATACTTAAAACATTGACATTTTGTATAATATTCTTTTAAACAAAAACTTACCATCTCACAACCGACATTACATACAACCACACGTCATCTAGAGAACAAAAAAAGATTAGAATCTCCAACTCATGAGCACAATCTAAATGCCCCACAACCAAAATTTCTTTAACACACTCCAAGTTTCATCTATTGTTCTTTGGGGAGATTCATGATAAAGTTTATGTCTCATCGTTTTCAAGTCGTCACATAAAAAGAAAACGATAGAAACTAAATGTGTTTTGGTAACGTGAATAAAACTTAAAGAGGTGAACAAAAAAACCATCTTAAATCCAATCCGTAAGACTATTAACTGAATAATAACGTTAAAATCTACAAACCTCCACCTCAGCATGTCACATTTGATTTATAAAAAAACCTCATTTTTCCAACAACACTATAAAATTACAAACCCCATTAATATATATTAAAAATATCGATATTTTATTACATGTGAGAGAGGGGTCCCCCCTTCCTTTCGGGCATGGTTTGTGGTTGCAGACTAGACACCCCTCCACATCGCAACCTTGGTTGGGGGGGGGGGGGGTTGTTTCCGAACCTTGTTGTGAGTGCTCTAAGAGCCTGATTATAAATCTTAATGGAAATCTATAGTAACTCAAACTGGATCCACTTTTCATATTTCCAAAACTTCATATATAACTATGCAGCTTGATAATATAATTTTTCTATGAAAATCGAGAAAAAATTAGCTCTTAGTTTAGAACATTAATCATGTTGTACGCTTTAGTGAAACATCGAACGAAAATAGTCGCCTCGTTATCTCTACATCTTTATACGTATTGATTGGTAACATGGAATGCAAATTTCTAGGTTACAAGTGGTTACCAAAATATAAGTAGGAAATGTGGATGTCTAATCTTGCATAGATGAGGGGCAACTTGTTAACTTGTTCACCTTTAGAAACACAAACAAAATCATGAGAATTGCATACATGAAAGTGGCATTTCAAGATTTCAAAATTATTATCATGAGGATCAAATAATGGGTAGTCATGATCGAAACATAATAAGTTTTCCATACTGAAAATTCGGCACCTCATTATATTTTGCAATCAACTCTTATACACTAGACTGTCTTCCAATCAAGTTGTATTGAGGCTATTGACTTCTGCCGTTATCAGGGGCGGACCTAGAGTGATAGAAGGGGTAATCTACGTTGCCCCTTGATGCTTCGACGGTAGTGTAAATTTTGGAATAACGTGTTTTCGATTTCGTTACCCCTATGCGGATTTTCTAGATCCGCCACTGGCCGTTATACAAGTAAGAAACTTATGTAGAAAAATACAAATTGGTATTTCGTTGAACAATTTGATAATTACTTTTGATTTATTAGGCAATGTGTAATGAGACAATATAAGGGCGTGAAGAAGTTTGATAACGTCCCTAACACCACCCATCTGAGCATTACAGGGACATGAAAAGTGAGTGACATTTCTAGAATAATGTCAAATGAAGAGAAAACAAAATAGAAAGTAATTATTGAAAGGACATTAAGTGGCATTAGCCGTTACACATTTTTTCAATGGGCGTTATAATACTGATATGACGAAAAACGTTATTTAAAGATATTAACCATTACAAATAATCAGATTGAGAGTTTAGCTAGCCATTTATTTTGAAGTAGATATGCGTATGGGTGATTGGACTCGAAAACATCTACATTCTCATTGTACAAAACCTGAATTTTATTTTTGAATCAGTTAGCAATGATTCAAAATCAGATTTTTGTTTTTGAGTACAAGATTTTCTTAGTGATTCAACCCGAATATACATATAATATATATATATATATATATATATATATAGGGTAGGGTTCTAGAGTGAACACTAGGTTGAGAGTGAACTGTGTGAACTAATCTGAGCCATTGGATTATATCATCTAGAGATTTTTAAACAATGGTAAGATTGTAATTATAATGTTGTAACTTCCATTTAAATTAATTGACAGAAGTTTTCGACTTTTGTAAATTGCATTTATTAAACAATATAATCAAAATTCCTAAAATCTTGCTATTTTCGTATATACAAGATACACAGTTGTTTAGTATATACACATGTGTACAGTTTCGATAGTATCAGTTTATACAAGATACACAGATGTTAGTTTATACACATGTGTACAGTCTCGCTAACTATCAATTTATACAAGATACACCGTTGTTAGTTTATACACATGTGTACAGTCTCGCTAACTATCAGTTTATATAAGATACACAGTTGTTATTTTATACAAACGTGTACAGACTTTTGATACATTTGTGTATCTTGTAGTCCACGACCTAGTTTCGTTGGGAGTTTCATATACGGTTTGAATCCAGGAGAGATAGTTGGTGTCTAATACCTAGTTCCGTTAAGAGTTTCATATACGTTATTAGCAATTGGTTCTACACGAGTTTAAAATAATGAAGAAGTAGTTAAAAATGTGTGAGAGAGAGAGAGAGAATTGATAGATGAGAAAATTAAGGGATTTTAATTAAGAGAGAGAAAGAGAGAGGTAATGTCAATCTTACCCTTTTAATCTAAAAAATAATCAATGGTCAAGATTAGTTCACTCAGTTCATTTTCAAGAAGTTGTTCACAAATGATCCTAATCCTATATATATATATTATATAGGTAGAGGTTTATTGAGAAAATTTAAAAGTGTAAGAATGATAAGAAAGATTATGGAGGTGACTTGTGTCCCTTTTTATTTTGGTAGTTTAAGGGTATAAGTGTAACTTAACTAATAAAATCTAATCATGGAATGAATATATGCAACCGATTTTTGGCAGTTATTGTAGGGATTTTCGAATTTGAAATAACACCCTAACTCATAAAAACACCACAGCATGTATATTGAAGGCATACATCTTATAAAGAACAAAATATAACAAAAATAACACCATAACTCATAAAAACACCATAACAGTTATATTGAAGGCACACATCTTATAAAGAACACTATAACATTGAATATAACAGAAATAACACCCTAATATAACACCAGTCAACACTTTAATCAGAATCAAAACAGAAATCACACCCTAAATATATAAAAACAGAAATAACTCTACATAAACATATCAATATGGTACTCATATTAAAGATAAAAACACTCGTTATTATGGTGTAATTTTGAAAAAAAAAGAGTTGCGTATAAAAAGTTATTGATGTTTAACGTATTCTTTAAATTAAACACCTTGAGAATTTTTGGCATCAAAGAAACAAATTCACAAGTTTAGTAAAATGGATTATCAACAAATACAGAGTTAGCCCACTTGATAGAGATATATACAGTGGCGGAACTAGAAAAAAATTTAAAGGTATCCTCAATTCAAAAACCCGGGTATGGCTAGTAAAAATGGGTCATTAAATTTTATTCAAGAGCTCTTGGGGGGCCTGAGCGGCTATTAAAATGGGCCTTAATATATATATCTATATATATATATATATTATATATATATATATATATATATATTATATATATATATATATTTTAAAAATTTGTAATTAATAATAGCTTCAGAAATTATAAAATGATATTTTTGGATAAGATATAATCAAAATTATGTGTTGATTAGGTATAGATACGTGAGTTTCAAAACTATTTTTGAAACTAAAATTGTTAATCAACTCTTCGTAGTCCATACTCTATAACAGAGTGAGAGAATGAAAACTATTTAATATAGGATTCAAATATAATTTTATTTTTACATTCTAAAACGTACAATGATTATAATTTAATTATAAACACAAATGAGAACGTTATCATTTTTTATACAGTTTTAAATGTTATTTAGAAGTTTTATAAATAATATTTTGATTTGTAATAAAAATATCTTCTAATAACAGAAAGAATAGAAAATTATTAATAAATATTAAAATAAATCTAATATAATAAAATCAAAAATAAATAAAGCAACAAAAGATTAAAACAAACAGATAATGTTTAAAATAAAAATAACAAAACAAATATTTAAAGTAAATAAATGGGTAAGTTTGACTATTGACTCTATTTAAAGTTCTGACAATTGCTTCACTTTTTCAGTTGCCACTATTATTATAAATTTATAACTTCATCTTCTCCGTGAGTTAATATTTTCGCCGCTTCGATCGGAAATTTTCTTTCCATCGACCGGTATTTTTTGTTTCATCTCATCTTTACCAATAATTAGGATATTCAAATATTTGTTCAGGGGTATCCCCGATACAAAAAACGAAGTTTAAAAAGAAAATTATCCTTCGCCAAAAAAGTTGAGGGGTATCCCGGGATACCCCTGACTCCCACATAGGTCCGCCCTGCGTTAAGATGAAAAGTGTTACCACATATGCAACTAGTATGTGCGCTTTTTTTCTCTGTGGGGCTTTAGGGGATGTTGTGGGTCTTTATTGAGATTCAATGTAAAATGTGAAATTAGAGTTGAGATGGCTAGATTTGATTGGTTGTAACATCCTCAAGCCTAGCTAAGGCCCTTACCTCGCCCCTCGGCGTCGAATTGTTGCAACGTTAGTGCTCACGGCGCCTTCAACATGACAGGGCGTGGCCCTGTTAACCCACACAACACATACCCTTATATCATTAGTATTAACTATGATGAGAAAAAATTTATTAGCACGTTTGATGAATGATTCTAAGATGAGTGAACTTATGGAAAGTCTTTAACTCATGCAACAAAAAACAACACTACATGTTCGTGTTCTTTAAGACAAAACCAACAATATTAGTTGGTATGAAGTATTATTTATGCTATTATTAAAGGTTTTTGTATGGTCCATTATACATCATGATACACATAGATGCATTAAATTCCACACAATAAAGTATGTCCTTTGAGGTTTAAAACAAATGAGAAACCTACAAATAACTTTCATGTCAATCACGTGATATAGAGAATAGAGGGAACCGGAACATGATGAAACTATATAATTTCATGAATATTCCACATGACAAATACAAACACGCTTAATGAAACAAAAAATAAAAATAGAAAAATATTATTTTTTAATAAAAGGCCCCAAAGACCTTTGGTATGGTTAGGCCAAATTCAGACCACAAGAAAGTGACATTTTTCACCCCTAAAAAGATTATACAACAAAAAAATAAAATAAATTAAGAAACTTTACAATCACACGTGTCACCATCACACGCGTTAACATCATCGTTACAGAAAAATGAAAGAAATAAAACAAAACAAAACATATTATCGGGTTATGTAATGTTAATTAAACAAGAGACCGAGACTAATCAAGCATTTTTGGTAAGATGCCCATACATTTCCCGCCAAAAAAACCACACACATGACACACTTACAAATCTAAGTATGTTATCTCTCAAACCAATCTCAAAATCAACTCACTTTTTTTCATGACAAAATAAAAAATCAAAATTAATTTTCCAAAAAAAAATAAAAAAAATAGAGAACTTATTGCTTCAATCGTTGGTTGTCTTTTCTTCCTCCTTCCCATTTCTTGCCTCAATCCTTTTAAGCTCGCAAACGTTTCGTTTATAAACCGAAAACCAATAACTTTTTTGATTTGCTATCGAACTCTTAAGGCAGGTTCGATAGCATTTTCGATATTCACCCTATGCACTGCTATCAAGGACCCCAGTCTGGTCCAGTCACACGGGTTTTGATAATCACAGTCTCTAAACTTTCAACCATCAATAATCAATCTTCAATGATAATTGGTAATCTGGTCCCGTGATAACTTGAACTGATATATATATATATATATATGAAAGGAGGGACCCACATACGCTCCACCCCTCAATCTTGAAACATTCAAGAATGAATTCAACAACACTTCCCACTTCACTTTCACTTTAACACACCAACGACTGGCTCTCCACTTTGTACTAAACATATTTTTTTTTTCACACCAAAATACTATGTACCAAACTCCCCTTTCCCTAGGGAATCAGCAAAAGTCATAATTATGAATTATGACATGTTGCATTTCTATTAAAATAAATTAATAAAATCACTCTTAGTTAATCTTTTTTTTGATATATTTGTTGATTCCTTTAAAAAATATAGTGAGGAATCCGGATTTATTTATTTATTTATTTCGTCTCCTTTAATTAGAGCTTCTTCATCTTTTGTCCTCTTCTAGCCACGAGTAGTTACTTAATTTCCTCTTTTTGTAAGGCGAAGGCGAAGAAGAAGACGGACGAGTCACCCGACTCACCTAACTCGGCACTCAAACGGGCCGTCATGACTCGAACTTGTACCGGCAATATCTTTGGAGATTGTACAAGTCTGTAACATTTTTTGATCTTCTCCTGAAAGATTAGAAACCGTTCGTTGGTACAAGTTTTTATGCATATGGTACAAGTGTTGAAACTTGAAAGTAGAATGGTGACATACTTTGCTAAGGCCATCACACCATGATTCAGCATGATCAGCATTGATAAGTGAGAATTTAGAAAGATCACTTGCTGCACAAAGTATTGTTGCAGCAGCAATACATGATGGCCAATACTCAAGTAAACTAGCTTCTGCAATAGTCAAACATTTTGGTCAACTTTTTTGTTTTGGTATTATAATTTATAAATCGCATGCATGGATAATATATATTATTAATTTTTTTATTATTATTTAAAATCATAAATAAAGTGGTTGATTTTTTAATATCAAACACCTACATGCATGCGGACCATTAAATATTAGTCTAGTTTTTTCTTTAATAAAGTAAAAATATCTTGATGATTTATCTTGTTCATTTTATTCATATTTCAAATAAATTATAAGTAAATGTAATAACAAAATATGATATATATTACCTTGAATATTTGAGAGGATAATTTGGGTTGCCCTTGAGATAAGGAAACCCGTATACATTCCGGATGGATCGATTTTGTGCGAAAAGAAGCCGATAAAGCTAAACGGTGTGACGGATCTTAGTCTCCAATCCAAAACACTAAGCACAAGAAACTCCATTCTTCGGATTGTTTTCGGCTTGAAAATATATTTTGCACCTTCAACCTATGTGACTTAAAATGATTTGATTATTACAAGATTAAGAAATGAGATATATTAATTATTAAAGATTAATGAAATTACCTGAAGATCAAGAATAGAAGGAATAAAGGTTTCCTCCATTTTAGCAGCTAAAGACAAGCATGCTACAGATAAGAGTTGCAAGGGCCACCCATTTGCCTGTTAATTATTAAGAAAAGAAATTAGAAAACAGGATAAAGTAGCAATAACAAAAATAATAATTATCATATAATAATAATAATAATAATAATAATAATAATAATAATAATAATAATAATAATAATAATATATGATGATTATAGTAATGTAATTAGTGTTTTCCGTGGGGGACTAGTAGAGACAAAGAGGCACATCTTAATGCTACCTTTTTATGGAATATTGGGTCTTGTTTTTATTTTGTAATAAAGATATATTAAAGGATTAATATAAAACTAATTTTTAGAAAAAAAAGTGTCACATAAACACTTGTACCTACTGATCTCCAAATATTGTGTGAGAGAACATAAGAAATACGTTATACATTTTTATATATCACAGTTAAAACAATGGATAGATCCTTTTTAAGTTAACGTTATTAAAATATAAATATTTTATTTTTTTTTATAAAAGGAATATAATAATTTTATAGAAATGTGATACAGGTGGACAAATAAATAGACAGCAAAGCAGTTGAGCCCTATTTCACACTATGATTATCCATGATAAAGAAGTTTGCACTAATTAACACACCGCACTTATATCCATCATCTCAATCTAATAAATATTTGGTAGGTAAATAATGATAAATGTAAAAAGTCGCTGAATACATGAAATCATATGGGGCCTCTTAGTAAACGTTTTATCATGCAAACGACACCTAAAAGATGGAAATAAAAGGACAAATACTATCAAGTTATATTGCCTTATTGGTTCAACCGGTTTCATCATGAATAGAGGAGCTAATAAATGAACAATGCCAATTCTTGTTTAAATGTGTCACCTCAATTCTTGTTTAAGTGTTCAATAAGATATTGAGAAATTTATTTGAGTAAAATGTTAAAATAGTAGCAAACTTTAGATCACTTTTGTCACTTCGGTTTAAAAACAAAACTTTTTGTATTTGAATAACCGAGGTTTCATTTTTGTTATCATTTTCATCCAATTGATAAACTATGTTACAATTGTCTGTTAACTTCTGTCATCTTTGTCGTTTTTTCTCATTTAAATGAAGGGTATAATCGGCATTTTATGCCATTATATATTTTAATTAAATGAAGAAAACATCAAAAAAGGGAGAAGTTAACATATAATTCTAATCCAGTTTGCCAATTAAATGAAATGACAACAAAAAAGAAACCTTAGAGACTCAAATATAAAAATAGTCATTTTTTAGACTCAAGTGGCAAAAATAGAATAAACTCACAAGCCATTTTACGATTTTACTATTTATTTTCTTAATTAGAAAAAGTAAAATCCAGAAATTTCTATCAAAGTGAGTAAATTTTGTTCCAAGTACAATAAAGAAAGAAACAAAAAGAGGGCCAAAATGTGATGGCAAGGATGCGGTCCCACTTATTTATCAATGAATATCTTCTGTAAAGTAATGCTAGTAAACAGTTTTTTTCATTGTATAATTAATAATTATATAAACTACAATAGAAAAAACAAAGAATCTCAAGTAAATTATACACAATTTTTTTTTTTGGTTTTTTGCTAATAACAAACGTAACAACATTCAATAACAACCAATTTTAAGGTAAAAGAATTTAAGAAAAGCATAATTATTATTTGTTTAATTACAATACATAAACCTCATTATCTATATACCGCTTACTTTATCTTTCATGCATTATATGTACAAATATTTTGTACCGATTAAACATTTTTCAATTTAAAATCAGTTATTTATTAAGAGTTTCCTAATAACCTTAATACTATAATTAATAACCATTCTCTAGCATAGCTAGAGAGTGTGGTATATTCTACTGTATAACTATTAATGATTATGCACATAGATAGATATTAAATCATAAATAGAGGTTTTAACTTTTAAAAGCACCAATTTTATTATAAATCCAACTACTTTTGTTGTTAAAACCTTAGAAACCACTTGTTACTCCCAATCTTCTTATACTCATAAACATGTTTAAAAATGTTTAACGGAGAAGACGGTGACGGTTAAAGCATATACCACCGGGAAGCCACGGCAATAGATGAAACGATCCAGATAGTTTACGGAGAGGTACGCCGTCAACGGCTGAAATCCGTAAAACCGTTGCACCTGTTACAAACACAAAACTCGTTTCATCAAATTTCAGATTCAACAGCGTCAATAACAGATTCACCGCCGATGCAACAAACTGTTAGAAATATTCAGATGACTTTTTCAAGTAACAAATCCAGCTCAACACAAGTTTTAAATGATAACAACACGCGAAGTTCGTTTGGAACAAATTTTTTATTTATTTGTTTTTTTACTATCAGAGTATTACTGTGTCACCAATGAAAATATGTAGCTAACTTTTCAACCTTACAATCCGGTACACTTTTCGTGTTGGTGAAGAAATCGAATCGATAACCGAAAAGGCGAGAATCATCTGATTCAAGCATATAAAGAAAATCGGATCAAGTTTTATCAACATATAAAGTTGTGATCATCTCAGAACTCTAAATGATGTGACAGTTTAAGAACTCCTAATAAACAATCTATTTATGTGTATATTTTTATATTTATAGTACTTTTATCGTTTATTATGTGTATTTTTATGATTATATACTTGTTAAAAGTACATATAATAAATAATAAAAAAACATAAATAGAAAAATATACATATAAATAGATTGTTTATTAGTAGTTCTGAAAGTTTTTACATGTTTTAGAATTCTGAAATGATCTAAATATATATATATATATGAATAGTAATAATACCTTAAGGATCCAGGCAACCGATTCTTCTCGAGCAGAAGCATCGAGAACTTGCGATTGAAATCGCTCGACGTAATCGATTCCTGGAACAAACTTTCTCTCCTGTTCTATAAACTCCGCGATTGAATCATCAAAGTCGCCGGAACATTCGAAATCGTAGGAGCACTCCGGCCGGTCGTCGCCGGATAATATGCCGGAGTCCTCGCCGCAGAGTAAGTCGGAGAAGCAGTCAGAGCACGAGATTGACATGATGACCGGTGTTGATTGTTCATACTGTTGTGAACATGATGCACCGTCGGCCGGAGTGGGGAGGTCCGGCGGTTTGAGGTCAAAAGTAGCCGGAGAAGCTCAGTGATTAGTGAACAGTGAAGATATCTACTTCAAGTAGAAGTGATGGTTGTGAAAGATATCTATTGAGAGGGTTCATCTGTCTTCTCTAATACTTATATATGGGCCTCTATACGTGTCTATGTATTAGCTATTAAGTTACTTGTATTTGTGAACCTTTTTTTAGTTGTTCTTTTGCTTTACACTATTTTTAAAATATGTATTATAGAAGCAAAGTTTTTTTATTGGATTAAAGTAATACTTTTTAAAATGAATTTGATAACTATTTGAAAAGGGTGAATATAACCAACTACTAAGCCACTGTGTTAAGGTTAATTAGTCCCACAGTGTTCTAACTCGTCGCCATACACACGGTATCTTGACCCGTCGGGTCACGATTGTGCAACATGCTCATGGTGCTTCGCCAGTCCACACGTTCGGTTGTCGTTATCGATACAAGTATGTCGTTTTGAGGCCTGTTACTCTTTGATAAAGACGTGCAATAGTACTGTACTTCGTGTGTGTCTGACGGAGCGTGATATCGGTCATTCACTCTCTCCCAATTATCTCTTTTAAACATTCGATTATTTATTTTTCTTTAAATATTTGTTCTCACGCTAGAGTGCTTTACTTAAGAACTTCCTATGGCTAGACTAGTGTTAGTGTTTTTTTTCATGATCGATTCAATCCAGAAGTGTTTATAGTTCAATAAGTAGTCGATTATATTCTTTATGTGAGCATGTGGCAGGATGCAATTTAGGTCATTGACCCTCTCCTAACTATTTCTTTTCCACGTTGATGTAACTCTCACATTGGCACATCGGTTGAACAAGAGAACAAAGAGTTCTTTATAAGTTGGTGGAAACATTCTCTACCTGGACGTAGTTTATCCCATCAAGCAATTCGTCGCTTGAAAACCAAATTATGAGTTCTAGATGGGCAACCTATTGGGAGCAAAGAGGACAATGCCCAGCCAAGGACTATGTCCGTTGGACCCTCTTCCAGAGACGCTGCCCCCGGACCCCCATCAAAGGGGTGTTGTCCCCTTGGAACCCCCATTGATCAGGGGCTTCCCCCACACCCCCTAAATTGTTTAAAGTGTATTACAATTCACTTTAGTCACTGCTTAATCCCAATTACACTAAAATATCCAAACAACCAGGGCCTCGCCGATGAGCCAACAAAAACGTTGGCCTCCTTATGGGTGGAAAAGATTTAAGTCCCACATCGGTTGAGCAGGAGAACCAAACCTTCCTTGTAAGAATGTGGAAACCTTCTCTGTTAAGATGCGTTTTTCCTAGGCGATCAATTCGATAGGTTAAAACCTGTTAGTTCCAAAACTGGCAAACCATCTGGAGATAACGCGAACAATATACAATCACCAGATGATTTTAAGTTTTTTACCTATTTGTATATTGTCGAAATGTAATTGATATAGTAGGTTTATTTTTGTATAAAATCAGGAAAGTTGCAACAAAAACTCAAAATGCAATTGATATTAGGTTTATTTTTTACTAAACCAGGAAAGGTGCAACCAAAAAAATAATATATTGTGTTTTCCCAATATTTGTATAAAGCAATAATATTGTAACATAAAAAATGATCTGTGATACACAAGACATGACTCCGTCAGTCGGCCCGTCTTGGTTTAATCTATATGTCTTTCACATTTATCGATTTCCTAGCTGGATCCAAACCAAATGTCATTTTGACCGGTCAGCCTGTCAGTCAAGTAACAATGAATAATTTCTTTTTTTTTTCATCCAATGCTGTTAAAAAGCTAAATTAGGTTGCTCGGTGTTGGGGTCGTTCAGCCTGGCTTAGTCCGGCGACGCCCCCCAACACCATTTTTGATGGAGTGTCGTCGTTAACATGTCTTCCTTCGGAGTTGAGGACGGGCGGTAAAAGACAAAAAGTAGACGTTGTTTAAAAATTTTTAATTTTTTTATAAATCTTTTATTCCCTCACTTTTAACCCAAATCTTTTCAATTTCTCTCAATTTTTCATACACAACCATATTATTTATAAAAATATAAGCATGTCTTCTTCTTCTTATTCATCGTGTGTTTCATCATCTTCGGGTGAGTGCGAACTATTTTTTACGAACTTCATTACACACGCAGCAGATATGATCATCGAGGAGGAAGAGGAAGAAACGTTGTCACAACCGCAAACTAGGGCGACCGCCTTAAATTGACACCGAGAAGGTATTTAATTTTTGAAGTGTATCTTTTTTAATAAAATAATGTATTTAATTCATATGTATCCTTATTTTGGTGTATTTTCCTATTTATATAATTCTTTTTAGTGTTAATATGAATTTAATTTAGTTTTCGTTTGTTAATATTTAGTCTGGGCATGATAGTTTAGTGGCCGATTACTTTACCGATGAACCTGTGTACACGGACGAGATGTTTAACGTCGGTTCCAAACGAGTCGTCGACTATTCTTAATATAGCAGACGACCTGGCGCAGTTTGATCCGTTTTTCACACTTCGATACGACGCCAGGGGCCGTAGGGGATTCACCACTTTACAGAAATGTACCGTGACCATACGCCTACTCGCATACGTGATTGCACCCGATTCGTTGGACGGGTATTTAAGGATGTCCGAAAAAACTTCACGTGAATGTTTGCACAAGTTTTGCAAATGGATCGTAAAGTTATATAGCAAGAAATATCTGCGGAAACCAAACGCAAACGACGTCCAAAAATTATATCAAGCGCACGAAGAAAGACATGGTTTTCCAGGAATGCTCGGAAGCATTGATTGCATGCACTGGCCTAGCAGAACTGCCTTACTGCCTAGCAAGGTCAATATACTCGGGGCGATCATGGTCATCCAACTATAGTACTAGAGGTTGTTGCGTCACAGGATCTTTGGATTTGGCATACCTTTTTTGGTCTGTCTAGTTCACTTAATGACCTTAACATCATCTACCAGTCACAGATATTTGACGATGTAATCGAAGGAACATGTCCAGACACAAGTTTTACAGTTTCGGGTGTGGAATGCAGGCGCGGTTACTACCGTGTAGATGGAATATACCCAACGTACTCTATAATCGTTAAACTATTCCGCACCCAACAGACGATAAAATAAAGAAATTTGCCAAGTTTGAAGAGGGGGCGAGAAAAGATATTGTGTTTTGGGGTTCTACAAAAAAGTGGCATATCATTGAATATCCAACACGTTCTTTTACACCATAGAGGTTGCAATACATTATGTATGCTTGTATCTTGCTGCATAACTGATCATCGAAGATGAGGGTAAAGCGATCTATGAATACGATGAAAAGCGTGTCTAACGGGAATTCTGTTCCAGTGAAGTGCAGAACAACAAGATTTAAACATATTCTCTCTACATAACGAGTACATACATTACAATCTACAAGCGGACTTGGTGGACTACATTTGAAACAACACACAAAACGAACCCAACGACGACAAGCCGGATGAAGATAGTGGTTTTTTATTTTATTTTTTAATATTTGGTTGGTTTTTTTAATGTAATGTTTGAATTAATATTTAATTTTAGTTTTATAAATATATTACCAAAATTAAAAAAAATAACTAGGTGGGGTAAGATCGTCACCAATTTCCTTGGTTCCATCTCTGAAGGGGCGTCCTCCAAGACTCTGACGTGACGGGTCATCCTCCAAGGAGGCCCATCACCTACACCGAGACACCAAGGGTACTATTCTGACCCTAATCAATTGTGCGATCCATGTTAGTTCTACACCAGAAGTATCCTAAACCACACACAACACTGATGACACATACCTAAGGTACCCTAACACAATGGACCCAACTATTTTACTCAACTCCTCTTAAAGCACCCTAACCCTCAAACATTTATAATTTCCAGCCCGTGCACAGAACCCGTATGACCTACCCGTGGAAGTGGTGACGGTATTATCGTGTTTGTTCGAACCCCGCATGGGTACCCTTGCCAGTCCCGTGTCCTCTCTAAGTATAAAAATACTTAAATATATTTTCTTAACGTATGAGAATAATTTATTTTTATATATTTTCTATGTAATCATTATGTCATATAAGGTCTTTTAAATCTTTTTATTCATGAAATTATATTTAAATGATAGAAATTTGTGTATTAACATATTATTAAATAATGAAATAGCGAAAGAAACTATTAATTATTAAATAATGAAATAGCCAAAAAACTATTAATTAATAATTTTATATTACGCTCTTTCTATTGGTTTTTAATTGTTTTTTAATTTTAAATTAAAAAATAAAATATGAAACAATATAAAAAGCACATTGGACTTACAAGACTATATATCACACGTGAAACAAGTTATTTATATATTAGCTATAGATTATCAGATTTGGTAAGGGGTCTAGGAGATGATGTGACCTTCGGCACCGACAGCGCTCCCCCAGCGCGACTGAAATTCGGGTCTTCGGTGGATTTCTCCCGATATTCCCAGTGTGTTATTGATGATGATTTGGAGGTTTTGATTGAAGGTATCACACCCAACCGAAGACGGAAACATCGGGACGGGACAAAATAAATTGTTCGAGATTTCATAACGTTAAATGTGATAAGTATTTAATAAACAAATTTCATTTGATTGCTAACATCAAGTACATTGTTTGAAAATGAAATTACAACAAGTTTGGATCAAAATAAAATACAACAAGTTGTAAAGTTTAAGGTGCGTTTCTAGGCATCCTACTGGGTTACGTGCATATCATCAAAATCCTGCAAATACGTTTTAAAATATAGTTCAATACAAAAGTATTGACGAACATACAAGTTTGAGTATTAGCATATATGTAAATAAAAGTTTGAACAATCCACATGACAAAAATTGTTAACTAGATTAATATATCATGGCATGCAACTATACAAGTCAATCCTTGATTACCGCTAGCGTAATCTTATCGTAGCAACGATAAGACCGATTTTGTATGACTTAACTTAGTATGACCTTAAAAATACGGACGGTGCGTTACTCCATAGCGCTATACATGTTACGGGGAGGCTAGTACGAATTAATGACAAGCGAATCATATAAGAATGTTCCAAGAATACAATCAAGTGTCACGTATTTAAGCATGTATGATGGACTGCTTGTGTTTGCATAAAGTATAAGTGTGATTTCGTGTAATTTGATAAGTTAACATATTGCACCCAAAAGTGTAAAGCGTCAAAAGGGCTTTCGAGTGTACTCATAATTTTGCAAAAAAATTTCGATTATCCATGAGTGACGAGTTGTTTGAGAATGGGGAATCGAAGGTATAAGGTCATTCAGGGTTTATGGAGTGGTTGAGTTCGGAATCTAGAATTTAAGTACAAAAGTATGTATACACAAAGTAATTATCTAGTCTTAAAACACCCGTTTTTGACACTATAAATCCCGTATGGGTTAATGTGATTTCACGGGTCAAGTTACCCACTATAATCGTGACGAGAGATTCAAGACTTAGATAATATAACCCTATTACAATGACAAGTAACCACCTCCGATTATCATCAAGGGTTCGATTAAATACATTTTTATATATATATTATATAGTTTACATAATAATTCTAAGCTAAGTCCATCAAGAGTATTTATAGATTGTCATGTAAGTCAAGCATGTAACACCCTGTAAAATCGTGTCCATAGTGACACGTGTTGTATTTTATATAATTGTCTGTTAAAGACCAATAAGGACTAAAGGCGTCAACATGCTCAAGATTGAGCCTCTGAGTGACGAACCAATGTCAACATGCATAAATAATAGCCTCTGAGTGACTGATACGTCAACATGCTTAAATCATTAGCCTCTGAGTGACTGATATGTCAACATGCTTGAAACTTGGCCTCTGAGTGACTAATACATCAACATGCGTAGCCTCTGAGTGACATTGGAATCAACATACTTGTGATAAGCCTCTGAGTGATCCTTTGTGAAGTCCTAACTCTCATACGTACCGTTTGTTGGACGAGAGAGTTCAATTCTGTAAATATGTGAAAGTTGGATATTGGAAGGATTAAAAGTGTCAATATGTTAATTTATACCTCTGAGTGACCTTTTAACAACCGAGAACTCAATAATGCCCGGGCGGGCTACGAAGGGCTAAAAGTGCCAAAATAGTATTTAAAATCGTTTTTATAAGCTTTATATAGTTTAGGGGCCAAAGTTTCAAATTTTAAAACTGAAACAGGGGCGGTCGCGGGCCGCGAGAGACCCGGCCTGTGTCTCTCGCGCCCGCGAGAACAGACCTGCAGCAGAAAGTTTGTTTTGGAGCCCAAGCAAAGCTCCAAAACCATTAAATCGAAACCATAGCCTTCCTAATTGTAACATCTGACAAAAACGGATTTTACCAAACCCGCTCCGTTTATTAACCGAACAATCAGTTAAAAATTTCGTTGCGAATTTAATGCCCAAAATAATTTTAAACGATACATAATTAATTATTATATGGGAATATATAATTAGTTTTGAAAAACTGTTAAAAATAAGAAAACAAAAATAAATTGTTTCTGCCGGGTTTCGAACCCGGGTCAGTCGCCGGGTCAAACAAGGACTTAACACTCAACACTTAAACCACTGCGCCACTTGTATTCTTTGTTAATTATTAAAATCATTTAATACATAACATGATTTTCCGAATTAAAAAACCGGCGCCCAAATGCAGTCGTCGGAAATCCCGGCGATCTCGCCAATAATTTACGACTTTTTCAGTTATAACGTAAACATTTACTAGGACATCGGTTATAACCGACGCCTGAGTCCGCGACACAAACTATAACCGCCGGAAAACGTAATGACTTTGAATCAAGTCGGAAATTGGACCAAGTTCATCAATAACCTGCACTATAAATACCTCCTCGAACCTCTGCAAGCTTTTTCGCTCAAAACCGCACCCTTTCTCGGCGAAAATTTACTCGCCGGAATATTTCTGTATCTCGCCGGAAAACCGAGCCCTCCATTTCTGAGCCTTACTAAACCCCCTGAGCTTATACCGAAGTCACCCATACCCTTTTCAAGTTTTCTGAAGACTCGCTGCTGCAAGACACACGACGCCGGAACCTGTTGCTGTCGCCGGAGTTCTACCGGGAAAACAGAGGAGTCCAGTCGGTATACCTTACGCCTAATTTCTCTTTCTTTTATTTATATCTCACTTGTAATCAACTAAAAAAACGCTAAAGAAACCGATTAAAACATTGAACCAGTCGGACTTCCGATTCTGGTTAAAATCGACGAAGAAGACGAAGTCCTGTAATGGTTAAGTATAATTAAAATCAAGTTATAACTCGGGTTAGACACACAGTCCAGCGGTGGACTGTGTGCACAATAAACACACTAACGTCTCGAGTTCGAATCTTGTCCCACGCATGCTGCCTTAATAAAAATGCCTTTTTTTGTTAACCGAACCGGAGTCACCACTGGTATATGTTAAGTATAATAATAACCAAGATAGACACACAGTCCAGCAGTGGACTGTGTGTATGTTTAAATCACAGGTCACGAGTTCGAGTCCGGGCTACCGCACCGGCCCGAATAATTATTAAACTTTTTAAATAAGTCAGAAATGAAAATACTTAGTTTGTGTTTAAGTATAATAAAAATCAGTTAAGTTAACAAGTTGGACACACAGTCCAGCGGTAGACTGTGTGTTAGCATAAACCACAGGTCCCGGGTTCGAGACCTGTGGAGCGCACCGAGTCACGGATTAAAATCGTTTTTAAGAAATAAAGGATTTTCTGTTTAAACTAATTAGTATATAAATATAATTAAAAACATAAATATTTCGGGTTAGACACGTAGCTCAGTTGGTAGAGCTGCGTGCACGCGTACGGGAGGTCTCGGGTTCGAGCCTCACTCAGCGCACTTATACACTCATACGAACCGGTCAAAGTCAAAGTCAAAGTCAACGGTCAACTGTAGCAAAAAAATCAATTTTTTTTTATTTTTATTTATTTATTTTAATTAAAAATCAATTAAAAATACTTAAAAATAACATTTTTAAGTTTAGAAAAAAGCCTTAAACTCACAAAAATACACCCAACAATCCTACTAAAATGGATTAATAAAATCCCATTTCTTACCGAAACATTATGCCATTATCTAGGTTAATTTCACTCGTGGTTAAAACCACTTCGCGTGCATTCAACATCATCAACCGAACGCACCCATTGTGAGTGAATCTTACAACTCCCCCTTTTTAATTACACGTTTTGGGGTGTATCATGTGTCACAAAATAATTAACTCGTTTATTTAAACTTGTGCCATACCATATCGTGATCTAAACTTAGATTGTTTATATTGTTGTAATTATGTATTTCATTATGTCAACTTATATGAAATTCATTTATTAAGCCCATCAGTTCCTCGTGGTAGACGAGTTGAACAACGCGTGCCTCAAAACCAATCCATTATTGTTCATGTGTGTATTATTGAGTTTATATTGTTTGTAGTTATGTCCTTCATATTATCATGTTTATGCAATTCATTCATTAGGCCCATCAGTTCCTCGTGGTAGACGAGTTGAGCAACGCGTGCCTCAAAACCAATCCATTATTATTCATGTGTGTATTGTTTGATATTAAATTGATTTATGAATAAGTTTACATCTACTTTTACTCATGTGTGGTTGTGCACTTATTTCATAATCATTTAAATAAACTTGTTCAAATGTTTTCCATAGGATTCACTCGCCAACTTTTTGTTGATCCAAAAACCCTTTTACACATGATACAGGTGAACAGGATGAAGCAAGGAAAACATAGGAAATGCCTTAGAAGAAAACAAAGAAGCTTAGACTGATGCTTAGGTCATTGATGTAATTATGATTGTAAATTTCCATTAAATTGTATTAATGAATATGAAACGTATAATAAATGTCATGAGCTTTGATGATAACCCAATCATGCCCCTCTGAGTTTATATTACATGATCATAATCACACCCCGACCCGCAGCGGAAAAGGTGACCGGGGCATGATTGGGTTATCATCAAAGCTCATGACATTTATTATACGTTTCATATTCATTAATACAATTTAATGGAAATTTACAATAATGATACAACATGTTCTAACTATCAGTCTAAGCTTCTTGGTTCTCTTCTAAGGCATATCCTATGTTTTCCTTGCTTCAACCTGTCCACCTGTATCATGTGTAAAAAGGTTTTTGGATCAACATAATGTTGGCGAGTGAATCCTATGGAAAAACATTTGAACAAGTTTATCCAATTGATTATAAATAATGTGCATACCACATATGAGTAAATGTAGATGTAAATTTATTCACACAACACATAATATTGAATATTGAACACACAAACACCAAATGATTGTTTTGAGGCGCGCGTTGTTCGACTCGTCTCCCACGAGGAACTGATGGGCCTAATGAATGAGTTTTGAGGCACGCGTTGTTCTTACGAACTGATGGGCCTAATGTATGAGTTTTGAGGCACGCGTTGTTCTTACGAACTGATGGGCCTAATGAAATGAGTTTTAAGGCACGCGTTGTTCTCGTCTCCCACGAGGAACTGATGGGCCTAATGAATGAGTTTTGAGGCACGCGTTGTTCTTACGAACTGATGGGCCTAATGTATGAGTTTTGAGGCACGCGTTGTTCTCGTCTCCCACGAGGAACTGATGGGCCTAATGAATGAGTTTTAAGGCACGCGTTGTTCTCGTCTTCCACGAGGAACTGATGGGCCTAAATAATTTGCATACAACTTTGACAATATGAAATACATCACAACCAATAATAGTTACATTCTAATTTAGTTCATAAAATGGTATAGCACGAATTTGCATAAGAGAATTAGTTTAAGCGACACATGATACACCCCAAAACATGAATAAAAATGGGAGTTTGTAAGAATTCACTCACATTGGGTGCGTTCGGTTGATGAGGTTGAATGCACGCGAAATGGTGTTAACCACGAGTGAAATTAACCTAGATAAATCGCATTATGGTTTGGTAAGTAAACGGATTTTATTAATCTATTTTAGTAGGATTGTTGGGTGTATTTTTGTGAGTTTGAGGCTATTTTCTAACCTTAAAAAAATGTTATTTTTAAGTATTTTTTATTGATTTTTAATTAAAATAATTAAATAAAAATAATAATAAAATAATAAAAAAATATTTTATTTTTGCTACAGTTGACTTTGACCGTTTGACTTTGACTGACCGTTGACCGGTTCGGAAGGCATATTATTGTGCGCTGAGTGAGGCTCGAACCCGAGACCTCCCGTACGCGTGCACGCAGCTCTACCAACTGAGCTACGTGTCTAACCCGTCATATATCCGATTTTAATTACATATATACATTAATTGGAATTAAACAGAAATCCTTTATTTTTAAAAACGATTTAAATCACAAAACCGGTGCGCTCCACAGGTCTCGAACCCGGGACCTGTGGGTTAGCGGACACACAGTCCACCGCTGGACTGTGTGTCTCACTTGGTTATAAACTCGGTTATCAATATACTTAACATATACTTAAATCAACCCGGTTCAGTTTGCTGAAAAAGGAATTTTTATCAAGGCAGCGTGTAAGGGACAATACTCGAACTCGTGACCTTAGCGTTAAAAGTGCACACAGTCCACCGCTGGACTGTGTGTCTAACCCGGTAAATAACTTGATTTTAATTATACTTAACCATTACTGAAACGTCGTCTTCTTCACTGGTTTTAACCGGAAGTGGCGACTGACTGGTTCGAAATGTTGATTCAAGTTCCTTTAGCGTTTTATGATCAATTACAGTCGAGATAAAAGTAAAAAGGAAAGGAGTTAGGCGTGAAAAGTACCGACTGGTTCTCCTCTGTTTTCCGGCAAAACTCCGGCGACAACAATCTTTTTCCGGCGACGAGTGTCTTGCAGCAGAGAGTCTTCCGAAATGTTACAAAGGTTGTGAGTGACTTCGGTAAAAGTTTAGGGGTTTCAGTAAAGCTCGGAGACTAATAATACGGTTTTCCGGCGACGTAATAAAAATTTCCGGCGAGTGAGTTTCCGCCGAGAAAGGGTGCGATTTGAGTGTGAAATGTTTCTGGCGAGTTGTGGGTGAATTTATAGGGTAGTATCGAGATGAATGGGGTCTGAATTCGGTCTAAATTCGAAGTCAGCCGTTCTCCGGCGGTTATGGCTGATGTCACGGGTTCAGACGTCGGTTATAACCGTTGTGAGAGTTAAGACTTCGGTTATTTTGAGCGGAAACGTAATTAAACGGCGAAGTCGTCGGGATTTCCGACGACTGCTATTTGGGCGGAAATTGATTAAATTTAACTTTCGAGTTGAATATTTGAATTAATTGTTTCCTGTTATTAACATAAAATCAAAGTGGCGGAGTGGTTGTTCGGTTGAGTGATAAGTGTTGTTGAGCCGGTTATAGACCCGAGTTCGAAACCCGGCAGAAGCAAATCATTTTTATTTTGCGATTTTTATCAGATTTTCAAAAACTAAATATATATCCCCGCATAATAATTGATTACGTATCGTTTAAAACTATTTTGGGCATTTAATTCGCAACGAAAATTTTAACTGACTGTTCGGTTGATAAACGGAGCGGGTTTGGTAAATCCGTTTTTGACGGATGTTACAGTATCCCCTGCTTTTTAGAAATTTCGTCCCGAAATTTAAATAGGGATATAATTGACTAAAAGAATGATGGTGTTTAGTTTGACAGTTACATACTTAGAAGAAATAAGGGTTTGGGTTTTTGTTTGAGGCGGCAACGTTCCTTGTAAAGGTTAAGTATCCTAATACAGGAATCGCTTTTTGTTGCCTACTGTATAAGTATTGTCAAGCAGGAATGATTCGCTAAAATGATATCATAAGAGTTTAGATATGTTTGGAAAAGTATGGTTATATCCTAAGACAAAACTTCCAATACTACAATCTACACAAATAACCACAACAACTAATAATTGAATCCACATTCTGATAGTATATATGTTTGAATGGTGTCAGTTCTCTCTCTGTTTGTTATGATGGAGATGTTAGTTTATGTAGAAATGGAACACAATCCAATTTCTTTAAATAGTGAGATGATGTAATTGTAACACAAATTTCAATCAAGGCAATACTTAATCCTACATGGAACATCTCATAACCGCCTGATAACGCCTCTGATCCTTTGGCAAGAATACTTATATATAGGAAGTACCAGCGGCGTATCCACCATATTCTTGTCAAATTTTCATTGGTTTTATTAGTGAATTATGATTAGTCCTATAACTCTACAACCAATACATCAAACATAAAATACTGAAATGAGATATATCTGTGCGATCAAGGCTCAATCAAACGGAGCCGATCGTATTGTATGTACTGAAATTGAAATGTCTGTGCGCTCAAGGCTCAATCAAACGGAGCCGAACGTATCGAATGTACTGAAAATGAAGTTGTCTGTGTGCTCAAGGCTCAATCAAACGGAGCCGAGCTTATTGCATGTATTGAAAATGAATAACTTAATCACACAAACAACCTATGCATGGAACCTCTCATAACCGCCTGATAATGCCTCCGATCATTTGACTTTATCCGCAAGTTATGATTAGTTCTATGCGACTCTACAACATAAATAAACACAACAACCAGCGCTTGAGTTTTAATTCTGATAGTATCCGTGTTTGACAAAACCTCTCTCGTTTAATATGATGGAGAGGTTAGTCTATGTAGAAGTGAGGCACAACTCAACTTCTTTAAATGATGAAACTGAGATATGTCGTGAAGTATGATGATATGAATATTAAATCAATGAGTATAAAACAAACTGAACTAGTAATTTGCATTAAAATTTCTTGGATAAAATTCCAATTGAGATACGTGAAAATCGAGATATAAACATAAAAACTAAGTGATTGGAGTTGAATCTTGATTCTTGGTGAGAGAAGGCTAGTTAAGTGGTTGGTTTGGTCCGTTAACATCTTCAACAGGATTGGCGTTGATGTTATAAACTCTTCCTCTTGCTGGCGGTGGAGCTGGGTTTGCTTGGTTTGCTTGGTTAACTGGGTTTGCTTGAGCTTGGGCGTTTATGATGTTAACCAAACGAGGGCACGTGTTTCTAAAATGGGTAGGGTCGCCACAATTGAAACAAGCTCGAACATATGGGTACATGGGGTATTGAGGTTGTTGATATGTTTGGATCATGGGTTGAGTAGGGGTTGAGGTTTGGTTTTGAGAGGTGCGGCAAACGTTGCTCAAATGACCGTAGCGTCCACAATTCGCACATAGTCGACAGGGTAAGGTAGATGGATGGTGATAGAAACAGGTGTTGCATTGAGGGTGAGGTCCAATGTAAGGTTTCTTGTTTGGGTAAGTTGAGTTGGGTGCTACTTGAGCGTTTGGAATAGTTTGAGGAGGTACAACTTGTGAAGCTGGTTGGTTGCGTTGGGTGACGGCGAAGATTTGCCCATCACGTTTTCTCTTAGAAGTAGGTGGTGTAAAGGATTCGGTTCGTGTGGAGTTTGAGGTTTCGGTTGATGCTTTATCCTTCTTCTTCTCCTCTTTGAAATCTTTGTTTCGGATTCGGTTCTCAGTGAGCGCGGTTGCTAGCTCCATTGCTGCTTCCAAAGTTGCAGGCGAGGTACTTATTACAGAGTCTTGAATCTTTGATGGAAGACCACGAATGTAGTGCTCGATCAAACGGTAGAGGGGAGTAAACAAATTGGGAACCATTTGATTTAACTCAAGGAATCTCTTGCTGTATGTGGTGTGGTCGCCTTCCTTTTGTTTCAAAGCATGGAACTCATCCTCCAATTTCTTGATTTCACTTCTTGGGCAAAACCGTCTTGTCATGATTCCCTTCAATTCTTCCCAAGTCAAGGTCATAGTTTCTTCAACACCTCGTTTGGTCTTCTCTGTATTCCACCATGTGAGTGCTGTTCCAAGTAAACGTCCGGTGGCATAACGCACTTTGCGATCATCGGGGCAATCGCAATTTAGAAAAGTGTTCTCCATTTCTTCGAACCAGTGGAGGAGAGCGGTGACACCTTCAGTACCTTCGTATTTTGGAGGATCGCAGGATTTGAAATGTTTGTAGGTGCATTTAGTGACTGAAAGGTTGACAGTGTTTTGATCTTCTTGTTGGGTTGGGTTAACGGAATTAGTGGTAAGGGCTTGTTGAACTTGAACTACGATGTTTGGTATTACGGTCGCCATTTGCTGAGCGATTTGGGTAGCCATGCGTTCACGGGCTTTTCCTGCTCTCATTTTCCTACGAGCGAGGCTAGAAGACATCTACAAGGAGTACATGTCAAGAGTATAAGTTGGATGCCTTTGGGATCGTGGGTCGTGTTTGGGAATGAACGTTCATAAAATAAATATAGAAAAATAAATCTACTACATCCATAGGATGTCTTGGGCTTTGCTCGTATTTGGGCCTTGCATGCCGCCATACTTCACCTTCGTAATCATGTGGGCCCCCATGATTACCGGGTTTTTCATATAGTTCGCATGTGTTAGCCTGGTTACGTACACTAAAACCCGGAGAAAATCGAGAAATATGTAACGTATGATATTCGGAATGTGCCCAGGCATGGACACGGTGACATCTCAAAGTGAGGTTAGTTCGAACGACGTTTGGTGTGGCATGCTTTGGCCTAATAGGTCCGTCGTACTCTCATCGTTAGTCCCCAGGTAGGCAAACTGGTCCGTTATTTTGGATTTATACGAATGCCAACCTAGACAGGACGTCCCGACTACCGGTACTTGTACCCTTCCGGTTACTACATGCCCGTCGCAGAACTTACTTTGATGGGATTTGAAAATTGCAACAAAATCCTTGAATAATGAGAGTATGAAAATGAATTGAATATATGAACATTGATATATGTATAACAAATATGTATATAAGCATGTATGTTTGACTGTAATATGAAACAAATAAATATCACAAGTTTGTATGTAACCACCTAATCAATTAAAATTTAGGCAGACTATAGTATAGGCTCTAAGGGTCTAATAACCTATCCTATATCCCTATAGTCATGGCTCTGATACCAATCTGTCACACCCCGACCCGCAGCGGAAAAGGTGACCGGGCATGATTGGGTTATCATCAAAGCTCATGACATTTATTATACGTTTCATATTCATTAATACAATTTAATGGAAATTTACAATAATGATACAACATGTTCTAACTATCAGTCTAAGCTTCTTGGTTCTCTTCTAAGGCATATCCTATGTTTTCCTTGCTTCAACCTGTCCACCTGTATCATGTGTAAAAAGGTTTTTGGATCAACATAATGTTGGCGAGTGAATCCTATGGAAAAACATTTGAACAAGTTTATCCAATTGATTATAAATAATGTGCATACCACATATGAGTAAATGTAGATGTAAATTTATTCACACAACACATAATATTGAATATTGAACACACAAACACCAAATGATTGTTTTGAGGCGCGCGTTGTTCGACTCGTCTCCCACGAGGAACTGATGGGCCTAATGAATGAGTTTTGAGGCACGCGTTGTTCTTACGAACTGATGGGCCTAATGTATGAGTTTTGAGGCACGCGTTGTTCTTACGAACTGATGGGCCTAATGAAATGAGTTTTAAGGCACGCGTTGTTCTCGTCTCCCACGAGGAACTGATGGGCCTAATGAATGAGTTTTGAGGCACGCGTTGTTCTTACGAACTGATGGGCCTAATGTATGAGTTTTGAGGCACGCGTTGTTCTCGTCTCCCACGAGGAACTGATGGGCCTAATGAATGAGTTTTAAGGCACGCGTTGTTCTCGTCTTCCACGAGGAACTGATGGGCCTAAATAATTTGCATACAACTTTGACAATATGAAATACATCACAACCAATAATAGTTACATTCTAATTTAGTTCATAAAATGGTATAGCACGAATTTGCATAAGAGAATTAGTTTAAGCGACACATGATACACCCCAAAACATGAATAAAAATGGGAGTTTGTAAGAATTCACTCACATTGGGTGCGTTCGGTTGATGAGGTTGAATGCACGCGAAATGGTGTTAACCACGAGTGAAATTAACCTAGATAAATCGCATTATGGTTTGGTAAGTAAACGGATTTTATTAATCTATTTTAGTAGGATTGTTGGGTGTATTTTTGTGAGTTTGAGGCTATTTTCTAACCTTAAAAAAATGTTATTTTTAAGTATTTTTTATTGATTTTTAATTAAAATAATTAAATAAAAATAATAATAAAATAATAAAAAAATATTTTATTTTTGCTACAGTTGACTTTGACCGTTTGACTTTGACTGACCGTTGACCGGTTCGGAAGGCATATTATTGTGCGCTGAGTGAGGCTCGAACCCGAGACCTCCCGTACGCGTGCACGCAGCTCTACCAACTGAGCTACGTGTCTAACCCGTCATATATCCGATTTTAATTACATATATACATTAATTGGAATTAAACAGAAATCCTTTATTTTTAAAAACGATTTAAATCACAAAACCGGTGCGCTCCACAGGTCTCGAACCCGGGACCTGTGGGTTAGCGGACACACAGTCCACCGCTGGACTGTGTGTCTCACTTGGTTATAAACTCGGTTATCAATATACTTAACATATACTTAAATCAACCCGGTTCAGTTTGCTGAAAAAGGAATTTTTATCAAGGCAGCGTGTAAGGGACAATACTCGAACTCGTGACCTTAGCGTTAAAAGTGCACACAGTCCACCGCTGGACTGTGTGTCTAACCCGGTAAATAACTTGATTTTAATTATACTTAACCATTACTGAAACGTCGTCTTCTTCACTGGTTTTAACCGGAAGTGGCGACTGACTGGTTCGAAATGTTGATTCAAGTTCCTTTAGCGTTTTATGATCAATTACAGTCGAGATAAAAGTAAAAAGGAAAGGAGTTAGGCGTGAAAAGTACCGACTGGTTCTCCTCTGTTTTCCGGCAAAACTCCGGCGACAGCAATCTTTTTCCGGCGACGAGTGTCTTGCAGCAGAGAGTCTTCCGAAATGTTACAAAGGTTGTGGGTGACTTCGGTAAAAGTTTAGGGGTTTCAGTAAAGCTCGGAGACTAATAATACGGTTTTCCGGCGACGTAATAAAAATTTCCGGCGAGTGAGTTTCCGCCGAGAAAGGGTGCGATTTGAGTGTGAAATGTTTCTGGCGAGTTGTGGGTGAATTTATAGGGTAGTATCGAGATGAATGGGGTCTGAATTCGGTCTAAATTCGAAGTCAGCCGTTCTCCGGCGGTTATGGCTGATGTCACGGGTTCAGACGTCGGTTATAACCGTTGTGAGAGTTAAGACTTCGGTTATTTTGAGCGGAAACGTAATTAAACGGCGAAGTCGTCGGGATTTCCGACGACTGCTATTTGGGCGGAAATTGATTAAATTTAACTTTCGAGTTGAATATTTGAATTAATTGTTTCCTGTTATTAACATAAAATCAAAGTGGCGGAGTGGTTGTTCGGTTGAGTGATAAGTGTTGTTGAGCCGGTTATAGACCCGAGTTCGAAACCCGGCAGAAGCAAATCATTTTTATTTTGCGATTTTATCAGATTTTCAAAAACTAAATATATATCCCCGCATAATAATTGATTACGTATCGTTTAAAATTATTTTGGGCATTTAATTCGCAACGAAAATTTTAACTGACTGTTCGGTTGATAAACGGAGCGGGTTTGGTAAATCCGTTTTTGACGGATGTTACATAACCTTATCATTTTAAGTTCAAAATCCAGAATGTTTATAGTTTACCCATATTATACAAGTCAAGTACTTGTGTGTTTTAAACTACATTCTATCTGATCATCGTTTAATCAAGCGTTATATGTAATGATCATGTACACTATTCGGTTTATACAACCGTTAGTATTTAATTGGCTAGTTTATGCCATAATCCAGACTAGAGCCTTCTCGGTAAAAGCTATCTGCACTCGGTACTTTTGTATACGGCCGAGTTATTTAAAAATAAAAGAAGAAAGAAATCTCAGGTAAATACTCTCAACTTATTTCCCCTGTAAGGGCTTGGGATATGGTAAATTATTATTGCATGGTCCATTGCATGGTTAACCTTCCTAAGATAATAAAAGATTTTGTGCTGTTTGCACTTGAAATCATTTTTAATATTTTCAAAATGAGTCAGTTGGGTGTATTTACCAGCGTAAGCTGACGTATCCTCCAAAGACTACTTTGCAGGTACAACACGAAATTAAGCAGGAAGCTGTTCGGTAGAGAATAAGAGGATTCTTGTAAATCCTTAGATCTGCCTAAAGTTTGTTTTGTATTCTTTCTTGTACATTCTATGATCCGCCTGTGGATCTTCTATTACAAGCTTGTATATTATTTTGTATTTTCAAACATTCGGTTTGTAATAGTAATTTTACTCCAAGACTTCCGCTGTGCCACGTTTAGTTGACTATGACGTTTTCAACTGTTGTCACGATACTCCCCACCCGGGCCCACCGATGTATGGATTTCGGGGTTGGAAATCCGGGGTGTGACAAAGCATGGAGGATTTACCTCATTGTATGATTCACCAATGCACAAATCATCACAAGGATGATTTGGATGGACATGAATAAAAAGGAAATACACAACTAACTAGTACGTCTTCAAGTAGCCAAGTAAGATTAACGCGGGTGAGTCGTCCCAACATGGAAAGAGTTAACTAAGTGTTGCAGACTAGACATGGTTATGTCACTTTAAGACTAGCAAGCCACTTGGTAAAGCAAAACATCAAGCGAGGCGGTGGAATGAGATTAGGATAGGCAAGGCTTCCAAGTATTCACACCTATACCAAAACACAAGTCTTGCGATAAGAATTATGGCAAGCTCGGATGGTTTCATCACTTGTGGGTTGTATAAGCCCTAGTAAAAACAGAAAGTTTAGAGGTGTTTGCACCTATTGAACTCACACGAATCTTCTCCTAACAAGTCTCCTAACCTTAGATAGGCTCAAGAACAAGTAGGCACAAGATTGAATCAAGAAAACATAGTTTATAAAGGTTTAACTAATATTCTTCTAAAATAGAAAGTTTGGGCCTCAAAATGGTGATGTTCCACCTTATATTACCATGGTAATCTTGTGGAAACACTCTTAGAGGTGTTCCTAGCTTTGTAGAGAAAGAAGAAATGAAGAAAAGATAAAGAAAGGTGAGTTTGACTCACTTTTAGTACTTAGACAATTCTGTCAAGAAATCAGAATTTAGGATGATTTGGGAGTGTTTTGGGAGTGATTAAGTGTTTGGAAAGTGAAAATGAAGGTAGGAGGCTTATATTTATAATGGAGGTGATTACGGTTTGAGTTTAATGAGTTAGAAGGTGATTGGAGGTGAAAAGGGTGACAAAAATTGGACCAACCTGCAAGTTGAAAATAACTGGCTGCGGATATGACTTCCTCGCGCCACACGACGGGAACATATGTGCCTGGCGCGTGGCATGAGGAACTGGGTTTTCAAAAATTGTTTATTTTGTCAATTTTGGCCCCTACATTTGGGTTTTAGGTTATTTTATGCTATAAACTTGTATTTTAACATGTTTTTAGGTATTTAAAGAGTGATAAAGTATAGTATAAGTGTATGCAAGTATAATTTGAGTATCAAGAATGTAATGTATGAGTATTGACACGTATAATAAATATCAGTTTACGTATAAACGATTGAATTGTAAGCATAGTAAGCATGTGTGAAGTATAAATTTCATTACGATCAAAGTTTCGGATTACAAAGTTCGAAATGAAATACGAATACGAGCTTCCATAAGTAGAATACAAGACAGACTATCTAAGTTAGGAAATGTAACGCCCTGTAAAAATTGTGTCCAATAATATACTGACACGTGTTGTATTTTAAATATAGTCCGTTAAAGACCAATAAGGACTAAAGGCGTCAACAGGCTCAAGTTGAGCCTCTGAGTGACGAACCGATGTCAACATGCTTAAATCATTAGCCTCTGAGTGACTGATACGTTAACATGCTTGAAACTTGGCCTCTGAGTGACTGATATGTCAACATGCCCAGCCTTGAGTGACATCGGAATCAACATGCTTATAATAAACCTCTGAGTGATCCTTTGTGAAGTCCTAACTCTCATACGTGCCATTTGATTGACGAGAGAGTTCAATTTTGTAAATATGTGAAAGTTGGATAATGGAGGGAATTAAAGTGTCAACATGTTAATTTATACCTCTGAGTGACCTTTTAACGAACCGAGAGCTCGACAATGTCCGGGCATAAATCTCGGGTATGCCAAGTATTTGCTACGGAGGGCTAAAAGTGCCAAAAAAGTTTTAAAAGGTTTTTATAAGTTTTTAAAGTTTAGGGGCTAAAGTGTCAAAAGTTGAAACTGGCTAAGGGGCGGTCGCGGGCCGCGAGAGACCAGGCCTGGGTCTCTCCGGGGCGCGAGAAAGGCTCTGCTGCGGAAAATTTTTTGTCTCCAAGCAAAACTCCAAAACCATTTAAATTCGAAACCATGGACTTGTAAACTGCTATGCCAGTTTTGGGACACTTGTAAGCTTCTTCTTACACCACTAAACACCTGTCTTCACCTCCTTTGTGCTCTCCAACTATAAATAGGTGCACAAGTTCTTATTCCAACTTGCACCTTTCTCATTAAATCACTCTTCTCCCTCCTCTAGAAGTTCCTAACTGAAAGGAGCATCCAACTTAGTTCTCTTGCATTATAGGAACCTCCAGTAAGTGTTCCTTGCTCTTGCATTTTCGTTTTTAGCCTTCTATATCCAAAAGTCAAGCATTTTCGTAAAACGCTTTGACTTTCGGTTAAGACCATTATGGTCTAGCCATTGTTCAAAATGAACATGTCTAAGTGATCGTAATAAGGTAGGTGTTAGTCCCTATGAAGAGCACCTCCTGAAGATCACGTTTGCTAGACCAATTGACGGGTCAAAGTTATGATATTATATAGTCAAACAGGCCATTTTTCGGAAAAATCATAAATTGATCTTGTATATGTTATGAAACCTGTTTTGACACTTAAACAAGTTGTTAATAATTATTAGAACATGTATGAACATGTTCGGCTCGTCAATTTCAGCTCTAGGGTCGGTTCGCAACCGAAAGTCGCAAAGTTTGACTTCTGCTTTGACTTTCGATTCTGACCCGATTTAGATTAGTTACATACTGATCTAAAGTTGCATTATGATCATAATATTATGTATCATAACCCTCTGAGGTTATATTACATGATCATAATCAGAATCTAAGTTTATGCATAAGTTCCATAATTATGTCATTTTTGACCAAAATGCACTTTTTGAACAAAACAAGGTTTTAATGATAATAAACTTGAAAATGAGTTTCTACTGATGTAATATTATAAGTAGGATTATTTGGGATGTTAAACCAAGTTGTAAACTAAGTTTCCAAGCAGGTCCTTAAACTATGTCGATAAATGACGGTTTTAGTCCTTGTGACTCATAAAATGATTTTAATCAATCTTTTCAAGGTAAATCATTTACCTACTGATATGTTATATTAAATAACATATTTTAAACATTTTAAGTTTGACCCTAAGGTCAGTTTTCATTAAACATCGCTTAACAACGTCATCTTACGACATAAGCGCCATTTCGGCGCATAGTATGGTTTTAAACCATATTATTGACCAAAACTTGATACCTACTGATTTTAAAGCTTATTTTAAACATAATTAATAGTAGCTATATGTTATAAACTCAGAATCCCAAATAATTTATAAACTATGTGTAAAATGACCAAAATGCCCCTTCGGTGCATAGTTTGGTCATAAAAGATAATTTACACATATAATTGACATCCTACTAATATTATTCATAAATAAAGTATTTTTCTAGAATAATATAATTATAACATTAAATTATATTCAAGTTCTTTTTATATGGTATGAAATTACCAAAATGCCCTTATGAGGCATAGTTTTGTTTAAAACATTAATGAGCATATAAGTTGATATCCTACTGATATTTTAACTTATTTAAAGTATAATGGCATATAGAACTTGTCCATGACTTATCCGGTTACCCGATATCGCTATTATCCGCACAGTTACGTATATGTAACTTTTTTACGGAATTTAACCGTAACAGGTTTAACCTTGTCATTTAGCTTCAAAATCTTGAATGTTTATAGTTTACCCATATTATACAAGTCAAGTACTTGTCGGGTTTAAACTACACTCTATCCGATCATCGTTTAATCAAGCGTTATACGTAATGATCATGTACACTATTCGGTTTATAAGACCGTTAGTATTTAATTGGCTAGCTTATGCCATAATCCAGACTAGAGCCTTGCTGGTAAATGCTATCTGCACTCTGGTACTTTTATATACGGCTGAGTTATTTAAAAATAAAAGAAGAAGACTAGCTCAGGTAAATACTCTCGACTTATTTTCCCTATACGGGCTTAGGATGCGATAAATTATTATCGCATGGTCCTTGCAAGGTCAACTTTCCCAAGTTAATAAAAGTTTTTCATTTGCACTTAAAACCATTTTTGATGTTTTCAAAATGAGTCAGTTGGGTGTATTTACCAGTGTAAGCTGACGTATCTTCCAAAGGCTTCTGCAGGTATAATACGAAATAGGTCGGAAGCTGCTAGGTAGAGAATAAGAGGATCTTGCAAATCCTTAGATCTGCCTAAAGTCTGTTTTGTATTCTTTCTTGTATATTTTACGATCCGCCTATGGATCTTCTATTACGAGCCTGTATATTATTTTAGATTTCGAACATTTCGGTTTGTAATAGTAATTTTACTCCAAGACTTCCGCTGTGTCGTGTTTAATTGACTATGATGTTATCAACTGTTGTCACGATACTCCCCACCCGGGCCCACCGGTGTTTGGATTTCGGGTTGGAAAATGGGGTGTAACAGGAAAGTTACTAAAAAGCGAGGCGTTACAGAAGAAGAGGAAAAACAAAAGAAAACCACCCCTTTGAAAGAATGGGGAGAAAGGTGGTATGAAATGGAGGTGATGTAACAAATAAAGATGGTCGGGGAGGACACAACCACACCAGACAACCTTAGATGTAAAGTGAGTACCTAACAAACTTCATTCGTATATTCATATAAGTAGGCAAATTTATTCTCTAGTGTCTATTTGTTTTCTTCACATCCACTTTATTTTTGCATATAAAAACAGTTTTGTGTGTATTTAAATGTATTAATATATCACGAATATAAAAATATTTAATCTTACATGTATACTTGAAAATAACATATATTTATTAGTGTGATTTTATTCATGAATACTTGAAAATAACAATATTTATTAGTATGATTTTATGTTTGAATTTGGGTTGAGCACTTTTATGTTAGGCTTAAGATTTGTTTCTTTTTGGAATATATTTGACTTAAACAACAATTAAAACCAGTAAACCACAACTTATTATTAAACGACTTTTGGGTTCATGTTGTGTTTCACTTGCCAACCTACGAACACGACTTATTTAACAATAACTAACACGCCTAGCTGGAGAGCCAATGAATCCTCTCGTTCTGCCTATGAATGATACTAATGCCGCTATCCTCATTGCTTGTAATTTGTATCCCTTTCGCTTTCCGAATAAGTTATTATTCTCAGTGGCGGATCCAGAAATTTTTTTCAAGGGGTTCCCTTTTTTAAATGTTTCAGTTTCAATGTGCGAACATAAAAAAATCGGGTCAGTTCGACGATTCAGGTCGGGTAAAGTTCATCACATAATAAAAATACGATACAATAATGAAAAAAACATCGTCATAATAAATTTAAAACATGTAATATGAATAAGACGGTCTTTACATATAAAAAACGTAACTACAATTGTTCCCTACGAGGTTTCATCTTTTGAAAACGTTGCATTACATTCTCGATTAAAACTTGTTGTAAGAATTCTCTTTCAATGTAGCAAATGCAAGACTTGTTCACGTATCCATCACACATCATATTACGTAATTATGTCTTATGCTTCATTGGAGAAAAACTATTTTCAATGCTAGCCGTTGCTAGGGCGGCTCAAGCTTTTTGAGAACGCTAAGCGAATTGAAATTTTGGGCCCTTTAACACGTTTTTTTATTCTTAATTGTAATGCTTTTAATCCCTTGTTGCTAAACTTTAGTGTCTAACACTAACCGGTCCAACTTAACATTAAGAAGATAACCAATTATCAAAAGATAAAACTGAAGAGACCACAAAGTAAAGGCTTCACGTAATGTTTCTTCATTATTCTAGGGTACATATCACCATAAACAATCTAAGTGATGTGATAGTGATTGTTGTCCAATGCAATACTGCAAATATTCCATGGCAAAATTTGAGCATTTTTTGTTTTGTGGGGTCCCCTATTACTACCATTAAAAAATTAATAACTAAGTATGAACCAAATTAGTTTATATTTTAGGCAAATCACTAAAAGAAATAGAATTCTAAATTTCATGTTGATACATGGTGGTTGAATCAAACGATGTTGTCTATTGAAGCCTGATCCTCGACTCACACTACATCTACCTGTCGCAAGTTGAAGAAAAATATGGTTCATGAATTGTAGTTAAAATCATGTTCGGAGGGTGAGTTCTTGTTGACAACGAAGAATTAGAAAGAGAGAGAGAGTGGAGGAACGATGGAGAAAGAGAGAGAGAGGAGTGTGTGTGAAGAGAGATAAAGAGATTGTATGTGCTGATTTTTGTGTAATATGACGGTGCTTTTGAGGAATTGACAAAAAACCCCTCATATGAGGGGCACCTTACTAGATTTTAACTAATAACATGGATGGAGTTAGTGTCAGGCAAAAAAAGAAGTTATAAAAATGACATTGAAGGATAAAATGTCAAAAAAAAATTCCTTTTGAAGCTAATAGGGTTAAACTTACATAACCATAAAGGTCAAAAATGTGATTTACTAAAACAGAAAACTAGGATGGTAAAATAATGTAAAAACCCATAACATGTATTTGAGTTGGTTTAAAAAAAGTTCCATAAGTGTGACATATTTGGTAGTAGGTGATATACATTTGATCCACAAGTTCATTAGGCGGACCAAGACTAAACATATTAATATCATGTTTATTCTTAAATATAAAATAAATAACAAATTAAGTTTGACAAAATTTAATTTAAACACAACTATAAAGTGTAATTGAATATTTTATATTTTTGAATTTGAAGTGAGTTCAAATTACGGCTTCGATTAATAGACATCGTAGACTGTAAATTGGTATATCCTAAATCAGATTGCTAATGCATAACGGGCATAAGAACGATTATAACATATGTTACCAAACACCACATTATTCGATTCGACTATTAAAGCACACAAAACTAATATGTACACATAAAACCAGATTCCAAAATAAAGCTAGATGTCGCATATGTACATATAATCAAGACATTGTATTATTGTATAATAAACCCTTGTGTTCATGTATTTTATTAATAAAATTCTAAAATGACCATTCTTGCCTTGTATATACATAGGGTAAATCCTTTTTGTTGGACATGCAAGGTAGTGTGGCATTTCAATATTCAAGATAAATACTATAAAATGTGAAAAAGTATTAAGAGAAAATAAAGAAAACACTAAAAACTAATGGGATGGTAGGATCATCCTCATGTGGCGCCCTTCCTACCAACAAATAAATGGACCATACAAAATGACCATTCTTGGGAACGACACCTACATCATTGTCCCACCTTCATTTTTCACCATTAATATAAAATTTAATTCTCATTGTTATGTTTTAAAACATTTTATAATATAATTAAAACTTAAGGGTACAATGGTACATGTACTTGAAATTTTCCATGTAAAGAAACTCATGAATAAGTTTGTAATATCATATAAGTTACTAATAGCATTCACATCTCTTCTCTATATAAATGATTGGACCATACAAACTTAAGAGTACATTGGTACATATGAGTGTGTTTTTATATAATAATAATAATAATATTTGTTGGAGCTGAAAAAAAAGAAAATGTTATTGTTTATCCATTTATTTGAGAAAACACTACTCACTTTTATTAATTTTTTAATATTTTTTAAAAGTGGTTGTAAGTATAGAAAGAGAAATATAATGATATATGTGAAATATTATTTAATTGAAAATAAAAGAGAAAAATTGATTTTTAGTGTAATTATAAGAACTAGGATAAGAAAAAGGATGTGAATGCTCTAACATCATGGATTTTCTTACCTTATATTATTTTACGAGTAATTAACAGGTCTTGTGAGCCACGAGAATGTGTATGGTCTTAAACACGACGATTTTGATTTCGTGGATCTTGAGGGGAGCATTATGTAAATAACGAAACTAGAAATTATACTTTGGGAACAAGTTGCTCATAGGTGTATTTGGAGGGGCCTTAGTATAAGTATGGGGTTTAAACACAGGATGCAAACCCAATATGGCCATTCTTAAGATCCAGGGTGTTTTTGCGGCTGAAGAATAGACAAAGAAAGAGAGAGCAACGAGAGGGAAGAAAGGCAATGGTGGTGGCTCAGGGATGGTGGTGATGGGACCTACAAATAGCGATAAGGTAGTTCTACTTTACGTGTACCCACCTACAGAAACATGTATGACATCAACGACGAATATTTGAAGATGACGGAGAAAATAACATGCGATACCTTGTCACATTTCTGTTGCGGTATTATATATATGTTTTAAATTTATTTATCTTTATTACTATAGTTTAAATATTTACATACGCTTATATATATGTTAGACCCCATTCGATGACGGAAACATCGAGGCTGGCGAAATAGGTTGCTCGAGTCAACATCACACTAGATTGTGACAATAATTAAATAACATAATTTCATTTTAAATATTCGATTATAAAGCTTTGGAAGCAAAATGCAACAACAACGTGTCAAGTAAAATACATAACTTAAAGCGTATTTCTCGTCCGTCCTATTAGATTTCATCAATGTCGACATCATCAACCTGCAACATGTTAAAAGTATAGTTCAACACAAAAGCATTGGCGAATACACAAGTTTAATATAGCATAAGTATGTAAGAAGTGATTAAACAAATCCACATGGCAAAAAGAGTTAACTAGATTAATGTATTATGACATGCAATTTAACAAGTCAACCCTCTAGTGTACCGCAAAATTAGAATACTTAACATGACCTGAAGAATACGGGTGGTGCGTTACTCCTATAGCGCTATACATGTTAAGGGGAGGCTCGTACGAAGTTAATGACAAGTGAATCACATAAGAATGTTCTAAGAATACAAATCAAGTATAACGTATTTTAGCATGTATGATGGATTGTTTGTGTTTACATAAAATATAAGAGTGATTGCGTGTATTTTGATAGATTAAATATATTGCACCCCAAAAGTGTAAAACAAAAAGGGCATTCGAGTGTACTAACAATTTTGCGAGCTTCCTAATATCTCGTGCGTAGAGTATTCAAGTAATGCAACCCGAAGTTATCCTATATGAGGTAAACAGGTAGGCATGAGTATACTGAGTCGGACGATAGATCCAGATTCTAAAGCAGAAAGTACATAAAAAAACAAGAAAAATATCACTTCATACGAGGTAACTACTTCGTGCGAAATGAATGATAAAACTTTTATTTTCTACACCAGAGTAGTTATTGTTCTATATAATAGTTCGGTACACATACCTACCTTGTGCTATTGTAGTCAAACTTTACTTATTACCCACAATCAAATTTCCTCTGCAATTAAAATAAAATATTACGAGTAAATACAAACCGACAAATGTATTTAACGGCATGGAGGAAGTGGAAAACTCGTACGAAAGTCAAAGACCACTAGACATGTTTACCCTTTATATAAATAGAACGTAGACAGCTTATAAATGTATTTGTAAATTTACATTAATGTCTAGTATTTTTAAATTTACTTGTAAATCTTGTCACCTATTGTAATTAAAATTCTTAATTATTTCAGAATTAACAAGCATATTAGATACCTTAATACCGTTGTGTTTATGCAGCTAATGATATCAAAAATTCAAAATTATACGATAGGATATTGGTCATTATAATATCACGAAAATTCATATACATACATATATAAAATGTAAAACATATATAATATTAATATGTCAAAACTCAAAAGTGTCAATATTTGAAACATTATCTAATAGTAAGCCATGAAGTTTTTCTCCGAGTCCACATCAACCAAGACATCCGAAATAATGGTTAATATCGACGATAATATATGAACCGATATTTTTTAGAGGGTGATAACCGATATCCTAGTTAGGCTATATTTCATATTTTGTAATTTCCACGACAAGGTGAAAATTAATTTTTATACATTTGGTAAGTTGAGTTGCACTAGGATGGTTGAGCGATGTGCAACGTTAATACCCTCACAATATACGATACCAGAATGAGATAGCGGACGATAAGACGTCTAGTAGTAGATTCTGAAGTTAACATGTATTCTTTGCACGTGCATTAACTAACGTGTGATATTTAGTATGATTGTGGGTGTGTAGTGACACCCCCAACCATCTCAGCCGATAAAGCTCCTTAATGCCCCCAACACCGCTTCGCCTTAGTTAATGGAGGGGGGGAGCCAAAGGTTTTTCCGCCAGTCCAGTAACGAGCGCGATCCATTCATGTTTGGCCCCCTTTTCCTTTCTAACAATCACCGATCTTGTTTCGTTTTTCCTTTTTTCTCTTATCTTTTTTTTATTAATCATGAGCTTTATTCCACACCATTTAAAGTTCCCACTATCTACATGGCGCTGATGTGGCGTTTTAACTAGCATGTGAGTTTATCCCACACCACCCAGCCTAAGAGAGAGTATATACATATAGTTTTATATATAAACAAATATGATAACCTAAGAGGTCTTTGGTCCGATTGCATTGGTAAATTTCTCTCAATCAAGTGATGAAGGTTTGTCTATTGAGAGTCTTTAAATAATGTAGAATTGGTAAGTGTGTATTGTCGTTCTAAAACTACAAATATGCTAAAATGCAAAAGATGTGACTGATCATGTGAACGATAAGGGTCGTGACAAAAAAGTTGGTAAATGTTTGGGTATAGGATGTAAAAAAGACTTGAAAGTTACATGTTAGTGCAGAGTAGATTCTTCCTAAAAATAATTTTTGTATATGTGACCCAAAGTTTAAAATCTTTAGGATGGTGTTTAGAAATGAAGGCTAGGGGGATTGACCACTATCTTACATAGATATAGATATGAAACAACATTTTTAACGGGTAAATTTGGATCACTGGAACCACCCGATCATATTCATAGATATAGATATGCAAGAGCAATTAACATGGCTACCCAAAGTTCAAATATCCTAATGTTTCGGCTAATTGGTTTATGATTAAATAACTATGTAAGATATTATGGGTGAGCTAAGAGCCAATTAATCGAACAAAATTTGATATAACCAACAAAACTGAAATAACCAACCAACCTAATAATCGACAATTTGTTTATACTTAAACCGAAAATTACAATTCGATTTAGGATGTATATTATTCCAAAACAAACCACACGAACTTGTTTGAATGCTTTTAATAGAGGTGCATGAATCGGTTAATTTTAATAACCGGTTCGGTTAATCAGTTATAACGGTTAATGTGACTTTTTGACTTTAACCTGTTAATGATTTAAGCGGTTATTTTTTTTGGTCTGGTTAATATTGGTCTGGTTAATAACTTTAACCGGTTCGATTAATTAACCGGTTATTTTCGGTTAATAACCATTGTTTTTTTTGCTTTTTTTTAATTCTTCGGTTAACCGGCATGCCGGTTAAAGAATCAGGTTAAAAAATGGTTAATAACCGGTTCCTATATTGAATATCAATAACCGGTTATTAACCTACAGTTAAAAATAACTACTAACCGATTATTCCTTGATCAGTTATTAGCTTGTTACGGTTTCGATTAATAACCGGTTACGATTAATTAACCGATTATTTTGTGCACCTCTATCTGTTAATAGATTTATAGCTCAAAGTCAACGTTGTGGGCCATTTTTAAGGCCTAAACATTTCAAACCTAAAATCCAACCCTTAATCGATTCGGATCCATACTTAAAGCCGAAAATCGAAACCGACCAGTTTCCTAAAACCAAAATTTCGCTTTTGGTTTTGTTTGGGACCAAAACCGACCCATCCTAATATAAATATTGTGATAAAGCATAAATATGTTTTATGATCAAAAAAAAAATGAGTGAGAATCGAACATGATGTTGTATTTTCCAAATCTACTGCTACTTGATCACCGATAAGTTTTATTATTTTAATGCTGCATGTAGACAATGACTTGGTCCAAATGTGAGTTGTGATGGGCAGTTGGATATGTCCCTCTTATTTGAGACCACATAACAACACTAATTTTTTCAACTTGCACAACATTATATAAACATGTAAGTTAGGTCAATTTTTGTATAACCTTTTCACATTAATCCTTTTAAGTGAAACATTCTACATCACATGTTCATCTTTACATAACAATCACACTAATTTCAGAGCGATTTCTATGTTATGCAATCGTTTAGTTTCGAAGCCCCTTTTTGTATAAAGGAATATTGGATTTTAGTAATCTCAATTATTCACTGTTGGTCGTTAACAGTCTCAACTTAAAAAATAACTACTGACAGTCCCCACTATTAACATATTAGCCTCTAGTGGACCCGGATTAACGAAACCATAACACCGTTAGTCTTCAGTGGCCGGAAAAAATTTTTTGCCGGAAAACTCAACATTTTCATCCAAACCTCTATGTAACCTTATTACGGACCTTTAGGAACCTTTTTCTATCGAAAACTCCAATTATTAAAGTCGCCATAGTTTTTTTTTTTTGCTAGAAAAGTTCTTTATGACCATTGAAACTCAACTTTTTGGCCGTAAAACTCAACATTTTCGTCCAAACTCTTTGTAACCTTATATCGAACCTTTAGGAACCTTTTTTCTGGCCAAAAACGGTTTTCCGACGACCGGAGACTAACGGCATTAGGATTCTGTTAGTCAGAGACCAATATGTTAATAGGTGGTAGTGCCAGTGGTTATTTTTAAAGTTATGATTGTTGGCGGCTAAAGCCGAATAGTTGAGCTAATTAAATCTAGTATTCCATGTATAAAAGCACTAACGCTTAGTTCATTTACAAATGAGTTAACAATTTTAGTATTTTGAAATCATATACCGCAAAATTCAAGTTTTTATCGCTAGCAACGACGATTCAATGACGTGAATTATGTAAGACCCATAATCTTAAAACATAACTTTTATAAAGATTTTGTATTAATGTAAGAATAATGCAAATATAGATAATGATCCGAAATTCTAAGTTAATTTAAGCTTCACAAGTATTTCAAAATGTTTTAATATAATAACATAGTTCACTTCGATAAACGTTTAATCGAAATGGGGAAGCTTCATCTTTGATCGTGTTTGGTTCTTCGTTGAGCTTGATCGTCATCCGGTGCTTCAATCCATTACCTATATTCATAAATTATGAAATATGTTAGTGTTAAACATTACCCAGTTTATGCGCATACTTATTTTTGATCCGCTATGAGATTTAAACCAAAAAGACTTGACATCTCTCACTTTTATGCTACCGGAAAGGTCTAACTTATTATTGGACTCATTAATAATATGTTATTAATGATTATTTACTCGATTCATCGTTGGGGGAATTTTAGTTGATTTTAGTCCTTATAACTACGAAGAATATTTAAAGGCCTGTTTTGATCAAGCAAATACTTTTAACCATATTCCATTTAAAATTATTATGTTCTTAAAAACATAAAAGTCTCCCATCGTTCATGTTGTAAACTCGCTTAAATACACTTTTCGCAAAAGACATGTTTTCGTCTCTAATGGTCGTTTGTACGTCAAACACTAGATATACCTCACTTTAGGTAATCTAGTGTCCACCCTTACCTCGACTAACTTTAGTTGTACTGTAAACCCTCATTGAGAGATAACCATAACGCATACCTGGCGCGGGTCAAAGTATTGATCCGTTGGCGATACTTTGCGATTCTATATGTACTACTCGTGGCAATGCATGCCCACAAATTATCTTACCTGTAAGCATGAAACTTAACAAACGAAATATTAAATATCATTTTCCAAATGGTAATAACTCATTAGTCCATTTGATTTGTTTCTTACTCGCCCTTTTTACATATCGATATAACCAAACATTGTTTATTGTAAAAAGGATATTTACTTACCATTTATTTCGTTTAACCTGCTATGGTCCGCACCATAGAGTTCTGTTTAAAATCATTTTATTAAATTATAGCCAATGTATAATTATTCGCCATTTTGCTCGTTTGACCCGCATTGTTCGTGTCAGCAAATATTTACATCAAAAACTCATTTTTTATTCGTTTGACCCATTATGATTCGCGCCATATGGTCCCGTTTCTAAAATCCATTTACTTTATAACTGATATATGGTTATTCATTATTTCGTTCCTTTGACCTGTTATGGTTTACACCATGGGGTCTATTCCTATAATTGTTTGTTTATTACCAATTTATAAAGTAACTAATTTGAGCTATAAATGATTGTAACTTACCTTAGGCTTAGTTGATGTTGTAAGTCTCAATCCTTCAAACATGCATAAAAACCCACTTGATTTCCCACTTGATTTTCCATATTTTCTTTGTGCATTAATGCCCATGTCTAAGGATGAGAAATAGGTATTTGTTAGATGATAGAAAAATATTGATATAAATTGGTTGTTAGATGTAGGCCATGCACATGAGCACAAAATTCTCATTGTATATGAGTGTTTAAAACATTAATTTGGTTTAAGAATAATTAAAAAAAAAAGATATCTGACCGTATCTTGTGTTTCCTTAAGTAAATCTAATAGCATTTTTTAAAAACCGGATTGAAATAGTTGGAAGATTGGTTAAACTAGTAACAATCGCCAATCAATGTTCATCTATTTAAATGCAAACCAATTAAAATCCACACCTAAATCCACTTATTTTAAGCGAGTGGATCAAAATCCGTGTAAAATCATAGCAAAACGACAAAATTGGATAAGAACTCGTCTCGTATCTTTGTTAGCCGACTGGTTTTTAAGATCAGACTGATTTTGTAGATTTTGTAAACTATAAAGATATGAAAAAACTACCATGAACAATTCATGCATCTTACATGGTTTATTTGTATTATATCTTACATGGCTTTACACATGAGCTTTTATAATATCGATCAATCCAATTATTTATACCTAAAAAAGGTATAATTTGGATATTATTTTGTTAAGATTTCCCCCTAAATTCCACTCTCTAGTCTTGTATGATGTGACAATCATTAACAAGGGTCATTGATAGTGTCTTCTTGTTACCTATTTTTCTCCTTATTGATTGGCATTTAATCCTACCCCTTTTTTTCTTTGAAAAATTTAAGTAGGTGATGAATTGACTACCCTATTGATGACTTGATGGTGATTGTCATTCAGGGGTTGATGTACCTTATTATAAAGGGTAGCCTTCGCTATTTTTCGCGCTCTAGCGGTAGTGTAAATTTGAAAAAAAATTACTTCTTTTTATTTCGTTACTCCTTTCTTTTAAAACGTTACCCCTATGAAAGTTTTTTAGCTCCGTCACTGTTGACATTTTAAAATTTGTTATATATATATATATATAAAGAAAATTAAAGTCAGTGGCATATAAAAGACGTCGTTCATTGTGACAGATGATGCTAGTGTGCTTCCTAGTCTTCTCCACTTCACCTTAATGGAATATAAATTTGAGAAGTTGAAAAAGATAGATCATAAATGGGTTTATTTTATTTTATCTATTCTCATTTGAGTCTTAACAACGCAAAATTATTTATAATTATTTTTTATATGTAAATTTCTAGACTTTCTACACGCACAAAATAAAAACTAGTTTATACAGCTTGGGCTCAATTCGGCTAGGCTCTTTTACACTCCCACGTATATCCTTGATTAATGATGGACTTATAAAAACATATCCACACAATACATGATTGTGAAAGATGTTAAATTAGGTTCACACATCTTCTTAAGGTTTTAAGGGGACACATTTTGGTGTTATAAAAATATATAATTAAAAATGAAAACTCCATTTAGACATACTAAACTAATAGGATGAACCAACGCAAGCTAAACAATATTTGGGTCATAATTGTCTACCACTCAAGCCAACTCAACTCAGGAGTTGATATTATCTCGGTTCAAACTCGCTGTAGAACAACCCTACTTATAATTAATGGAGAAATCACATAAATAACGATTCTTTTCTAGATATGTTCAACACAATATATGGTATGAAGAATCCCCGTATAGTTGTGAGACACACGACTTCATAGTTGTGCACATATTTAGTTTGCGTAAGCCATCTTATATACATCAAGTTCTTGTTAACTAGTGTGTACATAGATATCAAGTTCTTGTTAACTAACCACTACCAAAAGGGTTGTGTAATGACATTCCACGAGTGAGTGAAAAACTAATACACGATATAACGTCGTGTATCACATCCATTTAAGTCACGCGTCTCTTGATTTTGTGAGGATTCTTTTTCATCTATAATTTTGGTATAACATACCTTAAAAAGATTTTTATTTTGATAATTTTATCTATATAATATATACACTTTCTTTTAATGGTCGGTAGGCGAAGATGAAGAGTAAAACTTTAAAATAGTCATCCATTTCTAGTGGGATCATTTCCCTTTAGATAAGTTTGGTAACTATCATGTCATTATTGAACAATAATTTTAATAATTAAACAATGTCTACTTGTACTTCACCTTAAGAGAGTGTACGCTATGATACTTTATAACTAAACAATTTATGAACCTTATGTGATGGTTTAAATGTATTTATATGGTACCCTAATGATATTAAAGCAAGTTTTTGTCCATATTGTTGTTGTTTAGCATGTATATAGAACCCAAATTAACGTAAATCACTTTAAAGATAGTTATAAATTAAGGAATCACTTTGTAAGAGTCCACTTTCTACATTATTTTTATTATTTTATCTATATTTTCTTTGACTTCTTCGAAACTATGTAATGACCACATGGATATTTTTTTATAACGCTAATGCCCAAATGAGTTACAATTATATATTGAATTTGATATAAACTATAAAAAATGGCTTTTTTTATTTACGAAAGATTTAATTATCATTCGGTGAAAACAAAATAACAAGAATCCATGCTTTTAAAAGCAGTATCATGAATATCAATATTCGAATCAATACATGTTTGAAAACGACAACATGCAAATACACATAACTTTTTTATGTAACATTATGATAGAAAATTTAGAATAGTATATATAGTATAATGAGCCCGAGATATGTAACGGAAACCTGGTGTTGATTAGAAAATCCTAAACAAAAAGTCATTATATACCCTAAAAATATGTCGATTCGTATATTACATCGATCAAAATTACAAAAATGAATATCGGAAACGGTTTCTATAGAACCGACACTAGTACCGTAAGTTGTTCGTAAAAGATTGGGTATGGTACTATAAATTCGTTTTTTTAATTTTGTAAGAAATATATATGAGACATAATTTTTATTGAACAAATACCAACATATAATAAAAGAATATTAAGTCTTTTTCTAGAGTATAATACATAGTAGATAACAGCATATTATTTTAATGTAAAATGCATAACTACTTTTCGATAAACTTTTATAATAAGTGTTGTTAAAAAGTTTAATAGAATACCTTTTTTATCATTCAAGTAATATCACATTTAATAATACGTTTACATCATATTTTGGTTGGTTAGTTTAGGAATTCTTTAGTTAAAATAAGTAAATTTAGTCACCCTTGCATTGCGGTATGCCGATTCAATTTTTTTTAAATGAAAACATACATTATAAACATATCACATGTGCAGTTTTATATCGAAACGTAGCAAAATAAAGCATTGTATTGGTATTTTGGAAATCACGGTAAAGTTACGTCGTAATTTTTTAAAGTCATATAATTAGATCATGTAAGACCGTAACTTATCCAAATTTATGATAAATAACTACACATGGATTACTCAATGTTTCAAGAAAATAAAAATTAAAATATGAAGCTAAAAAATTAAGGTTTATAATAAAAGAATAATTTTATATAATTATTAGTTGTTATCTACTTAAAAAGTTAAATAAATGAAAAATATAAAAAATAAAAGATACATAAATTTTAATTTTAGTTGAGGGTGAGGGAAAGCCACCAGCCATGTGGCAAACTCAGAAATCTAAAACTCTTGTGGTGAAAGTAAAAAAAAAAAAGAGAGAGCCAAAAGCCACATGACACACTGTGGCTTGTGGTTGTGGTTGTGGTGAAAATATAAAATACAAGCATGGTTTTTGAAACAGGAAATCAAATTATTATTTTTATAACATAGGATAGAGATGCTCATCAATCATCGAAACTGACTGAAATATCTAAACTGAAACAAGTCAACTGCTTTGATTGGCTTGAAAATTATACGATTCAACTCACAGTTTGGTTATTGGTTATGACGGTTTGATGGCTTGGAACTTAAAATATGTCGTGTAAACTGTAACAAACAAATTCTTAAAAAAATGTGTTTAGAATTAAAACCTAATTGTATATGTAATATTGATTAAAATAGATTATGATTAAAAGGCTAACTTAGGAAATAACATGGCAAGGCCTATGAATAGCAAAATGGTAAATGTGTATAGATACCACCTGATAAACTAAAACGTCCACTCATTTGCAAAACCTCATTACCTAAGATTAAAGAGAGTAAGTGGAAATCGGTTGATTTTGGCACGTATCCTCGTGTGGAACTAGTAGGGAACAATCACATGAGTGTTTTGCATCATATTCAAGCATCGTGGTGCATGTCAGGGATTGTTATAACTTATTTGTTGAAGGTGTGAAGCCCAGGTTAGGGTTTTGGCAAAAAGAGGTATGAAATCATGCAAAACTTCGCATGTTATTAATGTTTGAAGCTTGAAATAATGTTATCGGTTGATTCTTATGCATTTCCAACAGGAAAGTTATGATCTTGACCTTGAACAACCTCGTATCTGAAGTCACCACTATTAACGTATTTCTACGGTTTTTTATAGGTACTTTCCGTTTAATACCTTTTTCGCTTGTAATGTTAGGTATCATGAAGAACTTTTCGCACGTAAAGTCTAGTTTCCGCGTAATCTATATTAACACGACTAATAGAATTATCGTGCGAATAGGTACATAAAATGTATGAATATGCGAAATGTATGAGTGTGTGAATAGTATAACTAGCGAAATGTTGCCAAATGAGCGAAAGCTCAGCCCGCAAGAAAAATAACCTTTTGTATGGGAACATTTCATGCGAAAAGCCTCATATTTCGCATGGTTGACATGTGGTCTTGATCATATTGACTTAGTGGTCGAGGGTTAGATCGTTCATCATATTAAGTATTGAAGCCATTTCAAATGTGAGTTATGGATGCTCCTATTTACTATTTTGGGTTGATTTGCATGTTATCATATATGTTCACGATTGAAACCAAATGTGGTGATTGTTAGTGGTTACACACGCTTATGCTTGATGTTGCATGTTTATAATTAATGTTATGTGATAGGTTTTAAATCTTATATGATTGATGATAAATTGTTGATGTTTAGCATTCGTTGCTAGAACTATTGATGACAACATTGTGGTAATGGGAAGTCATATGCGGGTATGAGTTTGCTTGGCTTTGTGACAAGTAGTCGATGGTGAAGTTTGTTGCAAAACTTGATGTCTATCTAGATGACTGATATTCACCTGCATTATTGATGTTTAACATGGATTAACACTACTTTTCAACTGTTTTTACTCAAAGTGATAACTCGGTGTTTTTAATTTAAACCTAACATCCTATTGACCTTAGTTGACTTGTTTATGAACTTGATTGTTATGTTTTTAAACGAATGACGTGACGTCTTGGATGTTTGATGTTTTTCCGCTACACTTGTATAACATTCATCAGTTTAAGAACTATGATTTGATATTTGAATCTAATTGTAAAGTCTCTCGGGTTTGGGGCCTACATAAACCAAACTCGATGTTTAACATTTATTATCCGTTTAGGAATATGCTATATGTAGTATTATATGAACAATCCTTATAAGTAAATTTAAAAAAAAAATTCAGAATTACACTTCTATAAATATAACAAAATGGATTGCAAATCATCAAAACTGGACCGTCAAACCATCACATTTGTCACGCCCGACATTATTTCAAAGAATAGTAAATTTGCACCAAATTTTTCATTAAAACTAATAAAATCAATCCATTAACACCACATGTATACAACCTGGTGTTTGAGATGATCTTTTAGTCTCGTGACTTTGCTTTGAAAGTTTGTTGTTGAATCAATATTTTAGTTACTTTTATTCTTATGATTCCTTGTGGTTTGATTATATTTTTTATATTTTAATGTTAAAAATATAAATCATAAATACAGTTATTAACTTTTATAGGGTGACAGAATAAACGGGTGCCAAATTATATGAACTGATATGGGTATATGATTATAGGATGAAATAAAATGAGATATTTATTTTGTAAACTCACCTCTTTGATAAGTTTATTGTAAGATTAAATATATTATATTTATAATATTTAATTATATAGCTATTATAATCATTTATATTATATTAGATCAAATATATTAAACCTATTATATATTAGTTGGTAATTGTTGATGGACCATATTACCCTTATTAACTAATTAGGTTTCATTCTGGGTGTTTATATAAGGAGATGATTAGAGAGGTTTAGCGTTAGACAATTACAATAACATCTTTATCATCAAAATCGCCACCTACATCTCTCTCTCCATAACCATAACCGAATTCAACCCTAGTTCGGTTGTCACCATCATAATCTTACACCCTAAAGAGGAACCAGATCACACTGACAAAGATGTCGAACTCCATGGATGCGTCTCTGATTGGATTCTCTGCTGGTCTGTCTACCGTCACAGGTATTTCATTCATGTTTTCCATTATGTTTAAACAGAACTGATCAACATTTATAACTTCTTAACATTTATATATGATTTGCAATTGCTATTGATGCTAATGTTTGTTACCCAATCTTAATCTTGTTGATTAGTTATCTATTTAAAAAATTATATATTAATCGATTAGCCATGGAATTTTCCTAACTCTATTATTTGCATTAAATTATTATTTTTTTCTCACCTACTTTATCCAAAATCAAGCATGTATTAACACCCCTAAATCATATTCAACCAATATTATATATTTCATACAAAACAAAAGTTAACAATAGGTCTACTACTTAATTGCAGGCTCGTTGACTAAAAGCACGGTGTCTACGTTAATTCGTTATGGTCGTTTGGGTATGCAATATCTAATTGCTCGATTTAAAAAATATATTCTATAATGTATGGTCATTGGAAATTTAATACACTTCAGTTTAGAGCCCTTAAATTTTTATAACAAAAACAATTCAAACTGAAGCACATTTTATGAATTATATAACATGAATAATACATAAAAGTACGATAATTTTGAGAATGCACATGATTATTATATTATTGTAAAATGACAAAGGATGATACAGTTACAAGGTTTGTGACATGTTTCTTTTTGTCTAGTGGTTTGACTGTTAAGAAAGTATATATAGTAGAGCATTAACTATCTTCATATAAAAGTAGTGGTGGATCCAGCTCTGATGAATCTACTTGGATTGAAAAAAAAAATAGGAAAACAGTGAAAACCTTATATGATTTGAAAAAAATTAGTGAGAATCTATCAAATGAACCCACTAAAACAAGTTTCTGAAAAAAGTTATAACAAAAGAAAATATTTACAACTAGCATCTACAAAGTGTGGATATAAATGATATTAGGCCTATTGTTAGACCCCACACCTCTTCTCCCAACCCTCCGGTGATGCGTTTAGAAACTTTTTATCGGTGTCATCATGTGTACAACTACATTCTACAAAATGTGGATATAAATGATATTAGGCCTGTTGTTGAACCCCCCCCCCCCCCCCCCCTCTGGTGATGGGTTTAGAAACTTTTTATCGGTGTCATCATGTTTCAATTTTGGATGCTTAGTGGTTTTTCCTCTCAGGGGTTTTCATAGTTGAGTCCGCGTGAGAGGTTATGTCTCATATAAACTACTTATTGTATAAAACGAATTGAAGCACCCTTTTTTTTCAGCTAGAATAAAAAGATAAACATGAACTTAAATATTGGTTTTGACACGATATGGATGTTCTCTTATATAAGCTCAGTAACAACATTTTCAATGGATGCTTTTAAAAACAGATCCGTGAGGCACTCGTTTATTATAAGTTCTATAAGAGCATCTTCATTGGATCCTTTTAAAAATGGATCCAGGTCACCCCAATACAAGAGGTGCCACTCTCACAACCAAAAGCGTGTCCAAGGGTCTTTGTCCCCACACTAAAGCCTCTCCATCTCTCATCTTAAAAATAAACATAGGATATGTATTGGCTTTAGGATGTTTACATGATTTTTTAAATTAACAAAGTCTAAAACGTTGATACTAGTGACAAAAAGGTTTGGCTAGGGTTGGAACTCTCCTCCCATTGGAAGAATAATTATATCATTTTGTACAAGTCAATTATTTGTTTTCTAATAACTTGTTTGCATCATGCATATAGCTTAAATGTCTTACTTAGTTAACAAACCTATTTGGCTTCATTAATTTTCTAAACCGCATTTGTTTTCTAGTTACAGTTTAAATATTTGTATTAAAAAATATAAATTATGAATTACATTTTATAATTAATTAACACACACACACACACACACACACACACACACACACACACACATATATATATATATATATATATATAATATATATATATAATATCACCATCAATACTGTTATTATTATTACATAATAACTGTTTAAAAAAACTTGCTATTATTACATAAAATATGAAAGTAGAAGATATATTATCTAAAATGATTATTAGTTTAGAGTAAATTACTTTCAAAAACCAGTAATAAAGTGTATTTAGTATTTGAATTCATGTAGACCAGGAGATCACACTCATAATGGGAAATTATTTTTATCTATCACGAGTAAGTGTGGAGTTATCTTCTTTATTTTATCCAAATCAATACATCTAAAATACCTTTCTTTTACATACGTCACATCTAAAATATGTTGATGGTATTCAAGATATAACATTCTAAAATACGTTTCTTTTTCGTACGGGACGTCTAAAATGCGTTGTTGATGGCATTCAAGGTGTAACATTTTTTATGTCCGAATATCTTTCACGTGGATGAAGTGAAACCATGCGATAATTGCTTAAGGTGTCGAAATAGATCACGTTTTTTAAAACATATTTTGCATTTAAGAAACAACTTTTACAAAAAAAAAAAAAAAAACCCACACACACATCTCTAACACAAGAATTTATTTCTCTCTAGAAAAATACAGATATTATTCTTTAAATTATTTATCAAACATTATTTTTTAATCATTGACGTTTTACAAACATTATAGTCAAATAATGTTTCTTGATTTCCAATCTCAATCACCCGCTTCGAGATATCTTAGGATGTAAAATGACGTATTTTGTATTATATAAACTTATAATATAATATAGCAACTAGAGCATGTATTTGCTTGACATGTTGGCAAGTTTATTCATGAATGTGGGTCCCACGGTTCCCATATCCTGGCATGCCAAGTGTCCTTTCTTCTTAATTTATCAGGTGGGTTTTATGTGAAACAAGTAAAAATCACAAATCACAATATACTCATATAGAATTATAGATACATTACAAAATGAGTATATAAAATAAATAAATAAATAGGTATAGTGATAAATGGACAATTGGACAGAGTATAAAACAAAAGAAAGAAATATAAAAATATAGGAAAAAATTAAACTCTTAATCAAGTCAAAACTATGTGTTAGTGCCTAAATCCGCACCGACTGAAGTGGCAGACTAGAAAAGCACCAAGATTTGATTCAGATTCCTCCTCTTATTGCTATGATGTTGGTATTAGAATGTGCATATATTCAGTGGCGGATCTAGAAAATCCTCGTAGGGGTAACGTTTTATATAAAGGGGTAACGAAATCGAAAAAACGTCAAAAAAATGTCAAATTTTTCCAAAATTTACACTACTGACGGAGCGCCAAAGGGTAGCGGAGGCCACCCCTTCCCCTAAGGTAGGTCCGCCCCTGCATATATTTAAGGATTAGAATATTCTTTTATCATTTATGGAGATAATCCCTTCATGATTTACGTTTCCATTCATTGTAATTGTAACACCACACACCCTATTTAAAGGGCTGTGATTATGTAATGAAGGGCAATCAATTATACCATAATCTCAAACATTGATAGTTGGTTCCTCTTGTTGGATCATGGAGTGAAGGCTGCATCCATAAGAAAAGCTCGTTAGAGGGCTCCCGAGGGATTTCCCTAAGGGAACTCCAACGCTCAAGGGAGAATCATCTTAGCATGATAAATATAAGCATAACTTTATAGTATAATATTGAGAGGAAGGACCTCCTATTTATACGAGGTTTCTTGGGCATTAGCCCTAACGTCGAGCTTATCAGAATTGGCCCAGTGAAGCATGTCTCGCATGCTAGGCCTCTGGTGGCGGATCCAAAAACTTTTTTCAGTGGGTTCGTTTTGGTAGATTCTCACTAACTTTTTTCAAATCATGGTTCTCACTATTTTTTCCAATCCGAGTGGGTTCATGTGAACCCACAAGACAGGGCTGGATCCACCACTGGGTCCGGTTATGAGGGTAGCTCAACAATATGAAACTTAGTTGTGGTTACAAGAGGCAAAAGAAAAATCATACCAATAAATAAAAAAAAATATATTCTTTAGTTGAGTATAGTATTAAATTAAAAAAAAAAGATTTAAAAAGGGTTGATGCATCTGCATACAACGGTATGTCTAACACAAGCATTATGTGCCTTCGTTGTCGGAATTTTACGTTTTTACATTCATCCTGTGGTACATGAATCGCGCCCTAACGACTCCTCATGTTTTTAGAAAAATTTATTCTTTTTAAAAACATACAATGGCATCAACTCTTATTTGTATGACATACAAAATGAAATAAAGTAAAGTATATAAATATGCAAAGTTTTCGGAACAAATAGTACCATCACTTTAGTGGCAGGGATAGAAAACAAATAGGGAAATTTCAAAGGATTGGTTGAGTGTTGGCTTGGCCATGTGCAATAATACCACATGAATTCTCAGATCTGTTGACAGTCTTGACAAAATGGCTACAGAACACAGCATAATTGGGTCCAGAAAACTGAACCCATCTAATATAGTTCATGAACAATGGGTCCCATTTGAATCACTAGAAAAGACCTGCCAGTTTAACCAACTGACCCATTTGTGTTTCTCATATTTCATGAATGGTCAGGACCAAAACACAACCTTTGGACCGGTCTAGTCAAAACCCAGCCCATAAAAGTACAAGTTGTGTATCGGTATATGATAAATATCCATGGTGTGATCATTACAAAACCAATTAGTAGGGAATTGCTCTTAACAAGGATAAGCACTTGTACGTTGATCGGATGTGGTGGAAGAGAAAAAGAGGGCTGCTTAAGCGGTTAACTGTCTAATGTATCACATTTAAAGTATTAGGTACACGTGTTTATGTAGTTACTGCAGGATCCTATTTAAAATTGGTTGTGTATTGAACGTCCCTTTATATATGTGTATATCGGTGAGGGAGAATGATATTTACAAACCATATACCAATTGTCCCTAAGGGGACATCCTAATGGTAAAATGTTGTGGTTCACAACCAAAAGATTATGAGTTCAAATCCTGCAGAGTGGAGGTTGTGTATGTATCCTATAAAATCTAGAAATTGTTGTTCAAAAGAACTTCAAAAACCACTTTAAGTCACATAATGCAGATGTAGGATAATGAGTAGTAGAGAGAGGAGACAATTTTACGTAACTGTCTTGTTTATCATATTCATAGCAACAAGTACACATGCATTGTCTGTTCTCATATTTCTATACGTAAAATTGGTTTTGTATCAAGTCAATTTATTTGCATTTCAGTGTGCGTTAATTATGATTAATTGAATTGCATTTGTCATGGAATGGGCTACTTCTGATTAGAATTGGATGTATTGGGTACGAGGTCAAACCGAAGTTGAACACAGCGAAGATCATCAGTGACGAAACACATGAGAAATGGACCCGGAAAATAGCTCAGGCGTTGGTCAACGCCAAACCACTCAAGACACCTTGTTTTCGAGCTTGAATGAATGTCAACCAATTTAAACACTATTATATAAACTAGTGAATACTTATAATTATAATTATGGTTGAACTAGCGAATACGCTAAAAACGAGAGCTTTAGATCAATGTAAAACTACATCCAATCAATCGGATAAGTGAGTTGTTTTCATTAGTACTTAACAACCTTGAAATCAACAGTCCCTAAACATAAATGGTTCACTCTATTTTCTACATATTAGAATTCAAACAAATCTTGAAGATTAGATATCCTAATCCTCATACTCAGTCTCTTCATCATCATCTTCATACTTATTAATATTTCCATAACCCCATTGAGCTTCACCATCATCCCGGTCTTCTTCTGTTTCTTCACTATCTTCTTCCTCATGCAAATCTTTACCCACACCCCACGGTTGCTTGTTAACCACGCTCGTTGAAACACGATTAACAAACGGGGTCTTTTGTTTTATAACTTTAGCTGGTGGTAGTTTATAATCCGGGTTGGGTCGGTTATGTTTATGTGATTTAACGTTGGCACGTTTTACCACATGTACATCATGATCACTACCCGCATCCATTTCGTTTTCATGGGCATTTTTGGTATTTCCTTCTGGAAAATGGCCCGGATGTTCTCTTTTTAAATGAAGATTTAGTTTGTATTCATGGATGTAAGCTTTCTCACATCCTTCATATGGACAAGCATATGGACGGAGGGATGATGCAGAAGCGTATGATGTGCTCAAAGCTTTTGTTGACTTTTGGAGCTGTTTTTCTACGGGTTGAATGTGGATATACTTGATGGGTGCCTCTACCATCGTGCTATTGTTGTGCTGCTGAAATTTCTAAAGAGATTTAGATCATGAATGTATACCCTATGCAGTTAATGCGGTAAAATATCGGATATCGGTCAAATTGAAATATAGGTTATCCCGGTAAGATATCGATAATTTTAATATAATGCAGAATTTAGATATATAGCAATTTAACACCAATAATTCAGTGATATATTGGTTATATCGGTCAAATATCGGTTATATCGGTCAATATCGCCGATAATATCGGTACTGATATTCCGACCAATATTTGAGACCGATATTTTACTAAGGGACCGACATGACCGATATTAACTGCATAGTGTATACCATATCATATCATGACTTAGTGAACAACCCTCTTGATTGTGAACACTAGTGAGCTAATCCTAGCTCTTGATTATCAATACACAAGTGTAAATCAATGGCCAAGATTTGATGATTAAAATACGCTAGTGTATTTTACACTTTGACGATGTAAATCAATGGCCAGGATTTGTTCACTCAGTTCACAAATACACTAGTTTTCACTCTAGAACCCCACCCTATATATATGTGTGTGTGTGTGTTGTTTGACTAGAAGTGGTAAAAAAGTCAAAACATCGACCGACAGTCAAAATGCGGTGCTTGCTATAGAACATAGGGGAGGCACTGACCTTTTCATGGTGAGATGTCATGTGATTCTTTAGCTTGTATTCATGAGCATATCTCTTTCCACATCCAGAGTACGGACACAGATGATAATTTTCTTGCGAATGAGTTTTCATGTGTGATCGTAAATTGAAATCCAGCGAAAATGCCTGGAAAAAGCGTTAGTTATAGTAATCAAAACGACCAATCTAAAAATAGAAATAAAAACGTTGCTAACGAGTGAGAGTTATCACCTTACCACAGCCTTCATGAGGACAAACAAAATCTCGCTCACCCGTATGAATAAGAAAATGTCTCTTTAACTTTGAGCTATCCAAGAATTTCTACAACATTAGCAAATGAATATTGATGGTATCAATTTTCTATAACCAAAAGACAATATAAAAACTAATAGTAAAATGTCATTTTCGTCCCTGAGGTTTGGTCACGCGACTTTCGTCCAAAGGTTTGTTTTACCGCATCTGGATCCAAAAGGTTTAAAATCTTGCTATCTTCATTTGGCTCGTTAACTCCCTCCATTTTCTCCGTTAAGTCAGGGGTATTTCCGTCTTTTTTGTTAACTTAAAGGGCAATTCAGTCTTTTTCACTATATGTAAAAAGACCGAATATCCCTGAAAAAGACTGAACTACCCTTAACAAAAAGACAGACATATCCCTGACTTAACAGAGAAAAATAGATAGCTCATGAGCCAGATGAAATAGCAAGACTTCAAACCTTTTGGATCCAGATGCGGAAAAACAAACCTTTGAACAAAAGTCGCAAAACTGGCCAAACCTCAGGGAAGAAAATGGCATTTTACTCGAAACACAATAACTAATAAAATATGAATGTTTCCATTTTATTAGATAAATTAGTTACCTTTCCACAATTCTCATAATGACACACATATTGTCTATCTCCATGAATGTGAGAATGCTTTCTTAGAGCCCCAGCATCAATAAACGTTTTTCCACACCCTTCATAGCTACACAAGAAAAGAACTTCGGTTGTTGGTTCGGGTTCGGATGATACAGAGTCGACCTCTACCTCTTTTGACTTTTCTTTCATGGCCTTCAGTTGACTCTCTGTGGTTGTAAAAGACAAAAACCCTAACCTTAGAGACGATAAATCATATAATAATAGCTTAGACGTGCTAAACTAGATTGAATATACTGTTGGGATTGCTTATTTAAACAATTGATGGTTAAGAAGATAACACCTTCTTGAAAACAAATTATTTTACACTAGCGGTAAACTAGTCGTTAAAATCAGCCAAGAATAACTGAAATTCGCAAAGCTAAAACTGGTTAATGAACACGATTTTTTTTCTTTCAAGGTGTAATATGCAGATAAGTTGTTTAAATGAGCAATGCCAAACACCCGCTTGCTGAAGTCGGGATATAGAGACATAATATTGGCGTTAGAAGTCCGCTAGTGTCATTAATGTGATGGTTTTACTCGAATTTAGGGGTGTAATTAAACGAGTAGAAGAAAATAGTGTTTGGATGAACTTATCTTGTTTGAAGTTGTAATAATCACATGATAAAATGTTTGAAGACATTAATGGTTGAAATGACCAAAAACTGGAATCTTTTTCTTTGTGAAAAAAAAATATAAAAATAAAAACAGTTTAAAAACTAAATTAAAAAAAAATATGTTTATCCAAACATCAAAATAATCAGATTATCAATTCCAAATACCCCCTAAAACTTGTTTGTTATCTTGACCACCAATGTCATGTGCACATTATAACCAGTTTGGCACCATTAAGCTTAAAGTAAATATCATTATGACATGAGACACATGTTTAAATACACATTTAATTATATCAAAGTAGGGGGAGGTCCATTTGAGAAGAAAATTAAATTAAGAAGAAAAAGAACATTGGGTACAATTGTAAAACATTCAATTGTTTTTCTCTCATCTCATTTATTATTATATTTAACTAATTAATTAGTCATAAAGACTATCATCCTCCACACTAAAGTTTTTTCCTACACATATCAAAATTTATCATACACGTTTTGAAATTTATCCTACATAACTCGTAATTCATCCTACACACCTCGTAATTTATTCTACACTTTAAATTATTATTTTTTTCTTCTTTGAAAAAATATATTTTTTGAAAATAAGTTACAAGTTTAATGTAGTTAGCTATTAAAAAGGAAGACTAACAATTAATGATCTATCTAAGTTTACCAATATACCCTTACACTAATATCAAATACAAAAATTAAATGAAGTAAAATAAATGATTCTTATTGGTTGAAATTTCTTCTTTTTTATTCTTACAAAAAATTTCTTCTCATTTGAACCCTCCACTATCAAAGTAAAAGCTTAACTTGCAATAAAAACTAACCTGTGACCCATTTCAAAACCAAGCACTTGCCACCTGTTGTCACTACATCTTGCGGTACCCTAAAGAAAGAATGATCATGTTAGTACAAAATCTTTACAATATTTATAATGATGTAGTTTTTTCAACAACAATTCCTAGATTTTCTAGGATAAAATACACCACAAACTGCGCCAAGCAAGATTTGAACTCCACTTTTTTTTTGAAGGGCAAGGAACGACATGCCAACCACCGTGACACCGGGCGCTGTGGCCAAGGTCGACTACTCGACCGCTGTCAGCCCCTTGGCTCTCCTAGATGCGCAGAAACCCGACCTCCACCCGCCCGAAGGCACGACAGTGGAATAATCGGTAAAACCTCGCCTCCAATCCAAGACGAACTGGCGCCACCCGTATTCGCCCTTCACCGGGATGCCGCAGAAAATAAAAGGGAGAGTGGGAGTCGAACCTGAGTCACAAGGAACACCAAGTTTTTCCCCAACCACTCCACCACTACCTCATTGGCATTGGAACTCCACTTAACCACCCAAAAGTCCACTTGAGAACATAAATTATATTCATTATGTACATCATAAAGTGTTTGTTGTTGATGAGAAGTTACCTTGGCATTTAAACAAACACTTTATGATGGAATGAAATCTTAAATGGAATTTGGATGGAACTGGAATTTAGATTTCATTCCTTATGTTGTTTGTTTCAACAAAGTAAGGAATTGGAATCTCAATTCCATTCTTGATCGTGTTCGTTAGCAAAGGAATTGGAAATGAATTCCTTTAAATTCTTTAAACTAAAGGAATTCAAAATCCTTCCAAATTTTAAAGGAATTCAAGTAAAGTCATTGGAATCCAACCAATGTCTGTAACGTCTCAACCCGAACTCATCCGTCGCCAACACGCAACGCCTCGCCCCAACCCGCCGCCTACCCGCAAAAATTCAACCTGAACAGCCCGTGCCGACCCACAACGTCTTGACGCGACCCGACCCAACCTAGCATTGACTGGACTCGTCTAGACTCGGCCCGTTAACGATCCAAAACATCTTGACCCGACCCGTTAAAGACCCTAAACATCTCGACCAGACCCGTTAATGACCCAAAACATATCAAGCCGCCCCGGCCAGTTAACGACTCGAAACGTCTCGACTCGACCTGGCCCCCCTTAACGACCCAAAACATCTCGATCCAATGTGGCTCATTAACGATCTGAAACGTCTCGACCCAACCCGACCCATTAAGGACCCAAATCGGCCCGTTAACGACCCAAACTGGCTCAACCTGTAACATCCGTCGAAAAACGGGTTTCCAAAACCCGCTTCGTTTATTAATCGAATATCCAGTTAAAAATTTTCGTTGCTTATTTAATGCTCAAATAAATTTTAAACGATACATAATTAATAAATAGATTAGAATTTAAGAACCATAATTTAAAATTCCTAATAATTAATGAATAAAAAAAAATATTTGCAGACGCCGGGTTTCGAACCGGGGTCACTCTCAAGACCAAACACAATGGACACTGCTACACCACATACTCAACATCTGATATGACCTAATCAAATAATCTTTTATACTCTCGGCCAGGTTCAAAATGCCGCCCAATGTAACGGCACCCAGTCAACCGGAAATCACCAAGATTTCCGTTTCTCTTCAATTGATCACGAAATTTACTCTCTATCAGGCACCTAGACTCAAACCGAGCCAAAACCACAGTCAATTGATCTGCTAACATCTCGCCATAACCGTTTTGACCGGAAATTCTCTAAACCGAAACCCAATCCAAGCTATCTCTCTCATCTATAAATAGGAGCTCTAGAACTCTTTAGAATTGCACATACACACTCTTAAACCTTCTCGCAACTCTCTGTTCACCAGAAAACACTTGTCGGAAGATCTGCACTTAACGGAATCTCGCCGGAAAACCGAAAAATCCTTGTCGGACATAACACTATAAATACAAACCCATTTGCTTCTTAGTCTGAACACACACACTCACTCGCTCATCACTCGGAAGTTTCTGTTAAAGTTTGGTCATCAGTTTTGCTCCGAGCCGTCGGAATCAGTCGCCGGAGGCATCAAGATTCCGCATTTTCCAGTTGGTATGCAACCTTAAAACCTTTCTATGTCATTACACAATCTTTTCAAATAACCAGAACTGATACAGATTCCTATAAGTCGAAGTTCAGTTCTGGGTCATGTTCTAGGAAGAAGACGAAGTCAAGTTGCGTTTATAATTAATCAAAAACGGGTTATAATCGGGTTAGACACACAGTCCAGCGGTGGACTGTGTGCATTTTATACGGAAGATACCGAGTTCGATACTCGAACCACACCGATCCACTGAAATTAAATCCATTGTTTTTAAAACCAATCAGATCGCTTCACAGAAAGTGGTTAAATAAAATAAAAATCCTATCTTATACGGGTTAGACACCCAACCCAGTTGGATGGGCTGGGTGCGAATCAATACGAAGGTCGCGGGTTCGAGTATAGTATGCGCACCGGTTCGATTAGTTTAAAAACCTTTTTAATTAAATAAAATTCTGAATAATCCAAATAGTATATAAATATAATTAAAATCAGAAATATTTCGGGTTAGACACGTAGCATAGTTGGTAGAGCTGCGTGCACGCGTACGGGAGGTCACAAGTTCGAACCTCACTCAGCGCACATAATTAACACGGTCCGACCGGTCAACGGTCAACGGTCAAAAAAGTCAAACTTTTTTATTTTATTTTTATTTATTTATTTTATTTAAAAATCAATTAAAAACACTTAAAAATAATATTTTTGAAGTTAGAAAATTTCCTTGAACTCATAAAAATAAATCTAACAATCCCATTAAGAACACTAATTAAAAATATTAATCTCAAATAAAGTTTATTTATTTATCGAATTATTATGTTATTATTTAGGTTAGTTTCTCTCGTGGTTAAATCCCAATTCGTGCATTCATCATCAATCCAAGAAACGCACCCACTGTGAGTGAATTCTTACAAATTCCCCTTTTTATTCATGTTTTGGGGTGTATCATGTGTCGCTTAAATTAATTCGCTTATTCAAACTCGTGCCATTACCATTATATAGTCTAAACTTATAATGTAAATATTGTTTGTTGTGATGTGTGTTTACATATTGTCAAGTTACGTGCAAATCATTCATTAGGCCCATCAGTTCCTCGTGGGAGACGAGTTGAACATCGCGTGCCTCAAAATCATTCATTAGGCCCATCAGTTCCTCGTGGGAGACGATTTGAACATCGCGTGCCTCAAAATCAATCATTTGGTGTATGTGTGTGCAATAATTAATATTATGTGTTTTGTGATTAAATTTACATCTACGTTTACTCATATGTGGTTATGCACTTCATTTTATAATCGATACAATAAACACGTTTAAATGTTTTCATGGGATTCACTCGCCAACTTTTTGTTGACCCAAAAACCCTATTTTTACACATGATACAGGTGGACAGGTTGAAGCAAGGGACACGTAGGAAATTGCCTTAGAAGAAAAATAATGAAGTCTTGAAGGATGTATAGAACATGTTGTACTTGTATTATTGATTGTAATGATTCTCCTTTAAAAAGAAATAATAAATATGAAACTTTATAATAAATGTCATGAGCTTTGATGAAAACCCAATCATGCCCCGACTACCATTTCCGCTGCGGGTCGGGGTGTGACACAACCCATTGGCGAGAAGAGATCGGTAGATTCCAATTCATTTGCCAAACGAACACATCAAGAATGGAATAGAGATTCCAATTCCATCTCAGAAACCCTAGATACAATCCAACCCGTTAACAAGACCAAACAGGCTCGAAAATGCAGCAACAATCTACGTTCTTACAATGTCAAACTGAAAATTAAACTACACCCTAATTCTACTAATCTAGGTACTCATAAGCATACCAGTATCATTAAAACTGTCATTACCATCAAAATTTATCAATTAGGGCTTGCAAAATCACTGTCACACATACATACATATTATAGATACATAGCTAAAGTTGTAAAAGAGAAGAATGCTGTTACACTTACCATTCTTTGAACCACTTAACCGAAAGAGTTCTAGGGTTCGTGAATGTTCGTCGTTCGAAGAGGTTGGAGAAAGAGTGATGATGGTCCATAACTGCCGCAGACTTGGTGGGTTTGGTTCTGCTACTTGAAATGAACAGAATGGTTTGATTTGTGTATGGAATTGAAAAAAATTAGGGTTTCAACACGTTAATGGTGATTAAGATTAGAGAAGATATCGGGAATTTGTCGGTGATTTGGGAGTGAAGGTGATGGTGTTACGAGAGATGTGAGACTGAAGAGAAGAAACAAAAAGACATTGCGTCAAGGACAAATCTTCATTTTGATTCATGTTGGGTTATGATGTTAGTGGACTCAGGCCGGTTTGTTATTTGGATCCATGTTCGAGTTTGTCTTTGTTTTAACATCCCGAGTTTGAGCACGGTACCCGTTCAGTATTGAATATCGGTATCGAAAAATGGGAAAGTGGGTACCGGAACCGATTATACCCGGTACGGTTCGGTACCGGTACCAAATGCTCATCCATACTGTAAACGAGTCGGGCCGCTTCAAGCTGACGTCTTTGAGCTTGAGCTCGGCTCGCAAGTTAAACCTAACACTCGAGCTATTTCGAGAACAACCTCAAACGAGAGCTCGCTTCAACATCGCTTAAACTAGCCGGAGTTGGCTCACCAATGTTATCATCATTATTATTATATTATATGTAAAAAACTAAAATTTTGTTTGGTCTTGAGCTTTGTATTTCAGGTTCGAGCTCGGGCTTGGGCTCGTTAAGGTTCGGCTCGTTCGATCTTTTAACCAAGCTGATCACAAGTAGCTTTTGAACCTCTAGGCTTGTTTACACCCATACCCAATGTTTTAGATACCGGTTCAAATCGGCTACTATTTATTGTCCCGGTACGGTTGAGCCGGTATAAATAAGGTTTCGATATAGTATTCGAACCGTTGTTATATCCTGTAATACCGGTTCATACCAGCCTACCGGTTTAATCCCATGTTAAATATTTGAGTTTAAAATAGTGATAATAGTGAATTTCATCTTCTATGCGATCGACAGCTTAATGTATTCAACACTCTAATGTCATAAACCTATTGTAGACTTTTATATAATATGACTTTGTTGTTAAAATTGATATTTTTTATCATGGAATCATGTAGTTTTGGATTATTTTTAAGGAAAAATTGTATTTTAATGGAAAAATATAGGTATAGGTAATAAACCCGGTAGGATCGTCTGATACAACCCGATACAACGGGTTGAAAAGTTTCTAAGTCTAATATAATATATGCAATTTTTTTATATAACATTAACTCTTTTCTCTATTTTAAATCATCAAATCAAATTTTCCTACAATTGTCAAAAATATTAAAACTGGGCTTTCAGCAGCCCAACCCACTTCACAACACGCCTTAAAATTTTCACACATGCCAAGTTGGGCCAAGCCCATTCATCCAATGTTTTCACCTTCAAAAATTACAGTATATATTATTCGTTCGTCATCAAAAAGTTGGTACGGGCAGTTGATCCTACCATTCATTATCACCATTCGTCACTCCTTCAAGACCGCCCCGCACATCCGCTTGGTACGTATCTCTCAATCGTTCATCCTACCATTCTAATCAATCGAATCGTAATCTCGTTATTATTATATGTATACATAATAATTATATTGTAAACCATAGGGGAGTTGCAAAAGTAAAAAAAGTTTTATATTTCACTAGTATTGTATGTTTTTTTGAAGCGTTTTCTCATAACCCGCTGCAAAAAAAGGTAGTGTTTCAAAACTACTTTTTCAATATTACTTTTAGAAGCGCTTTGTAATTTTCATTTAATATTTTTTAAATGTTAAAGAACCATCTTTTTAAAAGCGTTATTATCTATTATTCTATGTAACATGAAAATAATTTAAGTTAAAATGTAATAATACTTTAATTTAAAATTAGTATTTAGTGGTGCGCCAAGTCCAAGATAATGAAATAAGTATAAGTACGTATTCATCAAATAAATTAAAAAAAAAACATGTTATGTATTGATTGATTTTGTTTTAAATAAATTGTTTTAAATCCCAAACATATTGTTATATATGTATTGCTTGATTTTGTTTTAAATAAAATTTTAAGGTATTATCTAGCACCAGAATAGACACAAAACAATTAAAATCATTAGGAAAGTCGAATGATACATACAAAATCCCATATTCACTTCCATATATAACATTTTTATTGTCACATCGTCTATTATTAATAGGTTGATACTAACACAACCTCTTGTCATAAACCAGTTATGAAGACATTCATGGGATCCAGATCCAAGGCGAAAAAGATCGAATACCCTGCATTTACGGTTGTACAATAAGCATAACATAAACTACCTATTCTGTAATCAGTGGCGGATCTAGAAAATATTCATAGGGGTAACCTTTTATAAAAAAAAAGGTAACGTAATCGAAAAAAACGTCAAAAAAAGGTCAAATTTTTCCAAAATTTACACTACTGCCGAAGTGCCAAGGGGTAGCGGAGGCTAGCCCTGCGCCTAAGGTATGTCCGCCCCTGTGTGTAATCATATGTTGTTCTCATATGTTTTGTTCTTCTTCTTGTTGTTTTAGAACTTTACCATCAAGGTGAATGTTAAAAAGTCATGGCATGATACAGTGAAAAGTGTGTTGAAAAGTGTTAAAGGTATGTTTCTGTTTAAATTTTAATGTTGTAAATAATATTATTTTTCCCAAGATTTGATAAGATTGTTGGTTGTTAGGAGTAACCACCTTCAGAATGGGAGATGACGGGTCGGTTAATATTTCGGGTTACATTGATCCAACCCAACTGTTGAAATGTCTTAAACAAGCCGGAAAAGACGTAGAGATGGTGCATTGGCAATATGGAGAATGTTCAAACAACTTGTTTGAAAACACAGAACCACCTGCGGTTGACAATGAGAACGGTCCAAACGGAGCGGGGGGCTATTACTTATATCCAGGTTTTGATGGGCATGGAAACGGTTATGGGTATGGGAACGCGTATGGGTATGACTATGGTTATCCGAGACATGCAAGTAACCATGGGTACAAGCATCTAGAATGTTCGGGAAATGCCCAGGATTGTAGCGGACATCACGTAAAACAACCAACGGATTTGGAAAAATCGGCTACTCAACAACCGAAGGATTCGGATAAATCCTCTTTCAGTCTTCCGAAAAGGATTCGTAGTTCTGGGAAAGATCTAATACTAGGTGAAAATACTCCAAAATGTTGCAGGATAATGTGATTAAATTTGTAGGACACAGGGCGGACCTACCTTATTGGCAGGGGTAGCCTCCGCTACCCCTTTACGCTCTAGCGGTAGTGGATTCCGTTACCCCTACGAAAATTTTCTAGATCCGCCACTGATAGGACATAATTTCTTCAACAACTAATGACTGGTGTTTCATGTATTTTCACTTTTAAATAATAAACAAGGAGACGAATTGATATGATCACTTTTGAAATATAAACAATTTCTCTTTGAAGTCTAATTTGGTGAACCATTTGTGTCTTTATTATAGGAATCTCTATTAGTCTATAGCTTGAAATGTTGAAGTGGGTTTCATTCCTTACGTAGGGTCACTTGGTAGCCCAACAACCTTACGGGCCTTGGGCTTGATGGTTCACATAAGGTATAGGTTTAGAGCATTCACATCCCATTCCGATCCCCCATCATATTTGTTGGGGAATTGTTAGAGACCGGATGATCAGAGAGGCGTGTATTCACTCTGAGATCAAATTATTTCGGTGGTTCTACCGAATAATTCAATCGGATACAACTCTGGTTTTTGAGAAATTGGAACAACGGTATGCGTTTTGGTGGACTCGTATGAACCAGTGTGACCAAAAAAACACCTTTCTGGATTTTTGGAGATAATTCCCAGATAACTGCCACTTGGCAGTTATTGGCAGTTATCAGCAGTTGTAATTCAAAATTTGGCAGCTCGACCCCAGCCAGGGGCTCTGCCCCTTGGACTCTGCTCCCAGGGGCGCTGCCTCCGGACCCCCGCCTGCCCCCTTGGAATTATAAAACTCGAACAAGCGTGCACTCCCGTACCTCCTAACTTGTTCGATGTACATCATAATTCCTTTGGTCACCAAGTTAATCCCGACTACACTAAAATATCTAACAATATTATTTACATATACTTAATCGTTCGTTGTTTCTTGAGAACGTACATTAACTTGACCAGCTATTCATGGGGGCTTCAGTCCTCCGAACTTTCTAACGGGTTGTGTCGTTATGTTACTATGCTTATAGCTCGAGAAGACGAGAAATAATACAACACAGCCACAGTTAAGATGAATCTAAACCAATTAAGTCTTTTACTCCACGTTGCTCCTCAACTCATAACATTAGATTCGTGGGTTTTTGTAGCAACATCATGACCTTTAAGTTGGCTATCTAGGTAACTTTTTGCTTTATATGCTCATGTTAACTGTAATTTATAATTTTATTAAATTTAACAAATTTAAATACTAAGTTATATCATTTTATATAGCATAACAAAAGAAATATGCATATAATAAGACAGTTGGAACATTACCTCATCAAATATTAACATGTCTAATAAGTCAATTTAAAAGCAAATCACACGAGGTATATTTTTGCCATTTTGTGTATTTTATGTATTTTACTACGTGTATTTAAAGATATTCAAATTCAAAGATTTAATATAGTATAATTAATATTAACTTTTTTTCGTATTTAAAGCATATTCAAATTCAAATATTTAATATAGTATAATTGATATTAACTTTTTTTCGTACACGCTATTTTTTATAAGATCGATTCTTTTTTGTTTTTTACATTTATCAAATTTCCTACCAGGCTATATTGTCCAAAACTTCAAAACCGGGCTATGAAATTGTCCAAACCTTCGAATTCCGAAACTTCAAAACCGGGCTATGAAATTGTCCTAACCTTCGAATTCCAATCAGAGGTGCACAAAAATACCCGGACCTGAAACCGAAAAAAAACTGGACCCGTTTATTAAAAACCGGGTATTTTAAACCCAAATCCGACCCTACTCATAGGGTAGGGTCCGGGGTTGGTATTTCAGCTAAGTACCAAAACCCGAACCCGGGTTTTTTATACCCGGGTTTTCTAAATATCCGATACTGAGTTTTAGAAATGTATGCACTTTGATTATTCTAGTTCCTAGTAACATGAAATCTTATTAATTAAAGTTCATGTTTATAAATTCAAAAATCAAGTTTGAAAAAAAACTACAAATTTCCTGTTTATGCCCATCCGGGTTTTTTTAATACATGCCATGGTTTTTTTTCATACCCGAACCTGAAAATAGGGTATTTTAATACCCACTTATAGAACAAAACCCGAACCCGGGTACATAGGGTATGGATTCCCAACCAATACCCGGAACCGAACCCGACCCGGTTTTGTGCACCTCTAGTTCCAACCCGCTTCAAAACAGGCCTTAAATTTGCTTATGGGCCAAGTTGGGTCAAGCCCATTCATTCTTCACAACTATAAAGAAGCAGAAATATTATACGTTCGTCATCAAGAAGGTGGTACGGGCAGCTGATACCATTCATCATCACCATCGTCACTCATTTCGCCACCACTGCACATCCGCTCGGTACGTCTCTCTCAACCGTTCATTCTACCGATTTCATCAATCGAATCGTAATCTCGGTATATTACATGTATACGAACACTTCATTAACATATATCCATAATTCGATCTATTTCTTACGTGAAACCGTTATTTCATCCACACTCATAACAAGCCGTATAGCTAACCCGTACGATCGTGTAATATGTGAGAACGTTTGGTAACATAATAGTTCTATGTTGAAAACCCTATGTAAGCGAAACAGGATCTTAGGATGTTGATATGGTTTTCTTAAATCCATACACGTAATAGTAAGTGCTCGCGATTTGTACAATTGCAATTTCATGAACATGACGTAACACGTTACCGAACGTTCACGAACATAAATGAACGAACACAGCCTTTGTTCATGTTCGTTTATCCAACTAAACGAGCGAAATTTCTTGTTCGTGTTCGTTTGTTTAATGAACGAACGAATACAAACGAACTTCCTGCCGAATGGTGCACGAACTGTTCGTTGAACGTTGGTTCTTTTCACCCCTAATTAATACTCTTAACTAGATTACGAACATGTTAACGGACGTTCATGAACATAAATGAACGAACACAACCTTTGTTCATGTTCGTTTGTTTAATAAACGAACGAACACAAACGAACTTGCTGCCGAACGGTTCAACGAATTGTTCGTAGAACGTTTGGTTCGTTTCACCCCTAATTAATACTCTAACTCGATTGAATAGATGTATTTCTGTGACCGTTTGTTTTGTTTGAAGTGTTCAGTATTTTTAATTTCACATAAAAGTACTTATATTGGGTTGTAAACGAACCAAACCGTCCAGCGAACCGTTTGTGGATTGTTTGGCAGGATGTTCGTTTATGTTTGGTCGTTTAAAATATGAACGAACATGAACAAGGAATTTCGTTCGGTTGCATTTGTGAACGTTCGATGAAATGTTCGCTTGTGTCCGCTCATGGTCCCTTGTTTTGTTTTGTTTAGCTTACGTTCATTCATTAGAAACTTAAATCTATGAGGCATTATTTTGGGATAGTTAGATTTATGCTTATTATGTCTAACTTATGCCTTTATTTTGGGATAAGTATGTTTATGATTATTATATCAAGTGCTTAATGAGGTGATTATGTCTAATGTTTGTTTGGTATTGGTATTTTTTGTTAAATGGTATACGTTGTTTGTGTTCATAAACAAGTTCAGTTCCTTAATGAATGAGCACGAACAAGAATTATATTTTGATATGCGTTCATGAACACGTTTAATACTAAACGAACGTACATGAACAAGGCTCGTTTTAGTTACAACCTTACGTATGTGATTTGTATGATCATACAGATAGTTGTTTAAACTTTAATCACATGGATCTAATATATACTCCTTAACTAGATTAAATAGTTTCATTGTTTTTATCTGTAATTGTTTAAGTGTTCTTAAATTCACATACAAGTAATTATGTGAAATTTGTGTGATCTTACTGATTTTTTTTTGGCGATTCTGTTTCGTTAAACAGTATTTTTGTTAAACACTAATTAGGTAAAGAGAACATACGAGGATGGCATTATCAGAAGAAGAAATCAGGCGATTATATAGGATCAGGAGAACCGTTATGCAGATGCTGAGAGACAGAGGTTATTTGGTTGGAGAGTTTGAGATCAATATGGACATGAATGATCTGTTGAGGAAATACGGTGAGAACATGAAAAGAGAAGATCTCCTTATCAGCAAGGCCAAGACCAATGATAGCTCTGATCAGGTGGATAACAATATCATTTATTTATAACCCACTTTACGAAAATAAACATGGATTGTATCTAGGGTAGACACATCCTGAAATCAATGCGACTTTCACGTCTAAGGTAGAGTTTGCGTCTGAGGCTAAAAGTTTTGCGTCTGAGACTTAAAGTATGCACTTAGGCTCAACATTTTTGTTTGAGACTCAAAGTTTGTGTCAGAGATTGTGCCATGGGTATCCACACCTACTTTTTTTCCTTTTTCAACATGATTCTTAAACGACCATAACTTTTCCATACCATAGTATTTTCTTTTTTAGAAAAAAAAATATACCAAATTAAAGATAATAAAGTTCTCTCTAATTTGATGTAAACTTTTAAAAAAGATATTAACATATGAAAAAGTTGTACTCGTTTAAAAATCGTGGTGAAAAGGTTAAAAAAAACTAAGGATGATGACACGTGTCAAATCTCTATTGGCTGAAGAGTTTGAGTCCAGCTAAGACGCGAAAGTTGCATTGATTTCAGGGATCGCGTCTACCCAGACACAATCCTTGTTTTTTTTTCGTAAAGTGGGTTGGTCAAAGGTCATTTCGGTCATAGTTGTTAAAAGTCATCGCCTCTTGCGCATAGGCCCATTTTCAGGTGAGGCGAGGCGTTGCGTTTTAATTCTCTAGGTGATGGTTCAGGCACACATTTCGACGAGATTCCTAGATTTCGTAGAGTTTCCAGCAAAATTCTGTAAATTCCGACAAGATTCTAGCCAGATTTCTACTTTTATCTAAGGAAAGCTACTTTTCTACACTAATATTTTAGAATTTTTGTTTTAAATAGATGATATAAAGTGTTATATAATAGATTTTGTTAATTTTATTTGAAGAATAGTATTCTTTTTCTAATATATAATATATTTTTAACTTTTTTTTTCAATATGCACTTTATTTTTCTCATGCCCTCGCTTTTTTTTGCGCTTTGAGCCTAGGTCCCAAGCGAGGCCTATGCGCCTTGAGTGTGCCTAGCACCTTTAATAACTATGATTTTGGTGATTTTCCCTTTATTTATTAAGTACTTCAGTTCATTGGTGAATTTGATGATATTTTCTGTTGTTTTATGGATCAGATCTATGTCTTCTTCCCTGAGGAGCCAAAGGTTGGTGTTAAAACCTTGAAGACTTACACTGAACGTATGAAATCAGAAAATGTTTTTCGAGCAGTTTTGGTTGTTCGAGAAAACTTGACGCCTTTTGCTCGAACCTGCATGAGTGAGATTGCTACAAAGTTTCATTTGGAAGTTTTTCAGGTAATCACTGCTTTCACTATGTTTGTTTTGCATATTTTGTTTTTCAATAGTGTTTTAAGAAATATATAATCTGGTAAAATAATAAGCCAATATGGGGGTGTTTGGATAGCTTATTCCATAGTTGTCGAAAGCGGCGGGTTTTCAGGCCTTCTAATCGTCAGGAGCGCAGGTCGGGGAACAGGAAGTCCTTACAATGTCTTAGTATTCAACGGGCCCTGGCAGCGTGGGTAATGGGGATGGTTTTGCTGAACTCATCCTATCACTTTTTGCCCAACCATCAGATGTTGTTTCGCGCCCTGATGAGTATCCCCATGGGTCTGATAATTCTAGGGTGAGCACCAACGTTAAACAATGTTTACGAAAAGTTGGAGATGGCCATTTCACTGCGGCGGTTAAAGTTTTATGTTCTTCGGGGGTTGCACCGTTTGGTGAGGATACTATGAAAGCATTGGTGGCTAAACATCCTGTCCTACCTCCTCCGGCTATGCCTGAGTCCTTACTATCGGAGCCACCCCTTACTGTGGATGTTGATAACGTCCTTGGGTGCATTAAATCTTTCCCTAAAGGGACCTCTTGTGGGAGGGATGGGTTGAGGGCTCAACACATTTTGGATGCTCTTTGTGGGGAGGGGTCGGTGATCGCATGCGGGGTGCTTAGGGCCATTTCTGAGGTAGTCAACTTGTGCTTGGGGGGGAGGTGCCCTAGGGTCTTGTCAGAGTTTGTTGCTTCTGCACCCCTCACGCCTTTACTTAAACCGGACAACGGGATTAGGCCTATTGCCGTGGGCGCAATTTGGAGGAGGTTAGTTTCTAAGGCGGCTATGAGGGGGGTCGGGAAAGAGATGGCTAAATATCTCGGTGATTTTCAATTTGGGTGGGTATTCCTAGCGGGGAGGAGGCTGTGCTCAATAGTGCGAACAGGTTTTTAAATGTGTTCCACTCGGATGGGTCGTTAGCCATGATTACTGTTGATTTCTCTAATGCTTTCAACTTAGTGGATAGAACGCCCTTTTGTCAGAAGTTCGAACCCGATGCCCCTCCATTTCCTTATAGGTGGATTTTCTATATGGACAGCCGGCTAGATTATGTGTCGGAAACGATCGTATTTGGTCCACCACTAGGGTTCAGCAGGGAGACCCCTTGGGGCCTCTTCTCTTTGCCTTAGTTTTGCATCCCCTCATTCATCAGATACGAGATAGATGCAAGCTACTTTTCCATGCTTGGTACTTGGATGATGGTACAATTATAGGTGATGCTAAAGAGGTGGCTAAAGCTTTAGAAATCATCAGGTCTTTGGGGCCATGTTTGGGGCTTCAACTTAACGTTAAGAAAACAGAAGTTTTTGGCCATCGTGCAATGGAGTTAAGAAGCAAAAGGGTTTGTTTCCTAGTGGGATTGGGAGGCCGGTGTCGGGTGTCAAACTCCTCGGGGGCGCTGTTAGCCGCGATGCGGGTTTCATCAGTAGGTTGGCCGTGAAAAGGGCATCTTGTGCAGTGGATCTGATGAGCTATCTTCCACATCTGGGGACCCTCAATGCGAGCTCCTCTTGCTGCGCTCTTGCATGGGTGTTGCTAAGTTGTTGTTTGGCCTCAGAACGTGCCAACCCACTTTTGTTGGGGAGGCTGTTTTGGTTTTTGACAAAGGCCTTCGGAGAGCTATCGAGGATATCGTGGTTTGCGGGGGTCCGTTTTTTGGGGATCTTCAATGGAGGCTTGCATCCCTCCCGACCCGTTTTGGGGGTTTGGGTTTATGTTCGGCTGAGGATGTTTCCACATATGCTTTTGTGGCCCCGAGGGCGCAATCTTGGAGTTTACAGGACCACATTCTTCGAGACTGTGGTATTGTTGGGTTAGATTCTGATTATGTGTGCCGTTGGATTGCATGCACATGTCCCTTCCGGATTTTGATCTTGGTGGTTTCTCTAATAAGGACACCGCCCCCCTAAAGCCCAGAATGCTTTGGCGAGTGCCCTATTTAGTAGAACTGTCCAGTGTTTGGGAGAGAAGTTTAGTCTATCCCCTCGTCAGAAAGCTGTGTTTGATTGTCTCCGGGCACCTCATTCTCAGGATTTTCTGACAGTTATCCCTATTGAAGGACTAGGCCAACACATGTCAGCAGTGGAATACCGGGCAATTCTTAAGTACCGGCTAATGATCCCTCTGTTTCCGGTTGATGAGCCCTGCCCAGTTTGTCGCAAGGCTTGTTTAGATACTTTCGGCGAACATGCGGTCCATTGTAAGGAGTTACCTGGTTTTAAATACCGACATGATTTGGTAAGGGATATTCTCTATGATGTTCTAAAGCGGGCAGAGATTTCGGCGAAAAAGGAGGCTCCGGTGAACTTTCTGACGGATCCGCTCGACGGGAGGTCTACTCTTCGGCCAGCTGATATTCTTGTGTTTGGGTGGGCTAGGGGAAAACACGCTTGTGTGGACCTTACAGGAGTGTCCCCTCTTGTTGGACTCAGGGATAATGGGTTTGTTGCTGGCCAGGCTGCGTTAAAGGCGGAATCAGGCAAGGTCGCTAAACACGAGAAGGCTTGTTTAGAGAATCAACACGTGTTTATCCCATTCGCTTTTGATACATTTGGGTCCCTAGCCCCAGAGGCTGGGGAATTTCTAAACAGGGTCCAACAGGTTGTGAATAGTAATCTTTCAACCTTTAAGGGCCGTTTCGTCTTTAGTAGGATTGGTTTTGCAATTCAAAAGGGGGTTGCGGCGCAGCTTGTTGCCCGTTTACCTGCCACTTGTTTGTAATTTGTTACTTTGGTATATAATTATAAAATACAATAGCGGACGATAGCGACAAGCTACCTATACACTACGTGCCTACGTAGCGATAGCGAAAGTAAACGTATGTCAGTTTCTGATATCTTTTATATCATTTCTCTTAGAGAAATTATTTCATTTACATAATAATGTATTTTTATAATATAGTGATTAGGAGGTTTCATGCTTTAAATACACATAGACCCATTGGACTTGAGAAGTCTTAAGCAGGTATTTTTCCAACTTACTTGTTCGAGATAAAACATAAGCCAAATAAACCTGTTTATCAATAAATAAGTTGATATTGCCACTTGTTTAGTGATATTAATATAAGTTTAAGTACAGGAAGCTGAGCTGTTGGTGAATGTTAAAGACCATGTTTTAGTTCCTGAGCACCAAGTGCTTACAACCGAAGAAAAGAAAACTTTGCTGGAAAGATACACCGTCAAAGAAACACAGGTTTGTTTTCCATATAGAGTTGTACAAATCGGTTTTTTTCAAAAATCGGTTTCGGTTTTTAACCGAACCGGTTTCTTTCTTAAAAAAAAACCGGTTTTTTTTATAATCGGTTCCGGTTACTAACCGGTTTTTTCAACTCAAAACAATAACCGGTCCAACCGGTTTATTCCAAAAAAACCGGTTTTTTTACCGGTTAAACCGGTTTTTTATAACCGGTTTCGGTTTTAAAACCGGTTTCAAAGCTCAAGATCTCTAACCGGTTTACAACCGCCGGTTCGGTTCGGTTATAAAACCGTTTAAAAAAATACAGGTTAAAAAAAAACCGGTTTCGGTTTTTTTTCCGGTTTCGGTTTTAAAACCGGTTTTTTTATACATATCTATTGATAGTGCAACGTTTGATTTGACTCATAACTAAATGTACCTGTTTTGGCTTTTAGTCAAATATCTATAGTTCACATATTCTCATTTCCTGAGATTTTATAATTCGACAGCTACCCGGTTTGAATAAAACCAAACTATACTTTTTAAACGACTTGTTTTGACCCGCACCCACTTTGACTTGAACCTGATTTGACCCGTTATCTGACCCACAAGCTTAAATGTTACTGTTTGATACGTAATCAAGTATTTTTGATATGTTAGTTGTATATATTGTATTATGTGTGCTATGGCTAGGGCTGCAAACAAACCGAACGTTCAGCAAACAGTTCATGAACAGTGGCGGACCTAGGATTTTTTTCCTGGGGGTGCGGAAAATTTTTTAAGATTTTAGACCCGTAGCTATATAAAAAAAATTCGGTTCATAGCGGGTCGGGATCGGGTCGGGTCATGTAAAACAAGTAAACATAAACAAACAAAGTTTCATAGCGGGTCGGGTCGGTTCAATTTCAATTTTCAAACAATCAAACCCTAGTTCCTAACTTCCTATCATATTAACAAACAAAGTTTCAAGTAAAACAAGTAAACATCATAAAACACCATTATAAGTAAGTAACGTAACAACAACAAGGCATCAAAGTTCAAAAAAAACATACCTTAGTCTTTAATTAGAAGAACCCGGCGAAAAAAAGTGGTTCAACCCCTTTCCTCCTGAGAAATCGCGCCATAAATTCCCTACTCATGGTTCCTTCCTAATCCTATCACATACAAAATAAACAAGGATCTTCAAGTGTTCAACCATAGCCCATATTCCATAATTTTCAATTTAAAAATCCCGACCGCGGCGCACAAAATAAACAATGATCTTTGAGTGTTCCACCATCAAAATTCCTTAATTTTCAATTTTTGAATTTCATCTTTTCAAACCCTGTACTAGAATCATATAATCAATAAGAGATTAAGAGACAACAAACCCATCCTATAAAGACTAGAACAACCCTAAATTACCTCAAAACACATAAAAGTTTAAACTTTTTTAACCCATCCTATTATCTCTATGACTCTTGAACAAAATCGCATAAACATCAAACTAACAAAAAGAAAACATGTACCTATCAGGGGCGGCCGGAATTAACCAGTTTGCAACTGGAATTTTGAAGTGATTTGGGTTTTTTTATTATGTGGATTGATTTTGTTTAATAAAATGGTAGTTGGTTGGGCTTGAATGGGTATTAAGTGATTGGGCTTGATGGATTGAATTTAAGTTCTATTATAGGGGTTAGTGGGCTAACTTGTTTATATAATTTGATCGGGTTTCAATCCCTGTACACAATTTTTTATATAAATTTCTAACATTTTTTTCTAAGGGGTGTGGACGAAAATTTCCAAGGGGTGCGGTCGGAATTTTTCAAGGGGTGCGGACGAAAATTTCCAAGGGGGGCGGTCGGGATTTTTCTCGAAAAATACCACTAATTTTTTTTTCAAGGGGTGCGGCCGCCCACCCATGCCATAGGGTGGGTCCGCCTCTGTCGTGAATTGTTTGGCGGAAAGTTCGTTCGTTTAATAAATGAACGAACACGAACAAGAAATTTTGATCTTTTAATTAAATGAACATACATGAATAGAGACATCGTTCGTTCATTTACGCTTGTGAACGTTCGGCAATGTGTTCGTTTATGTTTATCTTCGATAGTTCGTTAGTGTGTTTAATTTTTATTTTTTATTTAAATACTTCCAAATTCCGACAAATAAAATATTTAATAAGTATTAGTGTATTATATATTATGTTTATGAACGCTTATTTTTGTTCGCTTGTTTTCATTGGTATTCATGAACATTACTCTGTGTTTCTCTGTGTTCATGAACGTTCGTTTGTGTATGTTGCCTAAAATTAACAAACGAACACGAAAATAAAATATCGTTCGGTAAGTGTTCATGAACAATTCATGAACACATATATTTCCTTGACAAACGAACACGCTTTATTTGTCTTTATTCGGTTCGTTTACAGCGGCCCATAACCTGATATAGCCAGGTGTCTTGCTTTATACATTGGAATTTGGAATGACATTAAGATATTTACCCACTCATGTTACATGATTTACATATTCTTATATCTTTATATTTTTATGATTGAACGACAGCTACCTAGGATTCAGGTGTCTGATCCAATCGTGCGTTACTATGGGCTAAAGCGGGGCCAGGTTATGAAAATTATCAGAGCAAGTGAGACAGCCGGCGGTTACGTTACCTATCGATATGTAGTTTGAGCTTTATCTGTTAATTACAGTTATTATTATTCACCGATAACACTCTCTAACTGGCTAAACCTTACCCCAGTTAGCTGATGTCAGCTGCCACGTCATAAAAAATATCATGATAGTTGCCACATCAGCAAAAATGGCCACATCAGCAAAAACTAACTGGGTTAGGGTTTCAGTTAGGGAGTGTTATCGGCCAATAAGTTGAAAGTTGGGAGTGCTGGTGTACAAATCGAAAGTTTGGAGTGTTATTAGCTAATTAGTAAAACTTGGGGTTATTTAAATCCAATATCCCATTTTATAAAGAAATTCTTGGGACTTTGGATTATTTTCACTAATCTATATGGCGTACTTGCGGTTAGGAGTTAAAGATATGAATACGCTACTGTACAATAAACATAACCGTGTGAGAATGGTTGGTGATAACTATTTTCACTAACTGATTAATGACATCTCATTAGCTTTTGGTCATATCTTTAGTGATTGCTATCAAATACTTTTTGTTTCTAGTAGTGGTGGTCGTTTTATCGGTTTTTTGGTTAATTCGGTTATTTATTGATTTTATTGGTTTCCTCAATTGTTATTTCTTGTTGAACAATAAGAAAATAGTTATTTCTATGAGTGTTTTATTTATTCATTCGGTTAAACCGAAACGAACTGATCCGTTTACATCCCTAATCATTACAGAGAGATTTATAAAAATTTGATAATGATCAGTCATGAGGAAGTTTTGTGTTAATCTCGGACAATTGGCGAACAATATTATATATCAGACTTTATTTTACTAGTGATTAATGTCCAAATCCCAATCAAAAATAAATTGTTTAGAAAAATATATGTTTTTTTATTTGTGTCGATGAATGCACATGATTAGCTACTGTTTCATGTTGATTACAAAATTAGTAATTTTAATTTTAATGATTTTGAGTTGTTTTAAAAACTAATTGCATGAACTAACAACACAAAAAATGTGAAGAAGAAGAAGAAAGCAGTCGCTTCCGGTTATAGATTTGATCACTGTATGCGATACAAATGTTTACGATGACATAACTTGTAACGATTCAATTTAACTAAGCTAGCTCCGTCGCTCGCACAATCCGGTAATCTACTATAATCCATCTTTCAATTAACAGAAAAATCAATCACACAACACCACTACAACCACATTCATATGATCACAATCGTTCTAAGTTTATACAAACAAATGGATCCTACTCACTTCACAATTTTCTCAATATATTTGTATCTTTCTACGCTTAACTTACCACAAAAATACCCAAGGTTGTAAGAATCGTATGCGCTATTCGGTCGGTGGGGTATCGACTACGATTAATCAGATTGGGATTTTATATTTAATTTTCATTTTTATACGTATATACACACATTTATATGTATTTTTTGAGTAGACAAGTTTTATCACCTTTTTTGACACATATATTCATGTAGATATGATTTTTTAACACAAATTTGGCTCACTGACGGACCATTGAGTATCATCGTGCCACCAGCGGAACCATCCGATCATATCCTGTGGAACTAGGTTCACTTTTTATAAATATAGTTACAAAATATATAATAACGAGACTCTCGTTATTCATAGGAAATATCATAGTACAATATCGGTTGCGATAACTAAATAAAAAGAATATAACATATAATTATATATACCAATCTTGATTCAAGTCGCATCTCTGGTGGGTCTTTCACCTGCACTTGGTAGCATCCTAGATTGCAACAAAGAGCACACTAAAACGTTGACGATTTTGGTTGAGGCACGTGTTCAACACGCTTCTCTTAAAAGAGATTTCGCGCCTCTACTAAAGACGACGCGACTGTTTCCCAGGGTACAATAGCGAAGCAGTATGTACTACTGAAGATGGCTCACGCGCCCGAGGTTACACCGGGTAATTGTAGTGTTTGAACTTATGGAACAAATAAGGATGTGATTGGTGGTGGAAAACAAGTAGAGAGTACTCCTCTCTCTAGTTGGTCTTCAAATGTTCATTCTCCTTCTAGTATTCTTCCTGTATCAAGCAATACCATATTCTTATATACACAAAAAGAAGCACATAGCCTACTAATTGTACATAAGTTAAGGATTAGTGAAAGGTTTCACTTAATTAGTCACTTAATTAGAGACTTAAAAACTCTAATAAAACTAATTAAATGTCATAAGAAGCTCTACTCAAGAGTTTCTCTTTTATTCACCACATGAAGATTCTAATTAATATTTATAATTTCATTAATTATAAATATATTAAATATCCATTCACCAAATTTCTAACAATCCCCCACATGAATGGAGACCGTTCAAACAGATAAAATTTCCAATGGAACCTCGACAGTTGAGTTTTGCATACGATAGGTAGGTGTTACCCTTTGAACCTTCGCTCATGAAATGCACTTAGCCCACTAGCTCTGAGTAGACATCGATGTCTTTGAACTCGTCTGCCATTTGTGTGACAATACACTTCACACAAGACTCTCCTTAGTCGGGTCATCTCCTCATAGTCGTGTCCAGTAATGGTCGTGGAACACTTTCCTGGTTCTGCGAGAGCTCTAGGAATTGTGTCCTCAATTCCATTCGAAGCGACCCCACTTCTCTCTAACATAGGTGATTCTCCATAGATCATTAAAAGCATTGTGGTTATCGTGATTTATCCAAATCATTTACCACATATTATGCTTAGCCTCACTCTTTATCACTGAATATCATAGGAATAGACTAGGACGTATTTAAACACCTTTTATACTTTGAGGGTATGTATAACCATATATACTAGCTTATACATATCATTTATGCCCCCACAGTGACCACCCTTAGGCATATGAGTTAGTTGTCCTATTGAACTTAGATCTTGGGATCTCCAGTCAACTAAGTTAGGTTTCCTTCACATACCCTTTTTAATAGACTTTAGTCTCATTCCACAACTTGATCTCTAATAAACCCTCAGGTTGTTGGATCCATAACATTATCTTTGACTTTGTCTAGTCACAACAAATAACTTTACTTATTTGAGACCAGTTGTCATGATGTGTTCTTAACTCGCAAGTTAATTTGCCTATTGTCAACTTCTGATATTATAACCTCAGTGGCCATCTGAATCTGGTTATAATATATGTCTTTCTAAGATAAAGATATCATTTAAGGCAAACACATCTCCGTTATGCACTACGACCTTTGTGTCCTCCACTCAGTCGTCTGTTTGCAATGTTAGATTGGATTACAAAATCCTTATTGCCAAACTTTTATGATACATATGCAAGATACCCCACATTTAAGTGTTATAGGATATCATCCAGATGGGGTAATGAAAACCATTTCTACATACCCTTATAGGGTTGTTTCTAAATGGATCCTCCCCCATATTTCTTGCCATTTGATCAACATTTCCGTAACTTCACTTATGATGACATTTATACACAATGATTGAACAAGATCAACCTCATTGTATTAGTGAATTCAACTCATATTGCATTAGCTTACATAAGCTTCTGAGCTAACCAAAGCAACACATGCCATTGTCATAAGTTTGTCACTGGCTTAGAATAATTCTAATTTAACATCTAGAATAAGCCTAGACAATGAGTTCTCGTCATTAGCTTTTCGAACAAACTATTCAAAAGTTTCATGACTTTTCCTTATAATGAATGAAAAATTCTCCCTCAACTTTGTCTATACACAAATTCTTTTTGTGTTCATAAACATTTGAATGTTTAGAGTTAATTAGTCTCCGTCAAGACCCATAATTAACCAAGTACTAGTCTAGCATGCTTTAGACTACAATACTTTAACATGTGAACAGAAGATGCATCATTCTGATTCTTCACAGCCCTAAGGATATCATAATATCACTTTGTAACATTCATCCCTTGTTAAGAGAAAATAATGAGACTTATTCATAATCCTAAAACATCAATATTTAGGAAGGTCTCACAAATTATTGTATGTAGCACATAGCTAATTTTATATCATTCAATTAAGGAACATAATTTGTTTACCTTGATCTCCAACGCTTTACCAGTTGACTCATAAGGACTTAAACATAAGTCTTAATCCAAGTCACTTGGCGAGCACATTCATCACCGACAAGATGAATGTTCCTCGTCCACAATCACTATTATGTGTGAGATAGAGTCAACTAGATCGACACTCAACAACATGGCATCCATAATTTTGCCATAAGTGATTTTTACACACTATTGTTATTCATTAGGAGATATATATATTTAGGATGCTCTCCCAAACGAATATAAAATCTATATAGTTCTAACAATAATCAAGTGGTAGATGTATCTACGTATAGATCACTCGAATCAAATCTCGCAAGATTTATCAAAGGTATACAATAACATATAGTACTTATTCTTTCATATGTTAGAATTCACACTTGTTAATTTTTCAATCACTTCTAACGAAGTATTTCGACATGGATCTCGTTTGTGTATTTCATCTCAATACACTGAGTACGTTCTTTCATTATTCTCTCATCATGTAGTTATACATTTGATGTTTTGTCTTTGACTTTCAGTCAACGCAACAACCCTCAAGTTGTTTATGTCCAAATACATTCATGTACTATCCGTTTAAAACCATATTCTTTTAAACAATGTATAGTTGACGTTATAATTACTTTCCACAAAAATAATTTATATGTCTCAAACATTAGTGATATATTTCTTTGTAAAAATTGCATGTGTTATCCGAAGATATTGAACACAAAACAATAAAATACATTGGAAACTAATCATAAGTGCCAAACACTTTTGAAATTTAAATGAAAGCATAGACGATATGTAGACATCAAATATCAAAGTGCTTATATCTTCAACACTTTATAATCTGACCGAAATCTTCTCAAAGATATCGTCCCAGGCATGTCTTGAGGTACTCCTCAATAAGACTCCATGCACTTATAAGTACAAGTTCCCCATTTCGTCATGGAACTTTAAACTTGGACAATTTTGCTCAAAACAACACCAAGTTGTAAACTTGAACAATTAAATTTGTTCACAACAACACCAAATTGTTTTCCATCAAATAATATTCACGAGATTGTTACTTTGTTCAACATATGCTACTTCTAGCAAGAGTAGCAAACTATTTGAATTCTCAAAACTGTGCCAAACTTTGTATTAAAATCATTTTAAAATATTTCATTAGTTTTGCAATGTACAATATTCATAATATCAATTAGAATTTATGATAACATAAATCAAAACCCAAAAATATCAAACGGTTTTATATTGTTTAGTCTTACTACGCATGTACTAAACGTTTTCTAACACGCATGTTAAAAAATGTTATAACTGGCACATTACTGAAACGAACGTTTACATAAAATGTTTTCAAAAAATAAAGTTTATAAAATAAATCATTTCTCATCACTTTTATTCACACATAGGCAATTAAATGTTTACATAAAACATTTTCATTCTTGCCATATACAATGTACAATCTCTACCATTTTATTTGTGATAACTTTTTAACATAGTATAGAAAATATAAGTCATTTTTTATATAAAACATGGCATTTGGATTTAGAAATCACAAATTAAAGTTGGTGATAAATCCCACACAACTACACCATCACTTTATGGTGATTTAATTCTTGTATTTTTACTCTTGTAGTTTTCCAATCTCATCAAGTTAGGCATATAGCCTACTTTAGTACAAGAGACATAAGAGACATGGGGTGAAAAGAGTCTCACTTAATTAGAGATTTTATTAGAGACATAAACTCTAATAGTAACTAATAAATTGACATAAAACTCTACTTAAGAGTTTATCTTCCATATGAAGAGTCTAGTAAATAATTATAATCTCACTAAATTTATGTAAATAACAAAACCATCACTTTATGGTGATTTAATTTTGAAGTCAATCAACATCAACTTCAATGTATGAACTTTTATTTCTAAACCATACAAAGCATAATATAAATGTTTATATTCATTAAAATCAATGTTATAACAAATTACTTATATAAAATGTTTACATAAAACATTTCAAAGCATATTTGTATTATAACCATTTTTAACAATCATGTTAAAATAAAAAAAATTATAACGCGCATGTTAGAAATATTAACATTTCCACAAAATGTTAATTCGACTTGCTATAAACACATATATGGTTCAAATAAATAAGTCATTCCTTGTACACAATGAACAATTAAAAAAATTGCTTCCAAACTAAACGCTTTTCATAAACGTTTCTAACACACATGTTTGAAATAAATGATTACAAAAATGATTATAAGGCTTATTAGTTTATATAAAATAGACTTATAAACTAACACTCATTTTTTTAATAATATTACATAAATAATATCATCGTTTCTAACAAGCATGTTAAAACATAAAACGTTTACAAAAAACGTTTTGTTTATAAAAATAAAGTCGGTCTAACGCACATGTTAGAAAATTTAACGTTTACAAAAACGTATAGTTTACACTAATAAACCTGATCTAACACAGAAGTTAGAAAAGATTAACGATTCCAAAATCGTTTCAAAAAACCAAACGGTTGAACCAAAACTATTCGTTTTGTACCACGATATATGATTTAAGATTGTATCTCAATCTCAAGAAATCCAAACACAACAAGTTGTACTACATACATATTTCCCAAAAAAATATTTATAAGATCATGATATCTAAAAATATTTTATTTATTTTTATATTTTATTATGAATCTTTTCATGAACCCAAAATCCTTATAAATAAGGTTTTAAGATTGTAGCAACAATCTCTCGAAATCTGTTTTAAGTTTGTAGGAACTAGATTCACTTTTTATAAAATATAGTTACAAAATATATAATAACGAGACTCTCGTTATTCATAGGAAATATCATAGTACAATGTCGGTTGCGATAACTAAATAAAAAGAATATAAAATATAATTGTATATACCAATCTTGATTCAAGCCGCATCTCTGGTGGGTATTTCACCTACACTTGGTAGCATCCTAGATTGCAACAAAGAGCACACTAAAACGTTGACAATTTTGGTTGAGGCACGTGTTCAACACGCTTCCCTTAAAACAGATTTCGTGCCTCTACTAAAGACGACGCGACTGTTTCCTAGGGTACAATAGCCGAAGCAGTATGTACTGCCGAAGATGGCTCACGCGCCCGAGGTTACACCGGGTAATTGTAGTGTTTGAACTTATGGAACAAATAAGGATGTGATGGCTGGTGGAAAACAAGTAGAGAGTACTCCTCTCTAGTTGGTTTTCAAGTGTTCATTCTCCTTCTAGTATTCTTCCTGTATCAAGCAATACCATATTCTTATATAACAAAAAGAAGCACATAGCCTATAATTATACATAAGTTAAGGATTAGTGAAAGGTTTCACTTAATTAGTCACTTAATAAGAGACTTAAAAAATCTAATAAAACTAATTAAATGTCATAAGAAGCTCTACTCAAGAGTTTCTCTTTTATTCACCACATGAGATTCTAATTAATATTTATAATTTCATTAATTATAAATATATTAAATACCATTCACCAAATTTCTAACATATCCATCTCCACTAGGCAATAATATCTTTACACCAATTCAGGAGGAAACCCAAGAAATATGGGGAACCCCCACCCCCTCCCTGTGGGAATCGAACCCTGGACCTTATGGCCTCTAAGCTTTATCCCACCCCAAATGGCACTAGGATATAATGCCATGGGCTATGTAGATATGTTAATTGCCGGAATTTACAAGTTTTGGTCAAGAATCTAGCAAGAGTCGCTAGACTGCCACTGATTTTTGGCCAATGAGGCCTAGATTTGGCCAAGTTGACCATCTATTGATTAATTTCCCGATTAGATAAAAACTTACTTGATGAATCTCGGACTAGCTAAATTTGTCGACGACTAGTAATAGGCTAGTCAGGATTTTTACAACCATGCTCCTACCTACCACATAACAAAACAACTCAAAGCAACAAGTTCAAGAGTTCACTTAATGTCTCATACACAACTACAAACCATCCCCAAAAACAGATATGTTAGATAATTCACAAGTAAATGTGTATTGTAACTTGTAAGATATTGTTTTTATGGCATGTGAAATGATAATGGATTATATTTAACTAGGAAACAAGTAAAATCAATAAATAAAACATGTATATACGTAAACTAGACTTTGGATGAAAACAAGTGAAATGCCCATGTAGGAATCCGGATTTAATAATAGATGGAGGTGTGTTCCGAGTTTATGTGTGTGGAGGGTGTGTTCCGAGTATATGTGTGTGGATGGTGTATCCGAGCTTATGTGAGTGGATGGGATGTTCCGAATTTATCAGGTGTATAAATCCGGATTTGTCTAATATATTCAAATATGCTTAAATGATGTCCGAGTTTGTATGCTTAAATGAGTCGAGTTTATACCTATGCCACATATGGTCTGAGTTTATACATATATCACATATCTAGTCCGAATTTATGTGTATGCTATGCTCTTCAGAGTTTAACATGAGTATGCTTTTAAGAGTTTAACATGAGTGTGCTTTTCAGAGTTTAACATGCTTGTGCTTTTCAGAGTTTAACATGCTTGTGCTTTTCAGAGTTTAATTTGGGTATATTTTTCAGAGTTTAAGTTGGGTATGGTTTTTAGAGTTTATTGTATGAATGCTTGTCCGAACTTAACTTAAGAATACGAGTGATGATTGAATCTGAGTTTAGCGGGTTTGTTTAAGTCCGAATTATGTATGTGTAATGTAGATGTGTTGTCCGTATTCTCCCAAATCTCTTTACATGTCACCAACTAATATCACCAACTAGAGAGGATCCAATGTATGTTATTGTATGATAAACATGTTAACCTAATCACATGAACACTGGGGCATCCTGGGGGGGGGGGGGAGGACAAACTACTATTCCTTGGAGGAACACTTTTTACGACTGTCATAATTTAATTTCGACGTTAGTTAATAAACTCAACACTATCATGAAAGTCCCTACTTACTACCGAACTAGTTGCCTTGGAGGCAACGGGGTATTAGTTGATAGCACTATTAGGCTTACAACCTCATACCGTACCTGGGAGGACAGACGTGAACTAAGGACCTTAAACACATGGCCAATGTTGATAGGCATTGATGAGAGCAAAACAAACATAAGAGTCACTTTGGCATCGAGTTTATTATTGACATGTCTTTAAACTAAACACCTACTTGTTTTGCGTTAAACTAAATTGTGAACTCGCCGGCTTAATCGCTAATACACTTTTTCTGCATGCTTACAGGTCGTTAGATACAATATGCATGGGAACTTGCAGCCTGAGGAGTCGAAGTGTCATGGGGCATGATACTGGATTGCAAACATTAATACTTTACGTTTTTAAAACATTTTGATTTCCAATTGTTGAGATAATTACATTGCTTCCACTGAACACGTACTATGTTTGAAATGTTTAATTTGAAGTTCACTATTTATGTTGGATATGATGACCTTGTTTTATACTAATTACTATTAGTTCGACATGATTAGTGGCTAGATCCTGGTATGTCACACGCCTCGCCGTAAAACTTCGTCGGTGGTAATTTAGGGTGTGACAGAATACATCTGAAAAAATACGGGGATACCTCTAAAAAATAGGATACTTTAATTTATTAAAAATTCAAATTTTTATAAGCCCAAACCTTTTACAACACCAAAATTATTTAATAATTAAGCCCAAATGATAGAGTTAACCGAAACTAAGAATAATATAATTGAAAGAGACCCAATTGATATACTTAGCCCAAGCCCCAAAACAATAAAAAACTGTAACACCCTGTAAAATCGTGTCCAATAGTATAGTGACACTTGTTGTATTTTTAAATATAGTCTGTTAAAGACCAATAAGGACTAAAGGCGTCAACATGCTCAAGTTGAGCCTCTGAGTGACGAACCGATGTCAACATGCATAAATAACAGCCTCTGAGTGACTGATATGTCAACATGCCCAGCCTCTGAGTGACATCGGAATCAACATGCTTGTAATGAGCCTCTGAGTGATCCTTTGTGAAGTCCTAGTTCTCATACGTGCCGTTTGTTGGACGAGAGAGTTCAGTTTTGTAAAAATGTGAAAGTTGATAATGAAGGGATTAAAAGTGTCAACATGTTAATTCATACCTCTGAGTGACCTTTTAACAAACCGAGAGCTCGGCAATGTCCGGGCATAATCCCGGGTATGCCAAGTATTGGCTACGGAGGGCTAAAAGTGCCAAAAGGTGTTTAAAAAGGTTTTTAGAGCTTTTTAAAGTTAAGGGGCTAAAGTGTCAAATTTTGAAACTGGCCTTGCGGCGGTCGCGGGCCGCGAGAGACCTGGCATGAGTCTCTCGTGCCCCGCGAGAACAGGTCTGACGCATAAAGTTTTGTTTGGAGACCAAGCAAAGCTCCAAAACCATTTAAACAAAACCATGGCTTCTCTAAACTGCTATGCCACGTTTTGGGACACTTGTAAGCTTCTTCTTACTCCCCTAAACACCTGGCTTCACTCCTTTGAGTTCTCCAACTATAAATAGGTGTTCAAGTATTCATTCCAACTTGCACCTTTCTTAAACATAACTCTTCTCCCTCCTCTGGAAGTTCCTAGCTGAAAGGAGCATCCAACTTAGTTCTCTTGCATTTTAGGAACCTCTTGTAAGTGTTCCTTACTCTTGCATTTTCGTTTACAGGCTTCTATAGCCAAAAGTCAAGCGTTTTATGGCAAACGCTTTGACTTTCGGTTAAGACCATTATGGTCCAGCCATTGTTCAAATGAACATGGCTGAGTGATCAAAATAAGGTGGGTGTTAGTCCCTATAAATGGCACCTCCTGAAGATCACGTTTGCTAGACCAATTGACGGGTCAAAGTTATGATATTAAAAAGTCAAACAGGCCATTTTCGGAAAAAACTATAAATTAATCTTATATATGTTATGAAACCTGTTTTGACACTTAAAAAAGTTGGTAATAATTATTAGAACATGTAAGAACATGTTCGGCTCGTCAATTTCTGTTCTAGGGTCGTTTCGCAACCGAAAGTCGCGAAGTTTGACTTCTACTTTGACTTTCGATTCTGATCTGATTTAGATTAGTTACCTACTGATCTAAAGTTGCATTATGATCATAATATTATGTAGCATAACCCTTTGAGGTTATATTACATGATCATAATCAGAATCCAAGTTTATGCACAAGTTCCATAATTATGCCATCTTTGACCAAAATGTCCTTTTTGCATAAAACAAGGTATTAAATGATAATGAAATTGAAAATGAGTTTCTACTGATGTAACATTATAAGTAGGATTATTTGGGATGTTAAACCAAGTTATAAACTGAGTTTTTTTTAAGCAAGTCCTTAAACTATGTCGATAAATGATGGTTTTAGCCCCTGTGGCTTATAAAATAGGTTTAATCAAATCTTTTCAAGGTAAATCATTTACCTACTGATATGTTTATACTAAGAACATATTTTTAAACATTTTTAACTGACTATAACACCAGTTTTCATAAACATCACCTAAAGACGCCATATTACGACATAAGCGCCGTTTCGGCGCATAGTATGGTTTTAAACCATATTAATGGACCAAGACTTGTTACCTGCTGATTTTGAAACTTATTTTAAACATATTTACAGTAGGTACATATTATAAACTCAGAATCCCAAATAATTTATAAACTATGTGTAAAATGACCAAAATGCCCCTTCGGTGCATAGTTTGGTCATAAAAGGTAAAATGCACATATAATTGATATCCTACTGATATTATATCATAAATAAAGTATTTTTCCAGAATACTTATAATCATAACAGAAAGTTATATTCAAGTTCCTTTTATATAATATGAAATTACCAAAACGCCCGTATGAGGCATAATTTCGTTTTAAAAACCTTAACGGGCATACAAGTTGATATCCTACTGATATCTTAACTTATTTAAAGTATAATGGCATATAGAACTTGTCCGTAACTTATTCGGTTACCCGATATCTCTAAAATGCGCATAGTTACGTATATGTAACTATTTTTTGGAAATTAACCCAAACGGGTTTAACCTTGTCATTTAAATTTCAAAATCCAGAATGTATACAAGTCAAGTACTTGTCGGGATTAAACTATATTCTATCCGATCATCGTTTAATCAAGCATTTTACGCAATGATCATGTACACTATTCGGTTTATAAGACGTTAGTATTTAATTGGTTAGCTTATGCCATAATCCAGACTAGAGCCTTCCCGATAAATGCTATCTGCACTTGGTAGTTTTGTATACGGCTGAGTTATTTAAAAATAAAAAGAAGAAGACTAGCTCAGGTAAATACTCTCGACTTATTTTCCCTATACGGGCTGGGATACGGTACATTATTACCGCTTGGTCCAAAATGGGGTCAATCGAATGCCCATTGTGGCTAGTAAACCCACATATTTCGTTTAATCAGTTTTGTTTGATAACTTAAACATCGGGGTTAAATTACTGTGTCCTGGATATCCTGGGCTCAATACATTAGTTATTGGCCACGACCTTAGCACGGGGTGTAGGCATACACCTTTTGATGCTCATATGCAATGTTCCCAAGACGTTGGGGATGACTCCTTTGTGAGTCCTGAGTGGTGTGTATTTAATCATGTCTAGGTTTCTGTACTGGGCCCTGTATATATGGACAAACATGTGAATCTGATACAAGGTTGCAAGGTCAACTTTCCCAAGTTAATAAAATATTTGGTGCGTTTGCACTTAAAACCATTTTAATGTTTTCAACATGAGTCAGATGGGGTGTATTTACCAGCGTAAGCTGACGTATCGTCCAAAGGCTAATCTGCAGGTACAATACGAAACAGGCCGGAAGCTGCTCGGTAGAGAATAAGAGGATCTTGCAAATCCTTAGATCTGCCTAAAGTCTGTTTTGTATTCTTTCTTGTACATTTTACGATCCGCATGTGGATCTTCTATTACAAGCTTGTATATTATTTTGTATTTTCGAACATTCGGTTTGTAATAGTAATTTTACTCCAAGACTTCCGATGTGCCGTGTTTAATTGACTATGATGTTATCAACTGTTGTCACGATACTCCCTATCCGGGCCCACCGGTGTTTGGATTTCGGGTTGGAAATCCGGGGTGTGACAAAAACCCTTTAGTGTATGGTAGGAAAAGTTAGATACATAACGTCACAGCAAATTTTGATCGTCCCCGCGTCCCTGCTGCTACTCCATTGACCTGCGTGTTTGGTGAGTGTTTCTTGTCCTTTGATTTTTTGTTTGTTGTTATTGTTTATATAGTATTGTTGTTTGTAGATTTGTTAGCGTTTAGTGTTCAGATAAGTTAAATCTTACAAAAAGATCATAGTTTTCTTGTTAAATTAGGTACTTGACCTCTTTGAAGTTGAAGGTGGATTCCTTGAAGTGAGGATGAAATCACAATCTCAAAAACAATCTCGAATGGGCCCGGAATATTTGAACTATTCTATAGTTTGTGTGGTCGAAAAGAATCTTTTGATAAAGTAAAAGATGACGATATGATGGAACGATTTCAAACTATGAAAACAATTAGAGGACAAATATATTAGTTATTTGTTTTACTTTATTTATTAACGTTTTTTTATTATTATTGTATGATTGCACAGTAAAAAAAATGGGATGCCCCTAAGTTAATAGGCTAGCTCCGCCACTGTTAGAAACAGTATGGACTCATGTCCCATGTTTGGCAGCGGTGATCTTGTGCAAAATGGTGAATTGAATCACGTTAGATTAGACGTTCTACTTGAATCTCAACTTTACCATCAAAGTTAAAAGATTTTACATTAAATTCTAGTGAAACTTGTGAAGAATTTATGTTAACTTTCGATGAGGAACTTAGAAACTTCACCTAAGAGAAAACGAAATTGGAATGGGTAAAAGCCATGAAAATAAGATTGATTCTATAGAAAATAATAATACATGAAAGCTAACTTTTCTACCAAAAGGCTTAAAACCCATTGGGTTGAAGTGGGTGTTTTAAGAAAAACGCGAATGGTTCCATTGATAAACACAAGTTGCGGTTGGTGGCAAAAGGTTATGTTCAGCAACCTGGTGTTGATTTTGATGAAGTATCCATACCAGTAGCTAGACTCGAGACAATACGACTATTGATTGCTCTCGCAGCCGAAGACTCCCTTTTTAGATGTAAAAATGGTGTTTCTTCACGATGATTTAAAGGAAGAAGTGCACGTGTGTCAACCAGAGGGTTCAAAAATCGAGTTAAAATAAGAAAGTGTACAAATCAGCGAAAGCTTTATACGGTCTCAGGCAAGCCCCGAGAGTGTGCAATATAAAGCTCGATGGTATTTGAAGAATATGGGTCTTCATCAATGCATGCAAGAAAAAGCGGGTTGTTGAAAGGTGGTTGATATTAATAATTTGATTGTTGCGATTTATGTTGATTATCTGTTTGTGACGGGAACAAGCGTGGTTTGAATGTCGTATCTTGGTGAGCTAACTTATTACTTAAGTATCGAAGTTTCTCAAAATTGAAATTGTGAAAATCAAACAATAAAGCTATGCCTTGAAGATTTTAAAAGAAGCCGATATGAAAGACTGTAATCAACCTTTGTGTCCAATGGAACGGGACTCAAGTTGTCTAAAGCCGAAGATGAACCAAAAGTACCAGCGAAGCAACTGGTTTTTGTAAAGATTATGGGTTGTTTATGTTACTTATTACATACACGTCCAAATTTTATTCACTAGGGGTGGTTAGTCGATACATGCAGAGCCCAAGAGAATCACATGCTATTGCTATTAAACAGATTTTGTGTATCCACGAGGAACGGTTTCCTTTGGGATAAAGTATGAGCGAAGTGAAAATCTGAAATGGTCGGTTACACTTATAGCAGTCGTCATGTGGACAAGGAGGATGGGCGAAGTCTATCGATCATGTATTTTATCTTGGATCTTCACCAATCACATTGTGTTCACAGAAGCAAGCTACCGTGGCCCTATCTTCGTGCGAAACTGAATTTATGGCAGCTAATGCAACTTCTTGTCAAGCAATTTGGTGCCGAGAGTTACTCACAAAACTGTCGAGATGGGAAAAACAGAAAGTACAGATTCAGATTCACTATAATTAACAATTGTATTATCAAAGAATCTGTTTTTTCATGGTAGAAGTAAACATATCCACACTCGTTATCGCTTTATTCGTGAATATGCGGAAAATGAACAAGTGGTGGTTGAACACGTTTCTGGAGACGAACAGAAAGCAGGTCCATTGACGAAGCCTTGGCGTGAATCAGGTTCAAGGAGATGAGACAGTTGCTTGGTGTATAAGAATTACCCTATCATAAGGTACGTCGTAATTTATGTTTTGATGATGAGCAGTAAATGGAAGAACTTGAAGGTGGTAACCTTAAGTACTTCGAGTGCAAGTATCTGTTGTACTATTCTTTCTAAATTCAGCAAATATTGTGAGTGTTGTGTGTTTAAAGTATCATTCCAACTCCAACAGGCTACGCAGATTACCGAAGCCTTTATATCGTTCACTTTTTATTGAATAACCCGAAACACACAACAAAACTGCACAAAACACAATCAGCTTTGGTAACAACTTAACAGGTCATTACAAGAGTGAAATTACAATAAAAACAAGTCAAATTGCAAACCGTCTTTTGTACATCAACGCGATACCATTTTTTCCAAACAACTAAAAAACTTTTATTTATCAAGCACAACACATGTAACAATCATCCAATTGATACAATTTTGTCCTCAAACCACTAAACAACCTTTATTAACTATTCAATACCTTAACCATACTTGCTCTTTAAATCTTCAACAACTACGTTCAGTTCTTTAACTTCGTCACTTAGCTTTTCTAGTTTGTTGTTTAAAACCGAAACCCCGGTGTTAAGTTCTTCGAAGTTCTTCATCAACAAAAAATTCATCGTATTTGAACCTCCTTATCCGATTTACTGAGAAGCTCCACCGTATCAACTGGTGTCTCCTAAATGGCATCAAAGAATTTTCATCGTTTGCACTTGATCTCCGATCTTTAAAGTTTTTCATCAACAAGTTCAAAGTATTTCGAATTTCTTCATTCATGTAAAACGAGTTCCAAAACCTGCTCCGTTTGAGAATCAAGTAGTTGTTTGAAGTTCGTTACGCATTAATGAGTGTTACTTAAATTTTGGTTAATTATAATTAATAAATAAATTACAATAAAAATGTAAAGGAGCAGCCGGGTTTCAAACCCGGGTACCTCCACAACTTCACACACAAGGAACACCACTACACTACACACATCAGATGTGATATCTCCCAAATTACTTAAACCATATACTCAACCAAATTAAAACCTGCAACTTCTTTATCAGAGTTTTAGTAACCGCCTATATGCAATCAAGTTTAAATTTTGATTTCTGAAACGGAAGTAACGGATACCCAGCTACAATTTCGCAATCATAGGCTAATCAACCCAGATTCGGTTAAGATTGAAAGCAATCAATCCACAATTTCAGGTTGTAACTGAAACCCGTAATTGGAAAATTCAACTATAAATACCAATGCTATCCACCGTAAATCAAACTCGTCATTCCTTCACTCACACTCTCTGATACTTTCTATGCAAATAAACCCACTTTCGGAATTCTTGCAAGTCGCCGGAGTCTAACCGGAGTTCAAACACAGTCGCCGGAACCCATTATCGGATTTTCTTTGCAACCGTCAGTAACCCTCTCATCTCCTTCTTATAAATTTTTTTAACTTGTCAAATTATCCATTTCATTCAATCAGGCAATCAGTCTCAGCACTGAGTTTAACCAGATTCATGTAGAAGATGAAGTTTTATAGCGTATTAGTATATTATAAATTCAGTAATAATCGGGTTAGACACCCAGCCCAACTGGTTGGGCTGGGTGCAAGTTATCGCCGAGGGTACGAGTTCGAGGCTGTTCTGGGAACCGGTTCGATTAATTTTAAAAACTTTTTAAATTAATTAATTTCTGAATGAAGCTAAAGTGTGTATAAGTATATTAAAAATCAGAATACTACCGGGTTAGACACGTAGCTTAGTTGGAAGAGCTGCGTGCACGTAAGCGGAAGGTCTGGAGTTCGAGTCCCAACACGCGCACCTAAAATCCTATTAAAAACCGGTCAGACCCCTTACTGTCAGGTCTGACAGTATATTTTTTTATTAATATTTTTTTATTTGTTTTATTTTATTTTCATTTAATAATTTAAATTACCTATACACCTTTCCATTAAGATTAATTAAATACAAGTTCAAAGGTATAAAAACTACCAAAAATTAAACTAACAAAAATATTCAAGTAAAAATATTAATTGGTATATTTATCGAATATTATAATATTATTATTTTAGGTTAGTATACTTTTGTCGATCGAATCCTCAATTCATGCGCATTCAATATCATCAAGGAACGCACCCACTATGAGTGAATCCTTACAAATTCCCCTTTTCATTCATGTTTTGGGGTGTATCATGTGTCGTTTATATATTTCGTTTATTCAAACATTTGTGCTATTACCATTATATGATCTAACGTGTGATGAAAATGATTATTTGTTGTATTGCGTGTTTACACTTTGTTAAGTTGTGTGCAAATCATTCATTAGGCCCATCAGTTCCTCGTGGGAGACGAGTTGAGCATCAGGTGCCTTATTAGATCGGCTCCGTTTGATTGAGCCTTGATCTCATTGTTCATCATTTGATGTGTGTGTGTGTGCATTTATTGATAGTATGTGTTTTGTGATTAAATTTACATATACGTATACTCATATGTGGTTATGCACAATTTTATAACCAATATAACAAATTCGTTCAAACCTTTTTATAAGATTCACTCGCCAACTTTTGTTGACCCAAAAACCATTTTTCTTTTTACACATGATACAGGTGAACATGTTGAAGCAGGGAACACATAGGAATTTGCCTTAGAAGAAAAATAAAGAGTTCATGAATGTGGAGTTTTGAACATGTTATGCTTATATGCTTGATGTAAATTCTCATTTAATTGGAATAATAAATATGAAACTCTATAGTAAATGTCATGTGCTTTGATGATAACCCAATTATGCCCCGACTTTTATTGCCGCTGCGGATCGGGGTGTGACAGATTGGTATCAGAGCTTTTGACTATAGGGATATAGGATAGGTTATTAGACCCTTAGAGCCTATACTATAGTTGATTAGATTTTAATTGCTTATGTGGTTACGTGCAAACTCATAATGTTTATTTGTTTCATATTTTTTACACCCACAAATACATGCAAGCACTTCCACTAACATTTTGTGTGATACTCAACGAGTTATACATATTGTCAAACATAACATGCTTACATGTACATTCATCACGCACGTTTCAGTTATAACATATTCAAAACATTCTCATATTTCCTTATTCAAGATTTTGTGATGTTTTCATTTTTCAATCCCATCAAAGTGAGTTCTACGACGGGCATGTAGTAACTGGAAGGGTACAAGTACCAGTTGAAACGTCCTGTCTAGGTTGGCATTCGTATAAATCCAATATAATGGACTAGTTTGCCTACCTGGGGACTAACGATGAGAGTACAAAGGACATATTAGGTGTAACATCCATCAAAAGACGGGTTTTCCAAAACCCGCTTCGTTTATTAACCGAATAGTCAGTCAAAATTTTTGTCGCGTATATATTGATTATTTTAATTTTAAACAAAACATAATTAACAAATATATTAGAATTTAAAAACTATAATTAATATTTTATCATAAATAAAGAGATAAAAATTAAATAGAGACGCCGGGTTTCGAACCCGGGTCTCCCGCTCAAACAAACACACAACGCACCACCAGGCTACCTGCACTCTTTGTGAAATAACTGAAATCAATTAAGTTTTATATTGAAACAAACGCCAACCTGTAATATTACAGAACCAGTAACTGTCGAAAACACAATCCAAGCAATCAAGCAATTAACGTTTTTCCTTATGATTAAACGTGTGTAACTGATGATAAACGTCAGTTATAACCGAAAACCTTAAAGCTACTCATTCAAATCGTCAAAATCATAACCGTATGATTTTGGAATTCGAAACCGAAATGCAATTAAATTCGAGTTATACTTTACATCGATGTATTCACCATTTGAGCTCGCGAGTCTATCAAACTTACTCTCTCAAACTCGCTCAGAAAACCTCGCCGCAAGTCGCCGGAATCCTCTGCAAGTTAACCGGAAGTTATCGCCGGAAAACCGAAGAATCTATCCCACTGTTGCTTTACTTTATAAACAGGACATCTAGAGTTCATACCGAAATAACCCACACTCACCTTAAACTCCCTGTAGAGTCTCTGTCGCAAGAAATACATCGCCGGAATTCTCTGCAAGTCGCCGGAAAACCGAATCCATTTCATCTCTTTTCCCTTTCTCTAAAAATAGGACTGTTAGAGCTTCGACATAAGTCACCCACACTCACCTCAACTCCCTGAAAACCGAATCCATTTCATCAATAATAAATGTTTTCTAACAAGGTTCACTCGCCAACTTTTTGTTGACCCAAAAACCATTTTTACACATGATACAGGTAGACAGGTGGAAGCAAGGAACACATAGGAAATTGCCTTAGAAGAAAAATAATGAAGTCTAGAAAGATGTATAGAACATGTTGTAACTGTATGATTTGATTGTATGATCTCCTTTAAATTGTAACAATAAATATGAAACATATAATAAATGTCATGAGCTTTGATGAAAACCCAATCATGCCCCGATCACCTTTTTCCGCTGCGGGTCGGGGTGTGACAGATTGGTATCAGAGCTTTTGACTATAGGGATATAGGATAGGTTATTAGACCCTTAGAGCCTATACTATAGTTGATTAGATTTTAAATTGTCTATGTGGTTACATGCAAACTTATGATGTTTATTTGTTTCATATTTATTACACACTCAAATGCATGCAAACACTTCCAATATTACATTTTGTGATACATAGTGAATTATACTTACAGTCAAACATACATACTTACATACACATTCATCATACATATTTTAATGTCACATATTCAATTCATCTTCATACTTCCGTTATTCAAGATTTTGTCGCATTTTTCATTTTTCAAATCTCATCAAAGTGAGTTCTGCGACGGGCATGTAGTAACTGTAAGGGTACAAGTACCGGTAGTCGGAACGTCCTGTCTAGGTTGGCATTCGTATAAATCCAAAATAACGGACCAGTTTGCTTACCTGGGGACTAACGATGAGAGTACGAAGGACCTATTAGGCCAAAGCATGCCACACCAAACGTCGTTCGAACTAACCCCACTTTGAGGTGTCACCGTGTCCACACCTGGATGCACTCCAAACTTCATACGTTACATACATATTTCTCGATTTTCTCCGGGTTTTAGTGTACGTTACCAGGCTAACACATGCGAACCATATGAAAAACCCGGTAATCATGGGGGCCCACATGATTACGAAGGTGAAGTATGGCGGCATGCAAGGCCCAATGACGAGCAAAGCCCAAGACATCCTATGGATGTAGTAGATTTATTATTCTATATTTATTTTATGAATGTTCATTCCTAAATACGACACATGACCCCTAAAACGTCCAACTCATACTCTTGATATGTATTCCTTGTAGATGTCTTCTAATCTCGCTCGTAGGAAGATGAGATCAGGAAAAGCCCGCGAGCGCATGGCTGCCCAAATCGCTCAACAAATGGCTGCCGTAATACCCAACATTGTAGTTCAAGTTCAACAAGCCCTTACCGCTAATCCCGTCAATCAAGAAGATCAAAATGTTGTCAACCCTCCCCTAATTACCACTAAATGCACCTTCAAGCATTTCAAATCCTGCGACCCTCCAAAATACGAAGGGGCTGAAGGTGTCACCGCTCTCCTCCATTGGTTTGAGGAAATGGAAAACACTTTTCTAAATTGCGATTGCCCCGATGATCGCAAAGTGCGATATGCTACCGGTCGTTTACTTGGAATAGCACTTACATGGTGGAATACAGAGAAGGCAAAACGAGGTGTTGAAGATGCTATGACTTTGGCTTGGGAAGAGTTGAAGGAAATCATGACAAGACGGTTTTGCCCAAGAAGCGAAATCAAGAAATTGGAGGATGAGTTCTATTCTTTGAAACAAAAGGAAGGCGACCACACCACATACAACAAGAGATTCCTTGAGTTAAATCAAATGGTCCCCAACTTGTTCACTCCCCTCTACCGTTTGATCGAGCACTACATTCGAGGTCTTCCTTAAAAAATTCAAGACTCTGTAATAAGTACCACAACTGCAACTTTGGAAGCAGCAATGGAGTTAGCTACAGAGCTCACCGAGAACCGCATACGAAATAAGGACTTCAAGGAGGAGAAGAAGAAGGATAAAGTATCAACTGAAACCTCAAACTCCACCCAAACCGAATCCCCTTCTCAACCCATTTCTAAGAGAAAACGAGATGGGCAACTTTTCGCTGTCACCCAACGCAATCAACCAGCCTCACAAGCCGTACCCTTCCAAGCTATCCCAATCACTCAAGTAGCACCCAACTCAACTTACCCAAATAAGAAACCTTACTTTGGACCTCACCCTCAATGCAATACCTGTTTTTATCACCATCCATCTACCTTACCTTGTCGACTATGTGCGAATTGTGGACGCTATGGTCATTTGAGCAAGGTTTGCCGCACCCTTCAAAACCAAACCTCACCCCCTACTCAAAACATGATCCAAACATATCAACAACCCCAATACCCCATGTTCCCATATGTTCGAGCTTGTTTTAATTGTGGTGACCCTACCCACTTTAGAAACACGTGCCCTCGATTGGTTAACATCATAAACGCCCAAGCTCAAGCAAACCCAGTTAACCAAGCAAATCAAGAAAACCTAACCACTAGGCCACCAGCAAGAGGAAGAGTTTACAACATCAACGCCAATCCTGTTGAAGATAATGACGGCCCAAACGAACCACCCAACTAGTTTTCTTCACCAAAAATCAAGAATTCAACTCCAACCGCTTAGTTTTTATGTCTTCTTTATGTTTATCTCAATCTTCACGTATCTCAATTATAAATTGGAAATTTTATCCAAGGATCTTATGTGAATTACTATTTAGTTTTGTTTTATACTCATTGATTTAACATTCATATCATCATACCTCACGACGTATCTCCGTCTCATCATTTAAAGAAGTTGGGCTGTGTCTCACTTCTACATAGACTAACCTCTTCATCATAACAAACAAGAGAGGTACTGTCATCATTCAAACATGTATACTTTCAGAATTTAGACTCAAGCTTTGGTTGTTGTGTTTGTTTATGTTTTAGAGTCACATAGAACTAATCATAACTTACTGATAAAACCAATGAAAATTTGACAAGAATATGGTGGATACGCCGCTGGTACTTCCTATATATAAGTATTCTTGCCAAAGGATCAGAGGCATTGTCAGGTGGTTATGAGAAGTTTCATGTAGGATTTAGTAATGTCATGGTTGAAGTTTGTTTTATACTCACTGATTTAGCATTCATATCATCATACATCTCAACGTATTTCCATCTCATCATTTAAAGAAGTTGGGCTGTGTCTCACTTCTACATAGACTAACCTCTTCATCATAACAAACGAGAGAGGTACTGTCATCATTCAAACATGTATACATTCAGAATTAAGACTCAAGTTTTGGTTGTTGTGGTCACATAGAACTAATCATAATTTACCGATAAAGCCAATGAAAATTTGACAAGAATATGGTGGATACGCCGCTGGTACTTCCTATATATAAGTATTCTTGTCAAAGGATCAGAGGCATTGTCAGGCGGTTATGAGAGGTTCCATGTAGGTTTTAGTAGTAGAAGTCTTGTTTTAGGATATAACCTTATCTATCCAAACGTATCGATTCTTTCAGAACTATTGGGCATGAGATCATACCTAGTCAATCAACTCTGTTTATCAATATTCTTTATCGTAGGCATCAAAAAGCGATTCCTGTAGCAGGGTATTCAACCCTTACAAGGAACGGTACCGCCTCAAGTAAAAATTTAAACTCTTACCCCCTTCTAAGTATGTAATTGCCAAAATCACTCTCCTTTCGAGACAAACATACCACTACTTAAATTTCGGGACTAAAATTTCTGAAAGTAGGGGATACTGTAACATCCGTCAAAAAACGGGTTTTCCAAAACCCGCTTCGTTTATAAACCGAATAGTTAGTCAAAATTTTCGTCGCGTATATATTGATTATTTTAATTTTAAACAAAACATAATTAACAAATATATTAGAATTTAAAAACAATAATTAATATTTTATCATAAATAAAGAGATAAAAATTAAATAGAGACGCCGGGTTTCGAACCCGGGTCTCCCGCTCAAACAAACACACAACGCACCACCAGGCTACCTGCACTCTTTGTGAAATAACTGAAATCAATTAAGTTTTATATTGAAACAAACGCCAACCTGTAATATTACAGAACCAGTAACTGTCGAAAACACAATCCAAGCAATCAAGCAATTAACGTTTTTCCTTATGATTAAACGTGTGTAACTGATGATAAACGTCAGTTATAACCGAAAACCTTAAAGCCACTCATTCAAATCGTCAAAATCATAACCGTATGATTTGGAATTCGAAACCGAAATGCAATTAAATTCGAGTTATACTTTACATCGATGTATTCTCCATTTGAGCTCGCGAGTCTATCAAACTTACTCTCTCAAACTCGCTCAGAAAACCTCGCCGCAAGTCGCCGGAATCCTCTGCAAGTTAACCGGAAGTTATCGCCGGAAAACCGAAGAATCTATCCCACTGTTGCTTTACTTTATAAACAGGACATCTAGAGCTCATACCGAAATCACCCACACTCACCTTAAACTCCCTGTAGAGTCTCTGTCGCAAGAAATACATCGCCGGAATTCTCTGCAAGTCGCCGGAAAACCGAATCCATTTCATCTCTTTTCCCTTTCTCTAAAAATAGGACTGTTAGAGCTTCGACATAAGTCACCCACACTCACCTCAACTCCCTGTAAAGCCTCTATCGCAAGTCAAGCTTCGCCGGAAAAATTGGAACTCGCCGGAGTTGGTCACTGGAATCGTCAAAGTGCTGTTCTCCAGAGGGTATGTACCTTTAAAACCTTTTTACATTCACATTTATTCCGTTAATTCGTAAACCAGTAATCAGAATCGATTAGATAAAGATAACAGTCGGATTTTTGGTTTCTGGGTAATGTTTAGGAAGAAGATGAAGTTTTTGCCTAGAAAATAAGTATATTTAAACATGATGTTTTAACCAGGTTAGACACACAGTCCAGCGGTGGACTGTGTGCGATTATAAAGCATACGTCCTAGGGTTCGAGTTCTGTTTGTGTTCCGATCCACTGAAATAATATACCCTTTTTATATAAAAGCCAAATCCTGAAACATGTAATAAGTGTATAAGTATAATAAAAACCGGAATAATAACCAGGTTAGACACACAGTCCAGTGGTGGACTGTGTGCAAAAACATTAAGCACGTCGCGGGTTCGAGTCCAGGCTCCCGCACCGGTTCTGGCAATTATCAAGTTTTTAAATAAGGACAGAAATGAATTAATCTAATTTGTATATATATATAATTAAAAACAGAAATATTTCGGGTTAGACACGTAGCTCAGTTGGTAGAGCTGCGTGCACGTATACGAGAGGTCACGAGTTCGAACCTCACTCGCGCATATCAAAAACACGGTCCGACCGGTCAAACGGTCAACGGTCAACTAGTCAAAAAGTCAAAATTTTTTATATTTTTATTTATTTATTTAATTTAAAAATCAGTTAAAAATACTTAAAAATAATATTTTTAAAGATAGAAAATGACCTTAAACTCACAACAATAAATCTAAAAATCCTATTAAAATTGTTAATAAAATCCACTTATTTACCGTACCTTTTCGTTATTATTTAGGTTAGTTATTCCTCGTCGATCAACTCGTGCGCATTCAATATCATCAAACGAACGCACCCAATGTGAGTGAATCTCTACAAATTCCCCGTTTTAATCACATTTTGGGGTGTATCAAGTGTCTTATTATTTATTACATTTAAACAATTGTGCATCCATCATATCCATGATCAAATGTGTATTCAATATGTATCAACTGTTTGTGTGGTTAATGTTTAGATTAAATTTATCATTTTCAGTACATACATCATCATAGGCCGTCTGTTCCCCATTACCTATGAGCGGAACCGTTCCCCATTACCTATGAGCGTGAACGAGGCGTTGCCAACATACGATCGGCTCCGTTTGATTGAGCCTTGATCGCACATACATCATCATAGGCCGTCCGTTCCCCATTACCTATGAGCGGAACGTGACGTTGCCAACATATACATTATCATTCATGTCATATATTCATGCAAGGTGGTTTGTCATTGTTTGTTATTGTATGTTTATTTACGTTTGCTCACATATGATTATTGCACAATTTTTCCATATTAAATACAACAAGAAATCAATAATAAATGTTTTCTAACAAGGTTCATTCGCCAACTTTTTGTTGACCCAAAAACCATTTTTACACATGATACAGGTAGACAGGTGGAAGCAAGGAACACATAGGAAATTGCCTTAGAAGAAAAATAATGAAGTCTAGAAAGATGTATAGAACATGTTGTAATTGTATGATTTGATTGTATGATCTCCTTTAAATTGTAACAGTAAATATGAAACATTATAATAAATGTCATGAGCTTTGATGAAAACCCAATCATGCCCCAATCACCTTTTTCCGCTGCGAGTCGGGGTGTGACATTAGGCCAAAGCATGCCACACCAAACGTCGTTCGAACTAACCCCACTTTGAGTTGTCACTGTGTCTATACCTGGACCTCCTCCGACCTTATACTTTGCAATCATGTTTTAGATTTTCATTCGGGTAGCGTGAGTGTTAACAGGCCAACACCAATGTGAACCCTACCAGAGGCCAGTAGTCATGGGGGCCCACATGACTACCAAGGCCAAGTATGGGGAATATGGGGGCCTAAACATGAGCAAAGCCCAAGACATCCTACGGATGTAGCAATTTTTTTTTCTTTCTTCAATTGATTTTGTGGATATTCATTTTATACGACACATGACACCTATATGTCAAACTCATACTCTCGACCGTATTCCTTGTAGATGTCTTCTAGTCACTCTCGTAGAGGTATGAGATCGGGAAAATCCCGCGATCGCATAGCTGCCCAAATCGCTCAACAAATGGCCGCCGTAATACCCAACATCGTAGTTCAAGTCCAACAAGCTCTTACCGCTAATCTCATCAACCCAGTTAGCCAAGAAGGTCAAAACGTTGCCAACCCTCCCCCAAATACCACTAAATGCACCTACAAGCATTTCAAATTCTGCGATCCCCCAAAATACGAGGGACTGAAGGTGTCACCGCTCTCCTCCATTGGTTTGAGGAGATGGAAAACACTTTTCTCAATTGCGACTGCCCCAATGATCGCAAGGTACGATATGCTACTGGTCGTTTGTTCGGAGTAGCACTTACATGGTGGAACACGGAGAAGGGCAAGAGAGGTGCTGAGGATGCTATGACTTTGACTTGGGAAGAATTGAGGGAGATCATGACAAGATGTTTCTGTCTAAGAAGCGAAATCAAGAAATTAGAAGATGAGTTCTACTCTTTGAAACAAAAGGAGTGCGACCACACCACATACAACAAGAGATTTCTTGAGTTGAATCAAATGGTCCCCAACTTATTCACTCCCCTCTACCGTTTGATTGAACACTACGTTCGGGGTCTTCCTTCAAATATTCAGGACCCGGTAATAAGTACCACCCCTGCAACTTTGGAGGCAGCAATGGAATTAGCTACAGAATTCACCGAAAACCAATTAGAAATGGAGAATTCAAGGAGGAGAAGAAGAAGGATAAAGCACCAACCGAAACCTCAAACTCAACCCGAACTGAATCCTCTTCTCAACCCAATGCTAAGAGAAAACGAGACGGACAAAATTTCGCTGTCACTCAAACCAGTCAACCAGCTCCCCAAGCCGTACCCCTTCAAGCTATCCCAATCACTCAAGTAGCACCCATGTAACATTTGTGTAAAACGGGTATAAAAAACTTTCACCGTTTATGAATCAAGTGTTAGTTAAATGTTCGTTGCGTATTTATTTGTGTCCTTTATCTTAAAAATTAATAATATTAGTAGGATTTAAACAATAATTTATAAATAAAACAATAAGTAAGTTAAATTAACTTTTAAAGTAATAAATCAAAAATTAAAATAAAAAGAAGGGGGAAACCGGAATCGAACCCGGGTCTCCCGCACTCACACACACACCAAACACCACTGCACTACACGCACATTTGTTATGAAAGGAAACATTTAAACATTATATTGAAGAATTGCTTAAAACCTGCAAATTCAAACGACTGGTCCGTAACCGCCAACAGATTCTTTGGGCAATCCCCTTCATCCGTTTTCGAATGGTCAGACATAACCGAAATCAACATCAATGTAATTGAAACAGATTTCAATCATTAGGTTTTAAATCACTGTGAAACTGAAAATCATAATCGGCTCTGGCACATTATAAATACAAATCGATTTCCACATAATCATAACTCGCACATCCACTCGTTTATCACTTGTTCTCTCAGAAGTTTTCTATTCAACTTAATCATCGGGAACCTTGGTCGGAGCTAACGGAATCAATCATCGGAAATCGAAGATTGTCGTTTGTTCGGTATCAATCTTTTGCTTATCGTTTGTTTATTCGAACATTTATTCTTGTTAATCGTAAATCAGTGAAGTTGATAATATCCACCATCGGGTTTATGATCTGTGATAAAATAATGAAGAAGATGACCTTATTAAAATGGATAAGTGTAATAAAATTCAGGTTTTTAATCAGGTTAGACACACAGTCCAGTGGTGGACTGCGTGCAATTACATAGCGCAGGTCACAGGTTCGACTCGTGCATACAACCGGTTTCCAGTAATAAAACTCAATTTTTTTTGCCAACCAGAACACCTTCCAGTTAGCTTTTAAGTTTAATAAAAATCATAATATAAATGGGTTAGACACCTAGCCCAGTTGGTTGGGCTGGGTGCAATACATCGGACAGGCGCGGGTTCGAGTATCACTTCATACACCGGTCACTTAAATTCGAAAACCTTTTTAATAAATAAAATTCAGGATTCAGCTAAAGAGAATATAAGAAAAATAAAAATCTTGTTTCTGATGGGTTAGACACGTAGCTCAGTTGGAAGAGCTGCGTGCACGCAAACGAGAGGTCACGAGTTCGAACCTCACACGATGCCTATAATACCAAAGTCAACGTGGTCCGACCGGTCAACCCGGTAAAAGGGTATATCTTTTTATAATTATTTTCTTTATTATTTTATTTAAAAATCATTTAAAAATACTTCAAAAAAATATGACTTTTTAAGTTTAAAAATTGTAGTAAATACCACAAAAATAGATCTAAAAATCTAATAAAAGGCATTAATTAGAAATATTAATTTCAAATAGAAGATATATATTTATCGAATTATTACGTGATTATTTAGGTTAGTTTTCCCTCGTCGGTTGAATCATAAATTCGTGCGCATTCATCATCATCAAGGAAGGCACCCACTGTGAGTGAATTTTTACAAATTCCCTTTTTATTTATGTTTTGGGGTGTATCATGTGTCGTTTATACATTTCATTTATTCAAACACTTGTGCTATTACCATTTTATGATCTAACGTGTGATGTAAATGTTATCTATTGTATTGCGTGTTTACATTCTTGACAAGTTGCGTGCAAATCATTAATTAGGCCCATCAGTTCCTCGTGGGAGACGAGTTGAGCATCAGGTGCCTCATTAGATCGGCTCTGTTTGATTGAGCCTTGATCTCATTGTTCATCATTTGATATGTGTGTGTGCATTAATTGCTATTATGTGTTTTGTGGTTAAATTTACATTTACGTTTACTCATATTTGGTTATGCACATTTTTATTCAAATAACTAATATAACTAATTCTTTCAAACATTTAAATAAGATTCACTCGCCAACTTTTGTTGACCCAGAACCCTATTTTTACACATGATACAGGTGGACATGTTGAAGCAAGGAACACATAGGAAATTGCCTTAGAAGAAAAATAAAGAAGTCATGAAAAATGTAGTTGAATATGTGGTGCTTGTATGTTTATTATAATTTTTTTAAATAGAAATAATAAATATGAAACCTTATAGTAAATGTCATGAGCTTTGATAAAAACCCAATCATGCTCCGACTACCATTTCCGCTGCGGGTCAGGGTGTGACAGATTGGTATCAGAGCTTTTGACTATAGGGATATAGGATAGGTTATTAGACCCTTAGAGCCGATACTATAGTTGATTAGATTTTAATTGTTTATGTGGTTACATGCAAACTCATGATGTTTATTTGTTTCGTATTTATTACACACACAAATGCATATAAACACTTCCACTATCCTTTTGTGTGATACTTAATGAGTTATACTTGTTGTCAAACATAACATGTTTACATATACATTCATCACGCATATTTCAATATTCACATATTCAAATCATCCTCATATTTTCTTTATTCAAGATTTTGTGGTATTTTCGTTTTTAAATCTCCTCAAAGTAAGTTCTACGGCAGGCATGTAGTAACTGGAAGGGTACGAGTACCGGTAGTCGAAACGTCCTGTCTAGGTTGGCAATCGTATAAATCCAATATAACGGACTAGTTTGCCTACCTGGGGACCAACGATGAGAGTACGAAGGATCTATTAGGCCAAAGCATGCCACACCAAACGTCGCATGAATTAATCCCACTTTGAGTTGTCACTGTGTCTATACCAGGACACCCTCCGACCCTATACTTTGCAGTCATGTTTTACGATTTTTCATTCGGATGGTGCAAGTGTTAACATGCCAACACCAATGTGAACCATCCCATAGCCCAGTAGTCATGGGGGCCCACATGACTACCAAGGCCAAGTAAGGGGACATATGGGAGCCCAAACATGAGCAAAGCCCAAGACATCCTACGGATGTAGCAAATTTATTTTCTTCATTCGTTTTGTGAATGTTCATTTTTAAATACGACACATGACACCTAAAACATCAAACTCATACTCTCGATACGTATTCCTTGTAGATGTCTTCTAGTCACTCTCGTAGAGGTAGGAGATCAGGAAAATTCCGCAAGCGCATGGCTGCCCAAATCGCTCAACAAATGGCCGCTGTAATACCCAACATCGTAGTTCAAGTCCAACAAGCCCTTGTCGCCAATCCTATCACCCCAACCAATCTAGAATGACAAAATATCGCCAACCCACCTCACAACACCACTAAATGCACATTCGAGCATTTCAAATCATGCGATCCTCCAAAATATGAAGGGACTGAAGGTGTCACCGCTCTCCTCCATTGGTTTGAGGAGATGGAAAACACTTTTCTCAATTGCGACTGCCCCGATGATCGCAAGGTGCGATATGCTACCAGTCGTTTGTTCGGATAGCACTTACATGGTGGAACACAGAGAAGGGCAAGCGAGGTGCTGATGATACTATGACTTTGACTTGGGAAGAGTTGAGGGAGATCATGACAAGACGTTTCTGTCCAAGAAGCGAAATCAAGAAATTAGAAGATGAGTTCTACTCTTTGAAACAAAAGGAGGGCGACCACACCATGTACAACAAGAGATTCCTTGAGTTGAATCAGATGGTCTCCAACTTGTTCACTCCCCTCTACCGTTTGATAGAGCACTACATTCGAGGTCTTCCTTCAAAAATTCAAGACCCTGTAATAAGTACCACACCTGCAACTTTGGAAGCAGCAATGGAGTTAGCTACAGAGCTCACTGAAAACCACATACGGAATGAAGACTTCAAGAAGGATAAAGCATCAACCGAAACCTCAAACTCAACCCAGACCGAATCCTCTTCTCAACCCACTTCTAAGAGAAAACGAGATGGGCAAAATTTCGTTGTCACCCAAGGCAATCAACGAGCTCCACAAGCCGTACCCCTCCAAGCTATCCCAATCACTCAAGTAGCACCCAACTCTACTTACCCAAATAAGATACCTTACATTGGACCTCACCCTCAATGCAACACCTGTTTTTATCACCATCCATCTACCATACCTTGTCGACTGTGTGCTAATTGTGGGCGTTATGGTCATCTGAGCAAAACTTGTCGTACCCCTCAAAACCAAGCTTCACCCTCTACCCAAAGCATGATCCAATCATATCAACAACCCCAATACCCCATGGTTCCACATGTGCGAGCTTGCTTTAATTGTGGGGACCCTACCCATTTTAGGAACACATGCCCTCGATTGGTTAACATCATAAACGCCCAAGCTCAAGCAAACCCAGTTAACCAAGCAAATCAAGAAAACCCACCACTACCACCAGCAAGAGGAAGAGCTTACAACATCAACGCCAATCCTGTTGAAGATAATAACGGCCTAAACGAACAACCCAACTAGCCTTCCCTCACCAAGAATCAAGACTCAACTCCAACCATCTAGTTCTTAGTGTTTTCTCAATCTTACGCATCCCTGTTATAAATTGGGAATTTATGTATCCAACAATTTTAATGCAAATTGATATTACATTTTGTTTTATATCTTTACTCATTGATTTAACTTTCATATCATCATACATCACGACGTATCTCGATCTCATCATTTAAAGAAGTTGGGCTGTGTCTCACTTTTTCACAGACCGACCCCTTCATCATAACAAACGAGAGAGGTACTGTCGTCATTCAGTCATGTATTCTTTCAGATTTGAGACTCAAGCTTTGGCTTTTTGTTTTGTAGATTTTAGAATCACATAGAACTAATCATAACTTACTGACAAAGCCAATGAAAATTTGACAAGAATATGGTGGATACGCCGCTGGTACTTCCTATATATAAGTATTCTTGTCAAAGGATCAATAGCATTGTCAGGCGGTTCTGAGAAGTTCCGTATAGGTTTTAATATCGTCATGGTTGAAGTTTTTGTTTTATGATATAACCTTATCTTTTCAAACGTATCAATTCTCTCAAAAATTTTATGCATGAGATCATACTTAGTCAATCAACTCTGTTTACCAATGTTTCGCATTTTTATACTTTAAGCATCAAAAAACGATTCCTGTAGCAGGGTATTCAACCCTTACTAGGAACGTTACCGCCTCAAATAAAATTTAAACTTTCACCATCTTCTGATTATGTAATTATCAAATTAAAACACCCTCCCTTCGAGTCAAATATACCACTACTTAAATTTCGGGATGAAATTTCTAAAAGTAGGGGATACTGTAACATTTGTGTAAAACGGGTATCAAAAACCCGCACCGTTTATGAATCAAGTGTTAGTTAAATGTTCGTTGCGTATTTATTTGTGTCCTTTATCTTAAAAATTAATAATATTAGTAGGATTTAAACCATAATTTATAAATAAAACAATAAGTAAGTTAAATTAACTTTTAAAGTAATAAATCAAAAATTAAAATAAAAAGAAGGGGGAAACCGGAATCGAACCCGGGTCTCCCGCACTCACACACACACCAAACACCACTGCACTACACGCACATTTGTGTTATGAAAGGAAACATTTAAACATTATATTGAAGAATCGCTTAAAACCTGCAAATTCAAACGACTGGTCCGTAACCGCCAACAGATTCTTTGGGCAATCCCCTTCATCCGTTTTCGAATGGTCAGACATAACCGAAATCAACATCAATGTAATTGAAACAGATTTCAATCATTAGGTTTTAAATCACTGTGAAACTGAAAATCATAATCGGCTCTGGCACATTATAAATACAAATCGATTTCCTCATAATAAGAACTCGCACATCCACTCGTTTATCACTTGTTCTCTCGGAAGTTTTCTATTCAACTTAATCATCGGGAACCTTGGTCGGAGCTAACGGAATCAATCATCGGAAATCGAAGATTGTCGTTTGTTCGGTATCAATCTTTTGCTTATCGTTTATTTATTCGAACATTTATTCTTGTTAATCGTAAATCAGTGAAGTTGATAATATCCACCATCGGGTTTATGATCTGTGATAAAATAATGAAGAAGATGACCTTATTAAAATGGATAAGTGTAATAAAATTCAGGTTTTTAATCAGGTTAGACACATAGTCCAGTGGTGGACTGTGTGCAATTACATAGCGCAGGTCACAGGTTCGACTCGTGCATACAACCGGTTTCCAGTAATAAAACTCAATTTTTTTTAGCCAACCAGAACACCTTCCAGTTAGCATTTAAGTTTAATAAAAATCATAATATAAATGGGTTAGACACCCAGCCCAGTTGGTTGGGCTGGGTGCAATACATCGGACAGGCGCGGGTTCGAGTATCACTTCATACACCGGTCACTTAAATTCGAAAACCTTTTTAATAAATCAAAATCAGGATTCAGCTAAAGAGAATATAAGAAAAATAAAAATCTTGTTTCTGATGGGTTAGACACGTAGCTCAGTTGGAAGAGCTGCGTGCACGCAACCGAGAGGTCACGAGTTCGAACCTCACATGATGCCTATAATACCAAAGTCAACGCGGTCCGACCGGTCAACCCGGTAAAAGGGTATATCTTTTTATAATTATTTTCTTTATTATTTTATTTAAAAATCATTTAAAAATACTTCAAAAAAATTATGACTTTTTAAGTTTAAAAATTGTAGTATATACCACAAAAATAGATCTAAAAATCTAATAAAAGACATTAACTAGAAATATTAATTTCAAATAGAAGATATATATTTATCGAATTATTACGTGATTATTTAGGTTAGTTTTCCCACGTTGGTTGAATCATAAATTCGTGCGCATTCATCATCATCAAGGAACGCACCCACTGTGAGTGAATTTTTTCAAATTCCCTTTTTATTTATGTTTTGGGGTGCATCATGTGTCGTTTATACATTTCATTTATTCAAACACTTGTGCTATTACCATTTTATGATCTAATGTGTGATGTAAATGTTATCTATTGTATTGCGTGTTTACATTCTTGACAAGTTGCGTGCAAATCATTCATTAGGCCCATCAGTTCCTCGTGGGAGACGAGTTGAGCATCAGGTGCGTCATTAGATCGGCTCCGTTTGATTGAGCCTTGATCTCATTGTTCATCATTTGATATGTGTGTGTGCATTAATTGCTATTATGTGTTTTGTGGTTAAATTTACATTTACGTTTACTCATATTTGGTTATGCACATTTTTATTCAAATAACTAATATAACTAATTCTTTCAAACATTTAAATAAGATTCACTCGCCAACTTTTGTTGACCCAAAACCCTATTTTTACACATGATACAGGTGGACAGGTTAAAGCAAGGAACACATAGAAAATTGCCTTAGAAGAAAAATAAAGAAGTCATGAAAAATGTATTTGAATATGTGGTGCTTGTATGTTTATTGTAATTTTTTTTAAATAGAAATAATAAATATGAAACCTTATAGTAAATGTCATGAGCTTTGATAAAAACCCAATCATGCCCCACTACCATTTCCGCTGCGGGTCAGGGTGTGACAACCCAACTCTGTTTACCCAAATAAGAAACCCTACTTTGGACCTCACCCTCAATGCAACACCTGCTGTTATCACCATCCACCTACCATACCTTGTCGACTGTGTGCTAATTGTGGACGTTATGGTCATTTGAGCAAAACTTGTCGCACTCCCCAAAACCAAACTTCACCATCTTCCCAAAACATGATCCAACCATATCAACAACCTCAATATCTCAGAGTTCCATATGTTCGAGTTTGCTTTAATTGTGGTGACCCTACCCATTTTAGAAACACGTGCCCTAGATTGGTTAACATCATAAACGCCCAAGCTCAAGCAAACCCAGTTAACCAAGCAAATCAAGCAAACCAGCCCCCCCCCACCAGCGAGAGGAAGAGCTTACAACATCAACGCTAATCCGGTTGAAGCCAATAACGGTGCGAACGAACAACCCAACTAGCCTTCCATCACCAAGAACCAAGACTCCGCTCCAATTATCGAGTTATTAATGTTTCCAATAAATCTCAATCTTTGTGTATCCTGTTTTAATCTGGGAATTTATGTATCCAAGAATTTTAATGCAAATTGATATCATTGTTTTATCTCATTCATCGATCTAAAAATTTCATGTCATCATAACATCATGACGTACCTCGTCTCATCATTTAAGGAAGTTGAGTCATGTCTCACTTTTTCATAGATTAACCCCTTCATCATAACAAACGAGAGAGGTACCGTCGTCATTCAGTCATGTATTCTTTCAGATTTGAGACTCAAGCTTTGGTTGTTGTGTTTGTTTATGTTTTAGAGTCACATAGAACCAATCATAACTTACTGACAAAGTCAATGAAAATTTGACAAGAATATGGTGGATACGCCACTGGTACTTCCTATATATAAGTATTCTTGTCAAAGGATGAAAAGCATTGTCAGGCGGTTATGAGAAGTTCCGTGTAGGTTTTAATATCGTCATGGTTGAAGTTTTTTTTTGCCTTGTGATATAACTTTATCTTTTCAACGCATCAATTCTCTCAAAACCCTTATACATGAGATCATATCAAGTCAATCAACTCTGTGTAACAACGTTTCTCACCTCAAGCATCAAAAAGCGATTCCGGTAATAGGGTATTCAATCCTTACTAGGAACGTTACCGCCTCAATTAAAATTCAAAACTTCACACTCCTATGGTTATGTAATCATCAAATCCAAACATCATACCTCTATTTTATGTTAAGAGATATTCAATTTTTAGTCAGAGTACGTTGAGAGTCAAATCAAGGACCTGAGTATTTTGGGGAACCCGAAGACTTAATACGTGAGATGTCACACCCAACCCGCAGCGGATAAGGTGATCGGGGCATGATTGGGTTATCATCAAAGCTCATGACATTTATTAAACGTTTCATATTCATTAATACAATTTAAATGGGAAATTTACAATGATTGCTACAACATGATCTAACTACGATCTAAACTTCTTTGTTCTCTTCTAAGGCATATCCTATGTTATCCTTGCTTCAACCTGTTCACCTGTATCATGTGTAAAAAGGTTTTTGGATCAACATAATGTTGGCGAGTGAATCCTATGGAAAACATTTGAACAATTCATTTAAATTGATTATGAAATATGTGCACAACCAAACATGAGTAAAATTAGATGTAACTTGATCAATAACCATAATATGTTAAATGAAAACACTCATGAATAATAATGGAACAATTAGAGGCACGCGATGCTCAACTCGTCTCTCACGAGGAACTGAGGGGCCTGATGAATAAATTTCATAATCATGATAATATGATTAACACAACTACAAACAATATAACTCAATGAAAACACACATGAACAATAATGAATTTGAATTGAAGCACGCGATGTTCTACTCGTTTCCCACGAGGAACTGATGGGCTTAATGTAAGAGTTTCATGTAATTTGACCAACGGAATATAAGTAAATCACAACAATAAATCAATCTAAGTTTAAGTCATGATGTGGTATGGCACAAGTTTAAATAAATAAATTAATTATTTCATAACACATGACACACCCCAAAACGTGTAATTTAAAAGGGGAAATTGTAAGATTCACTCACAGTGGGTGCGTTCGGTTGATGACGTTGAATGCACGCGAAGTGGTTTTAACCACGAGTGAGATTTAACCTAGATAAATCGCATTATGGTTTGGTAAGTAAACGAATTTTATTAAACTATTTTAGTAGGATTGTTGGGTGTATTTTTTGTGAGTTTGAGGCTATTTTCTAATCTTAAAAATGTTATTTTTAAGTATTTATAATTGATTTTTAATTAAAATAATTAACTAAAAATGATAAAAAAAAATATTTTATTTTTGCTACAGTTGACTTTGACCAGTTGACTTTGACTGGTCGTTGACCGGTTTTGAGGCATATTGTTGTGCGCTCGGTGAGGCTCGAACCCGAGACCTCCCGTACGCGTGCACGCAGCTCTACCAACTGAGCTACGTGTCTAACCCGTTATATATCCGATTTTAATTTCATATATACATTAATTAGAATTAACAGAAAATCATTTTATTTTAAAAACAGTTTAAGCGGACCGGTTTTGCACTCCACAGGTCTCGAACTCGGGACCTGTGGTTTAATCTAACACACAGTCCACCGCTGGACTGTGTGTTCAACATGTTATAACATTCGATTTTTATTATACTTAAATACTAATTATTTATTTCCTTTTCTGCCTTAATTAAAAAGGATAGATAATCGTCCGAGTCGGTGCTGAAGACCGGACTCGAACTCGTGACCAGCGATATAAACAAACACACAGTCCACCGCTGGACTGTGTGTCTAACTTGGTTATTATTCCGGTTAATAATATATTTAACATATATCTGTGGCGATCCGGTTCAGTAAACAAAAATGCATTTTATTAAGGCAGCGTGTGTGAGACGGGAATCGAACTCGAGACGTTTTGCGTTTTATATGTGCACACAGTCCACCGCTGGACTGTGTGTCTAACCCGATTAATTTCATGATTTTAATTAAACTTATATGATAACAAGTCATCATCTTCTTCACTGAAAGAATAACCAGAAATCGGTGACAGTCTGGTTCGAAATTTAAATCGGTTTTCTTAGCGTTTTAGGTTAATTTATGGTAATATGGAAGTGAAAAGAAAAAGAATTAAGCGAAAGAGGTATACCGACTGGACCCTCTGTTTTCCGGCAGAACTCCGGCGACAGAAAACAACTCCGGCGTCTGGTGTCCTGCAGCAGCAAGTCTCCGAAAAACTTGGAAAGAATATGGGTATCTCCGGTATAAGCTTCAGAGGTTCAGAAAAGCTCGGCAATGGGGAAACCGGTTTTCCGGCGACGAACAGGGTTATTCCGGCGAGTGGAATTACGCCGAGAAAAGGTGTGATTTTTGAGCGAAAGTGTTTGTCGTGGTTTGAGGGTGAATTTATAGGGAATAATCGAAATGTATTTGATCTGATTTACGACTGGGTTCATCAGTTCAAGTTTTCCGGCGGTTTTGAAAAGTGTCGCGGACTTCAAACATCGGTTATAACCGATGTCTGATTAAAAGTTTACGTTATAACGTAAATCGTAGTTAAGACTCGCGAATATTCCGGGATTCCGACGACTGAACCGTTTGGGCGCCGGTTTTGAATTTGTAACAACACTTTATCAATTATATGATTGAAATATATAACAAACAGAACAAGCGGCGCAGTGGTTTGTGTGTGTGAAGATAAGTTGCATCCGATTCGGTACAGACCCGGGTTCGAAACCCGGCTGAAACAATTCATTTTTATTTTGCGATTTTTGACAGTTTTTCAAAAACTAAATATATATTCCCGTATATTAATTGATTACGGATCGTTTAAAAATATTTTGGGCATTTAATTCGCAACGAAAATTTTGACTGACTGTTCGGTTGCTAAACGGAGCGGGTTTGGTAAATCCGTTTTTGACGGATGTTACAGTATCCCCTGCTTTTTAGAAATTTCGTCCCGAAATTTAAATAATGATATATTTTGACTAAAAGGGTGATGATGTTTTGTTTGACAGTTGTATGCTTAGCAAAATAAAGGCTTAAGTTTTTGTTCGAGGTGGTAACGTTCCTTGTAAGGGTTATGTACCCTATTCAGGAATCGCTTTTTGTTGCCTACTGTATGAATATTGATAAGCAGAAATGATTTGCTAAAATGATATCATGCATATGTGTTAAGATACGTTTGGGAAAAATATGGTTATATCCTAAGGCAAAACTTCTAACACTACAATCTACATGGAACATAAATAAAAACACAACAGCTGATATCCAAATATGAATGAACACATCAGCAAATATTTGAACATGAATAAACATAACAGTAAATATTCGAACATGAATGAACACATCAGCAAATATTTGAACATGAATAAACATAACAGTAAATATTCGAACATGAATGAACACATCAGCAAATATTTGAACATGAATAAACACAACAGCAAAGATTCGAACATGAATAGACACATCAGCGAATATTTGAACATGAATAAACACAACAGCAAATATTTGAATCCACATTCTGATAACATATATGTTTGAATGATGGAAGTTCCTCTCTCGTTTGTTATGAAGGAGAGGTTAATTTATGTAGAAATGGAACACAATCCAATCCCTTTAAATATCATGGTGATATAAATGTAACACAAATTCCAACCAAGGCAATACTAAATCCTACATGGAACTTCTCATAACCGCCTGATAATGCCTCTGATCCTTTGGCAAGAATACTTATATATAGGAAGTACCAGCGGCGTATCCACCATATTCTTGCCAAATTTTCATTAGTTTTATCCACAAGTTATGATTGGTTACCAAGAAACTAATAAATCCTACATAGAACTTCTCATAACCATCCGTTAATGCCTCTGATCCTTTGACAAGAATACTTATATATAGGAGGTACCAGCGGCGTATCCACCATATTCTTGTCAAATTTTCATTGGTTTTAACAGTGAATTATGATTAGTCCTATAACTCTACAATCAATACAACAAACATAAATTACTGAAATGAAACATATCTGTGCGATCAAGACTCAATCGAACGGAGCCGATCGTTTTGCATGTACTGAAAATAAAATGGATGTGCGCTCAAGGCTCAATCAAACGGAGCCGAACGTATTGAATGTACTGAAATTGAAATTGTGTGCTCAAGGCTCAATCAAACGGAGCCGAACATATTGAATGTACTGAAATTGAAATTGTGTGCTCAAGGCTCAATCAAACGGAGCCGAACATATTGAATGTACTGAATATAAATAACTTAACCATACAAACAGCCTATGCATGGAACCTCTCATAACCGCCTGATAATGCCTCCGATTACTTGACAAGAATACTTATATATAGGAAGTACCATCGGCGTATCCACCATATCCTTGTCAAATTTTCGTTGACTTTATCCGAAAGTTATGGTTAGTTCGATGCGACTCTACTACAAACATCACAACCACATGATACTGATAATGAAATTGTCTGTGCGCTCAAGGCTCAATCAAACGGAGCCGAGCGTATTGCATGAACTGAAAATGTGAATAAATCTGTGCACTCAAGGCTCAATCAAACGGAGCCGAGCGTATTGCATGAACTGAAAATGTGAATAAATCTGTGCACTCAAGGCTCAATCAAACGGAGCCGAGCGTATTGCATGAACTGGAAATGTGAATAAATCTGTGCACTCAAGGCTCAATCAAACGGAGCCGAGCGTATTGCATGTATTGAAATGTAACATTACGTAACCGATCAAGGCTCAAACAAACGGAGCCGATCGTGCGGGCACGCCAAGATCAACCACATAATAAAATGGGGATCCAACTCAACCTCGATGGATGGGGAGCCACGGCCTCGGCAAAAGCATATACCAAAAACAATATATAATATATAATATCCAATAATTTCTCTAACAGTCTACACATGTGATAAAGAAAGACATAAGACTAAACAATAGAAGTTGAATCTGGATCTTCGGCGAAGAGGACTAGCTGAGTATCTTCATCAGGGCCGTCATTATCTTCGACAGGGTTGGCGTTGATATTGAAGACTCTTCCTCTTGCTGGTGGCATAGTGGTTGGGTTTTCTTGGTTTACTTGGTTAACTGGGTTTGATTGGGCTTGAGTGTTGATAACGTTAACCAATTGAGGGCATGTGTTTCTAAGGTGGGTAGGGTCGCCACAATTGAAGCAAGCTCGAGCATATGGGAACATGGGATATTGAGGTTGGTAATAAGTTTGGGCCATGTTTTGAGTAGGGGAAGAGGTTTGGTCTTGAAAGGTGCGACAAACATTGCTCAAATGACCATAACGTCCACAAGCTGTACATAGCCGGCAAGGTAAAGTAAGGGAATGGTGATAAAAACAGTTGTTGCATCGAGGGTGAGGTCCAAGATATGGTTTCTTATTTGGGTAAGCTGAGTTGGGTGCCACTTGGGTGATTGGGACAGCTCGGATGGGTTATAGCGTGAAAAACGGGTTGATTTCGTTGAGTAGCAGCGAAAAGTCGCCCGACTCTTCTTCTCTTAGGTTTGGGTTGAGAAGGGGATTCGGGTTGAGTGGAGTCGGAGGTTTCAGTTGATTCTTTATCCTTCTTCTTCTCCTCCTCGAAGTCTTTGTTTCGGATTCGGTTCTCGGTGAGCTCTGTTGCTAGCTCCATTGCTGCTTCCAAAGTTGCAGGCTTGGTACTTATTACAGGGTCTTGAATCTTTGACGGAAGACCACGAATGTAGTGCTCGATCAAACGGTAGAGGGGAGTGAACATGTTGGGAACCATTTGATGTAATTCGAGGAACCTTTTGTTGTAGGTGGTGTGGTCTCCTTCCACTTGCTTCAATGAGTAAAATTCATCTTCTAGCTTCTTGATTTCGCTCCTTGGGCAAAATCGTCTGGTCATGATTTCCTTCAATTCGTTCCAATTTAAGGACATAGCATCTTCAACACCTCGCTTGGCCTTCTCTGTGTTCCACCAAGTAAGTGCTATCCCATATAGTCGACCGGTAGCATACCGCACTTTGCGATCATCAGGGCAATCGCAATTTAGAAAAGTATTCTCCATTTCTTCAAACCAATGGAGGAGTGTGGTGACACCTTCAGTCCCTTTATATTTCGGAGGGTCGCATGATTTGAAATGCTTGTAGGTACATTTAGTGGTGTTTGGGGAAGGGTTGAAAATGTTTTGGTTTGCTTGATTGACAGGATTATTGGTAAGTGCTTGTTGAACTTGGATTACAATGTTGGGTATTACGGCAGCCATTTGTTGAGCGATTAAGGTAGCCATGCGTTCGCGGGCTTTTCTTGCTCTCGTCTTCCTACGGGCGAGGTTAGAAGACATCTACAATGAATACATGACAAGAGTATGAGTTGGATGCTTTTGGGATCATGGGTCGCATTCAAGAATGATCATTTATAAAATAATTATACAAAAATACTACATCCATAGGATGTCTTGGGCTTTGCTCGCTGTTAGGCCTGTCATGCCGCCATACTTTACCTTGTGTAATCATGTGGGCCCCATGAATACCGGTTTTTCATATGGTTCGCACGGTTTCTGCCTGGTTGCGTACACAAAAACCCGGGAAAATCGAGAAATATGTATACAACGTGTGATGTTCGGAATGTGTCCAGGTGTAGACACGATGACACCTCAAAGTATGGTTAGTTCGAACGACGTTTGGTGTGGCATGCTTTGGCCTAATAGGTCCTTCGTACTCTCATCGTTGGTCCCCAGGTAGGCAAACTGGTCCGTTATATTGGATTTATACGAATGCCAGCCTAGACAGGACGTTCCGACTACCGGTACTTGTACCCTTCCAGTTACTACATGCCCGTCGCAGAACTTACTTTGATGAGAATTGAAAATTGCATAAAATCTTTGGATAACGAGAGTATGAAAATAAATTGAACACATGAACATCGATATATGTATAATGAATATGTATATATGTATAATGAATATGTATGTGAGCATGTATGTTTGACTGAAATGTAAACAAATATGAAACAAATAAATATCACAAGTTTGTATGTAACCACCTAATCAATTTAAAATTTAGGCAGACTATAGTATAGGCTCTAAGGGTCTAATAACCTATCCTATATCCCTATAGTCATGGCTCTGATACCAATCTGTCACACCCCAACCCGCAGCGGATAAGGTGATCGGGGCATGATTGGGTTATCATCAAAGCTCATGACATTTATTAAACGTTTCATATTCATTAATACAATTTAAATGGGAAATTTACAATGATTGCTACAACATGATCTAACTACGATCTAAACTTCTTTGTTCTCTTCTAAGGCATATCCTATGTTATCCTTGCTTCAACCTGTTCACCTGTATCATGTGTAAAAAGGTTTTTGGATCAACATAATGTTGGCGAGTGAATCCTATGGAAAACATTTGAACAATTCATTTAAATTGATTATGAAATATGTGCACAACCAAACATGAGTAAAATTAGATGTAACTTGATCAATAACCATAATATGTTAAATGAAAACACTCATGAATAATAATGGAACAATTAGAGGCACGCGATGCTCAACTCGTCTCTCACGAGGAACTGAGGGGCCTGATGAATAAATTTCATAATCATGATAATATGATTAACACAACTACAAACAATATAACTCAATGAAAACACACATGAACAATAATGAATTTGAATTGAAGCACGCGATGTTCTACTCGTTTCCCACGAGGAACTGATGGGCTTAATGTAAGAGTTTCATGTAATTTGACCAACGGAATATAAGTAAATCACAACAATAAATCAATCTAAGTTTAAGTCATGATGTGGTATGGCACAAGTTTAAATAAATAAATTAATTATTTCATAACACATGACACACCCCAAAACGTGTAATTTAAAAGGGGAAATTGTAAGATTCACTCACAGTGGGTGCGTTCGGTTGATGACGTTGAATGCACGCGAAGTGGTTTTAACCACGAGTGAGATTTAACCTAGATAAATCGCATTATGGTTTGGTAAGTAAACGAATTTTATTAAACTATTTTAGTAGGATTGTTGGGTGTATTTTTTGTGAGTTTGAGGCTATTTTCTAATCTTAAAAATGTTATTTTTAAGTATTTATAATTGATTTTTAATTAAAATAATTAACTAAAAATGATAAAAAAAATATTTTATTTTTGCTACAGTTGACTTTGACCAGTTGACTTTGACTGGTCGTTGACCGGTTTTGAGGCATATTGTTGTGCGCTCGGTGAGGCTCGAACCCGAGACCTCCCGTACGCGTGCACGCAGCTCTACCAACTGAGCTACGTGTCTAACCCGTTATATATCCGATTTTAATTTCATATATACATTAATTAGAATTAACAGAAAATCATTTTATTTTAAAAACAGTTTAAGCGGACCGGTTTTGCACTCCACAGGTCTCGAACTCGGGACCTGTGGTTTAATCTAACACACAGTCCACCGCTGGACTGTGTGTTCAACATGTTATAACATTCGATTTTTATTATACTTAAATACTAATTATTTATTTCCTTTTCTGCCTTAATTAAAAAGGATAGATAATCGTCCGAGTCGGTGCTGAAGACCGGACTCGAACTCGTGACCAGCGATATAAACAAACACACAGTCCACCGCTGGACTGTGTGTCTAACTTGGTTATTATTCCGGTTAATAATATATTTAACATATATCTGTGGCGATCCGGTTCAGTAAACAAAAATGCATTTTATTAAGGCAGCGTGTGTGAGACGGGAATCGAACTCGAGACGTTTTGCGTTTTATATGTGCACACAGTCCACCGCTGGACTGTGTGTCTAACCCGATTAATTTCATGATTTTAATTAAACTTATATGATAACAAGTCATCATCTTCTTCACTGAAAGAATAACCAGAAATCGGTGACAGTCTGGTTCGAAATTTAAATCGGTTTTCTTAGCGTTTTAGGTTAATTTCTGGTAATATGGAAGTGAAAAGAAAAAGAATTAAGCGAAAGAGGTATACCGACTGGACCCTCTGTTTTCCGGCAGAACTCCGGCGACAGAAAACAACTCCGGCGTCTGGTGTCCTGCAGCAGCAAGTCTCCGAAAAACTTGGAAAGAATATGGGTATCTCCGGTATAAGCTTCAGAGGTTCAGAAAAGCTCGGCAATGGGGAAACCGGTTTTCCGGCGACGAACAGGGTTATTCCGGCGAGTGGAATTACGCCGAGAAAAGGTGTGATTTTTGAGCGAAAGTGTTTGTCGTGGTTTGAGGGTGAATTTATAGGGAATAATCGAAATGTATTTGATCTGATTTACGACTGGGTTCATCAGTTCAAGTTTTCCGGCGGTTTTGAAAAGTGTCGCGGACTTCAAACATCGGTTATAACCGATGTCTGATTAAAAGTTTACGTTATAACGTAAATCGTAGTTAAGACTCGCGAATATTCCGGGATTCCGACGACTGAACCGTTTGGGCGCCGGTTTTGAATTTGTAACAACACTTTATCAATTATATGATTGAAATATATAACAAACAGAACAAGCGGCGCAGTGGTTTGTGTGTGTGAAGATAAGTTGCATCCGATTCGGTACAGACCCGGGTTCGAAACCCGGCTGAAACAATTCATTTTTATTTTGCGATTTTTGACAGTTTTTCAAAAACTAAATATATATTCCCGTATATTAATTGATTACGGATCGTTTAAAAATATTTTGGGCATTTAATTCGCAACGAAAATTTTGACTGACTGTTCGGTTGCTAAACGGAGCGGGTTTGGTAAATCCGTTTTTGACGGATGTTACATGAGAAATACCCGCATCCTTTTTCCAATTACATCTACTACTTTAATTTCGGGACGAAATTTTTAAAAGTAGGGGATACTGTAACATTCATGTAAAACGGGTTCCAAAACCCGCTCCATTTGAGAATCAAGTAGTTGTTAAAAGTTCATTACGCATTTATGAGTGTTACTTAAATTTTGGTTAATTATAATTAATAAATAAATTACAATAAAAAAAAGCTAAACCATAAAAATAATGATATAATATATATATATATATATATATATATATATATATATATATATATATATATATATATGTAAAGGAGCAGCCGGGTTTCGAACCCGGGTACCTCCACAACTTCACACACAAGAAACACCACTATACTACACACATCAGATGTGATATCTCCCAAATTACTTAAACCATATACTCAACCAAATTAAAACCTGCAACTTCTTTATCAGAGTTTTAGTAACCGCCTATATGCAATCAAGTTTAAATTTTGATTTCTGAAACGGAAGTAACTGATACCCAGCTACAATTTCGCAATCATAGGCTAATCAACCCAGATTCGGTTAAGATTGAAAGCAATCAATTCACAATTTGGGTTATAACTGAAACCCCCTAATTGGAAAATTCAACTATAAATACCAATGCAGTCCACCCTAAATCAAACTCGTCATTCCTTCACTCACACTCTCTAATACTTTCTATGCAAATAAACCCACTTTCAGAATTCATGCAAGTCGCCAGAGTCCAACCAGAGTTCAAACACAATCGCCGGAACCCATTATTGGATTTTCTTTGCAACCGTCGGTAACCCTCTCATCTCCTTCTTATAAATTTTGTTAACTTGTCAAATTATCCATTTCATTCAATCAGGCAATCAGTCTCAGCACTGAGTTTAACCATAATCATGTAGAAGATGAAGTTTTATAGCGTATTAGTATATTATAAATTCAGTAATAACCGGGTTAGACACCCAGCCCAACTGGTTGGGCTGGGTGCAAGTTATCGCCGAGGGTACGGGTTCGAGGCTGTTATGGGAATCGGTTCGATTAATTTTAAAAACTTTTTAAATTAATTAATTTCTGAATGAAGCTAAAGTGTGTATAAGTATATTAAAAATCAGAATACTACCGGGTTAGACACGTAGCTCAGTTGGAAGAGCTGCTATGAACGTAAGTGAAGGTCTGGAGTTCGAGTCCCAACACGCGCGCCTAAAATCCTATTAAAAACCGGTCAGACCCCTTACTGTCAGGTCTGACAGTATATTTTTTATTAATATTTTTTATTTGTTTTATTTTATAATTTCATTTAAATAATTTAAATTACCTATACACCTTTCCAATAAATATTAATTAAATACAAGTTCAAAGGTATAAAAACTACCAAAAATTAAACTAACAAAAATGTTCAAGTAAAAATATTAATTGGTATATTTATCGAATATTATCGTATTATTATTTTAGATTAGTATTCGTTCGTCGATCGAATCCTCAATTCGTGCGCATTCAATATCATGAAGGAATGCACCCACTATAAGTGAATCCTTACAAATTCCCCTTTTTATTCATGTTTGGGGTGTATCATGTGTCGTTTATATATTTCGTTTATTCAAACATTTGTGCTATTACCATTATATGATCTAACTTGTGATGTAAATGATTATTTGTTGTATTGCGTGTTTACACTTTGTCAAGTTGTGTGCAAATCATTCATTAGGCTCATCAGTTCCTCGTGGGAGACGAGTTGAGCATCAGGTGCCTCATTAGATCGGCTCCGTTTGATTGAGCCTTGATCTCATTGTTCATCATTTGATGTGTGTGTGTGCATTTATTGATAGTATGTGTTTTGTGATTAAATTTACATATACGCATACTCATATGTGGTTATGCACAATTTTATAACCAATATAACAAATTCGTTCAAACCTTTTTATAAGATTCACTCGCCAACTTTTGTTGACCCAAAAACCATTTTTCTTTTTACACATGATACAGGTGAACAGGTTGAAGCAGGGAACACATAGGAATTTGCCTTAGAAGAAAAATAAAGTATTCATGAATGTGGAGTTTAGAACATGTTATGCTTATATGCTTGATGTAACTCATTTAGTTGGAAATAATAAATATGAAACTCTATAGTAAATGTCATGAGCTTTGATAACCCAATTATGCCCCGACTTTTATTTCCGCTGCGGGTCGGGGTGTGATATTAATGAACCTGTCACATAATTCCAATGTGATTTCAAGTTGTCTTTTTTACGATTGTACATGTTATCAATTTCGTTACAAAAACAAGTATGGCTACATTCCTAATAGTCGATGTCTTTTCCAACAATGAAAAAATGTGGATATATGAAGATAAGATCGTGTAAGAGTCGTTTCTTCTTCAACCGCCCACCAGTTAATAGTAACTTTTGAATTTGGCTTCGAAAGTATTACTTTTTTCATTTACCCTTTCGGCTAAAAGAAGGAGTTGGTGTAGGTGTACCGAACGACTGAGTGTCCGGGGAGTTGAACAAGGGTGCCGGTTGAATGTTGTGATTGACACCGTTTGCATTTGTGGATTAAACCCATTGATCGAGTAATCATTTCTGGGATATGACATGGCGTCGGGATACGACATGGCGCTAGGTGTCGTCATGGCACCGGGTGGAGACATGGACCCGAAATTTTGAAGTTGTGGATGAAAGAAAACAGGTTGATTCATGAACCCGAATTGTTGGTATTGGATGACATGGATCTGGGTTGATTAGGTGACCCAGAGCTTTGGTAGAGTGGGGTGTTGGTTTGGGTTTAAACCAAACCCTAGCAATTTTTGAAAGCTCCTTTGGTCATCCATGGAAGTGTTTGAAATGAGAGTGAAAGGTTGAGTAAAGAATTTCGGTGTAAAATGGAAGATGAGGTGAGAGTGAAAAATTAAATGCTTGAGGTTGTTGTGAACTTAGTGTAGGTTTTTATAGTTGAAGTTGGTTGATATTTATATATTTTTTTGAAAATATAAATTACCATTGAAAAGCTTTGAATTAAAAAAATGATTCTTTTTTTTATATAAAGTTACCGTTAAAAAGGAGTTAGGACCCACATAATACTAGTCTGCTTAAGCGGACATGCCTTCCTCCAGACAACCTAGTCACCCCTCCTCTAACAAGCCTTGGTTCGTTTGAGTTGGGTTGTTGTGACTGCTCTAATGTGTAGTTTGTTTTTTAAGAAGTAAAATGTCTGCAGTCCGCGGATCACATTTGTAGAATAAGAGGTGGACCAAACTCTGCAGTCTGCAAGAAGAAGAATGTTTGTTTTTTTTAACGTAAGTAGATTTCTAATAAACTAGTGGTGGTGTACTGACGGTGGTGATGGACGATGGTAGACGTGGACGGTGGGTGGTGATGGTGAACGGTGGTTGTGGTGGGTGGTGGTGGATGGTGATGGACATGGCGGGTGGTGGTGGGTGATGGTATTTAACCCTCTGCAGACGTTGGAAGATCTTAGAATTGACTAGGTCAAATCTGCACCAAGAAGAGCTCGCGCAGATGTTTTCTAATGAAACGTCTCCGGAAAAAACAAATAATCTGCAAATGGCAATGTCTGCGCGGCGTAGACAGAAGAGGCTCCGCAAATCTTTTCTAGAAAAAACAAACACCACCTAAGAGTTGTGTTTCCATGCAACGTATGTAGCCACCCTACTAGTTGTATATAATTGTCCCCAAACAGATATACTCTGGTGTTAAAATGGTGTTTTCCCTCACTAATTGGTGTTCACACCCTGCAAATAGTTTTAGCGGTTTAAAAAAATAAAAGTTGTATATAATTGATAACTTTATTTTAACATAACTCTATTTTTAAGAAATTGCGGACTCAGTTGGGTAATCGTATCGGGAACATGTGCCGTTTAAAAAGTAACAGCCAAACGTGTCGTTTAGTGCCCAATTTCTCCAAATCGGACGGTTCAAAACGCACGATACGTTTCTCGTACCCGTAGACACCTAAAACACTCGATCATTCCTCGTGCTTGCACTACAATTCGAACCTATTGGAAGCTTCATTTCACTAATTGCAACAATTTTCCTGTACTATTGAACCTTGATCGATTAAAAATTGTAAATGTGTATGAACAAATGATGATGATGAAGTTACGGAGCGGTTTATCGACGGCGAGAATGTCGATTTTCCGACGTTTTGTGACGTCATCGCCGGCGAAATCTGATGCGATGCGGTTTGGTGATGTTTCGCGCGGTTTAGCGGCGGAGGATCTGGTTTTTGATGCGGAATCTGCTCACGGCAACCGCTGCGAAGGCTGATATGTTGCCAACGCTTCTTCAGCCGCGAGTTGTGGTATACGACGGCGTTTGTCGTCTCTGTCACGGAGGTTTGTCGTTAATATTGTTTATAATACCATTTGTTATTTTCTAATTGAAGTTGTTTGATGTGATTCTAGCTAGAAATGTGTTTTGGAATGTTGTAATTTGCTGTTGAAATGTTTGTGCATTTGATTGAATGATGTTTGAATTTTAGGTCACTGATGCAGTTTGTAATCTTCCGATTGAAGTTGTTTGATATGATGCTAGCTAGAAATGTGTTTTGGAATGTTGTAATTTGCTGTTGAAATGTTTGTGCATTTGATTGAATGATGTTTGAATTTTAGGTCACTGATGCAGTTTGTAATCTTCCGATTGAAGTTGTTTGATATGATGCTAGTTAGAAATTGTGTTTTGGAATGTTGTGATTTGCTGGTGAACTGTTTGTGCATTTGATTGAATGATGTTTGAATTTTAGGTCACTGATACAGTTTGTAATCTTCCGATTGAAGTTGTTTAATATGATGCTAGTTAGAAATGTGTTTTGGAACGTTGTAATTTGCTGTTGAACTGTTTGTGCATTTGAGTGAATGATGCTCGGATTTTAGGTCACTGATGCAGTTTGTAATCTTCCGATTGAAGTTGTTTGAGATGATGCTAGTTAGAAATATGTTTTGGAATGTTGTAATTTGCTGTTGAACTGTTTGTGCGTTTGAGTGAATGATGCTCGAATTTTAGGTCATTGAATCATTGATGATTAGAGAACAGAGGTTATAGGTCCATTTTACCGAGGTTAGTTATATTTGTTTATGTAGTCTGTTATGGAGGAGGGGATGCATTTGCTTGATTGAGGGCATCCCAGGATGTTTATCCGGTGATTTAGTTGGTCGTTCAAAAATATAAATAATTTGTTTATGTAGTTATCCTGTTAAAAACTGTGATGTTTAAAATTCCAATTTGTCGTTGAACTGTTTGTGCATTTGATTTAATCATGCTCAATTTAGGTCATTGATGATTAGTGATTATTAGATTATAGGTCCAGTTTACTGAGCTTGTTAGGTTTGTTTGGATTATCCTGTTGAAAACTTTGATGTTTTTCTTCTGCCATTTAGCAATTACACATGGACGGCTAATTGAGATGTGTGTTGTAGCAACCTAAGACTAAAATAGTTACGATGTAACTAAAGCGTTTGTGAACAATGATCTGTAGCCAGTTATTAAGGAAGAGACGAAGAGTAAAGATTTGCACTCAAATTCTTTGTATATTATACCTTTTTTATGAATTCTGGTGCATTTTATCAAGCAATACTCAAATTTAGTGTTATTGACTATTAGAGATGATAGTTATAGTTGGGGGTCTTCAAGACCGAACTGGCCAAGCCAAAGCAAGCAGGTCAGTTTGATATCCAAACTGATCTGTTCACGGTTTGGTTTTTCGTCTCCTGAAACTGTAGCTTGTCAAAACCGGCCTAACCGGACTGTGAACATCTTTAGTTCTAGTTTGTTGAGCAATGAGTCTAGCTATTTTCATCTCTGATTGTGTTGTTGAAAACTGGATTGGGTTTCCTTCTATGTGGTACTACCCTAAGTCCATATTAATCTACAAGTTAAATTAACTGTTTGTGAAAAATTATTTGTAGCCATCTATGATCATACTCACCATTGTTAAGGGATCTCAAATTTATAGTTACGTCTATGATCCATCAACATTGGACCTTATTCTTTCACAAGAAATTTATGTGACCTTTATCTTGTTTATGTAGGGGTGAAGTTTGTGATTAATGCAGACAAAGATAAGAAAATCAAGTTCTGTTGTCTTCAATCCAAGGCTGCTGAACCATACATGAGGATATGTGGTGTGGATCGTGAAGATGTTCTTCGTCGCTTTTTGTTCATCGAAGGACCCTATGAATACCATCAAGGATCTACTGGTTGGTACTCTTTATTGACTTATATAATTCTTGTTAAATTATATCTTAAACGTATTTCACCATTAAAGAGGCTTAAGGGTGCAGTCCCTGAAAAAGTTAGGCATCACAAGGCACTTTAGTTTGATGTGCATGAGATTGTACATAAAGCTTAGTTGGCAATAGTGTAGTAGTAGTACATAGAGCAACAGCTTGCGTACGTGAAGCTCTCATCTCACACGTCGGCTTTCGGGTCCTAAACACCTCGTACCGCCTCGCTTTTTAAAACTATATTTTTGTCTAACAACTGCTGTGGTTTAAAAGCCAAAACCAATCACAATAGTTACAAAGCTTCATCTCTCTTTTACGATTTAAGATGCCTGCTGTAATTAGTAGTGGGCTGTATAATGCCATTCGATAATGGATCTAGAGTTCAGACTTCAGAGTAGGATAACATCATTACTGATACTTCATGCCATGAAAGTGCAATGCTAGTATTTTTAAATATGTTTTTTATAAACATTTTTTAGTTGCAATTGCTAATATTTTTCTAACTGTAACGTTTGGATTCATATACTTCAACAGCTGCTTTGAAAGTGCTATCCTACTTGCCATTGCCGTACTCTGTATTGAGCACACTCATGATCATACCAACTCCCATACGAGATCTTGCATACGACTACATTGCCAAAAGACGTTATGACTGGTTTGGTAAAGACACAAAGTGCTTAGTTTTAAAGGAGAAAGAATTGCTTGAACGGTTCATTGATAGGGACGAAATGGTTCAGAAAAAATGGTCAGACGAGTAGTTATCAGTGCAGCAATCTGTTTTTATCAGAGTAAGTTCTCTTTGTCTCTATTTACCGTATTTTACAAGAAGTTTAGATATGAGTTTAGACGTTTAGTAAATGAATACATGATTAGCAAGTGTTAGTTGAAAGAAATTGTGGTTTAGTCTCTTAATGAAGTAAAGAGTAGAAGTTTAAACGTATTATAGCTTTTTATGCCTTTTGCATCAACTCTTCCTGATGCTAATGTCTTAATATATCAACAAACTATAAATCTCTTTCTTAATGATTTGTCCCTAAATGTTAATTAGGTAAACGAAATTCTTTAAAGTTAATGTTTTTCTATCCCGTAACTTACAATGACAAACTATAGACATTTATATACAAAATTTAAATTTATTACAAAAAGTCTGTTAACACTTTTTTATTTTACAAAAAGCCCAAAACTAAAGCTTTGATTTTGTTTATAGATTTACTAGGTTAGTTCCTCGTCTGTTACACGGGTTGAACAATTGAAACTATTTAATGAAAATTTCTTGTAAATGCAAACCAAAGAGAGAGACATTTATATACGAAATTAGCATAAATGAGTTGATATAAAGATGATGTATGTTAGTGTTATAAAATTCATTAGAGAAGCATATAATCAATCTGTCGTTGAAAATGATACAAAAATAAATATAGTATATTATATAATACATTAATACGTATTGTTGTATTTACGTATTACATTACATTTGAATTTAATGATAAATAAAAACTTAGAATGGATGTAAATTACAAAGACACTCGATTTTAAAAAAAAAAGATGTAACATGAATAATGACAATTATGAATATTTTCATTAATTGTATTATATAAAGATTTGGAAAGTTGTTACCAAGATTTCAAGATTTTTTTTAATTTAGGATTACTATTACCGAGATTTCAGGATTATTTTCTTTTTAATTTAGGATTGACTATGAAACTAAAGAGATAAATAAATCAATGTGTGACACGTGTCATTCATTGGAACCATCTAAGTTTTTGTTTTCCGCCTCTTTTTTATACTATCTTATATTAATTAAATAATGAATAATGAATTAATATTAAATATTACCTACTTTGAATTTAATAGAATCCTTTTTTCTAATAATATTTTAAAATTTAAATTCTTAATTTAAGATAAGATGTTTTTAATTTTTCTTTAGGAAAATAGAAAATTAGATGACTCCAATGAATGACACGTGTCACACATTTGTTTACTTATATAGTATAGGTTTGGTATATAAAATTACATTTATTCAACCCTTACAACACACATGATTCCTTAAAGTTTTTCTTTTATTTAATGTGTAAAACTGTATAAAATAAAATAAAGGATTTCAAATTATGTCACGTGACACCCTCTCCTTCAATCTTACAATTTTAATTTATATAGTATTTTATTTTAATGTATTTTTTAACTAGATTAGAACCCTTTGTATTACACGGATTGAATGAATGTAAATTTGTATACTAAATAATAAAATAATATATCTTTAAAAACCATATTTATTTATTACACGGATACAATAAATGTAATTTTATATATTAAATAATAAAAATATATATCTTTAAGAACCTTGTGTATTTTTGTACGGGTTGAATAAATGTAATTTTATATGTCAAATAATAAAAAGTTATCTTTTAAAAAAAGCCGTGTATTGTACGTGTTAATAAATCTAATTTTATATACCAAATAATAAAAATAATTATATCTTTAAAAGTTATGTGTATTACACAGTTTGAATAAATGTAATTTTGTATAGTAAATAAATATAGATATAGATAATATTTATTGGTTTATTAATACAATAGATTTCAAGAACTATATGACATGTTATTTAAATTAATATTTTAAAACATATTATTCAACCTGTGCAACTAATCTAGTTCATTAATATATGATTATGCACCATTATATTGATATGACACGCCTTGCAGAAAAGAAAACATATGATACTCATATTTATAACTCTTGTGTGTTTGTTTTTTCAACTTAATATGATTATATTATTGTTTTAACCTACACATAATTTAATAAAGTCGTATAGACTTTTTAATAATAACTGATTATATTATTATATTATCTTTTTACTTTTTAGGCTCTAGAAAAACTGATTAAATCAAACATAACCTAATCTATTTATTTTGAAAAAAAAAATATAAAACGATATAATTCATGTGATTAAAATAATATATATGCATGATTCCTTATGTCTAAAATTTGTTTATCCGTTTATTTAGACGGAAAAAGAACATATGAGATCACTATATAAAATGTCATGTGTCTCTCAAATGGTTTACTTTATTATATAGTATAGATTATTAATACGTGTATCACTTATCAGTTAATCTATAATCATAAATTTTTTTTTGAATACTAAAATGTGCATCACTTGATCTATAATCATATATTTGATTGATTTGCTTTTATATGTTTTAAACCGATAATAAATAAATAATAATAATAATAATAATAATAATAATAATAATAATAATAATAAAATAATTGATATTTGAAGGGAAATCAGATTTCATGATTTTTTTTGAATTTAGGATTAACCATAAAACTAAAGGGATTATATTTTAGGCGAAAAATGGAATTCTTTATTCTCAATGATTGTCATGTGTCTTAAATTGGTTTACTTTATTTTTATTATATGTAAAGATTAATAGATCATGAAAATTTTGCAACACTGGTTGCATCACAAATCTAATTTTTTTTTAAAAAGCTCGAAACTAGCGTTTTGCTTCAAAAAATTGATTAGAAAACAAATATTAAACTAACAGTTCTTATCTTAAGCGAAGTATGAGACTAATATTTTGCTACAATTTATAGGTTTATCAAAAAGAAAAAGTTAAAAAGTTAATTAAGCAATTTGTGTTTTGTAAAGGCGTATAGGTTTATCAAAAAGAAAAAAGTTAGAAAGTTTATTAAACAATTTGTATTTTGTAAAGGCCTGAAATTAAGTAGGTCCAACCATCGTTTCAATATTTTCAATCTTTTTGTCAAGGATTCTGGATAAACACGTCCCACAAAACTACTCTGTCATATCACACAACAGTGTCTTTCATAAATAAATATTTAAATTTACATCATGTCTTGTGATACGAAAGAAACAAAATTGAACTAAAAGGTAACATATCAATAACAAATTTACAGACATTAATAAATTTTCTAGGCTCTACATGAACCATATTACTCGTTCAAGGGCATAAAATAACTTGTCGAATCGTAATCGAAACGAAGCAAAATGTACAATCACAATGAAATGCAATAGATTGCTTTCTTACCAACGGGATACTCTATTAGGCATTTTGTGAGCCCTATCTTTACGAAATGTTTAAAGGATTCAGCAAGGTTTCCTCTTGTCAACCTTTACATGAATGTTAAACCATTTCTTTTTCTTTACCCTATCTCCTGATGACGGCTTTTGGTGGCCATCTTCTTTTGACTGCTTTGACGCACCCCGCCTCCTGATTTTGTGACCGCTCCTACCACTACGCTTTGTTGGTGGGGCTGTTGTGTACGAGGCGTGTATCTCATTTCTTTGTTTAAGAAGGTCATCAATCTACAAAACATGAAGTGTTGACCAAGAATTGCAAAGTAAAGGCTCTTTTCAATTAGATTCACAAAAATATAAGTTGGTTCGGGATATTGTAATTGTACTAGTAGGGTGTATGCAAAAAGGTGTGATTGAATCGAGTTGAGCATAAACCACACAAGGCCTACTTGAAAAATTAGTGCTGCACTATACTTGAGAGTCAAACTTAAGCATCAATTTTCATTTTTTACTCAAAAAATACCATCTAATCGACTTGACTTGGGACTTAGGTCAAGCTCAAAGTGAGTTGAGTTAAAGAGGTTGTGTTCTTGGACTCGCAGGTCGAACCAAACACGAACCAAAATTTTATTTAAACTGAACATAGCTAGATTGACACGAACCTATGTAGCTAAACATGTTTGCAAGTTCAACCGAAAATTGACTAGAGACAGTTTAGACAAAACCCATACACAAACCCAAACCCAAAACCTGTCGATTTATATAAACCTTGTTTACTATTTATATTATTATTAACATTTATATTTATTATTAATATAAATAATTGAGTCGATCTAAGTCTGGGTTTTACAAAGCGCGCCTCAACGCCTCATGCCACCCAAGGCGAGCTTTTTCCACAAAGTGCAAGAAAAGCGCATTTTTTTGTTTTTTTGGGTCTGAGGCGCGCGCCTTGTACTTTGGGTTTTTTTATGCATTTAAGTGTTGTATAATAGGTTTTTTGGCTTGTAAATGTAGGTAAAATCATATATAAAGCTTATCTATAGCTATATTTTGGATATGGGATGCTAAAAACTAATGGGATGTATAAAATTAATAAAATAATCTTGCGCCTTGGGTAGAAAGCCCGCCGCTTTTGTGCGCCTTTCGCTTTTTAAAACCAAGATCTAGGTTCAAATTTTGAGCTTTAATTTCTACACGGTGTCAAGTCGGCTTGATTACACCTCTAGGCCGTCAAAGATATGGAAAATGTATGTTGGTCAACAAAGTCGTAAACCAAATCTCAAATAACCCCAAAGACTAACATGTAGGAACAGTTCTGAACTTACCTCTTGCATTTCTTGAGCATATCTGCTAGTCATTTCTGTGAATTGTGCTAGAACCTGCAATTATACAACATCTAATACAAATGAAAACAACATGTAACATCCTAAATTACAGACTAATGAACCTAATTATTAAATTAACCAACCTCTTTATATTCAGTTTCAAACTTTGAGAGCTCCAATCGTTTTGACAAAATTTGACCTTCAACTTCTCTTAGACGCTCCTTCTCTTCTACAAAAGAAGCTGTACAGATAACTTCTATTGTGTAGCTTACACTCTTAAAAAAATTGTCACCTACAAAAGCAAGTCATATAGCCAGGTCAGACGGGTCAAAACTCGCATTGGGTTTGTTACGATTCAAACAAGTCATTGTCTGATACAGGTAAAAATGGTCAGCTTTACAACTCATAATTAAGTCGGTTATAGGGGTGTTCAAAAAACTTGTAGCTCGCGACTCACTCGAGAAAAGCTCGGTTGTAAACGAGCTCGCTCGGCTCGTGAGCCAGCTCGAATTATTATATTTTATATAGGTTATCTTAATTTTAAACGTATTAAAATAAAAAATATGTAGGATGGAATTGAAATGTTAACACTTTAAGTTTATTAATCAATAATATATAAAAATATAAGAAAATAAACAAAAATTATGCATACAGTACTCTTAATTTGCCTTTCGGTCTTTAGAATAATTAAAATAAAAACAATACATATAGATATATGTGTTATTTTTTTGTTTTATGTTATTATTTGTAAAAAATAACAAAAAAAGATTAACTAGCCGAGCAGAGCCGAGCTGGCTTGTTTAAGTAAGAGCTTGAGCTCATCCTGGCTTGGCTCGATTACAACCCTCGTCAGTTAAAACATTTTCATTAAACTATAGGATCCTCATTTTGGGGTTTACAAAAACATAAGCTAAATTCATTTTAGTCAAACATTTAAACAGACAAATAGTATGAAATCTAACCATAAACCGCAAATGTGTGCACGCCGGCTTTTATTTCATTTATTTCACATGGCTGAAATCCATCTAGTTTTTTGAAGAAGGCAGCATCTGGATCCTTCGCAGACGCCACCTGACACCAAATGGATATCAAGTTAAAAGAATAAAGTTATGAACATTAAAACACACGTTTAATTGTCACAATCATGTTTATGATGATTATATCCACTCACTGAATTAGATGGTCGATCCAGTCGATAAACTGGGAAACCAACAAAATACATTCCCGCAGCTGTCACCTTCCCTGTTTTTGCACCATCTTCCTGCAATAGGAGTTAATCTTATATATTACAAATTAGGTCAATGTTAGAACTGATATGACGAAAATTCTAGCGCTCCCGTACAATATCTAAATTTTTTCTTTGACAAATTCATAATATAGCATATTTGTACATATTGCACGAAATTTAAATGATACACATTTAGCAACCGATTTAAAATTAGGCTGATACTTTTAGTATAGACTTTCAACCAGTTTTTTTGCTGATTTTAAAACTTGTGGCATGTCACGGAATGTCTGACTTGATATATTACAAGTATTGATAACTTTTATATATATATATATATTATTTTACATCTAAGAATTTTTTTACACATGTGGCGTATAATGTGGTAGTTAGCATGGTTGCTAAAGTTGTTTACATTATTAGTTGATATTTATATTGGTCATATACTCCTATTTGATAGTAATTAAAATCAGGGAAAAACGTGTAAAGATATATTTTTGCGCTCTTTGCCTTGTCAGCCAATAATGATTTCCGAATTTCTATAGTTCTGTTATTGCACAAAAGAATTCTATATTAATATTTTTACCATGGGATATCACTATACCTGCAGGGCGAGATTCAATCCACCATTGTCTTCTTGATCAAAATACAAAAGCTGCACAAAGTTGAAGACTTTGGGTAAATACAGGAGAAAACTACACCTATACAATAACTTAACACTAAAATTGGATTATATTCGGAAAAATTGTGTTTAACAAGATATAAACTAAATATAAACCTTAAACTTGCTCTTGTCTGCTGATTGCACTCGGCAAACTAATCCAGCTTGCGCTTCCTGCTCTGATATTGTAACAGAATAGAAATGAGCGGATTGCTTCTCGACCTGTACAATATGCAAAAGATTTCATATGAATATAATATATTTTAGTATGGGTCCAATCATTACCTTTTTGTCTACTTTTTTGAACTTAATAAATAATTGTTGTTTATAATTTTATATTCGATTATAATTATAATAATTTAACTGTGAAAGTACAAAATCTAAAAATAAACAAATATATAGATAAACCAGCTTTAGGGGTTGTAACTTGTGACTTGTGAACAATTGGATACATATCATTCGGTTTATTTGACTCGCTGCATGAAAAGGAAGACAGGTGTGGATCTCATAATGCTGATATATAAACTCTAAAGTCTAAAAGGTTAAATCATTCAAACCTTGTCACTTGCAAAAGTTTTTTTTTCCATATTCATGCATTATTAATTAGTCTTTGACATTTCATGTATATCTTTATAAATTTCATACACACATTTAACCATTTATATAAGTAAAATAAATTTTGTCATATTTATCAAACTTATAGTATATAAAAAGGGATAACGCCACCCGACTATTGAAGTTAATAACTTTCACCACCTATCCATCGGAACTGTTTTATTGGCCACCCATGTATGTATCTACTTACGTACTTTTGTTTATGCTAAATCTAAAAATAACATTAAATAACAAAAATCTCTTTCCTTTTTTGACCCCTCAATAATTTTTTTAATTTACAAGATATACAAAGTAACCAATGGCTATCTTTGTGTGCTGTTTAAACATTAAGTTATAGACGTCATCCATTTTAGTTTTATTTTGGATTTGGTACAAACGAAACTGGATACATACTTGCGGGGGCCTATAATGTAGTTTCAATAGTTGGGTGGCTTAATGAAAAAGCTAAAAACTCGGGTAACCACGTCATACATTATTCCTGAATAAAATATAACACGTTACTTAAACCAATACGTTTTCACATACTTAACAAAGGGAATTCACACATACTAGAAACAACAATAGCCTACCTTTCGAGCAATAGGTTGGCCTAAAGAAATTGGCTCAACAGTAACTGAACCATTCAGTGCCTCCTCCAACAAAGTGGCAGATACGGTAGTTTTTATGGGCACTCCAAGTTTGCTGCAATAATATATGCATATTATATAAATACTAACTTCAAATAGACAATTGCAAGCTATGCAGTTTATGTAGTGATATATATCGATTATCGGTCCCCATGTAAAATATTGGTACCGATATTAGTATCTTTCTTTTTAGTCCTACCATTCTTCTTTCTTCGTATTGTTGCTATTAGTGTTTCAAGTCTTAACTGTTAATTGTTGTTAAATGCTAATGTTTTAAGTCTTAATCCGTTCTTACTTGCTTCAATTGTTAGTGTTTTGCAAGTTGCAAAAGGTTAATTTGTTAATGGTAGGGGAGTATATTGAATTGCTAGTGTTAAATTGCTAAATATATAAATTCTGCATGATATTAAAATTACCGATATCCCACCACGATAACCTAGATGGCTAGATCTCAATATTGGTCCTTGACTGATATCCATTATTTTACTGCATTAACTGCTTAGGATGCAAGAATACATATGAATAAACAAAAGTTGAGGCGGCAAGATGGATGGGTTGGGTAATTGGTCAAAACCGATAATTCTTAATATGGGTAAACTGGAACGGGTTGGTTAGCAACCATTTTTTGTCTGTTTAAATATATATTGATGAATATAGAATGTGTATAACTAAAACAATGGGTGTTTGGGTTGCTTTTAAAATTGTTTATTCGCTTATTATAGTCTTTGGGTGACTTTTGACCTATTTGGACAGTCTACCCTTCAGCTAATTTTGTATTCAGCACGTTTTTTAGATAAAACACAACCCACCCCATTCATAAGTATATGGGCTACAAAGATCACCGCTAAACAGAAGAAACAATTTATTTTAAGTGTTTTAGTGTAACAAAAACCTGAAAATTGCAGCGAACATGGTATTCATAGCACCCAAACTTGAAAGATCTAGTTCCAAATCTTGACCGTCTTTTTCAACAGCCTGCACCCGTGACAAATGTGTCAACAAAAGCTAAGAAAATAAAAAAAAATTGTAAAAGATTTATTTTATAGAATATCATTGGTCATGGTGAATTCAACCTCAAAACCAGCAGTGTCATATTGATGCCTTTTATCTGGATCCGATAATATATTATAGGAAAAAGTTATTTCGGTAAACATATCACTCGCTTTAGGGTCATTTGCATTTTTGTCAGGATGGTACCTAGGATACATTAGCAACATAAACTTATCAGAAAATGTCAATAAATAAAGTGACACATGAATTTATTGCAGATTAATATTTAATATGCGTCTCAATAGGGGAAAACCATATTAGAACAAAAATAGAGTACGGTTTAAGACAATTATAACTGCAAACTAATGAAACGTTAACCTCAAACTGTTGTGTTGTCTTCATATAAAGACATGAATTATTAAATTTAACTTTTTTGTAAAGCTGCATTAATCACAGGCTCATAAGTTTTGCCAATGTCAGCATAAAATCGTAAATGAAACATATAATGGCTTAACTTGCGAAGTGTGGCTGTTTTTATATTCTTAGGGACATGCAAATATATAAGATGAAACAAAGAAGGCCTCTTGAGATTAAGATATAACCGTAAATGAAACATAAAACAATTACTTTTAAAAAAAAATCCTTCATTTAACCAACTTATAGTCAATCTGTAACTTGCTTCATGCTTGGTAAGTAATAGCAACAAGCTGGTTATATATACAGCTTTTCTTACAAAAATAACTCAACCATAACTACTAAATAACAAAAACAAACAGTACATCCACAATGCCTCCTAGAGAGATGTTCAATACGTATCCATGCATGGGCGAAGCTTTTAAGGGCGGAGAGGGCGGCTGACCCCCCGAACTTTTCGTTTAGCAGTGGAGAGTGTAGTTTTCGTAGAGAAATTTTTGGTATATACGTTTTCGACCCCCCGGTTTTACAGAAATTTTTCGGTCCGGTGACTTCCCCCCCCCCCCAGTCGGAAATCTCAAGCTTCGCCACTGTATCCACATTTAACTAGAAAACTGCAAAAACCGATTTTCTCTACCACTATATCTGAAGCGTTTAACCGATTTTCACAGTTCCATAGTTACATTTGCTTCTGTTTTGACCACACACCACACCTCCTACCCCCAAAATAACATTCCTTAAACCACATAATCACCTAATCCTTCCTGAAATCACTACCGACACAAACAACCAAATGTAGTAATCACACAAAGCCTTTCAGCTACAACAAATGAGCAAAATCAAACAAGCGCATCATTACCCAAATACCAAATCTGCCTTCAACTATCCATTAACTAATCAACATAAATAAGCAACAATAAAAATGAAACCTAATTTCAAACCAAATTAGCGGCAAATTGAGAATAAAAATCACTAAATCAGTTAGATAACATACTTCAAAGCCAATTTACGGTAAGCACTTTTAATCTCCTGATCTGTAGAGTTACGAGCCACACCGAGAACCTCGTACGGATCTCTAAGCGACTGTTTTTCCGCATCTTTCTTCTCCGATTTCGACTTATTCACCGGCATATTTCGATAATTTTAAACTATCGAACACTTGGAGCCAACAAAAACCTAAAACATCCAACAAAACACTCACGGAGGTTGCGTGAAAGAGGTTTTGTGAAAATGGAGGTGAGTGGTTACTCGAATTTGTTGATGTTTTTTGAAGATGAGGTTCAGATTGTTTGTTGTTTGTCAAGTTGTGACGGAGAAGAAGAAGATGCTGCTGCGTACAGTTGGAAAACCCTTGCGTATGTAGAGAATCGCAGCTCCCTCTTTGAAGGAGTAAGAGTGTGTTGCAGATACAAGTTTTGTCTTCGTTTGAAATGTTTTCAAAGAAGGCCTTATGCTTTTGGGTTGTTATAGTTTAGTCCTTGTGTTTTTAGTATGACATAACCGGTTTATAACCTGACCTACTTTATCGAAAAACCGGTATGACCCGAATCAGTTTGGACCCGATCCAACCTGCCAGTTTGTATAACAGTTCATAGTCTCGTTCTCTGAAGTCGGTTTGGACCTGACCTGCTTTGAAAAACATATCAAAAAAACTGGGTTTTTATTTATCCTGATGAACTGATTTGAGCCTAACCCCGATCAATTTGATGGTTTGAACATTTTCCCTCCTAAACTGGTTTATAATTCAAACCGGGTAACCATTTTTTATCTTTTGTTCACCAACTCGGTTCGGTTTATTAACCCGCGCTGTTTTTTCAAAAGAAAAAAAAACTCGGATTTGTACACCTCTACTTTATAAGAACAAGATTTCCTCTACATTGATTTAATGCGGAAAGTCATGTGTTGATATTCAAGTTTGGATACTAGCGCTATCAAGATAAATAAGTGTTATCATGGTAAACGATATACGGTTGACATAAGATGAATGTATCACTAGACATGATGGTTCAGCTATTACCAGATGTCAAAACATCCCCTTACGATGTTAAAACAATAATATAAAAAAAAAGTGGCCTAGCACAAAGCATTAATGACTCTTATCTACCTCTTGGCTTTACACTATAAATACAACATCATTCATCACCATGTATGCTCACACATTCAGTACTTAATTATCTTAATTAGTTAATTATCATAAGCTATGTTCTTACTTTCTGATGAACTTTTATTCAACCTTTAGTATATATGCATTATTCAGAATTGATAATTTACGTTATAATCTACACATCGTTAAATAACTGAACATTTATATTTATCATCACGGTTAATCACAGATAAAATGTCACACAGACTATTACTAAACTTATGTTGAACATTTATCTTATATATTTTGTTAAAGAAAACCGTCAAACTTGATTATACAACTAATTGTAGCAAAGTGTTTGGTTGGATTCACGATGATGTAGATCAAGTAGTTATGTTACAATTTTTAAAAACTAAAAATAAGTTGATTTAATTTAACAGAATCATGTACTTTTTCTTCAATATAGAGTAATTTTCTGGTATCGTAGGTTATACGAGTGCGGTGAAACTGAACAAGATCCGTACTAGTATTGGTATTATAAAAATGATACCGGTATTTATTTTTATAATTTTATTATTATATATAAAATACAAACTTATTAGCTACAGTAGTTTTAACATTTTTTTGCCTTTTGTCTTCTTTTTTGTCCTTTTGTATATCTTATCTCACAGCTTTCAATATTAATATTTACATCCTTAAACCTTTTGAAAGTTTTATAAAATGTTATTCTGACCTCATCACGTCTTACGTGCTTATTTTATGTATGTGTCGATATTAATATAAGCTGTTTTACGTTTTGACATAAATTTCATTCAAAATGAGTTCGGTCAAATATAATATGCTTTCGTACTTATTTTTATATAGGTTTTCAATTGGTCTACATGTTCATGTAAATTTTGTTCGGAAACGAGTCAGATCAATATAATATGTTTTCATCAGATAGTATAAACTCGAGTTATTTGCGTTTGATGCTGTCGTTGTCACACCCCGACCCGCAGCGGAAAAGGTGATCGGGGCATAATTGGGTTATCATCAAAGCTCATGACATTTATTATAACGTTTCATATTCATTATTACAATTTAAAAGGAAACATACAATCATAATTACATCATGTCCTAAACATCATTCTAGACTTCATTGTTTTCTTCTAAGGCATTTCCTATGTTTTCCTTGCTTCATCCTGTTCACCTGTATCATGTGTAAAAATGGTTTTTGGATCAACAAAAAGTTGGCGAGTGAATCCTATGAAAAACATTTGAACAAGTTTATTGAAATGATTATAAAATAAAGTGCACAACCACACATGAGTAAAAATAGATGTAAACTTATTCACCAATCATTTAATATTAAATAATGCACACACATACAATAATGGATTTGTTTTGAGGCACGCGTTGCTCAACTCGTCTCCCACGAGGAACTGATGGGCCTAATGAATGATTTGCATACAACTTGACATTATGAAATACATAACTATAAACAATATATACATTCTAAGTTTAGATCACAATATGGTATGGCACAAGTTTAAATAAACGAGTTAATTTTTGTGACACATGACACACCCCAAAACGTGTAATTAAAAAGGGGAGTTGTAAGATTCACTCACATTGGGTGCGTTCGGTTGATGATGTTGAATGCGCACAAAGTTGGTTTTAACCACGAGTGAAACTAACCTAGATAATGGCATAATGGTTCGGTAAGTAAGCGGATTTTATTAATCAATTCTAGTAAGATTGTTGGATATATTTTTGTGAGTTTAAGGCTATTTTCTAACCTTAAAAATGTTATTTTTAAGTATTTTTAATGTAAATAAATAAATAAAAGTAAAAAAAAAATGTTGATTTTTGACTGTTGACTTTGTTGACCGTTGACCGAATTTTATTGTGTATTTGTGTGCGCCGGGTGAGACTCGAACTCGAGACCTCCCGTTCGCGTGCACGCAGCTTTACCAACTGAGCTACGTGTCTAACCCGAAATATTTCTGTTTTTAATTATATTTATATACTAATTGAGTTAATCCGAAAATCATTTATTTAAAAACGATTTTAATTATCATGCTCGGTGCTCTCCACAGGTCTCGAACCCGAGACCTGTGGTTTAGGTTAACATAACTTGTTAAATAATCTGATTTTTATTATACATATATACAAACTAAATAATTTCATTTCTGCCTTATATAAAAAGTTTGATATTTGTCCGGACCGGTGCGGTAGGTTGGACTCGAACTCGTGACATGTGATTTAAACGTTCACACAGTCCACCACTGGACTGTGTGTCTATCTTGGTTATTATTCCGGTTTTTATTAAACTTAACATCTATTGCAGTGAATCCGGTTCGGTTAAAAAAACATTTTTATTAAGGCGGGTGTGCGTGGGACAAGAATCGATCTCGGGACGTAAGCGTGTTTTATTTGCACACAGTCCACCGCTGGACTGTGTGTCTAACCCGAGATATATCTTGATTTTAATTAAACATATACAATACTAAAACTTCGTCTTCTTCGTTGGACTTAACCAGAACTAATGTCGGACTGGTTCGACGATTTAATCATGTTCTTTTAGTGTGTTGCGCTTAATTACAGGTGAGATTAATAAAAGAATGAGAGATTAAGTGTAAGATATACCGAACAGTGGCTCCTCTGTTTCGCCGGCGAAGCTCCGATGTCCGCAGGTTATTCCGGCGACGTGTGTCTTGCGGCAGAGGGTCTTCAGGGAGTTTGAGATGAGTGTGGGTGGCTTCGGTATGAGCTCTGGGTGTTCAGTAAGGCTCAGAGGTGAAAGGCTCGGTTTTCTGGCGAGTTGCAGAAATTCTCCGGCGAGTGAATTTACGTCGGGAAAGAGTGTGATTGTGAGCGAAAAAGCTAACAGAGGTTAGAGGGGGTATTTATAGGGCAGGACATCGACGAATTTAGTCCGTTTTCCGTCTTGATTCGTCGGTCAATAAGTTTTCCGGCGGTTATGACTTGCGTCGCGGGTTCAGACGTCGGTTATAACCGTTGTAATAGTTAAGACTTCGGTTAAAACAGAAGAAACCGTCCAATCTCGGCGAAATCGTCGGGATTTCCGACGAGTGCGATTGGGCGCGTCGGTTTTGAATTTGAGATTTAGGTTATGTATTAAATGTTTCTAATAATGAACAAGAAACAAAAGTGGCGCAGTGGTTGGATGGATGAGTGTTAAGGCTTTGCTGAATTCGCTGGCTGACCACGGGTTCGAAACCTGGCAGCATTGATTTATTTTTATTTCATAACTTTTTCAAATATAAATTATATATTCCAATAATTATTAATTATGTATCGTTTAAAAATAATTTGGGCATTAAATACGTAACGAAATTTTTAACTGATTGTTCAGTTAATAACCGGAGCGGGTTTGGTAAATCCGGTTTTTGACGGATGTTACAGTCGTAACGCGCAATATCATTCTTTAACCTAAGAAAGCACTATTTTACGTGCTTATTTTTAAGACGTGTCGGTATAAATTCAAGTTTATTTACGTTTCGAAGATGAGTCGGGTCAAATATAATACGTATTCGGGTTTATTTTTATGCACGTTTTTAGTTAATCTATATTTTAAGTAAATATTTTGAGAAATGATTTATGTCAAATATAATACATTTTCGTGTTAATTTTATGAACGTTTTTCAGTTGATCTTCATATTGATCGATAAGTAATTACAAAAAAAAATCATTACGTTCAAATCACGTTAAAAAAGATGATCCTGCAACTCGGGGAATCAATTCTAGTTGATGTAATACACACATATATTCTTATGGGCCTATCACCAGTTTATCCTTTTGGTTTTCTCTTACGATTGTTATATCGAACGTCGGTGTCATAATGAACCCAACTGATATCGACCAAAGTCTAGCCTCGAAGCGCTTGGGAATTCGAGTAGTTATGTGATTAATTAGCTGACTTTATTGGACCTATTAGTTGTTTTGTTTACCAGGGGGTAAATGTAACCTTTTGGGTGTCAAGGGGTTGAAGTGGTAGGAGCAAAGTTAAATAAATAAAAATTCATATAAAACATAATTATTGGTATTATAGAAATTGAGAATATGTCATCATGTTATATCATTATTCAATTGAGAGTCCCATCATCAAAATACGCCATAATACCCATATCTCACTAAATAATTAGTGTTTTTCATTGGTTGGATATTAAATACATAAAAATAAAAAAGTATTGTATGCAACCTTTATAATTACTTTTTATTTTGATAAAACAAATAGATTACACTGCTTGTATGTATCAAATATATTAAATACAAATATAAATTACACTGCTTGTATGTATCAATTATATTATATTATTATTTAAATATCTAAATACTGACATCTTATAATGGTTAAAAGTTAATATATTAACATAATTTACCAATTTAAATTAGCATTAATTTTCAAACTGTAACATAAATTTATGTTGTTCTGTCCAAACGGCCGGTTTAGACCTTCAAACTACGAACCAAACCTTGAATCACACTTTATGCATATGAATATATGGTGTCGTTGATAGCTTGTCAACTATTAAACCATTGCTTGTTTTGCCTCTTTTTTTATGCTAGAATGTTAAATATTATCCACATGTGAATAAAATATTCATTGCCTTATTAAACAGTTAACCAATCTCTATCCAAAATAACTAAAAAAACAAGTCTTATAATCTTTGATCTGCTTGAATATCACCTATCAACATAATCTATGTTTTATCTAAATTCATTGGTTAACAGTGTATCGATGATGTCTTGAAATTTTTCGATAACGGATTCTCATAGTAATAAAATATATAAAATATTTTTAATTCAAATTTATGTTCTTTACTTAAAGGAACATCTATAAAAAGAACCTTCAAAAAAACATTTTAATTGTCAAGATATCAGTTTCGTATTTTCAGATGTGAAAAGAAAGTTTTAACAATATTAATAATGGCATCTTCTTTTAATTTTTTTTTTGGGAGTGGTAATTTTTTTTATTGTTATTTGTTCATTAAAATACCAAAGTAACAAATTACAAACAAGTGGCAGGTAAACGGGCAACAAGCTGTGCCGCAACCACCTTTTGAATTGCAAAACCAATCCTACTAAAGACGAAACGGCACTTAAAGGTTGAAAGATTACTATTCACAACTTGTTGGACCCTGTTTAGAAATTCCACAGCCTCTGGGGCTAGGGACCCAAATGTATCAAAAGCGAATGGGATAAACACGTGTTGATTCTCTAAACAAGCTTTCTCGTGTTTAGCGACCTTGCCTGATTCCGCCTTTAACGCAGCCTGGCCAGCAACAAACCCATTATCCCTGAGTCCAACAAGAGGGAACACTCCTGTAAGGTTCACACAAGCGTGTTTTCCCCTAGCCCACCCAAACACAAGAATATCAGCTGGCCGAAGAGTAGACCTCCCATCGAGCGGATCCGTCAGAAAGTTCACCGGAGTCTCCTTTTTCGCCGAAATCCCTGCCCGCTTTAGAACATTATAAAGAATATCCCTTACTAGTAGAAAAAATAATTTACGATAGATAATAAAGAGGAGAATTTGTGAAGTCAGCATGACAGTATTTCTTAAAAATTAAGTTATAGAAAAAGGAGGTTGATTTGTTAGCTAATTGAAGATGGAGATGCCCCTCCTTAATTTGCCTTTGTGAAGACTAGATTCACTCTAAAAGTCTCCAAACAGTCAAAGTCAACTTGACTATTAAAATAGTTAATATAAAGATAACCCAAAAAGTAGTTATCCCATCACGAATATCTCTATGTAATCACAGTTGTATTACCGTTATATAGTGTGTGAGACAGAATCTATGTTCGTTTCTTTTAAGTGTACAACTTACGAACTATCCAATGACACCATTATATGCTTGTAGTTTGTTCATGCGTCAAAATTTGACAACTTGAATGTAGCTTCATACGCTAGACAAATTGTTTTAATTGGTTTGAACGCACCACTAATAAACAAAGCATTAACAACTTAAAAACTTCATGTAAAAGGTATGATACATATAAAAATACCATATTAAAGTTAAAGAATAGAAAATAAAATTCTCTATATCTATTTGTTTTAATAATAAAGTATATAAATGTTATTTAAGTAGTTTAAAAGGTTTGATATTACCAAGTTTTTACAAAAAGGTCAACAATAAAGGTTAGTTTCTTTTATTGCCCTTTCAATCTTTTGTACCTTTCAACAATCGATAATCTTGACATCATTTTAATCTTCATCATTGAAAAGTTTGATTATCGGTTGAACGTATTTTCTACGCTAATTAAGGATATTCGTTTAAAATAAGTGATGACATGGGTAGAACAAGACTTAATAAAATGACTTAAGCACAAAATAGTTTAAAGGGTTGAAAGGCAAAAGGGTTCAAAATCCACAAGCTGTCGTGAACAGCTAAAAGAATGAGAACAGTGCCTTGTCACATCAGCACTTTACATATACACTCTCCTACACAGCCGTTCCAGAGCATGTGCAAGAGCACACCCTTTTACCCGCAGGTCTAAACCCTTCAACCTACCCAAAAGGGTAAGCCCGCCACTACAACCAGAGAGCATCAGTCAAAGGTTTCTTCTTATAGAGAATTCCTTCCCTATAAAGCATGGCTCCTTGTCATTCAGGAGGCACACCAGATTAACAGAGATAACTTCTGATCTCTGATCTCACTCCTCTCTCTCTAGAACTTTCTCTGTGCTTGTTATATTCTTCACATAACACTACATCATCACATTTGATACTAACATTCTGGGTTGAGTACTTCTCAATCCAGAATCTGAAAGTTAAATAACCAACAACTGAGATCTCTCTCCGTGTGTTGCAAACGTGAGGAGACCCCACGACTTGCATTAGGCAAATCAGAACCCTTGAACCCTTTTGCCTAACTAGTCCAGTCATTATCCCTGGTCTTATATTTGTTGTAGCAACAATAAGAAATAACAAATACAAACACTTACAAATCTTGAGAATATGTACTAAAAACACATTTACAAATAATAAACAAATCCTTGATGATATGGTCCTAATTCTGTAATGAACTTTAGGAGATTCCAGAAAGAAGTTTGGTCACATGTTACTTCTTACATTTGATTTATTGCAAAGTGATGTAAGACCCTATCTTTATTTACTGAATTTCTATTAAAGGTTTCGTATTTAAACATGTAAATACGAATACTCGTCACTCAAATATTGTAGTTTATTAAAACTTTTTTAACTTATTTAAACAATTTATCATGTTATCATTGTCTTGTTTTGATATAATCAAAACCAAGTGCGGAAACTTCGTCTTTGATCGTGTTCGGTTCTTCATATAGCTTGATCCTCCTCCGGTACTCCCAATCATCACCTATATTTCATAATTTATGAAATACGTTAGTTATAAATAGATTATAACGTAATCGAATAGACTCTAAGGCTTAAAACAATGAAAACATTTTTTTTGTTTTAGACTCCATCGTAAGCTCCGGCTCCGGCTGGCCACCGTAGCTTACGGTCCAGCTTTACGGTCCAGACCTTCTGTCTTACGGTCTCGACCTTCAGTCCATTATAGCAGCTGCCTACCATAAGCTACGATAGGCCACCGTAGCTTATGGTGGCTTCCTGCAGATTTTCTATTATTTGCCATTCTAGTTACGACAACTTCCGTAACTCACTCGGTTTTCATCCGTTTTACTCGAAACTTGTTTCTAATTGTCCGTAAATTGTCTTCTTACATATTTAACCCGAAATCCTTGACCCGGATACTTATTCCCTATGACTTACGCATTTATTTCCGGTTTATATTCTTATTTTCCGAATTTTGCCCAATTTGCTGTAACATCCGTCGAAAAACGGGTTTCCAAAACCCGCTTCGTTTATTAATCGAATATTTCAGTTATAATTTTCGTTGCGTATTTAATGTTCATATTAATTTTAAACGATACATAACTAATAAACATTGTTAGAATTTTAAAACATAATTAATAAAAACAAAAAAATAAGTGAATAAAAAAATAAATAGGGCTGCCGGGTTTCGAACCCGGGTCAGCCGCTTCAACAAACAAACACTACACCACTCCGCCACTTGACCCCTTTGTGTATTTACTGAAACAAATAATACTTAAATTAAATCTCGAATTCAAAACCGGACTTCAGCGCCGCAGAACTCGCAATCATCGGAAAATCCGGCAATCCGCGAGTTTAGCCATTTTCCTTTTGACTATAACGTTATTACCGACTTAGACATGGGTTATAACCGAGGTCTAACAGCCAATTCCAGTCGTAACCGCCGGAAAAGTTTTGACCGCGAATCAAGACCAAGATTCGGACTCAATTCATCCTGATCATCCCTATAAATAACCACCCAAACCTCTGGTGATCTTTTCGCTCAAAATCGCACAAACTCTCGAAGCTTTAGCACTCGCCGGAGATATTTTACAGTCGCCGGACTTTCACCGGAAAACCGAGACTTACTTCAAATCGGTAAAATTCTCGACTCTTTTGGTTGTAATCCATTATTAGACATATATCAACTTCAATCCTTCAACCAGAATCTGTCCCAGACTACGCTGCCGGAAAATCTCACACTCGCCGGAATTCCACTGAAACATCAAAGTCTCACTGTCAATCGGTATAATCATCTAAAAACTCTTGCAATCTCTTACTCAGTAACTTAATTTCATAACACAAGAAGCTAAACTGTCAAACATTTCACTCAGCCGAGAGTCACAAATCAGAGCCGACGACTCCTGCCGGTCATCTGAAGTAAACGCACTGTTTGGTACAATTCTGTTCTTTAATCTCGTTATCTAATACATTCCAACCAATTATAAGTTTTGATAATCGAATTAAACAAGAACAGTCGGGCATCTCTGTTCTGTGTCTTTGGAAACGAAGAAGACGAAGTCAAAAATGTGTATAAGTTTAATTAAAACCGGTAAATATACCGGGTTAGACACACAGTCCAGTGGTGGATTGTGTGCAAATTTAAATCATGGTCCCGAGTTCGAGTCTTAACACGCTGCCCGATTCTTACAAATTTCCAACCATTTTTAATACTTATATATATATTAAGACGCAGATAGTATATAAATGTAATTAAAATCGCATATCATTCGGGTTAGTCACACAGCCCAGTTGGTCGGGCTGTGTGCAATACAAGGCTGTGGGCGCGGGTTCGAGTCCAGGCTCTCACACCGGTTCAACGATTTTAAAAACCTTTTTAATTAAATAGAATTCTGAATAATCTAAATAGTATATAAATATAATTAAAATCAGAAATATTTCGGGTTAGACACGTAGCTCAGTTGGTAGAGCTGCGTGCACGTATACGAGAGGTCTCGGGTTCGAACCTCACTCAGCGCATGAATAAACTGAATCCGACTGGTCAACGGTCAACGGTCAATGGTCAAAGTCAAAAAGTCAACGTTTTTATATTTTTTTATTTATTTAATCAGAAAATTATTTAAAAATAGTTAAAATAATATTTTTAAAGTTAGAAAATGTCCTTAAACTCACAAAAATAAATCTAAAAATCCTATCAAAATTATGAATTAAAAGAATTAATCTCAAATAAAATCCATTTATTTACCGAATCATTTCGTTATTATGTTAGGTTAGTTTTCCTCGTCGATCAAATCCCAAAACTCGTGCGCATCCAACGTCATCAAAAGAACGCACCCAATGTGAGTGAATCTCTACAAAGTCCCCGTTTTAATCACATTTTGGGGTGTATCATGTGTCGTTTAATTCCGTATTATATTTAAACATTTGTGCATCCATCATATCCGTGATCAAATGTGTATCCAATATATATCAATTGTTGTGTGAATTATGTTTAGATTGAAGTTATCATTTTCAGTACATGCATTTCATTAGGCCCATCAACTCCCCGTGGGATACGGGTTGAGTATCAGGTGCCTCATTCGATCGGCTCCGTTTGATTGAGCCTTGATTTCACATACATCATCATTCATGTCATTCGATCGGCTCCGTTTGATTGAGCCTTGATCTCAAATACATCATCATTCATGTCATTTACTCATCCAATGTGGTTTGCGTTTATGCTATATATATATGTTTGCTCACATGTAATTATTGCACAAATTTTCAATATTAAATACAACAAGAAATTAATAACAATGTTTTATCAAGGTTCACTCGCCAACTTTTGTTGACCCAAAATATCCCCCGTTTTCCACATGATACAGGTGATCCAGTTGAGGCAAGAAACACATAGGAAGGCTTAGAAGAATAAATCAGTTTAAGCTTTGGATTGTTTTACTTTGTTTCATTTTCCTTGTAATTGTATGGATTTGATTTGAACATTTAAGTTGTAATTTGAATTTAATAAATATGAAACATTTTAGTAAACATCATGAGCTTTGGTGATAACCCAATTATGCCCCGACTTTTATTCCGCTGCGGGTCGGGGTGTGATATTTGCCCTTTAACCCCTTTTAAAAGAAACTATACATTTACGCATCCTTTTCGGCATGCAATAACACTTTATTTATTTTTTATTTTGATCGTTTGGTTGTTTTAGCGTAATCCAACGCTTATTTCCACCGAACTTATCTATCTTATTATATCCACACTAAGATATCAACCTATTTCTCACCACAACTTTATTTGTGGTGAATTTATTATCGCAAATACATTTCGTCCAATTTCTGCCTTCTTTGGTTCGACCGTTTACGGAAAAGACCATTTAAAAAGGCATTGAACCAAAAAGGTTTATGCTTTTCGCTTTTACTTTACCGAAAGGGTCTATTATATTATAGAACTCAATTTTAAACTAATATTAGAGTCGTTTACTTATTTTTCATCACTCGAGGGTATTTTGGTCAACTTAGTCTCTTCTTTTACGATGAAGGACTTACCATAACATGTTTTGACCAAAATGAACATTTAACCATAATCTATGTAAAATCATTATGTTCTTAAGAACATGATGTTTACGGATTAGATAATTGGATTTAACTTACCTTAGGTAATCTATTATTCATATATGACTCATTTAACTCTCATCGGACCTTTAAGTCCTTGTTGAGAGTTTTGACCCGTTACACGTACCTGGCTCGGCTCATACATTGATCTGTTCAAATATCATGCTCTGTTCTTTCTAAGAACACAAAAATTCAACAAGTGATATTAGTCATCATTGTCAAATGTGGATACTATCACCATTTGACCTGTTCGGTCTAAATAACCATTTGTATTATGAGATGGCACTTAATTGCCATCTCACCTATTTAACCCATTTCGTTTTACACTATACGATCATATTGCTTAAGAATTATCTCTTGATTCGCTTAACCCATTATGGCTTACGCCATATAGTATCCTTTTCAAAACTTCTTATTTAATCGTCATCACAAGATTAATTTACCATTTTACCCTTTTTTTTACCATAAATCATGGTTTAATACCATTTTCACTTATTCCAACCATATTTGTCCGTATTGGAACTTTTATATTTCGGAATCTTGTTCCGAATACCCAAAACGCTTATTTCAACTACATAGTTAATTCTACTATTTTAAAGTTGTAAGCTTTACTTACCTTGAATTCCAATTATGCCTTCTTTCGCGTACTTGTTCCGTTTGACCCACTTCTTCCCAAGCCTCCACCTAGCTTTTCAAGCGTCAAACTATCATTTATCATTCGCAAGATGGTTAGGTTAGTCATCAACTAACACGACTATTCCACCTTACGGATTTTATATCAAATTTATCACTCGATCTTAGTGTAGGTCAGTTTGACTCTTAAAAGTCAACTGCCTATTTACTCACACTAACCCACAAACAAGTTTAACAACTCATTTACGCATTTCATTAATTATCCAGTAAGCACTATTCTTAGGCCACCAATTGAGTTATGTTTTTCCAAACCAAGTTCACATGATTGCTAATATCAATTAACATAGTTTCTACAATCATATGCTAATTTATCAATCTTATGCAAGAACTTTGGATTGTTTCATCACTATGAAACAACCCATTGCATTATATAAATGGAATTTACCCAAACATTAAACTTAGCCAAATACTTTAAACATTCACATTCACATGATGATTTAAGCATCTATTAACATGTATTTAACATAAATCTCATCTTATCATCAAAACCCATTTCAAGTCATGTATGAACATCTATTTGAACCTCTAACTTGTTCAACTATCTTATACATACATACAAGTATGATGATCATAAACACTTATATATCATCAATTTCATCATATAAATCAAAACCTACTTTATAATCTACTTGTTAATCACTAACAAGAAATCTTACATCAATTGTGCATAATTTCATTAAGTTTAACGACATCAATCATACACATACACTTAATATCATCTTTGGATCATAATCCAACTATCTAATTACAAGTAATCTACTTGTCTCAAATCGCAACTTTCACCAATCTAGGTTTTAAGACATACCTTATGATCCTTTCGATTAGGTGATCGTTTATATGCATTCATGCATCAATTCCAAGCTCAATTCACCTTTCAATTTGATGATTTAAGCAAAACTAGGATTCACTCCCTTTGTTTGCTCTGGTCGCTACACACACACACACCCCTTTTGTGTGTGTAGTGTTTTATTTAGTTTTATTTTATATATTCAACTTTTCAACCTTTCCTCTTTTAGTCCCTCATATTTGAGGTCTTATTTCTTTAGAGCTACAACTCATTGTTTATTGCTATTTCTATATTATGGACTAGGTTAACTTGTTCCTAGTTATTTTGTTTACGGGTTCACTTTTACCTCTAACAGTCTTTTACCCGCTCTTTAATATTAACGTGGTTCGATTACCAAACCGTTTTTAAGGTGTTATACGTGACATACATAGAAAAATTAATACATTTATGAACAAGTATGTCAAAGCTAGCTTTTAATCTTAGAAAGGACATATATTGAATATTTTTATGTATACAACATGTTTTAGAAACCTTAACTTTAGTAAACCGCCGGTTCCCATAATTCACACAGTTCTGTTCTGTCTTAAAAGACCATTTAGATGGTAAAGGAAGTTGGCAAACATCAATGATTCGTACTAGTTTGTTTCATTTTTACTCTTTTTTTTAACGGTAACGCTTACTCTTACTCTATTACCAGGGGCAAAGTTTTTAAGGGACAAAGGGGTGCATGTGCACCCAACCCCGCCAATGTTTCGGTTACTAGTGTAACTATTCCGATTTTTCGTTCAAAATTTTTAAAATTATATAGGTCCACCCCCGCCAATTATTTTACTTAGAAATTCCTTGCCCCTACCAAGTTTATTGTCCAAAAATATTATATATATTTTTGTTTTGAGTTAAAAAAACATGAAGAACGTGGCTATTAGTAATTTGTTATAACTGTTTTTAAACTTGAAGTGAGTTAAAATGAAGTCTTAAACTAGTTTTTATATAAATGAAACTTGATGGTTCAAATTTAGTTTTTTGTATGTGTAAGAACGAGTCATTTGAATGAATGAATGAGATTATTTAGTTTTGTTTGGAGTTATTATTGTTTGACTCGACCCGAATCGAATAGCCGACACGAACATATAACCAGAAACATAGCGATAAGTAAAACTTTTTTTGGGTGCCATTACTTTTTGCCCCGCGGAGCGTTTGGTCAAGCTCTGCCACTGTCTATTAAACCAATAATTCTATATTATTCACGCTTACTTCTACTCTATTATATCGTTTTTACTAGTATGATTGATTCATTCAACTCGTAACTAAAAATAAGGCATTGAATGATAAAATGTTGAAAAGTTAATAAACTTTTGAGGGTTAGAACATCATTGTAAAAGTTCAATTTCTTTATATAGAAAACCAGTGGTTATAGACCGGCTAGCACAATATCATCCGCAAAAAGCAAGCATAACGGAGTTGTCTGCTGAATTAACTTTGAAAACTCATCTAAGACAACCGCAAACAAGAAAGAGCTCAAGGCAGACTCTTGGTGAAGTCCTACCTCCACGGTAAAAAAACCAAGATTCCCTATTGGTGCCCAAATGCTTATCTCAGTCCTAAATACATACCCTAATTAAGTCTATATACTTCCCGGAAACGCCTCTACTCTCTAAACTGTCCCAAATCAGTCTATGAGGTACACTGTCGTATGCCTTCTCAAAATCAATGAACACCAAATGTAGATCCCGCTTCTTCTCCCTATATTTCTCCATCAATCTCTTTAGAATATCTATTACTTTCATAGTTGATCGTCATGACATGAAACCAAATTGATCTTCAAAATATAAAAACTTCAGTGTTGATTGTTGTCATTCCTCAAATTAATAACGAAGGGTGAAGGGTGGGGAGAAGAATCTAATGATAAAGGAGCAAAATGATATATAAGATGGCGAGTCAGTTTAATAAGTAAACATGAATATATATGAAGTGAAATATAAAGAAGTTCGTGTAACTAGGAAAGTAATAATTAGATGGAGAAGTTTTATGAAGTTGATATCAAGGGCAGTGTCGGATCCAGAAACTTCTTTTGATGGGTTCATTTTGATAGATTCTCACTATTTTTTTCCAAATCATACAAAGTTCTTACTAATTTTTTCCATTTTTTCCAAACCGAGTAGGTTCATATGAACCCACAAAACAGTGCTGGATCAGCCACTGATCAAGGGGAGTGACTACAAATATATGCCGAGTAGCTAGGCAAGTACAATGAAAAAAAATCAAAGGGTTTAGTACAATTTATCTTAAAAAGTGTATGATTTTGCTATGTAACGTTTGTAGCATTTCGTATTAGCGAACATGCATTCTGAGTTACGAGTTTCTTGTCATTCTGTTTCTAATTCCGGTCAAATATTACCAATGCAACATTTATGTTACAGAGAATCATGCACAGTAAAAAAAAAAAACTTAAACAAGTAATTGACCAAAATTAATAGACAAAGAGAAAAAGGGACAATCATTTGAAATGAATTACATACCAAAAAAGCTAAACCTCATCATACCAAAAAGACATGGTTGGTTTATCTCATCATTTCCAGACTTTTGCTCTCGGTTTTACGGTTCCGAAATTTCATACTTTAAGCAACAAATCTTGTTAAATAATTATTTAAAGAGTAAATAAAACTTTTATTAATAATTATGTTCATTTTATAAAAAGAGAATTTTAATAATGACATTGTTAGCAGCCACATGATTTGAAAAAAACATAAGTTTTAAAAACTTCTAAATAAATATACATTAGCTTTACTCATAATTTCATTTTTCGTATATATATCTGAAAAATAACAAACATAATGTTTTTCTAGATAAAAATAATGTTTTTCTAGATAAAAACAAATAAACTAACTTATTACATAGCTCTGGCGACGGTTGTTGGTGATTGGTGTGGCGAGTACGAATCGGGTTTGGGGAGACAAAATTTACAACAAATCAGACCAGAATAGTTGATTTTTGACTTCAAACTTAGCCAAACGATTAGGTCTAGTGGTATTCTAGAAGCAAGGTATGATTCTGGTCACTTTGGTTTCCTTTTCGGACGATTCACGACTTTCCAGCGAGTCCCGGTGTACTCCGATTAACCATTAGACATGGGAGTGTTTTTGTTTTGCTTAGATCCGTCTCATCTAACCTCGTATCCTATAATCTATGATGGTCTATAGAGGGTTGAATAATAGTTGTCAACGTGGAGGCGATCTCCGGCCGCCGGCATTGGTGGTTAGCAATGGTAATGGTCACAGTATGGATTTTTGGTAGTGTTTCAGTTTCTGTTCAAACTGCTAGTCAACGTGGGTCAAACCCGGTCATTGGTCAAAGCTCGAGTCAGGATTGGTCAACTCAGTCAACTGATGGTGAAAGCTAGAACAAGAAGGCCACGTAAGCAAAAAACCTAACTAAGTTAGTGCTCAGTTACGACGTGGTGTCAGAACATACTAAGTGTTAAGTTGGGGGTTGAAGTGGCCAATAGCCGATAGTTGTGGGTGATAAAATCCAATAATCCATGATAAAACTATAAAACCTTTGAAAAAAAATATTATTGTTCTATGTTTGTTGTTGCTAAAATAGACTTAAGGTTATATGGTGTGGTCATGACCCAAATGACCACTATTACCCTTCATGTTAGCGTCAGGTTATCTCAATCTTATCCACCAACATAATACACTACTCTATATATGGTGTGGAGTTGTGAATCATGACCCCTACTATCATGCACTATCCTCTCATTAATCAAAATCCCCTAATTAATTAAAAGAGGGTTATGGTTATCATATGCGAAACTCCATGTGTTGGGAATGAGGTGGTGTACCATAAGAATCATGTGTCGCATGTCAATCCATAATCCTATCCACCACCCCATACCCCATGGATTTATGTGCACAATTACTAATTTAGTTTAACATAGCAATCAGATTATCATAAATTCGTTAGTTCCTAAAAAATGTTATTTCTATTTATAAATTTTTATTCATATTTCACTCTTAGTAATCATTTAAAAGAGTACGTGGAGTCTTTTCTTAATTATAGAGATGATTATCGTATGTATTAAATAGACAAATAAAAATATTTATAATAAATATTGAATTTCTCTCCTTTTATTAATAAATTAAAAAACAAGACCCAAATCATGCTCACTCAATATCTACGATCTTTTACATCATCATTATGCCAAGTGAGAAACTGGAATATATATGTTTCCCAATGAGAATGGAAAAGATGTCAATACTCACCCTTTAGTTAGTGCCTAATTTGACTTTTTAAAATTTTATACATTTCAAATTTTAGAATAATATTTTTTCCTATTTTCCTCATGAATTTATTGATTTTTTTATTAATACATAAGTTTAACCTTCAAATTACTTGTAAAAGATTATTCCAGTTAATTTGTAAGATTATTTGGGATAATTCTATAAGTTTAATTGGAATATCATAGAAAGATGTTTTTGATAATTAATAAGCTAATTGATCAAAATACTCACAGAAGCAAAAACTATATAAAATAGTCATGAAGCTCAAATTAATTATATATGCAAGATTAGCAATCAATATGAAATGACCAAATAGCTGGAAGATCGATCTCTAAATATACAAAGGGTTTAACATACACTAAAATCATCCTAACATATATTTTCTATAATATCTATAAGTTTGGTTGTGTATGTTTAAATATCATACAAAACAAAACCCTAGCTAGATTAGTTTAAACGACACATATACGTAAACAAAAGTATCATCGAAACATGTTTCAGTTAATGTTTGTTCAGTTTACATGCAATATTCTTCACAAAAACAAAATCACAATGATGAAAATACAGTAATAATAAAATAATAATAATAATAATAATAATAATAATAATAATAATAATAATAATAATAATAATAATAATAATAATAATTATCTTCTTACATGAATATAGAAACTTCAATACACATCTTACTCTTTCTTTGTTTCAGCTTTCACAACAGCTACATCATGAACACTTTTATTAGATTCCTCAACAGTCAACAAGATCCTTAAAACCAAAATTCACACATCCCTCCTCTCTATCTCTCTCTACACATACATAGATATATATATAGAGAGATAGAGTAAAAAAGGGTGTGGGAATAAGACGTAGGGATGTGGGAATAGTGGGAACCAAACAAAATTGAAAACCGGATAAACAAGAACGTACAAGAAGCAAAACAATTATATAGATCGGAAACTGGCGTAGGAAACCTCCAGTTTTCTAGTAGCGTATAAAGCGATAAGATAAGTAGGTTTGTTTGTATCTAAGCAAACAATCGGACCAATATGCTTTCATTCCCCATGAGATCCAGATTCAGAAGAAAGTTAGAGAGAGAGAGAGGATTAAAGATGAGAGAGAAAGGAGATTTCAAGAAAGAGAAAAGAGTTGACCTTTAACCTAGCAAGCTAGGGTTTCTTTTCTTTTTCTTCTTCAATGAACCCATATTTTTATTCACTTCTTCTTCTTCTTCTTCTTCTTCAAATGAAAGACCTAATATTATCTTCTTTCTAACTCTTTTTTGCAATCTTTTTCCTTTGGGTTTTGTTGTTTTGATCGATCTTTGAGGAGCAACTAATGATGAGAGAGAGGGGTCACCAGACATGATCATTGCTGCAGTTTCACCTGCTGGAGAGAGAGAGAGAGAGAGAGAGAGAGAGTTAAATTATGAAATGAGGAGCATTTGAATGATGTACCAAGGTATGATACTGTAGACGAACAAAGGTTTTTTTGTTCTTTTTTTACTTGGTGTCCCAGGGCCAAGGCATTACAACAGTGGTTGCCCCCTCACATGAAATCTAGTTATGATGAAACCCACGAGACAAGTTAAACACCCATTTTTCACTAGAGTTCTACTTGTAAGGAAAACTACAACCATATTTTCTAAACATAAATGTTAATACAACAATATATATACATTAGAGAAAGTTTTGTGTGCCGGCTTTCTTTCGTGGTGTCTCCCAATTGTTTTAAATGTTAGATTTGGATTCAGGTGTTCGTGTATTTGTCAACTAGCGTGATGTTTATCGGATTCATTGTGTGTTCTTTCGGTTTTCGCAAAATGTGTAAACCCCAAACACCTTATGGTTTGATTTAGCTAATTGTTCAAGCGAATTTTAATTAGTGACGAGATTAACTCGGATTTAATGTTTTATGTAAGCACTTCCGCCACTCAATTAATATTGGATATTAATAAATAATAAATGTGGATATTTTTTAAATTAAATTGTACACTGATTCCCAACGGTGGTATCAGAGCCACTTTTACATTCATTTAAATGTTTTTGTTTTAATTATGTTTTATTTGTCAAAACTTTTGTTTGACAAAAAGATCGAACCTTTATCTTTTGTGATGTAAATAAATCAAGCCCTAAAACTGTGTGATGTTTGTGTTTGATTCAAGCTCTGTCCTTTATGTTAACGGTTTTTAACATATAATGTCCTTTAGACCTAACCTAGTTAAGTCTTACTATGTGCCTTTCATATGAGCGCAACATGGTCTTTCCATCTCAATTTTATATTAAAAACCGAAATAAACAAATCTCTTTTATCTCCTCCATTTTTTCAATCGATCACTCCTTTTTTAGTTAATTCAAACAAAAATATAATGCATACTTTAGAATTGAAATTATAAAATCAAAGTAGAATATTTTAATAATGAGTAAACTTATCTATTCATTACCTGTTGATAAAGTAAAATATTTAAATAATGAGTAGTCTTATCAAAGTAAAATATTTAAACCATGTTGCCCTCATGTGAGAAGTACATAATAAGAGTTAACCAAAAAAATTAACTAGGTTAGGGCTAAAGGACATAACATACCAAAAACTAGTAACATAAAGGACTGAGCCTGTAATTTCTTTAGTTTAAGGACACCGGTTGTAATTTGATACAAACGTAAAGGACACCGGTTGTAATTTACCCTTATTTTGGTTGTTATTCAGTATTTTGTACTTTTACAGGTAATTTGGAACCCGATGTAATAGTTAGATTATATTTTATATAAAAATTATTTTATTATAAAATTGCAAACCAAAGAAAGACAAGAGATATTGAAAACCTAAGACGAAGGCAAACCATACGAGAAGACAAAGATCTTGGACTAAGTAAAAGTTAACAAGATAAAGAGTTATTTTGTGTCTCTTTAGACCTATTCAGTTATTGTTTATTGACTCGAACGAAACCGAACAACTTACTTGAGGCTCAGTTTTTTTGTTATTTTATTTAGGCATGGTGAATATGTTACTTAGGAAATTATTAGACCACTCAAATAAATTTAAAATAATTAAACGACGAGATAATTAAAAGACGTTTTAAGTTACCTTGAAAATGTATAATAAAGGAGTTATATTAAAAGATAAAATTTCAAATTAAAGTTGTTTATCTTAATACCGTAATTAATAAAAGAGTTTAATTAACTACGTGGTAAACGACCAACATAGTTTTAAATAGAGTATTTAAAATCAATATCATCAATAGTTGAAAGGAATTTAATTTATCATGAACATAAGTATAATTGGAGTTTACTAGATTGCACGACTTGACTTATGCTACAAATCGATCAAAATATTTTTGACCTGTCACGGTAATGAATATTAACGTAAATCCCATATTTAAAATTGATATTAGTGCACCACCAAATATTAGTAAGACTTGAGCCGATCTATTCGACCCCTTTTTGTTAGTAATTACCCCGTATCAGGTCAACTTTTTCTGTGAGAGGTGAAGCCCCGGTTTCATAGGTTATCAATTGATGGCAAATATCGTTTGAAAAAGAGTTTCAAGTGAGCGTAGTTGGGGTTAAATGTACCAATGCTTGACAACGCTCGTCATGCGAGCCCAAATCCGAAAGTTGTGTAGTTACCCACCCATGCAGTGATTTTAGTGAATAGAGCTTAGCCGTTTATGATGTATTAATGAAATGGGATCTCAATTCCTAAATATAATTTTTCTATTGGGTCATAAATTAATTAGTAAATCAAGCACAAAATATTAAATTATTTTGTTTGGAAAATCAATGTAATTAACTAACTACCAACATAAAACATTGAGAATATTGCCCTTACGTCATTTAATTTTCAACCTTTCATCAAGCGGTGTCCTTCAGCTAAAATATCCTCGTGGTCCTTTACGTATACACATGATATCGACGGTGTCATTTGTTTCAAACTTAGCTAAGTTCTCTTGTTAACTCTGAACATGTGTCACCCACATGAGGATATAATGTTCATTTTTATCACTCTTAAAAAATTAATTATTCGAAAATAAATTTAGAAATTAAATTAAATATATCTAATAACCCACACATGATTGTCGGTGATGTCCTTTGTTCCAAACTTAGCTAAGGTTTCTTGTTAACTCTAAACATGTGTCACCCACATGAGGGTATAGCGTTCATTTTTATCCCTCTTAAAAGATTAATTATTCGAAAATAAATTTAGAAATAAAATTAAATATATATATAATCCATCATTAGTTTAACATCATCTACATTAGAATACCAAAATACAAGCCATCATGCCACACATCTTCTCCGACCTCACCCATCAACCCACACCTCAGCTTCTTGTTCGAAAGAGACAACACACCCCAATATCGTCTTCATCATCTACATCGTCGGCACCTTTGGGCGGATGCGATAATCACGGTGCTCCAGTTTGACTACGACACTTTGAACATATCCGACCATGATCGGAGAATCAAGATAGGGTTTGCTGGAACATACTTACTCACTGGTTTTGCTCATCTGGACTTTCCCCGCCATCGTACTATCACCGTCACTGCCATTTGGCTTCACTACACATCGCCATTTGAACATATTCGACCACAATCGGAGAATCAAGAAGAATACAAATATGATACTGAGAGATGGTGGGTGATTAAGGGCGTGGTGGTCGGAGTTAGTGGTGGTGTGTCTAGAGTTATCGGAATTCTTTGAAAGTTTGTGGGGTGAAGGTAGAAAAATAGTGTGAGAAAAAAGACAATACTACCGTCTCACTTTTCACATGTTTAGAGTTAACAAGAAAATTTAATTGAGTTTGAAATAAATGACACTGTCTATAATCATATGCAAATGTAAAAGACAACCAGTGTAATTTTAGTAGTTAAAGAAAACCACATGATGAAACGTTAAAATATAAAAATGAAAAATGCAACTTTTGTCTAAAACTTTCATGATTGGGTTTATATAATTACTCTTTTTTGTATAGACTTATAGAAATGTGACTAGTTAATGTAAACTATTTTATATTTTGAAATGTTTAACTTATCAAATGTTATAGTTTTAACGAAAATCTAGGACACATTTCAACATTCTTAATAGAAATTGAAGTTGTAAAATTAAAAATTTAGGTATTTTTATTTACTCATTGCTAACATTATGTTAGCGATAGCTTACCATTATCACTCCTTTAGTCACATATTATCTTATATGGATCAATGTAATATGCAATACTGTGCACGTAATTTTTTAGAGGCGATGGTTTTAATAAAAATATATTAACTGTTTGCTATCATCTCACCTCAAGACCATACAAATAATTATGATGTGAGAGATTTTATTAATTTAATAAATTTATATAAAGAGTATATATCAGGAGTCACCAATAAAACTCAAACGACTTTAATATATAGTTTTGATGTGTTTAAGATTAACGATATATATACACACACACAAATAAAAGGAGTGTAAGGGAATAGTGTCAGGTACATTGGTCTAAAAAAATATATATGATTTTGTCCTCGTAAAAAAATCACAGGCATATTATCGTTAGTGTTAGGCAGCTGCATTAAACTTTCTCATTGGTCCTGACAAATTATGATTTTGCCAAGTTTAAAATTATAGTCATTTCCTCGTTTTAGTTTTTTTTAGCAAAACTATGATAGTGTTTTATTTTATTTGGTTTAGTCAATTTAATTTTTATTCGTGGCAAGCAACTGGCTGATACTCGCTCATTGGTTTTAACAAATTACAATTTGCCTCCAGTTCAAAATTACGGTTTGCCATCGTTTTAAATTTTTGAAGTAAAAGATAGTGTTTTGTTTCAATTGGTTGACTCGATGAAATTTTTATTGAGATTGTGTTATAATATGTATAAGTAATCAAAACACAAACGTATATATTATGAAACTGAGAAATATTCGGCTTAACGCCTCGCTACGTAGACGGGACATAAAACTAGTTTGAAACAAGAATACGATGACTATGACATTTTTTCTTTGGTTTGTTATTGAATTTATTAAATATGGAGAAGATACAAGAAAAGAAACTAGTTGGGCTTTAGTGAGCACTCAAATCTCAAATGGGTTACGTTTATTAATTTGTTTTGGGCCATAACTTTAAGAGCACGAGTGTTGGACAGGAGATCACGAGAGTAATAAGATGACTCGGTGGACACCTTCTAGGAGGTCGGCAGTTTTTGACTTTTTGGAATTTGGAGAATTGGTATTTAACCACTATCATGACATGAGTTCATGGCAATGAAGTTTCTTGTTTGTTTTGCACCAAAGATTAGGCTCTATTAAAAATTTGATAATTTCAAAATAAACAAATGGTATTTATAAAAATAACTAGTTTCATAAATGTATGAATTTTTATAAAAATAAATGTCTTTAATGTTTTGTTTATAAATATCTAAGCAAATGATGTTAATGTTTACATGAACTATCACATAGACATCAAGGGTAAAAGGACATCCTCAGATGGGGTTTGGAATGGTTTATTTTCAGCTGATACTTTTAAGGGTAAAGGGGACACCCTCAGATGAGGTTTGAGATGATTTGATACATCATCATCATACTGTAAGGGGGTGCTTAGGTTGCTTATCTTAGAAAGGACTTTTTGGTAAAAGGACTCGTTGACTTATTACTTATCCAAACGAAATTTAAAAAAAAAGTGTTTAGTTGAACTTATGAGGTGGGAAAAGGTCATATTTCATGAAAAGTTAAAAGGAGTTTCAAAAAGTCAAGGTTTCATGACTTTTTAAAAAGCCAATAAGGCAATACGTTGTTTCAAAAGCTAAGCCAAACACCCCCTAAATCTCACCAATAGCAAAGCGAAGGTAGGGTCTAAGAAGGGTAAGATGTAAACAGTCTTGCCTCTACCCCGTTAGAATAGAGAGGTTGCTTCTAATGAGACCCCCGGCTTGAGATAGTATGGTATGACGGTATCAAATGAATCACTGTCCCAAACAAAGTGGGATGAGATTTTGGTTCATGAACCCGATTTTGGTTCAAAGAGTGAGAAGTTGGGGAAATGAGGTGCCATTCCTTCATCGGTTCAAAGAAAGAGACGGTTTTTGATCATGAACCAGATTTTGGAGTGCTCTTATGATTTTAGTTCATTTGGGTTCAAAATAAGATGACACTCCCTCGTTCCTAAATGCTTTTTCACCCTAAAATGTTATAAGGTAGATTTTCAAGTTTTCTTTATAAATATACACATTGAAAAAACAAACAAACAATAAGGTAGATTTTCAAGTTTTCTTTATAAACAAAAAATAATACACATTGAGAAAACAAACAAACAAACTACCAACGAGTGATATTTACATATATTTGTTTCCTTAAATTTGATAACAATCTATGAAAACATTGGCATGCCATATTCTGATTTTTATTCTGATTTTTCTCAAAAATCAACATGTTCTCAACTACAAACAAATCTATGTCATCCAATCATAATTTATCGTAAACTTTACATCCTGTTTTCTACACATTAATCATTAAACCTTTAAAAAAGAAAAAAAAACATATCACTCTCATATTTACAATTAAATTCTCAAAACATATAATAATCACACAAATTATCCTAAAAAAATATAATGAAACTCAAAGAAAGGGTACCCATAGTTTCCACATCTTTATCTCACAATCCAAGCTCCCACCATACACTAGATAAGATGTACCACCATTACTACCAGATGTACAACCCTCCACTGCAGCAGCCAAACATTTTATTGGACCTTTATGCCCTTCCAACACACCCAAACACCAATATTTTTTTCCATCAATACTCCTCCTCCATACTCTAATTGTTTTATCTGCTGACCCACTAAACACTACATCATCCACCACTGCAATGCACAATATGGCCTTGCTATGCCCCCTAAGTGCTCCGGCCACCACCATGTGCCGCCCATCCCACCGCCTTTCTCCCATACGATTATCGACCGATCACAAGCACCCGAGTATAAAACGGACCCATCCGTGCTTATAGCCAAAGCGTTCACCGCGGATTTGTGTTTTTCTAAAGTGTCCACCTAGCTTATGCTTTTTTTCCGCGGTGTCTCTCCTCCATACTTTGATTTTCCGGTCGGCCGAGCCGGTGTAAACACTACAACAGATTAATATACAAATTATGCACGTTTTTTTTCCTAAATTACACGATATAAATTGTAAAACTTCATTGTGTGCACAACTAGAAAACCGAAAAAAATCCTAGTAGAAAAAAAAATACATCGCATATTCCTACACATTTCCTGAGATGCTCTTTTTGACGAAATCAGTTTTGTCAGGAAAGCGTCGCTAACATCACCCTGCGTGGGCTCACACCCCCTTGTTACATCACCTCCATAGGGCCCCAAACACTGGTACGATAGTGTTATAGAGAGGCTCGATGGGCCACTACGCCAAACAGATAACGAGCGCCAAAGGATGACTTGGGAGGCCCACATGCATGTTATCCAATCAAATTCCTTTAGTTACTTTTTCTTATTTTTTATTTAGTTTTAAAGGGCTAATGTGCGTGATAAGCTTCAGGAGCTTTGTACCACACCATATAGCCTAAAGGGCCTTTCCTATACATCTCTAATGAACATCGCATCTGAATCGACCTAAAGTTTAATCACAGCGTGTTGAACATTCAAAAAGGACTTAGTTTTGCTATCTAAAAAGAATTCATTAAGTATACCGAAAATCATTAGAATTGCAAATGGCAATTTCTCTATTATTGGTGGCAACAACATATTTGACTTCTAAGTGATCTTCGAAAATCAAAAATAAGGCTGTCGCGGAAGACGACGCCAAGCCCAGGGAAATGGTGTGGGGCGTCGCCGGGCTGGACGACCCCACACCGAGTAGCATAACTAGAATCCAAACATATACTAAAACATTGATTGCTCAACATACCAATCATGAGAAACCACAACGGCGTTAATAGCATCATCATGCGCATTCCAAACAGACTCCAAACACTTGTAATCAGACGTCCGCCACACCTTAAACGTCCGGTCCCACGAACCGGAGTAAACCAACGACCCATCCTTCGCCAACGCCAACGTCGAAACAGCGTCCACGTGATGCACCCACGTGCACCTCCGATGCCGCCGTATCTTAACATAGTTTTTCGCAAACACAAGCTTCTTAAGCCTGTCATTAAGTGTCGGTAAAACCGCCACACATTCAACGGTTTTATTCATATCATCAAGTTTCCACACTCGAATTTTATGGTCTTGGTGACCGGTGAACAAGAACTTGTTGTCATAAACCACCATGGTTTTAGCAGCGGATCTTATTGTAGCTAGTGGTGGTTGTACGGACTGGTCACGTGAGGGGTCACGTGGCCAGATGCGGATGTGACCGTCGGATGAGGCGGAGATGAGGTGGTGGTTGGTGAGGGCGAGTGAGAAGATAGGGGAGGTGTGGGCTTTGAAGGTGGTGATGTAGTGGTGGTTTGCGGTGGTCGACGGCGGTTGTGAATGTGAAGTTAATGATTGTACGGAGGGTAAACTTGGTTGTGAAAAATAGATGTATCGGAGATATTATATTTTTGTTGAAGATCTGGAGATGATTCTTGTTGTTTGTGATGTTTAGACGAGCTTTTTGATGATAATGTGCATGGGCATGGGAGGAAGCCCATTGGGCCGGTGGTGAGTGGTGGCCGGAAGTCAACGGTGGTGGTCAACGACGGTGTGGGAAAAATGGGAAGGGGTGGGAATGAAAGGAGGGTGATGGGAGTGGAATATATGGGTTGGGTGACGGCGTATGTTAGCATCTGGAAGCGTGTGTTAGTGGGAAGTGGGGCCAGGTGGGGCCCGGTGAAAAGTGATGAGGAATGTACAGTGAGTTGTACTCTACAAAGGAGGTTTTATGGTCGACTATTTTTGTTTTAAATCTCAAACATGTTGGATATATCATGCCAACACGTCATAACGTTTCACGCGAGGAAAACGAGGGTGGCGACGGTGTTTCACGTTATAAAACGCGAGAAACTTCGTTCATCACGTTACGTTCCGGGTGCCCTAAGTATTACAAGAGTTTATATGGTTATTGTCGATCTGAGCGTATTAGTGGTTCTGAATTGAATGACCTTATATAAATATATAGATAGAAGGACGTTCCTTTTAGGATCAAATGAGAATTACGAGATCTACATAATTCGCCTGCCTTATATGCGATAAAGATGTCGGTTACATAACTACCTACCTTACTGTCTTATTAAATCATGGGTCCACCACTGAGACATGTGTAGTAGGAGGGTAAAACAAAGCCCCACCCTTGGACGTTTTGCGTCATATGGCATCTATAAGAGCATGCATATCTTTTCCATCATCTTCATCTTTATAGTTACGTTAAAAAATATTTTTTTTCTATATTTCTATCATTACCTTTTCTCTACTCACAACCACTTTCAAAAAGTATGAGACTTATAATGTGAACACTGTTTTTTCATATTTATAAATGATCAATAACGTTTTCTTTTTTCTCCACTCATAACCAACATCTATAATAGGGAAAGGACTCTCTCAATAATTTGATGGACATAAGCCTTTATTCATGGTAAATGAAAATAATAATAATAATAAATAATAATAAGAGACGGAGAGAGGATGAAAATTAATAATTAATAAGAGATGGAGAGAGGATGAAAATTGAGAAAAAGGAAAACTTAAAGAATAATTTTGTATAAAATATGATTTATGATTTTCAAATCCGACGCAATAGCGTTTAGACATGTCCAGATGTTCAAAAAATTTTAGACTGTCTAATTCAAACTAATAGAACATTTGTACAAAAAAAGAGACTTAATTATTAAATTAATGTTGACGTGTCAATATAATTAGGAGTCCTAACCTAACACCTTAATCCATTATTAGTTTAATATATTATCTATCATTAGTGTTCTCTTTTAACCATATTTTACCATCCAAGTTAGATGGTATGAGAATCAACTTGAAAGAACTAGAAAGGTTTCTATTACATTTCAAAGTAATATGTGTTCATGGTACCGATAATTAGCGTATTGGTTGTGGAGCAGATGATTATTTCACAGTAAAACGTGCCCTGACAAAAGTAGTATCAGATAGGTAACCTACTGAAAGTCTTCATAAGAACAACTATGTTATATTTGTGAGTTACTAAATTGACAACTCATCAGGTATAAAACGGACGATATTAGTAACATTAAGGTTTCATTTCAAACGTTGGTCGTTTATAATTCCTTGTTTCTAAAATAGGTTAAACTATGTGTTACACCCGTGCTACGCGATGAGGTGTCTAGTAAGAAAGGTAGTGAGTGCATTTTTGTACCAAATGTCACATATACGGCATTACGATAAACAAAGAAGTTAATAGTTTGTTTTGTTCCTAATAAAAAAAATATGTTTTACTTCGAATGCAATTCCATTAACAATAAAGTTTATATCTGAATGTAAACTTGATTACGTCAATGTTAATTAATATAAAGAGAAAAAGCAAGCAGTTAAAGAAAAAAAAAAACTTAGTGGATATCACATAGCATTCACTGATTTGCTCTATTATCTACACTAGCCAATAAAAAGTTATTGTACAAACTCTTTGAAAATGTTGGTTATAGAAATAATGATGTGATTTCCAGTCAAAAATGATGGGCACATTACTTACTATAAATATAATTTACACTCAAAAATTTTATAAATATGAAAAACATTAGATAAAAGTGTACAAGATTCAGTTCAGTTTAGTTTTATGGTAAAACTAAAACAGTAATCGAAATGTTCAGTTTTCAATTATTGAAAATAGTTCGGTTTCTTTTTTCAAAAAATAAAAAGTATAATAAAAAATTAATAAGATGTTTACATTCCAATTATTATGTTTAATTATTTTAATTAATATTGTTCATATAAACCTAACTTCTAATGTGTTTTTATTAAGAAATTTTCTTTTATAATACTTTGAAATTCATTAAATGTTTTATGTTAATGTATAAATCATTTTAAAGATAAAGAAACATGTTAATGTTTTTATTATAGATCCTTAACATTCAATAATAAAACTAATAATTCCTAAATCAATATATAACAAACATTAAAAAGACGAGTTTCAGGATATTCGTTCGGTTAGTTTTTTTTTTCCAGTTTTCGTAAAATGCAAAACCGTAACCGAACCATAAATTCCGGTTTGATTATTTTCCCTTTTTTGTGCGGGTCGGTTAAATCCGTTTTTTCGATTTGATTCTGTTCACCCCTAGTACATATAGACATTGGCATGATTACGAGGATTTGTTGAATAATTGTTATTGCGTTATTTAATCACTAGAAAATGCCATTATTACGAAAGATCCTTTTTTTTGTGTCACGCTATAGAAGCCAATTTATATAAGTACCCTTCCGCCACGTCCCTTAGTCTTTTTACAGGCTATTTACAAAATTCTCACCACATTGTTCAAATTTGTAGATGAAGTTAGATCAACACATGAGAGCAATTTCGTACATTGTTTCCACTTCTAACATGAAACGCCCTCAATATTTAAGAATTCTGTTAAAGACTTTTTTAGCTTATAGGAAGGAAGGCATGAAAGATTATATATTATGCTTGTACATGCATAGTTTTATGGCTAGGTGTATTTTCGTTCACTTCGGTATATTCCCCTTTATAACGTGAAGAACAATACACTATGCAAATGCTCTCAAGAACCCTTACAAACACCACACTCAACATATAGAATTATAGAAACGAGCATAGAAGTTCTTGTTTTTTATTTTTAAGTAATATGATCAGTGGAACATTTTGTCACGAATGTGAAACCAATGGTAAGGTGTATCTAAGCCATAGCTGGTGGTGGGCGGTGGCTCTAGGTCTATGTGTAGTCATAACCCCCTTTACTTAAACATAACTTCCCATAACATATGTGTATAGTGGATAACCTCTCATAAACCCCCCCCCCCCTCAATTATATATATATATATGTGTTGTGTGTGTGTGTGTGTAAGGGAGGGTTATCTTGAGAACGCTACATATTGCGAGAACCGTGAGAATGAATGAAAAACTAATCAAAACCATATTTTTAATACAATCATCATTTTTATTAAAATACATCAAAAAAAGAAATTATAACATCAAATAATTCATTTCTCCTCCAAAATGACTCTTATTAGATTTTTTACACACGTGTAAATTTTCTTTATTTCCGAATTCACGTAAATTTAAATGTGTAAATTAAATTTCTAGAATTGTATTCGAATAATAATGACAAGTGTAAAAAGAAATTTTGAATTTCACTTATTTTGACCAAGTTCTAGTGGTTTTTTCATTCGGTCTCACGGTTCTCGCGATATTTAGCATTCATTTAAACCACCCCTTATATATATATATATATATATGTATGTATGAGAGAGAAACCAAAACAAATCCCCGCAACCACCAGCACGACAATTGAAACATAGTGTCTCATTACCCTCAGAGAGCCTTGTTCTGGGCGCTATGGGGTTTATAGCACCCATCAAGCCCCTTCACTTTTTCAGTACACGTCCTTAAAAGTTAATGCTTTGGTTCACAATTTTTATTGACTTAGACCAAAATATACAATCAATGGTAAGGTGTATCAAAGCCAGTGGTGGGCATTGAATAAAAGTTAAGGCTTTGCTTCACAATTTTTATCGACTTAGAGCACCGATGTTTCTCAATGCAATATATTATCTATTAAAAATATAAAAGTGTTTCTTTTATACTTAGAATAAAAGATCACGTTTATTTTCAATGTATTTTTGCAAGATTTATGACTTGGTATGTTTGTTCCAACTATCTATGACAAATCTTTGTTGCATAATATATTATACTAAAAAGTTGGGATTATATTGGAAATATATTAATGCAATTGGATTGTGCACACGTTAAACGCTCCATAGGGTAAGATTTGTGGGCGATTTTATAATCAATCATAACAAAACACATCACATGGTCTCCTCATAATAAATCCAACAATGTGGTTTTCCTCATTACCCTAATAAGATATCTAACTTAATAGAAGCTTCCGTTATACTATTTAAGGTATACCTTAGATTAGAGTGTCAATTAGGCAAGGAATTATAGATTTATCAGTAAATACAAAAATTTTAAATATATATTTGAGTTTGACAGGAAAAGATTTTGGGTTCAAATCCTAAAGACGGAAGGGATTAGAAGAAATTCGTTATTCAAAGAAAATTAAGCAAGGCATTGATGAGTCCCTAAGACTGCGGGGTGTGCGGGGCTTGGGTTGGGAGCTTGGGTTGGCATGTGGTAGGGATGGCTCTATCAGGCCACCCCAAAAAGATGGAGTGTGGGAGCGGCATAGGCTAGCCGGCGTGGGTGGCCATGTGGATATTCCATATATATATATATATGACTTTTATAAATAAAACACACTTGCATACTATTAAAATAATATTACATAAAATCCCAATAAGTTAAAAAAAAAACAACTTAATAAATCCTAAAAATTAAAAAATTACAAAGTACGATAAATATTAAAGTGGGGAACCCAACGAAATTCCTGGTTCCCACCTGCCTATACTCGATTTTGGCGATCTCCACTCGATCGTCGTGGCTAAGGTTGCCCGTAGGGACGGTTGAAGCATACTTTAAACCGATCTAGCTTCAGTTTTAGCTCACCCACTTATGTTAACACGCATTCAAGTTGTGACTAGAGTTTCCAACATGTTGTTGGTATTGACTAAACGTTTGTGTCCAGTATGCGGTTTGACCACGACTTAGCGCACGTTGTGCGTCAACTATTGACGTCACAAGCGTGATCTCCACCTCTTTGGTCTAAGTAACCACTTTCTTTTTTTTGTTGGTTTTAGATGTGGATTTGTGTTTGAAGAAACTAGATGTGAAAAAAAATTATGTTTGAGGTGGGTATTTATAGGTAAAAAATAGTAAAAAAATTTTAAAATTTGATTTTGCTAGATAAAACCGCTATCCACAATTCCTAGCCAGCCACCTCATCGCCCAACCTGCCCCACGCTAGGCACCCTAGCCACGCCAGCGTGACAACGCCGCTACCTACGCTGACTCTGTATGGTTAAAACAGGTTGCTTGGCTACCCACGCCCCAACCCAAATCCATATCCCACGGTCTAATTGCCAAAGAAAATACAATAAATGTTCCTAAAAATGAATAATAATTTAAAAACAAAGTTGACAAAATTTTCATTCATAAAAAATGCGTTTATATCAACAGTATATATTGTATGGTTAAATTACAAATGAGTCTTTAGTCTTAACATATAAGTTGGCTTAACATGAAAATTAAAGATGGATTTTTTTTTAATTTTCCCCATCTTATTAATCACGTATTTTAGTCAATGAATCTAAGAAAAAAGTCATGATTTTATACGAGCAGAGTATTATGTAATTAATGTATTCTATTAGTGTAAAATATGATTTTTTTTAATTTTTCAACTAAACACCATACTTAAGTAGATGATAAAAGAATTCAAAAAGAGAAAATTTTCTTCACTTTTTATTTGTATTTAAAACTCATTTGTATTTGATTCTTAACTAATATGTTATGTAGGACAGAAACGAAAATTGTTTAAACATGTATCTATTTTTCAAAATTAATCGGTTTATAAGCATTGACAAACAATTGTTCTCGTTGAAATTTCTTCTTCTTGCAAACACCATATCTACTATCACAATTCTAAATTATTATTTTTTATATATATTGAATCGAGTTGAATTGAGTGAAAATAATAAAATAATATATATATATATATATAAACTAGGGTGCGTGTGGATTGGTTTCGGCTGAACACTGTAACCATAACCGATCAATATGGTGGTTATGTTTAGTTGTTTTTAAAGGTTATAGCGGGTCGGTTCTAGGTAGTTAACCGCTAATTTAGACCTAGCTAAAAATAACTCAATTTTTTTACATGAAATAAATTGTTATAATATATTTCTATAGATTAGCATATTAAATAGTGTAAAAAATACATATAATCTATAATATTACTACAAATTATTACCGAATGTTCAAACAAAGTGATATAATATATTTCATGAATTCATATAAACATTCAACCAAAATGATATGCAATAACCAATAACTACTAAAAATGAACCAAAAACCTATTATATATTAAAAAGGATCGGTGAAAAGTCCAAAATCCCGACAAAGATTTTACTACATGCTGGTTAGGTTCGGTTCGGTTATGATCAGTTTTCACAAAAAAACATTACCCACTAGTTTTTTATTTGATTCGGTTTTTTCTATTCGGTTTGTCGGTTAATTCAGTCATGAATTGGTTAATTCGATTTTTTTCACACCCCTAATATAAACCATATTTATACTTTTACTATCTAATAATGAGTCTGGAGTTATTCAAGGCAAATAAAATTTGATATTGTATGTTTTTTAATTAGAACATATAAAAACATATCTTCACGATGGATTTTTTGCCACATTTGTTTCTTTCCCAAAAAAAGTAAGTCGAATACTACTACAAATGCTAATATTGTAAATATGGGGCTAACTTTTATTTGTTAGAGGCTCTTCTATTAAAAAAATTTTGCATTCAATCTAAGAAAAAGTGATAATTTGTACGCACAATGCATATCATGTTCCTACCATTTCATAGATATTTAAAAGCATCACTAAAAATGTAAAAATTTACAACTAAAAAATGGTTCTCACTTAGGATCCACTATTTTACTTGTGTTTCGTCATTATCGAATTGGTGACAGATCCAGTCATTAACTTTGTCTATGATTACAAACATGAGTGACTTTTTGTCTATGAGTATATATACCTAGATGATCAGACTTTGTTATACATTTAAAAGAAACCATGTATATTTCACATGAAGTTATAAAATATAAAAGTTTGATTCATGTGAGATATATAATAATAGATTGTTCTCATGAAAGAGATTCAAAGTCATACCCATCTATGTCATGGATAGACTTTGACTCTTGGGAGAAAAAAAATGTTTAGTCTGCTTTAATATATATTTTAAAAACGATGAAAATAATTTAAAGCAACGTTTAAATTTTATCATTGTTATTATATATTAAACTTATTGTTTCGTTTTTTGATCCTTTTGCGGGTATGTGGCTCCCACTGCAAGTTGCCAATTTGGATCCTTCAAAAAACACTTCCCTTGAATAAAAATATTAGTTGAATAATGATAATATTGAACAATTCTTTTTACACCTAATTAAGTTTATACATCTTCTCACTAAATATTAATCAGGTTTTGGTAATCTAACACACGACTTGTAGCATGCGTTATGACAAGTTAGGGATTGTTTTTTACTGTTAATAAAAACTCTTAATGGTTCACACATCTTACTAGTTTCAATACTTAATTGTTCAGCCTGTTTATTTCGCGAGTAAATATTAAACCTTTTATATTGAAGTATTATATATTATATATTATTATAATTTCCAATGCATGTTATTAAACCTTTTAAGCAACAAATACTAGTTATATTGAAGTATTTACTTCTCATGCAAAATGTCGATTCTTGAAAGACCAAAATCTTTCTTTTTTAAAAAAAGAAAAAAACAACTTTGTTTGCTTAAAATTTATATCAAAATGTTCATAAGAAAAAAAAACTACGTATAGCGTTTTCTTTTAATTAAAAACACAAGTTATTTAAGGAAAAATGAATGAAGAGCTGGGATTTCGGCTAAGAAAGAGGCCCCTGTGAATTTCCTCACGGACCCTATGGAAGGGAGATCTACTCTGCGACCAGTGGATCTGTTCGTCTTTGGCTGGGCTGGGGGGAAACATGCTTGTGTAGACCTCACGGGGGTTTCCCCTTTGGTTGGTTTAAGGGAAAACGGGTTTGTAGCTGGACAAGCGACAAGAAAGGCAGAATCAAAGAAAGTGGATAAGCACGCTAAAGCTTGCGCAAAGAACCAGCATGTCTTTGTCCCTTTTGCCTTTGATACTTTTGGCTCCCTAGCGCCAGAAGCTATCCACTTCTTGACGAGGGTTTAACGGATCGTCTACAACAATTGTTCAACCCCAAGGGGGAAGGGTTTGTATTTGGAAGGTTAGGGTTTGCAATTCAGAAAGGATTGGCGGCGCAGCTTGTTGCCCGGCTACCTTCTGTTTTGATGTAACTTGACAAGTTTTCTGGCTTATATATGAATTACAAGATAATGAAAAATTTTAAATTCAATATTATAACAAAAATAAAAATAAGTGAAAGCATTTGATTGACCATACACATAAAATACATCCATGCATTTACCTTTCAAGAACACAGCACCCATCATTGCGCGGTGTTCCTGTCGTGGTGTCTATGTGGCAAGCCATAATGTATGGTCTTATGGTAAGATTCAGCTATAACACTAAACCGTCGTGATAACAAAAAGAATTTCAACGGTTCATATTATTTAGAGTAAACTCAATTTACAACCCTGTCTCAGCTAAGAGAAGTTGTAAAATGTAGCGTTTTGAAATGCTGAAGATGTAAGTGTACAAAAGTTTCTTAGTGACATCTAAAGTGTCAATAAGGTCTAATGACAGGGTTATAAATTGAGGTTTACTATATCATTTAATTTATATTTCCTACATGCAGATGATAAGTTATTTACATCAAACTAATTTGTTCATGTTTTCTATAGAATTTTAAATGTTTACCTACACTAGTTCAATAAATAAACATAATCATTTCATATTTTTTTCTTGAATTTAAAGAGTAATAAATAGACATAGCATTTTTACTTATATTTTATTTTTTTAACCTGAAAATATAATTGTTTTATTTTGTTTTTCTTTTTCATTCTCACAGAAAAATTCGATCTAGATCTTTCTAACAGTGGTATTAAACATCATCATTTTTCTAGTACTATTCAAATTTTTTATTGTCGGTAAAGTATTTATAGTAAATACTAAAAATCATATTATCTCCTAAATCAAAAAGTTGTAAAGGTATGGGAACATGAAAGTTTACAGGGTCCAAAAGTTATAAAGATAGTCTAACATTATCCTTGTCAACTTGCATAACATTCCTCCAACTTGCATAACATTCATAACATTCCTCCAACTTGCATAACATTCCTTCTATATATATGTGGCCATCATAGGACTTACAAAATTACCTTTTTTAAATAGTTTTTTCTATTACATATTAGTTGTGTGTAAAGAGATGTGTAACTAAAGTGATTGTGTGGTACTTCTCATATAATGTATGTCTCGAACCACTTTGTGTCAATTGTTGATCTTTTGGTGTAATTGATTAGTGGATGTTTTCGTATTCGGATCATTCATAGATCAACCCATTAAGTAACTTAGTAAATAAGAAGTTGAAAGGAAAAATAATGTAATTTTTTTTAATTCCAGTCAAACCATAGATCTAGTTCGCTGATTAAACATGTCAGACTTGTAATTAGCGAGTCAAAAATAATGAAGTCGTTTTAAAAGTACTCAATCAACCAATTATGTTTGACATAGGTTTTTTTATTTGAACAAGAACTTTTCTAGCAAGAAGCTAGAGCCGAACAACAACAAAAAACACAAGTTACAACGTAAAAATTACACCAACCTTTCCATGAAAGAGACTTAGGTGTTGTTTGTTTTTAAAGAGCTAAAATGTTTGCAGTTGCGAACCATATTTGCAGACATCCGTAGAAGAAGAGGTGGACCAAACCTCTGTAGTTTGCGAGAAAAAGGTTGTTTGTTTTGTTTAACGTATGCAGAGTTCTAAAATAAACCAGTGGTGGTTGACGGTGGTGGTGCGTGGTGGACGTGACGGTGGGTGGTGGTGGACGGCAGTGGTGGGTGGTGGACATGGACGGCGGTGGTGTTTAACCTCCTGCAAGCCTTAGAAGATCTTAGAAGTAGTTGGGCCAGGTCTGCACCAAGAAGAGCTCGCGCAGACGTTTTTTAATGAAACATCTTCGGAAAAACAAACAGTTTGTATATGACAATGTCTATGCGTGGTCTGCGCGGCACATAGAGCAGAGTCTGCGCAGATCTTTTTTAGAAAAACAAACACCACCTTAAAGAGGGTCTATTCTTTATCCATAGGTATCTAAGAAATTTGATATCTTCCCCTGTTTTAGAAACCAAAGTCGTATTGTTTGCAAAGATAGACTCGTTCCTCGCTTTCCCGAACTAGGTCAGGGCCTACTTCTTGGATTCACAGGACAGGCCAGTAGTGGACACATGAGCAATGTTTATTAGGATGCTCGAAAAGAGTAGGATTTGTCGCATGAGGTAAGTCTCGAGGATGTTGACGACAAGACTGCTCGTGTAGAATGAGACAACACAATAACCAATAGTGGTTTGGCTTTATGCTTTAACAAGACGAGTGGGTGTATTGTCAACTAGTTAGACACATCTTCTTCCGTACCTTCTTAATAAATCGTCTAAACTAAAGACTATTTGCCTACCGAATCTCGTTACATGCATGGCACATGAGCACAAGAAAAACCTTATGGCTTCCTAGCTATAAATGTTAGCCTTAACCTTAATATCAGCCTTAACCTCAAGAATTACGCATACAAAAAACTACTAATGATCACAAAGATCATTCAACATCAACTACATATCTATTATATTCATATAAGTCTTGTATATCCTTGGGCTTAGGCCCGTAAACGTTTCTTTCATATCTTTGCAACATTATTATTAAATCTTTAATAGAGATGGGAAAAAACGGTTTGGAACTGATAAACCGGTTTAGAAAAGTAAATAAAGGGACCTGTTTTGGAGCATTCACATCCATCCCATCAAAATTTTGAGGGTAGCTTTTATATTTTAGATATCAGTTGTAAAGGGTTATGAGTATATCATACCGAAATTGTTACTCTTGATCTTTATATTTGGGGACACTGTTTACTCTCTATAATTTTTTAATATATATTTTGAAAGTAGTTGTGAGTGGAGGAGAGAGAAAACGTAATGAAAAAAGAAAAAAAAATATTATTTGATTAAAAAAAGAGTAAATATAGTTGTTTTTAATGTAATTACAGTGTAGTTTTGATGATGAAAGAGATGTGAATCCTATTATGCACCATTAAATCCAAGTTAGCTCACATGACAAATATGTCGAAATCAGTGAAAAATGTGGAATGGTGAGTTCATACTCGTCGGAAAAAGTTTTAATAGGATATAATATAAACTAGTATTAAGCATCTCCGCCTCCTTCTCGCGTATTGCGGTGGGGTCGTAAAGCCATGACAAATAATACCAATGGCACACCACCGCCAGTGACCAACGACACTGAAGTTGCGGGCGTGTTAATGCGGATAAAATTAGACCGAAACGTAAAACATGGAAAATAATAACTACTCGATTAAGGATTCGCGCATTGCGAGGCTTATTAAACGGGGAAAAATAGATGATATAAAAATGTTGAACCACACACGCACGTTATACTATGTTAACTTGCAAAATATAGAACAGAGCGTATAACAAAACATAAAAAACACTGAACCACACACGAACGTTGTGTCATGTTAACTCGCAAAATTTAGAACAAAAGGTAAAACGAAAATTATGCGAAATATGAAAAGTATAGGGGACCAAAGTTGAAAGTAAAAAAATTGTAAGGTTAAATCGAAAAAGATGAAAACATTTGGGTTAAAACTATAAAATCAATTAACTTTGGGACTAAAAGTATAACATCATACGTTTTTGAGTAAACTGCCAAAATGGTCCTTGAGTTTTGTTCACTTTTGCCACTTTAGTCAAAGCTTAAATCTTTTGAATCTGGGTCCTTGTGTTTTTAAATTTGTTGCCATTTTCATCCAAATTCAAAAACTGATATTTTTCAGTTAACATCTAGCTTTTTTGTCTTTTTCCTCCCCCTTAATGAAGGGCAAAATGGTCTTTTGATTTTTATTTAAGAAATTAAAAAAATCTGACATTTTGACTTTCATTAAAAGGATGAAAAAAACAAAAAAGTTGTATATTAACTGAAAAATCTAACCAGATTTTGCTTTTGAATGAAAATGCAACAAAATTGAAACTATAGGGACACTGGTTCAAAAGGTTTGAGTTTTGACTAAAGTGACAAAAGTGACCAAACCTCAAGACCATTTTAGCAGTTTACTCTAATTTTTTTTTAAAACATCCTTTGTATAGATTACAACAACTTATGTATTAAAATGTTACTTATTTATAGTAGATAAATTAGATTGAGATCAAATAATGATAATATCAATAGTAATACCGTGATGGTGCTCTAATATATATATATATATATATATATATATATATATATATACATAATTTTCAAGTGATGAACGTCATAGTTGGCGAAGGAATAGAGAACTACCAAACTTTTGTTTACTTTGAATTTCACTTTTTTTTTTCTTTTTCTTTCTGTCAATTGAAAACAAAAGAGAATCTTGTAGCTTATAATAATTCATGAAGAAAAATAGACGAAAAATGGAGAAAATTGGTGTAATTAAGTTGAATATAATTGGATGTATTGTCAATTGATGGGATGGAGATGGTTTATAATTATAAAATGTTGACATAAAAAACGTCGGATTTGACTATATAGGATTTTTGTTGGATCAAATATTCATTAAATTTATGATTGCTGCTTTTTGTAGAGATGATGTAAGGTTGTCTAAAGAGAGGTTACAACTGAAAGAAAATGTTGTCCTCAAGGATTTTTTTACTAACACTTGTCATTAATTTTTTTTTTCGTATCCTCTGTTGTCTCTTATCATACGCAAGCCATAGCAATATGTATTGCCAGAGCTAACTCATGAGCCTGAAATCACACTTGAAACATGGAGTAGGAAAGAGTCGTCTATAACTGGATCCTTAGGTGAGTAAACATATAATCCTGATACTTTGACATGGGAGTTGGAGAAAGAAGTTTTTACAGTTAATCCAATGTGTAAACATATTGATCACTTCATTTTTCCAAATGGGAATAGGCCTACGAGATGGAATCGTTTCATTACAAGAAAGGTTAATACTCTATCATGGCAGGCGTTGAGAGATGTCTTCCAATACGAACAAAATAAGTAGATAAAGGAATTGATGTTCCCTTTTTTTTATGTCCTTGTTGTACTAATGAGGTTGATAAGCATTTGTTTGGTGATTGTGTTGTTGCTGCGAGAACTTGGATAGCGATTGGTAGGTGGGTGGATTGGTTTTGTCGACTTCAAAACATCCATTTGATATGCTCTCATTGATTTATTCGGTTTCGTTGATTAAAGCCAACAAGGAGGCATTAGATGATATTGTTATGACAACTTGGGGGAAGCCTTGTCGTTTCGAAATGACACGTTGTTTGATAGTAATAAGCGGATGAGTGAAACCAGTTTTGACGCTATTGTAAATTATTTGTATATATGATTGTTAATAGAAATGGTAAGATTAAGATTAGCTAGGTGGCTTGGCTTTAAACCCCTTATTGGTATTGTAAAATTATTCTGTTGTTTTTCCTGTCTAGTTACCTTCTAGTCGTCCAGACCCTAACAATAGCTTTGTTATGTGTCGGATTTATTGGGTATGAATGTTGTTGCTTGCTTGCTCACTGGTTTTTGTAAATTTTCATCCGTTTAAAATATATGGATCTTTAGGTGCTCTAAAAACATATTCTAATACTCTAGCTAACTTATAAAAGCTTGTGTTTACTTGATAACTATGTATATATCCTTGACTGTTTGACTAATATATGCTTTATTTCAGTCATGCCACTTATGCACTACTCAAGATGGATTGCTAAAAAGCGAATTAAGATGAGTATCAACGAATCAAGCCTACATCTCCGCTTACGGTATGCGCAAATAATGCATATATGTGTGGGCGTTCGAGGGGCAAAAGTGAAAGTGTACTAATTTTAACATTATTTTACTAATTTCGTGAAAATAACGTTAAAAGAGTGGGTGGTTAATCATGAATCATGTAATGGCGTTGATAGCAGAAAGACAAGGGAGTATATGTACAAATTGCCCAATGTCTTAATTGTTGAGTGTTACGTGTCTTATGTCCAAGGCTTGATGCAAAACTACTATCGAGCCGAGAGTCTCACTGGAAGCAGCCTCTCTATTCATACGAGGTAGAGGTAAGGTTGTCTACATCTTATCCTCCTCAGACTCTACATTAGCTTTGCTATTAGTGAGATTTACTGAGTATGATGATGATGATCAACGAAATCAAGCCTATTATTAATTTAAATGTAAAACTTTTATTTTATATAATGTATATATAATTATATAAGTGTGTGTATATATACCATAATAAAGTTACTAACTAATATAGTAACTATGTAACACATAAAGTTATAAATATAAATACATATATAATTCATAAATAAAATAACAAATGAGCCAAATCGTTTTTGTTGAGAATTGGTTCCAACGCAGACTGGTTTAAGCCCATCTAGAAAAACTAACTAAATTAACGGTTTAAACCAGTTTTATACCCGATCCAAATCTGTTTGAATGGGATGGGGTTTTCAACCCTAAAACCGGTTCTTAACGCGAACCGTAACCGGTTCGGGCCAAATCCGGTTTGAGACCAAACTAAAACACAGATCGGTTTATCAATTGAACCGATTTGGGCCCAACCGGGTTTTTTTCACCTCTAAGAATAAGAGACTTTAATAACTTTGAAAAGACCAAAATGTTCATATGCAGACGGAATTAGAGGTGTACAAACCGGGCATTTTTAATAACCGGTTCCAGTTATGGAACCGGTTTCGGTTTCTCGTTTTAAGTGATGGAACCGACTATTGCTATAATTCGGTTCTAGTTCCGATTATTTGACCAAAAAACCATACCATGTGTGCCCAATTCCGGGTAGGGTTCTGTTTTGATTCTTAAGAAACCGAGTATTAAAATACCCTATTTTCGGGTTTTTATATCCTATTTCTGAGTCTTTTAGTTTGATATTTTTGGATTTTTTAATACTTTATTGCGTTTTTAATACCTTATTTTCTCGTATTTTGTTTATTATTATTAAATATGCATTGTATAATGTAAGAAAACTAAAATAAATGTACTAACATAAATTTAAAAGAAAGATATTAGAATCATGTATCGGGTTTAGCTGGGTATAATCTGTTCGGGTTCTGTTTTTTGTTCGGTTTCGGGTATTAATCGGGTATGATCGGTTCCAGGTATTGAGATCAAAATGCATACACTATCTATACCCTACGGGTAGGGTCGATTCCGGTTTCAGGTATAGAATACCCGGGCATTAAAAGAACCAGTTTTGGGTTTTTTTACCGAGTCTAGTTCCAGATACGGTTTTTGTGTGCACCTCTAGCTGGAATGATGGTTTATTTGGTTTAGTTGGGCCACTTTTTCTTTACAGTTGGGCTCATTTTTATGTTGTTTATTTATTTTATGGGCTAATTTTGGGCTTGTTCTCGAGTTCTAATTAGATAATACTTAATAGCTTTAGTTAAGAATTCTGCATAATTTATATAATTATACTACATCAGATTAATGATTTAAACATTTTAAGTATGTTAGATAGAAAAAACATCCTAACATTACATCTTAATATGTCGCATTCCTCCATTTAAGTTTTTGTTTTTGTATTCATCATCCATGATCATGATTTCTTTGACACTAAAGATAACGAAATTTTCAAAATAACGCGTTTGTCATCGTAATATCCAATTAATATGATATCTCTAAAGGACACATAAAGATCACTTGTTGGCTCAATACCTACGCCGTGTATTTTTAGCAGGATATGCATTAAGTATAATTTAACGCGTTTAGCTTTAACATCTTCATTTTGTGTTTCATCATCATATCATCATTGAATTCGTCATTAACCAACTCATCTCCTTCAACATCACGATATTCATTTTCTTCGCCCGACTCACAGACGAATGGGTTGTTTTGGTCTATCATGTATGGTTCTAGCTTCTAATCATGAAAAAATTGTATATTGTTACCAGAAGCATTACCAATTCTTCATGATGAGTAAGATTGTGTGAAACCTTTATTCATACAAAAGAACCTTTTTAAATAACCTATTCATAAAAAATAACCTATTTAAATAACCTATCACACAAACCCTTTTATATGTAAAATAACCTATTTATTCATTAAAAAAATGACATGTATCAAAATCATTCTTGGTTTCAACAACTATGGCTTCACCACAATATATAAAACCAGCTAAAAATTACTTAGTTTTTTTTTTCTACTTAACCCAAAAGACTAGTCTATTGGTGAGAGTGCCTATTTGATATATAAACCCATATTGGTTGCTCATACAACCGATGTGCGACCCATACCTTGCATTGGTTACAATCCATAACAATCGACCCTCCTTAAGGGCCAATGTCCTCGTTGGTCACAACCATGTTAGTCAAGGCTGGTTCTCTCTAGGCCACCACTCCGAGTTCTGGCTCTGATATCAAATGTTACATACCAAACAAGTGAACTCAATCTATAGGAACAGTCTAGTGGGTAAGAGAGCCTATTTAGTATATAAACCTCACATTGGTTGCTCATACAATTAATATGAGACATGTCCCATATCTTGCAATAGTTATAGTCTATAACAGTTGAACCATCTTATATTTGCCGACGTTTATTGCCCCCATAGAGAGAAACTTTGTAGGTGTTCGCGTCTTTTGCTTCTTTCTTTACTCATGTAGCCTTCCTTTATCTTCTTCTAGTTTATCAGTTAGATAGTACGATCAAAACAGATTGTTTTATAAAATAAAGTGTTATGTTGCTTCGGGTCAAAGCACATTCAACCAAAGATGGGTTCATGATCAGATGGTAATGGCTCAAACGAGTCGCTTTAAGAAAATATTGATTTGGTTCAAAATAAAAGATCCGACCAAAAATGATTTATGATTGGTAAATGGTCAAAATGGGGCCGTTTTAAAGAAGTTTCAGTTTTGGTTCGGGTTAAAACAAAATCTGACCAAACATGGGTTTATGATCAGATGGTGGTACTGGGTCAAACATGGCGTTTTAAGAAAGCATTGAAAAAATGATTCATGATTAAATAGTAACCGGTCAAAATAGGTCGTTTTAAAGAAGTTTTAATTTTGGTTCGGGTTAAAACAAAATCCGACCAAATATGGGTACGTGATCAGATGGTTACCGTCTAAATGGGCCGTTTTTTAAAATGTATAGTTTGTTTCGTGTCAACAAAAAATCTTAACAAATATGGATTCATGATCACATGATAAAAGATCAATTTAGATTGGGTCATCGCAAGTCAGTTCATTTTTTTTATGTCTGTAGAACATTGTGTAAGCGTTGATAGTGACGGATCTAGAAACTTCTTTCGGTGGGTTCGTTTTGATAGATTCTCACTATTTTTTTCCAAATCATACAAAGTTCTCACTAATTTTTTCTATTTTTTCCAAACCGAATGGGTTCATATGAACCTACAAAACAGGACTTGATCCGCCACTAGATAATGTGAAACGTTAAGCATGCTCGGTGTAATATCAATTGAATCCCTTACGTGGAGATTGATTAAAGCTTGGTTGGCTGCGAACTTTATATTTATTGGGATATTACTTAAATAATATAATTTACTTCTAGAACACCCGTTACACGAGTACTTAAACCATTACAAAATGAAAACGGAATCTATGAAAGAAAAAAATACACATCCACTGCACCTCAATAATCCAAAATAATTATTGAGAATATGTCAAAACTACAAAAAAAATTTTAAAAAATTAAAAAATAAATAAAACAAAAATCAATAATTTATCTCGATCATTTACAACGTCAATCCAACGGCCAATAATAACAAGATCCAAACGAACCCGAACCAGTGACGAGACCCGCGACTCACTTCCCGCTCCCCAAACGATGGTCCAGTCGAGCCATTACCACCAGGGTTTGAACCATACAACTCCTGTATAGCTTCGACATCATCTCTATCAAGCTCAAGCTTCCTCATCCCAGAAGCTATCGTCGGAAACATTATCGCATCTTCCACCGACGAGTGTCCTAGCCCTAACAAATGCCCGATTTCATGCACCACCACTGATTCCAGATCCATTTCTGTTCCTGTTCCAGACCCAGACCCAGATATCTCACTGATAACCCACGTTTCGTCACTGTCCAGATGCAACAAGCCTCTAGGCGGTGCAAACGCGTGGGCTAACGTCCCCAACACACCGTCGAACTCCTCACCATCGCCGTGTTCTCCGGCGTAGAATCCGATCTTCATATCGGCAGTGAAGTAGTTAACGCTTTCCGTAAACGTTAACGGCGTCCATTCGGACCACCGAGTGAACGCATTAGCGAACACGCGTTTCACGTCGGTGGAGAGTTGGTTGCGTGGATCGAACGCGTAGGTTAAGTCACGCCGCCGTGGTGGCCACCGAGGCCGCCCCGGGAAAAACGAGTAGTGAGCCACGGTGTTGCCGGTTGTCGACGTGGCTTCACCTGAGTTCATTGTTGTAGATCCGTTGACAATATCTGCAACTCCACATCTTGGTTTCAAGATTTGTTTCACTGTCTGTTCATCCAGTTCGCCGGTGGTGTTTAGGTTGAAATTCTTCTGGTAGGTTAAGATGGCGCGTGCAAGCGCGTCGTCAAAGTCGTCGGTGAAGTTGGTGTTGGTGATGTTGTTGGTTATGTATCCGAAGTAACGGAAATAAGATTTGAGTTTGGAAATACCTGCAGCTTTTTGGCCGGAGTGGTAGCCGGAGAGGTTTTTGAAGTTGTCCCAGGCGGTTTTGGTGGTGTTTGGTAGTAGCGATGGTGGAATGGATGAAATGTTGGGGAAGAAGTGGAGGAATGCATTGGTTGAAGCTGAAGATGAAAAGATTGAGAGGATGAAGAGAAGGAGTTTGACTTTTGGTGAAATCTTCATGTTGACTATGAATTTTTGAAACTGGGGGAGATGATTTAAAAGAGGGTGTTGGAAGGAAGGAAATAGAAGACTCAAGGGGCTAATGACTTTGAAAATTTCTTTGAGGAAATAGTGTTTCTCTGTCGTTGTCAGTAGTGCCGATCCAGAAAACTTTTCTAAGAGTAACGTTTTAAAAGAATGGGGTAATGAAATCGAAAAAACGTTAAATTTTTCTGAAATTTACACTACCGCTGGATAGGGGTGTTCTTTTTAACCGAAAACCGAACCCGACTCGAAAAACTAGCTTACCCGATTAACCCGAACCCGATAATTGGTTATACCCGAACCCAACTATAGTTTTTTGGGTCGGTGTTTGGATTAGAAATCTATGTTTCGGGTTCAAACGAATAACCCGAGGAATTCAAACATATAGTTAAAATGTGATTTTCCAATGTATCGTTTCCTTGATTCCCTCCTACTTCCTAGGTAAAGTTTTATCACTTCATAATCATTTCCTATTTCATCCATATCTTTTAAAAGTTTAAATTAATATAATGTACAATGACATTTTTTGATGTGTTATGTGTATGTCAAGTATTCAACAAACACAAGTTTACATTACATATCCCTTTTGCAACCCAGATATAACCAGACAAACCCTTCTAAACGGACAGAATAACACCTCCTTTTTAGCCGATTTTCTAACCCGAAACCCGATCTAACCCGACCCGATAAAACCCGAACCATTTAACCCGAACACCGAAGAACCCAAACCTAGAAAGGGTTGGTTATCGGGTTATTATTAGCTTTGAACCCGAAAACCCGATTAAAAAACCCGAAGAACACCCCTAGCGTTGGAGCACCAAGAAATAACAGAGGCTACCCCTTATAATAAGGTACATCCGCCCCTGTCGTTATCACTTGTCTACTTAAAAATGAATATGTTGTTAACCAATAGATATTTTTAAATGTTTTTCATATGAAAATCAATCATAAAAGTTTTCTTTATTCCTTCAAGATCCTATTCGGCTGGGTTGAGTGGATCACTCGGATTGTTGATTTTAATGTTTTAACTGATTTTATTTTTAATTTTTTTATTTGTTGTAAACTATAAGTTTGTTTTAAAAAGTTTAAAACTACAGATATGGTTCTTGATTATAAGATATGCATAACTACGTATTCAATAAATGAAGAAAAAGTACATATATAATAAAGGGTTACATAGCTGGTTTTAAGTTTGTTTGTTTAACACCATTTTATATATGGTCACCCTTATTAAATTGTTATAACAACATTATTTATATTAAGTAATCAAAGTTGATTTCTAGAATTTTACAAGTGGTCAAGATTACATAACCACATGATAGTATATCATGTTTTCATGACTTTTTTATGCATTCTTAATGCTATAGAGATAAATGCCTTTCAATTAAATGCAAATCTTTATATCTTTATATGGAGGGTTACGGATAAAATTGTGACTATGAATGCGTCAACAAGAGAGAATATCGGCGGGGGGCACGACCTGTGTGTTGTGCGGTAATGACAAAAATGCAAATCTTTATATCTTTATATGGAGGGTTGAAACGGATAAAATTGCGACTATGAATGCATCAACAAGACAGAATATCAGTGTGGGACACGACTTGTGTGTTGTGCGGTAACGACAACAAGACTGTGGAACATGTTTTTACATCATGCTACATCGCCTCGGTTCTGTGGTCTCTTATAGGCCTGTAAACGAACCGAACGTTCATGAACTTGTTTGGCGGGAAGTTTGTTTATGTTCGTTTATTAATAACGAACAACATGAACAAATTTATCTGTTTGTTTAATTAAATGACTGAACATGAAAACACGTGTTGTTCGTTCATTTATGGTCGTTCATTTGTTCTTAAGTTTGTTCGTTTATGTTCGTTTTTATTTTTGAACAATTACATATGGAGTTGTATTTATACAATATAAACATAGAAGAGGTTTTCTGACTACTTATATACATATAACTAACTGGTAGTTGGGCTTTATGGTAATAAAAATGTGCTCTCCAATAGAACTTATCGTAATTAATCAATAATTTATATAAAAAAGCTATTTTGTGTCCGTTTATGTTTGGTTATTTATGTTCTTTTGAATTGTTTATGTTTGTTAATTATGTTTGATTAAGTTTGTTTGTTTATGTTCGTTTAAGTTCGTGAACTGTTCGTTTAGCTTCTTAAATGAACGAACATAATCGAACACGACCATTTTCTTAATGAACAAACACGAACACAAAAATTTGTTCAATTATATGTTCGTGTTCGGTTAAAGTTAAATGAACAAACACGAACATGCCTCTGTTCGTGTTCGTTCGATTCATTTATAGGCCTAGTCTGTTATAAATAGATGGTGTAAAATTCCTAACCTGTTCTTATTCTCATTCAAAGAATTATTAGAAGTGCATGATCACATCAGGATAAAAGGGCAGAAAAAAGACGTTGTCAAAGGGATAATCAGGATCGGATGATGGGGCATTTGGAGGACGAGAAATGAAGTGAAGTTCACTGACAAAACCATCAAGATTGAAGGGATTCTCAGCGAGATAAAGACTATGGGTTTTTTTTATGGTTAAAATGTAGATCGAAAGCTATTATGGTTGATCGGGAAGATTGGTGTAAATTTGTTAATATGTAGTCTTTTGTTGTTGTAGCCGTCTCGGTTTGAGATTTTGACTGATTTATAATGAAGTTTACTTTAAAAAGAATGCTATAGAGATAAAAGCTTGTGTGAAATACTGTTATGAATATTGAGTTATATAACCATCTCCATTACTTATCATAACAACCATTATTTAGCTTAAGTAATCATAGTTGATTTATAGAATTTGACTTGTTATTCCTACAAAGTTGGAGGAATGGCTATATTAATTTTTACTAATTCTAGAATTTGTCTGTTTGTTTACCAACTTATATGTAGTGTCCAAAAGGTTTTTAAAAATATGCAGTATATGTTAGAATAAAGTAGGACATGACTACTTCGTTGGTTGGAAATATCGATAAAAGGTGTCTTTGTAATTGTTTAATTGTTTTTATAGAAATTGTATGTCCATATGTATGCCTTTAACATGAGTATGCAAATCTATATTAATGCAAGGAAGTGAGCCTTTTTCTTAACTTTTAAATATTGATACCAAGTGGAAGTAAAATGACCCCTAGACATATTTTTAGGAGTAAAAATCATATCTCATTATTAAATTAGGGAAGCCACGTAAGCAATCGAGTATCACATATGGGTTTAATGCTCAAAAGCCAATACTATTAGGATAAACATGTTTATTCAGTTGGGTTGTTTACAAAACTCACGCCTCGAAGCTTGCTAGAAAAAGCTTGAGAAAAACTTGCTAAAAAAACTTAATTTGAGATGATGTGAGCCGAACTGGCTTATTTTGTAACCAAGCCGAGCCAAGCTCGGCTCAGCTCGTTGGCTCATTCTTAGGCTCGTTTAACTTCAAACTATAGCTCTAACCGAGCCGAGTCGCCTCAATCAATTTCATGCTTGAGCTCGAGTCACCCTGACTCGACTTGTTTACAACCCTATTTATGAAAGAATTTTAAAATATGGATTTAATGCTCAAAAGCCAATACTATTAGGATAAACATGATTAATCAAAGAAATTTTAAAATATGCTACTCGATCAGTTTGGCTGAAATTAAGGAGGGGACATTTGGTATTGAGTACCAGTATTGAGCTGGTATCTATTTTCCTTGTTCTTCAGTACCGGTATATTCGATACCGCTACCCATCTTTCTCGTTTTCAATACCAATACTTTCGGTACCGGTACCGGTTCGATACCATGTTTATCCCTAGCTGAAACCATATTAATGGACCGCTTGACGAACTTGATTCACCGTCACACGATAAATAAGTATGAGGTGATTTGGTGTGGCACTAGTAAGGTTGGGATGAACCCTATAGGATACAATGTCCCCTATGATCATTTGAAATTAACATGAATTCATATTCCCTTTAAATATACTGTTTGTTAATAATATTTGAATTTTGTTTAATGATGAAACTTTTTGAATTTTTATTAATATATAAGAATGCCATATGATGCACAACACATAGGAACATCTCATTAGTGTTTGGGACTGTAGTTTGTTTCCTTTCAAACGTACGTTGTATTTGAGGACATGTTTATCTCGAAATATATTTGCTTTTACATCAAAGCGAGATTGTCGTATGTCGGCTTTATTTCGTGCCTATGTTTTGATCTTCGCTCTTCTCTAAGTTTGATCTTCGTTTTTGTTTCCTTTGCGCATTCATCGGCTCATCCCATTCATAGCTCCATGATTCAATCGAGTCCTCCCCCTCACTTTACGTTTTTCAACAACTAGGGGTGTAAACGAGCTAGGCGGAGCCCGAGCCCGACTAGGCTCGAGCTCAGCTCGTGATGTTTTTATGAAGCTCGAGCTAAGCTCGATTCGAGTTTACTTATTTGAGCTCGAGCTCAGCTTGCGATTAAAACCCAAAGCTCGAGCTCGACTTATTTTGAGAACAACCTTAAACGTAGGGATGAGCATTTGGTACCGGGTACCGGTACCGAACCGTACCGGGTATATTCGGTACCGTACCCACTTTCCCTGTTTTTCGGTACCGGTACTCACTTTTCCGTTTTTCGGTACCGAAAGGATACCGTGCTCATCCCTGCTCAAACGAGCGAAAAGTTCGGCTCGAGCTTATTTCAATATTGCTTAAACGTGCCAATGCACAGCTTGATCTCATTTTATGGGCATAAGTTGAAATCCACTTGGGATTTTCAAAATTGGGTTTAAATGGGTTATATATAATTATGTATAAAAAATCTAAAATGTTGTATGGGCTCATTAAGACTCGTGAGCCTAAATGAGCATTGTATTTCAGGCTCGAGCTCGAGCTCGATAACTAAACGAGTTCTAGATAAAAAGGGTAGTTGGATTATTAGTAGACAATAAGCTAGTAAAAGAAATAGTATTAGTTACCCCGCAAACGAAATGTTAATGATAAACATATTATGAAAAGATTTGATACGTTAATGTTTACGTGGATCCACTTGTTTTTACTCACGAACTCACCAACCTCGTGTTGATTGAAAATCTTTTTAGGCATATGTTCAGGTACCAGGCTTGAATGGAAATTCTATATAACTAAACGGTTTTTTTTTTAAATTGCATATGTGCTCACCAGATGTTAGGGGTTCTCGAGGCGATCTACAACAGTAAGGATTTCTAGGGTTTTTTTTAGGCGATCTAAGTTTTTGAAGACCGTAGTAAAAATTTTAGGTTTGTTTTTCAAAGTTACGTTTAACGATTGGATTTGACATTGTGTAGGGTTTGTTTTTATATTGCGATTGTTGATTGTTTATGCTTATTTATGAAGACAATAGTAAGTAGAGGTGAGCGAAGAAACGAAAATTGACAAAACCTGTGACACCCGTTTATTATTTTCATGAGTTTTAAACAATTCGTTTTATTTTATTTTCTTTATTTTATTGAATTTGAAATAAATTAATTTCTGGGATTTATGATTGTGGTTATTTAGATTTACGATTTGGTTGTTATGTTATTTTGAAATTATGGTATGATGAGATATAAGCAGATAATTGAAGATGTACATTAATATATTTAACCGTGTGTGAGATGGAATTAGGCTGAAATCTTTGCCTATACATCCATTAGTTTAGGAACCCGTGAATTTCACCGGTTGCTAATAAAAAATATTTCATTATTCAGTTGATATAAATATGATGATTTTATACACGATTAAAACACAAACAAATATATAGAGTACAACGACAAATAGAAAAACATAAATATACAAAAATCTTATAATACAAGTATAAAACTTGCGTGGTTGTTCCGACTGACACATAACTATCAGGTAAACCTCATTCTTCGGCAATTAAATATCACATCAAAAGTCAACCATAACACTTCTGAGTACAAGAGAGTACATCATTTATGAGTATAACACTATAAATCCAGACATAATGAAACAAAAAAAAATGATTAACCACATAATATTAGATGAACAACAGATTAGAGAGGATTCCGTTCATCAGTCCCCGACGCAGAGAGACCGAACCCGGTAAGAAGCTTGTCGCAAAGTGAAAGGACCGCAGTGTCGGTAAAGTTGTGTAGCTGGAGTAGACTGCGGCAGATGTTGAAAACATATTATTAAAACTCAATATCTTACCATCCCCATTGCTCAAACAGAAGAGGATAAGCATAGTGGTGTTCATTTATCCAAATAAAACTATAGCTGAAGTTCGTTAACGTTTACGAACACAAATGAATACGTTCCTCTCTGGTAGGTCTGGTCTAATCGAAGTCAACTGACTCACATGGAATACGTTCATTTAACTTAAAAAAAAACGTCATTTGAGAATATGCAATGATGTCACGTTGGATAAAAAATCAAGGTTATCTTTCTCATCATCATCACAGATCACCCACAAAATCCCAATGGAAGTTGAAGTAAAACTCCGGCTACCGGACTCCGCCGCCCACCAGAAACTCTCCGACATCCTCTCCCCCTACCACACCAAAACCCACCTCCAACAAAACCTCTTCTTCGACACCCCACAACTCACCCTCGCCACCACCCACCTCGCCGCCCTCCGCCTCCGCTTCTACGACCTCGACACCCAATCCATCCTCTCAATCAAATCAAAACCACACTCTCCAACGGCATCGCCCGCATTGAAGAAATCGAACACCCCCTGGACCCCACCCTCGCTCGCGCCTGCGCCGCCGAGCCCTGGCGGTTTTCGGCGGTACAGTCGGGGGTTTTGAAGCGGGTGGTGGGGGAGTTTGGGGTTGGGTTGGATGAGCTTGTGTGTTTAGGGGGGGTTTAGGAATGTAAGAGCTGTTTATGCTTGGAATGGGTTGAAGGTGGAACTGGATGAATCGGAATATGAGTTTGGGGTTTGTTATGAGGTCGAGTGTGAGAGTGATCGGCCGGAGGAAGCGAAGGGGTCGGACTGGGATTCGGTTTTGTTATTCGAAGATGTCGAAATTCGCGGTTTTTAGATCGGGGAAGCTGCCTGAGTTCGAGTAATGTTTGTTCTTCTTCTTCTTTGAATTGAATTGAATTGAATAAATGTATAGCCATTGTTGTTAATTGATTATATAATTGGGATAGATTTCTTGCTCATAAGAGGATTTCTTGGTTTCTTATGGCTGGTCTTGATTTCAATAGTTGTATTTAAAGTTTCGATAAGATGAATGCTAGTTGGTTTTTAGTTTGTGATCGTTTAGTGCGAACTTGAACATTGTAGATGATAATGGAACTCGAAACATATGAGACACCGATGATGATCCTTTAGTGAGAACACGGGATTCTATGAGGAGAGAGCAATGATGATCTATGGAATGTTTGTCGCGTTGTTGTCGTGATGATAATGTTGTCGACATAGACTAACATGTAGAGTAACACGCCTCTACGAGTATAAATAAATGTAGATGCATTTGACCCGTATAAATGACCTAGGACAAGGAATACACAACGAGCGTGTCAAGTCTATCGATATCCCTATTCCCTAAGCCTATAGATGTCATGGTTAAGTGCATTTGACCCGTATAAATGACCTAGGCAAATATAGATGAAAAAAATGAACTTTGTTAAACGTTATAGGCGTGTCTATTGCCCTTGTGAAACAACTGCAACTTATTGTTTGTCATTTGGTTGAAATTTAGGTTAACTTTCTCTAAGCAATGTTCCATCTTTCTAAGTTTGATAATCTCATCATCATCTCTTTTTTTTTTTTTTTTTGCATTAGTGACTAGAACTGCAACTATCATGATAGTAAAAAAGAAGATGAGGTGGGAAATAATGTTTTTATTAGTAGCATTTACAGCATTACTAAATTTAAAGAGAGTGTGGGAATGAGATTTTATAAAATAGATTTATATAATCTAAAAGTTTACAAGTTAAAATGAAACCAATATGCTGAAAGAAACTCTCACGTATTAAACCACAACACAATGTTGTAACAAAAAAACTACATACAATTTTGTAATTAAAACAAAAAAAAAAACAGTACACATGAACATGTCGCCAACATGGGTCGTAAGAGTTCCCAAAAAAAATAACAAATTGAACCGTCGAAAAATTGTGGTAAAATACGAGGAGATAAGTAATAAAGAAAGAGAGCTGCAACTTGAGTTACAAGCTGCAGCCTGCAGATGATGTTTGCCATGCTCATTTAAACAATTTGAAGAAGCATACATGTGATAATATTATTTTAGTCTATACGTTCGATTTTTGTGTATGTATTACATTTTTAGTAAGTTAAAGACAGTGATTTATAGACTTGACTTTAAAGAGTTGAAGCTTTTTATATACTGGTGTGTATGGCAATGTTTCTGCAACTTATATGATCAATATAATGATTAAAGCTTTCTATTTAATTTTCAATTTTTGATCCTTATGTGTCACTTAAATGACTACTAGAATTGCTGTGAAGTTCTGCTTGACATTTTGTAGTTTGATTATTTTTTTTTTCTATTTTATGGTGTATTTATTCTATTGTACTTTTGAAACATAGAGGGCTAAGAATTTGAAACTGAAAATTTATTGTAGTCACTATTGTAGTATTGTTATCACCTTATTAAATATTAAGGGATATTAGCACTGCTTTGGCCTACCAACAACCATGAAGAACAAAGTCTAGCTTTATATTTTTTTGAACGGTGTTCGGCCTCAGTGGCATGCCTTTCATAGCCCATGTATATGTTCATACCGCGACGGAGTTACAACCGTCCATTATTAGTTTGATGCTCCAAGATGGCGCCAAACCGTTCAAAGAGGAACCGACTGGCTCGTAAAACCCCCTGACTTGCTTTCGGGGAGAAATTCATTGGCAATAAGATTTGAACCCTGGTCTCCCCCTTAGAGAGACATGCCGTGCCTGGACCAGAAGGCCTTTGGTCTATCTTCGCAACATGTCTAGCTTCCACAAATACGTATATGATTGAAAAACCAAGGTTTTAGATCAAAGTTTTATTCTCAAGGATAAAAGCTTGTGTGGAAGGTGATCATGTTTTGAAGGATGATTAACGTAAAGTCTATCTCAGTGACGGATCCACCTCTTAACAAGGGGTAACTCACGTTGCCCCTTGATGCTCCAGCGGTAGTGTAAATTTCGTGTGAATTTTGGAATATTTGACGTTTTTTTCGATTTCGTTACCCATTTTCATTGAAACGTTGCCCCTATAACGATTTTCTAGATCCGCCACTGGTCTATCCCTATACCCTATACCTAAGCTTATAGATGTCTTGGTTAAGTGTTTGGAAAGTTTCCAGGACCAATAGTGGTTACAAAAGAGGTCATGTTTATATTTAATTTAAACATATCGTGGTGTCTAGTGCCCTTGTGAAACAACTGCAACCTATTGTTTGTCATTTAGTTGAACTTAAGCCTAACTTCTCTAAGCAATGTTCAGTCTGATTTTCCCATTTATTAGCGAATAAAAGAACCGCAAGTATCATGGTAGTATAAAAGAAGATGGGGCGTGATACGGGTCGGACTACTCATACCCATAACTGGCCCACCCGCGTTAAACAGATGCCCGTCAGTCTCCAAGATTGAAGACCGGTTCAATAAGAAAGCGCGCATAATCATCAGTTTAATTCCCAATGTAATCCATGCATAATAAAAGTAGTTCATTTCATGTTGCATATTCCATTGCATGTCCACAACTTGCATTAATTTAGGATTCACATTTGTGTTGCTTTCCACCTGTATGTAATCTTATTTTTAACATTCAAGAAATCAAGCAGAAACACCTGGGTTTGGGAGGAGAGGTCTTGGGTTCAAGTCTCACAGACGACAAAGATTAACAGAAATTTGTCGTTCAAAAAAAATGTTTGTTTCTCTCATCTTGTTCTTTGGAGCCTAACCCACTCAACTTGTCTATTGGGAGATTGACCATATCGAATCGGTCTTTAACAGGGGGGTAATAATGTTTTTATTAGTAGCATTTACAACATTAGCTAATACAAAGACATTGTGTGAGAATGAGATCCTATAAGTATATTTCTATAATCTGAACATAAGTTAAATTGAAGCCAACATCCTGAAAAGATCCACATATATATGTTATGGAACAAAAACACAACACAATAGTGTAGCAACAAAAAACACCATTCTTAAATGTAGTAGGCTCATACAATTTTTCACAAAATCGGAAAATAGATAGTTTAAATGTAAGTTCATAGCATTTAACAAAAAAATGCAGTTATGCAAAAAAAAAAAAAAAAGAAGAAGCATGGTTATACTTTAACAACTCATATGATTGTTGCTTCATGTAGTATCTAATAATATACAAGACTTAACTTAGTTAACTATGCATTAATTAGAAAAGAGACAAGAGAACATACCAGAGGACGTGAGGAAGAAAAATGAAAAAGAAAAACTTGGTTTTACCATTCATGGTTTGACTATCATAGAAGGAAATGCAGTCTCACCGATGAGAGCCATCACCACTGTTTGTCAGCCGAGCCCAAGCTTGAACTAGAGTCATTTAATAAACGAGCTTGGTCCCAAGTTTCATATATTGAGCTCCAGCTGGCTCGTGAGTGTAACTGAGTTGTGTGTGTGTGTATATATATAAAATATGATGAGAATCATTACAGAACATTAATTATTGAGCGAACAAAAAGAACAACTCTAAATCACTAAATTTTGAAATGTAAGGTTCATTTTTTTAAAATTTTTATGTTTCTTACATTCATATGTGTATTATATATTAAAAAATTATATGTTTTTACCTACATATAGTCTACATACATATCGGTAATTTAACCTACACATAACCTACATATGTGTAGGTTATATAAAAACTGAAAATTTTCTACATTTTTGTTTTAAATTCTAGTGTGGGAAACAATAAATCTTACACTTTTAACATTTTCATTTACTTTTTAGGTTTTTAGAATCGAACAAAATGGATGATTCATTTTGTTCTGCGTGTTCTCGATATATTTTGTGTTTTGCATAGAACCTTCCCCATAATAATTATATATAAAAGTACGAAAAATATTAAATATTTTTGTTATATCATATGTAAAAATTATGATTATATACATATGTAAATAATTTTACAAATATATAAGTAAAACAATGAACGATTAAATGAATAATATTTGATAATTGCGTCGACTGAGTCAAGCTCGAACTTATGAAGCTGCTCACGAGCCGAGCTTGAGATTTTGAAATAAACTTCTAAATGAGTATGGTCTCGACTTGACTCGCTTAATGAAGTTTGAAGGTTTGTCCTTGAAAGTCAAAACCTGACGAACCCCTCTCCTATAGTTTAGCTGGGCCTTGTTTTCACTATGTATGATGTATGAGCCTGCCTTCAAAGCCCATGACTCCCTTAGAGGCCTAGCCCATGAGAATATCAGAAGTTTACATTTGAGCATGCAATTGAGTTGGTGAAATAGACCTTTTTTAATGTATATGATCATTTTTTTTATATAAAATACAATAGCTTAGGGGAGGTTGGGGCACTTAAGGGTAACTACCCTAGTCTCGATCAACCATCACTTGCCGTATCAAAAGGGGCTCAAAGTACTCATTAACTAATAAGTGGTGGCGGCGCCAACCCATGACATGAACTATTTTTTATTATTTTTATTTAAATAAATTCGAATGCTATATAAACTTCATTAAATTAAAATAAAAATACATAATTCAACACAAACGAATAAAAAAAATCCTACATGTCGTCTTCCTTCTCGAGGTGGGGCAGATCTTGAGCTGCAATATGGATGAGAAAACCTCAAGGTGTTGTGTCTTCCGCTTTGAGTTCCTCAAGCTTCTCCACGAAATAAAGTAGGCTACTATCAGTTGAAAAATCACCTTTGTAATCGTTTGGCGGTAAGTAGAGTTTAGAGTGAAATGAGATGGTTATTTATAAGGTTTAACAAAAAAATAAAATAACTTTTTTATTTGTGGTGAACAACAACAATAAGTCCACAACTCTCGAGCGGGTACCGGAGCTAGCCAACGCAACCCGCCAAACCTACCCACAAAGGTGGCAACGGTGTGCTGGCTCGGGTTCAAACCCGTGGAGCCCGGGGATACCCGTCCCCTTAATTAGTACATTATCTATGAGATGTTATCGGCAGTTTCTATATTGTCCTATTGTTATGATTTTTTAATGAAAGTTCAAAATCAGTGACTAAAATGAAAAACATACAAAACTTTTTACTATTTAGTGATCGTTTTTTTAAAGTAAAAGGTAATTATATAAAAAAATCATCCCTTTTTTAAGTAGAAGTTAACTATAAATAAAAAAAAACATTGAGCAATAATATAGAAAGTTGAGTAGTTTTCATGGATATGAAATGTCAATTATGGAAATTGAAAGGTTGTCTTCTTAGATAGTGTTTAAAGCAATATTTTAAAAACCGTATCAGACATTGAATCAGACGTCTTACTGGTTTACTAGTCTAACTGGATTTAAAAACCAGATGAACTTATAAATATTTTTTAAAAATGTATTGAATTTATTACAATATTTCTAAAAGTTAGAGAACTTGAAACATAATTTAATAGTGTATAATATAATTTTAGTAATATAATAATTCTAATAATTATCCCACTTGTTGAAACTTTAAAGTACCAAAAATTATATTTGTCCTCAAAATTTATTCATGTATGCAAGGTCCAAAAGGACCAAAACAAGCAAAGCTGCCCACCCATTCGTTTGGTACCTCAAATACCAAAATGAACAATGAGAATGTTTTTTTTTATTTTAATAGATATTCATATTGTCAACTTTATCTATTTTTTCTTTTTCTTGTTTTTAATTCCAGTTTTGTTTTTTTACTTAATGTGTGAAACTCCAACTCAAAACCATAAACCTGGTAAATGACACTTTAGGTAAATCTTTCATTATTTTATCTTGTAAAAAGATAAATATTTGATCGTAAGAAATGTTTATCTAAAATATCACTAACACTTTATCAACGCATTAATGTAGATAATAAGAAAAGTCTATAATTAAGTACTTAAGTATGATTATGTGAGAGTAATTCCTTGTGACCTACGAAATTTCACTAAAAATGTGAGCTCATTTGAGGCAAAATAAACAATAATGAGTTCTAAAGGAGGTATTTTACAACTTAGACAAATCTTATATTTTTTATGGTTCATATGAGATGTATTGAGTCAAATACCATCATTGTGCTTTCGGAGTATTGTTTATAGATGATGGGAGTGCTTCACTGTTAAGCGTAATTTAGTGAAATTAAATTCAGGATGGATGAGTAGATAACCTCGTGGAAAATTCCATTTTTGCGCAAAACGAACAATACAGGTTGAAATGGAGGTTAGATATTATACAATAAGTTGAATAGAAATCGTATGTTTCATTTAGTCTTGGTTCTAATAATAACAAAAAAAGACTGTATCTTTCTAACCCGTTTTGGGTACTCCATGAGCGGCGGCAGTGTACTCAGTGGCGGAGGTTACTTGTGGCCCGAGGTGCTCCGCCCCCACCGATTTTTCGCTCGTAGTATTAATTTTACTGAAAATTTCTGAAAACTCTGTTTTTAGGATAAAGTATTAGATTTTTAAAGGTCCAGCACCCACTGTCAACTGATTTGGATTTTAAGAGCCCGATCCCACTGAACTTTTATTCAAGCTTACCACTAGGTGTACTCTCTGGGATAGTGTACCCGTACCCGATAAACCACTACCCATTCCGCCCCTAATACCCTAACTTAAACCGATCTAACTCGGAACTGAGTTCAAATCCATGCACAACTCTAAATACTATGTAACCCATAGATACATTGAACTTGCACTAAACAATATACAATATGCATGTGATGGTGTTCCCCAATGGGGGAAAATCCTCATGGCACATGTATTTTTGAAGACCAAATTTATTACTTCTATTATCCTTTTGATTTTTCTTTATTTTTTTATGTGGTTTCCATGAAATTGTTATGTCCTGATTAGAGACAAAAGATGGAGCAGAGATGTTTATAAGATTACAAATCTCCTGTCTAGCCCTGATTTACCCCTATAACTCATTCAATTTTGTGTCAAAGGGATGTCATTTTAACATATCATATTGTATATAAGTTGCTACCTCTATGTATGTCTTAAGCAATGACTATTTTTTTCATTAGTTATCACTATTTAATGATAAAATTCTTCTGTAAAGGCTTCTAAAAATAAAAAATGTACAAAGACACAATAAATTGTAAAATATAACACAATGTCGAGCAAAATATAACACAATGCCGAAAAATATAACACAATGGGTCACAAAAAATACACAATGACGCAAATATAAAAAAACATAATGATAAATAAAAAGAAACAATGATGTAAACAAAAAGTCTAAAATCTACAATTTAATCATCTTAAAACAAAAACCTAAAATCTCACATCGTATAGTTCGATAAAACGGTTCCATATGCCATTTAAATAAGGCTAATCAGGGTCCATTTAATACTTTTCTTACGACTTTTTATTTTTAAAAAACTTTTTATTTGGTCTAACCCGTTATTTAAAATACAGAGTACTTTTTCCAAAAAAAATAAATGGAAATCTATACATAAATGTTCTGACATTTTGTTTATCAGTTTATCACGAATCAAATTATTATATTCATTTAAATGGAACAAATATAACATTAGTTGTTCGATCGTATATATAGGAATAATAAACTAGCATTATTTTATCACTAAACTACTGATTCTTTTATTATTGGTCTATGAAAAGCCTGTACCAAATTTAAAAAATGTGGTTGTATATATTTTCTGCTAACATTCATACACCAATCATTGAAATATTCTAATATATCGACCGAACGCCAAACAGAGGTTTCTTGGTTAGTTGGAATTCTGGACTACTATTATTGACGACATAAAATAATAGTGTTAAAAATGATATTATTAAAGTATAAATGTTTTTACGATTTTTCGTTTGGTTGATATAACATAAAGGGGTTGGTTAGGAAATTTTTGTTATTTTTGAACGGCTAGAAATGATGTCACAACCATCATGACACCGGCGCGTTGGCAAGATCTACTACTCGACTGTCGCCAGCCCCTTGGCTCTCCTAGATGCGGGAAACCCGACTCCACCCAGTGGCGAATCTTGAGATTTCGGACCAGGGGTTGAAAACGTATATACCTAAAAAGTTATAAAATCAGGGGTGAAAACGTATATACTTAAAAAATTTTATAAAAAACTACATACCGGACACTACTGAGCGAAAAGTTCGGGAGGCCGACACCCCCCCCCCCCGGGCCCCTACAAAGCTGCGCCCTGCCTCCACCCGCCCGAAGACACGGCAGTGGAATAATCGGTAAAACCTCACCTCCTATCCAAGTCGAACCGGCGCTACCCGTATTCGCTCTTTACCTGGATGCCGCGGAAAATAATGAGAAGAGTGGGAATCGAACATGGGTCACAAGGAACACCAATTCTTTCCCATTTTAAACCAATAAGAGGTCCGAATCATTAAGTGCTGAACCAGTAAGAGGTCTGAACCATTAAGAGCCAGCATAATGCTTAACTGCTCAAAGGCAAATGTCTGACCAATTCAGATTAGAGGTCTTAACCATTCAGATTCAGTATAATGCTTAACCATTCAGAGACAAATGTATGAATCATTTAGAATCTACTCGTGAAACAAACAATCTGAACACTTAGTATTGAATAAGTAAGAGATCTGAACCATTAAGAGCTAACAATCAACCTCTAACCTTTTTAATTCAACTTTAGAGTTTAAAATTACTATATTTATTATATGTTATTTATAACTAAACATATGAACTTTTTAGAAGTTACATCATTTGTATTTGTGATATGTTTAAAAATATACAAATCGTATTTAGAGTTTATTCATAGCAGAATTCGTTCCTGTGATGTATGTTTTTGCTAAAATTAGCTAATTTTCTTAGTGATGTTACATTTAAGTCGTTTTTGCTAAAATTAGCTGATTTCTTTTAGATTTTAATTAGGTCCTTGAGTCCGCAATAAGTTTCATCCATTCTCCTCTTGATGTCATTGTATTGAGGATAAAAAATTATATAAGAATAATAGATAAACAAGCAACAAACTATGTTAACTATTAATTTCAGAGTTAATTACATATATGTTCCCTTTGTCAAGTTATATTGTGATTTTGGTTTGATTTTTTATATATATAATACACTTATATTACACAATGTTCATTAAGTGGCACCACTTTTTGTATTTTGATTAGTTGACGCTAAAAATACCAAAACTTATAAAAGTATAACTAATACGTAGGGTTGTGAGTTTCTAATACCACATGAACTTGTGGATTTTAGCTTAGTTTGAACGTGTTCATCATTTTCAAGTTGAACCCACAAATACGTTTAGCAAAATGAGGTGTATTCGTGTCAACCCAACATATTGACTTGTTAAACCCATATATGTGTGTATTCATGTTACAAATTACATCATTTGGGTACTTTTTATGCCAAAGTTTAAAGGTGAGTTGGCATAGTTTAAACACAATTGCTTTAAAATTTTCAAAAATATACATAAGATTTAGTTTTTAAGTATAAATTTACAAAAAATAAACAAATAAAAAATGTGTTACACTGACCGCGTTCTTGTCAACTAACATATACGATTGTTATGTTTGGGTTCTTATATGTTGGACACAATTTTTGGGTACGTGTAACGTTTTAGGGTTTGTGTTGGGTTTAACATGGCAACAACCCAAATAAACAACTCATTTAACAACGAAAGTTTAAACTCCTTATTTAAAAAAAATTAAACAATGCAAAACCCATCAACCCCAAACCCCACTCTTTCTTCTTCGACTCTCACTACAACCCCTGTGTCCATCACCACAGTAGATAGATCATTTTTACATTCATGTTAAAAAAACAAGTATTGTCATTACTCATGCTAACGATTTTTAATCTAAATGTATTATCATGTAAAATACAATTAATAAAATATGTTTACAAATACTATTTTTAGTATTTGTAAATGTCAAAGGTTAATGACAACGAAGGATTTGAGCTAGGTCTTGTGCGAGGTTGTTAGTTCGAATTCCGAGCCCACTGGGTTTTCATTCAACCGCATGTTACGCTAGAGACTTTTGCTCTTGTGATGGCATAGCAATTGTCAAATGACAGTCGGCGATATGGTTTCCCAGGAGAACGCCCGAGCCAAACTCTGAAGAAAGGCGTGCCCGATTAAGACAACATAGTCTGACTAAAGTGGGGCAACAAGACTCTCCAATTTAAAAAGTGCGATGTTCAAAACACAAAGAAAAGTGGGACAACAAGACTCTGAAAACAGCGTGGACCCGATTAAGACAACATAGTCTGACTAAAGTGAAACAACAAGAGCCTTTTAATTTTAAGAAGTGTGATGACACTAAAGAAAATCTTAGATATTCTTTTAATAAGCAAACAAATGTGCATCGATTATTGGATTATAACAAATAAATAATTCATACGTTTTGAGGTCATATTGAATTTAAAATATATATTTTGTGTTTCTTATAATTTTAATTAAAACTCTCACTATTTTTACACCTTTAAATCTTATTCTTATATTACTTTTTACTCTATCTCTTTCTATATATATCTACTACGTCTGTATAAAGAAAAATAGAAAAAAAGTGTTTAAATATTAACTTCCTTTATTAAAGTATATATTTATGTAAAATGACAAAAGAAAAATATTAATATAAAAAACATAGATCCACAATCAAATCAAGACACTTTCAAATAGCTAATCATAAGAGCGTTTAAACTCATGACTTGTGTGTGCACATGTATATGGTATGTTCGTACACGGTACACCCATGTTATCTTTTATGATTTGAGAATATAAATTAAACAAATGTTATCATATATGTGGCGAATTATTAAATGGAAAACAACATCACAACCTTTAATGTGGCCAAAAAAGGTTGCCTAACAATCCAAAAGTGTCACATGAGTTTTAACCCTATATTCATCATCTCTCACTATCAACTTTCAATTACATCAAATTTTATACTAGTCAAATTTATCATATTTTAAAGTTGTTTGGAATAACTTAGCAATGTATCTAATATTTAAATTAATGACCGCTTTTAACGAATCAAGTAGCTATGTTATAATGCGGCACTACAAGAATTTGACCTTATGATTACGAGGGATGTAACGACAACACTGTTAATATAGATTTTCTAAGATTATAGGGCTTAGGTCAACTTATCCCGATGACATGTCCTCCTCATAGCTTAGGCGAACATTGTAAAACTAAGATGCCATCTAGAAAATGTATCTCGACAACAAGTCAGTGCAATAAATGATATCCTTTTACCGGTACTCAACCCTACGACGACGGCTTGTTGTCGAGAAACCCTACAACGACATATTTTTAAACTCTATAGCAGTCGTAGCCATATGCTGAATTTCTTGTTGTGTGGGTTGATAAGTGATATTGCTTGTAAAATCTATCAAAACATTTTATTAAAAAATCTTTAGATATTGTACATGGCAATGGTATCCTATGTATATATTTTAGTGATATATTAAGTAACTTAACTATATATCATAAATTTAACAAATTGGTCATTAAGTTTTCTTTACAATGATATATGATGGTGAGTTTAATTGTTCAACATAACAACAATTCCACCTAATGTCCAATAATACTAAGATATTGTAGTTGATAAGTATGAACATGAATATATATATTTTTTTAATAAGACTATAGGAGTATTTGTATTCCTCACTTCCCTGTTCTTTTATAAGTAAAATATTTGTTCTCAATTTGTCATCGGTAAGATCACAAGTTCAAACGTGGGCAAAGATGATTAATTTAGGATTATTGAAATTACAGAATGGACGCAAGTGTTGCGATTAAGAAAGAATGATTGATAGGCATTAATCTTGGTAACAATTGGGTTGTTAATACTATCTAAAACAAGTGTATAGTTCGTGTATTTATTCCTAACTAGTTGTTAGATTATAAAAATATTTTACACTTAAGTTACAAATTTCAAATACATCTAACACAAATTAAATTATAACAAATAATTATTACGTTCAAATACTTTGAAGAATAACGCCTAACTAAACTACATTTAACGTAAATAATCATATAGACATAAATTTGGCTTTAAAAGTGTTGCCGGCAATGAAACCATATAAAACTTACCAAAATAGTGATGATGGAAATTTAATTTCGAATTCTTGATATTTAAATTTCGTGTATTTTTACTTACATATATTTTGTATTTCGGTAAGACTAAACAAAGTTAAAGTAATCAATATGAAATATTTATAACCCTTACAAGAAATTTATAGAACATAAGTATGTGCGCCGCGTGCTTGGCCCAACCATGCCCACTTGCTACATTATCGAACCTAGGGCCTGAACACCATTACGGGAAGGCTCGAAAGGAGGCTATGCACAAGGGTGGCTAGGCTCGAGGGTCTGAGCGCCTTTTATATTTTTTTAAATATAAAACCAATTATAAGTGGTCACCTCAACCAATACCACATTTTTAATAAAGTCTCACAACATCCTCTTTAGAACCTCTTCTACCAATGTTAGACTATACGGGAAAGACATAAAAGAAGGGGTGTAAGCGCCATGTACGTTAGCACCTGTCAGAAAAGTCGCGTGGTGCAAAAAAGGGCGGAGGAGACGGGGCGTGAAAGGATGACGTTGTGTGACAGGTGACATACACTTTTTATATTTATTTTATATTAAAGAAAGAAAATCAAATAAAAACCCACCACCCAATCAAAACAACATGCCGGTAAAGAATCCAACGCCCAAACCACCACGCCAAAACGGTCTAGTATGCGGCATGGTTAAGACCTCTATGCTGGAAACCACGCTCCACTCCGTACAATCTTAGATGGTGCCATTTGACATCACCCTTTTTATATCTCAAAGCCCTTATAAAATCCCTCCACCATATATATTCCAAGTGTTGCTTCATTTTTCTTTTACTTAATAAATTCATTATATACCGATATTTTTTTAATATTTTTTATTACATATGTTATATTCAATTATTCATAGTAGTTGATGATTATAAGACAGGTTAACAACTCACAAATCTCTCTTGAATTCATTTCCTTTGTCGGCAATAAAACCAACTAAATTATATTAAATTACCTTCTAAACATTAATTATTCGAAATTTACAAATCGACAGTAACCTGTTTTGTAAATTTGGTGATAAAATATAGACACATATTTAATTTTAATTTGGTGATAAAATGGACCAATCAGTTGACCTTAGAGAAACTCATGATCACATGCATCATATTTGTCATGCTACACGTTATCATCTATGTTACTCCTCCCTAAAATTTTGGATCCCATACTACTGTATAAAAAAAGGAATGTTACTATATTTTATGCATTGAAATCTTTATTTTATGTAAGTATTCATATTCTAGGATGTCTTATATATTAATGGTCTAAATTTTTTCCTGAAAGGGTATATTTTGTTAGTAAAACTGTTAATGGGAACAGATTCGTCGTCTGTTCCCAGGGTATGCTATGCTGGTCCGAAGCAGCAACAACGCACTGCCGGACTTAACACTTGCCTGAAAAACAACCGGAGATGTTGCAGAGAAAACTAGAGAGGAAGAAGAGAGCTGTGTGTTTTTGGTGTGTCTCATCAGTTTCTAGGGGATAATACGAGTTCAACTAAATTCGGCACAACTTTTGCACCACCCCTGCGTGCCGCGTAGGAGTTTTGTAAAACATGACACACGTTATGTTAGTTAGGTAAAAAATTACCTTATAAACAAACTTCCACTTTGTTCCCACATCTATGTGGAACAAAGTTCAAAACTTCATTCACACACTCAAATTTCCAACATATTTTGATTTTTAATCATTAAAATCAACTTTAAGATCTTAAATGAAAAGGAGAAAAGGATATATTATTTGAATTAAATTGAATTCTCAACTCGTCAGATGATAACATGCTTCCAACTTTCTACATCTAACAACACGACATCAGGCACCTTGAACTTATTTGAATTAATATGAAAATATTTATTAAAACAGAAATTTGTACACGATCAAAATTTATAACCACATTGTTTTTTTTGTTTAATTTTGTAACTTAATAAATAAAGACAATGAAGACAATAATTTTTGTGTTCTAAATTATATTTACTACATTTCACTATTAGATTATTTAATTTTATTTTAAAATTATACGAATATATATTTATTCTATTTAAGCAATAGAATTATGTTCATCATAATATAAACTTTAAGTAGAGAAATGCGAGATTTATATAATAACATATGACTATTGCTTTATATATGATACACAAGATATATGGTTTCCGTCTTTTATTCTTTTCTGGTATATCTATATTACGGCTCCCTAGATCTTTACTTAAAATCGATTATGTGTTGAAATACCCTTTTGTTTTTTAATCTTGCTTTCTTTATATCGTTTTACATGTCATGGTTAAAGAAGTGGTATGCAAAATGAATTCCAACAGATTACTAATAATTTACTAAAATTATATCTTTTGGCTACTGAGAGATGTCGTGGCCAATTGGCATTTTTGTCTTCTTGCTATTATAAAATATAAAGAAGTAATTATAAATCTTTCTGGGAATAAATGGTTGGTTGACTTGTAAATAACTTTTTTATTACTTATCATATAAATTAATTTATGTTTTTATAAAGGTAACGCAAGCTTTTATACCATAAAAGCCCATAGCAAGAAGCTTGTACTTGGTTACATTTACGTCTTCGAATCTTTTTTTATTCCTCGCTTTCTATACATTTCACGTAGTCAAAATGTAGTCTGCATGAATTATCCTCTTCCTATTCTTCGACAAATTCAACCTGTTGACATTTCGTAACATATCTTCAACCGTAGAATGCGACTTGACCCGCAGAGACGTTCATCTACAGTAGTAGTTGCTACCATACTTCCACTTCAACACTGTAATTCAGAAGAACATGATCTGTTGACTCAATGACTAGCTCACATAATGTACACCTGTTATTTTGTTCTCGTACCCCCTTGACTCTATAGCGTATGCTGTTGGATTGTGTCGTGTTACAGCTTTCCAAGCAAATAAATTTGCTTTTTGTATTGCTATCCTATTCCAAAAAATGTAATACCTACCAAGTTTAAATCCACGGGAACTGTCAATATGTGTAATAATTTTTATAATTATAAAAAATAGTAATTTTGCATGCATAAGGAGGTTTTTCCAGATTTTTTTGTAGATTTAGGATAAGCCTTAGAACCATTAGGTCTTTAGGTTCAATTTCTACAGATGGGGTTTTTTCTAAATTTATTGGGTTTTCTTCTGAATTGGTGTATATACATTATTGTCTATAGAAGATGGATTTGATCGGGTGGTTACTCTTGTGACACGATAATACTCCAGTAGTCCGTCAGTGATTAAAATTTACCATTAAAAAAATCAGAGATTTACAATTATTTTCTTTACATTATTCGTTTCATTATTTAACAACTTATTCCATAAATCAAAAAACACATAATATATCCACTCTCATATTCCTCCCCACGTTCTCGTTCTCTCCATTCAACAATCAACCAATCCAATTCCACCGTCCACAACCGCCACTCCGCCGTCGCACACCGGTGGCGCCACCTCCATCCACCGTACATCCCTCACCGGAACACAACAATGTCTCTTTCAAAACGCGTTTCCTTACCTCCACAATCACCATCACAACCACAACAAGATCTCAAACACCGTGTAATCACCTGCCTCAACAAACTCTCCGATCGCGACACACTCTCCGTCGCCACGACGGAGCTGGAGTCCATCGCAGTCACTCTCACTCACCACTCATTCGCTCCGTTCCTCACCTACCTCTCCAATACGTCGTCGTTTGACAAATCTCCGGTACGGCGGCAATGTGTGCGTATCCTAGGGTTTCTATCGGTGACTCACGGTGACGCACTGTCACCTCACGTGTCTAAAATGCTTTCCGCCGTCGTACGCCGGTTGCGAGATCCTGATTCCGCCGTTAGGTCTGCGTGTGTTGGTGCCGTGACGTCAATCGCGTCGGAAATCACTACGCCGTCGTTTTCGTCGTTGTCGAAGCCGTTAGTTGACGCTGTGATGACGGAGCAGGATCATAACTCGCAGATCGGATCTGCGTTGTGTTTATCGGCGGCGATTGAGGCGGCACCGGATCCTGAACCGGTGCATTTGCAGAAGCTGTTGCCTAGGGTTTTGAAATTGATAAAATCGGATAGTTTTAAAGCGAAACCGGCGTTGTTGTCTGTTATCGGAAGCATTGCTAGCGCTGGTGGCTCGGGTTTGAACCGGAATTTGTTGAATTCATTGGTTCAGTGTTTGGTTGAATTTCTGAGTTGTGATGATTGGGCTGCGAGGAAGGCGGCCGTTGAGGCGTTGGGAAGGTTAGCGGTAACCGAGAAAGAGAACTTGACTGGTTTCAGGTCTTCATGTATTGCTTCTTTAGAGAATAAGAGATTTGATAAGGTATTAGTTTCAAATGTGTATTGTGTATAAGCTAATTATGACGTCATCCGGTTTTTAAATCCAGTCTAACCGATTTGAGTTCTGAAAACATTGGTTTTGGAACAATCACAAATTACTCACTGTCTTAATAATTATGATGTCATCCGCTTCTTAAAACCGGTCTGATTGAACCGGCCAGTAGAACATTAAGGCGTCTTGTTTGCTGTCCGGTTCTTAAAAAATTGTATTTGGAACAATCACATAGTAATTACAAACTGCTCGTAATATTAATAATTATGATGTCATAAGGTTCTTAAAACCTGTCTGAGTGAACCGACCCGTAGATCATTAAGGCGTCTGGTCTGGTTTTCGAAAGCATTGTTTTTGGTACAATCACATGGTAATCACAACTTACTCACTATCTTAATAGTTGTATGAATTTAAATTATGTAACAGGTGAAAGTAGTTCGTGAATCAATAAATCAGACATTGGAATTGTGGAAGGAGATTCCAGATGTGGTTCCTGTTTCACCTCAATTGAATGGCAGTTCATCTTCTAAAGGTAAACTTTAGTTTGTGATTGACTGGAATAACACTATTAGCAAATTTGCAAAAACAATAATGACACATTAATTAATTGTTGTTTACATATAGTTATGTGTTTGTATCATGTTTCATTGGTTTGGTCAAGGAACAGTTAAATGGTGGTTGGTAGGTTATCCGTGAAACATTTTTGGTGAACTAACTTAGATTATTCATACCTTGAACTGGAAGGAAAGTTGGCTAACTACACCTCTCATTATCAAAAACAATAATTAAAGTTGAAGCATTTTGTTTCCTTTGGTTTCTTTAATCTATAATTTGGAAGCGTTTGACTCTTTATGTTGCTTGTTTGATGGCAATTGTGACACTTCTTGATGATTAAAGTCATAGCATGGTGTATTCCCATATTCCATGCTTAATGATGTTTGGTCAATTTCTTGGTAACATGCCTTTTTATTTTTATCCTATAATATATTATTACCTGTGTTCAATTTTTTTTATAGAAGCATACCAGACCGGGCACATAATCAGTCATGTTGAGTTTATTTGAACCACCTTCACTTGAATCGGGTTTCGTTTCTTTTTTTACCTTCCAAAATCTCATTTAGTGATTCATTTACTACTTCATGCTTCGCATTTTGCTTATTCCATACTTCATATTTGGTTAACATAACAAATCCACAGTCCAAGATAAAGTAGCTGTATATTATATTTATGTTTTAAATTAGAGTAAAATTCCATTTTTGTCCCGAGGTTTTGCCAGTTTTGCGACTTTCGTTCAAAGGTTTGTCTTTCTGCATCTGGATCCAGAAGGTTTGGAATCTTGCCATTTTCATCCGGCTCGTCAACTCCATCCATTTTTCTCTGTTAAGTTTGGGGTATTTCCGTCTTTTTGGTTAACTTAAAGGACAATTCGATCTTTTTCACTTTGTGTAAAAAGACCAAATACCCCCGAAAAAGACCTAATTGCCCTTTAAGCTAACAAAAAAGACGGAAATACCCCTAACTTAACAGAGAAAATGGATGATGTTAACGAGCCGGATGAAAATGACAAGATTTTAAACCTTTTGGATCCAGATGTGGAAAAACAAACCTCTGGACGAAAGTCGCAAAACTGATCAAACCTCAGGGATGAAAATGGCATTTTACTCTTTAGATTATTAACGTTGTCTTCTGGTTTTTGAAACCAGTCTGGTTATGAAAATATTGCTTGTAAGTTGTAGCTCAATATTCCATCCTTGATAGTTATTTTCATTTCTAGTCCCTGCTACCATATTGGAAACTTCACCAAAGGAAAGAATTAGCAAGCATTCGCCAATTCAACGTTCATCTCCAACTACAACACCTAGTAGAAGTCCTCCGAAAAGTAATTACAAGAAACCGAGCGCTTCAATTGCTAGAAAGACGGATTTTGACCAAAAAACCGATACACAAGTGAACTTCCCTGTACCCAAGCCTGAATCCGATACATTGGATATTGATAAAAGCGTCATTTTAGAAACAGAAAAAAGAGTAACTTCTAACAAAACAGTATTCGGTTCTCGTGTGGTTCCATTTATTGATGAATGTGAAACCAATAGAGACATGGAGGGCAATCCAATCGAATGCGCTTACGAAAATCAAAAAGAGGTTGAAGATTTATCGCGGATTCAGAAACAGCTTGTTCAGATCGAAAATCAACAGTCAAATCTCTTGAATCTTTTACAAGTAATATAAAGTTTTTTACTTTGTATTTTCACAGACATTTTACTTAGGCCTGTAAACGAACGGCACGTTTATGAAGTGTTCGTGAACTTGTTCGGCAGGAAGTTTGTTTATGTTCGTTTATTTAACACACGAACGAACATGGACAAAATTATTTGCTCATTTTATTAAATGAACGAACATGAACACACGTGTTGTTCATTTGTTTATGTTTGTTCGTTTATATATTTATAAATTCATACAGAGTTATATTTATACAAATTTGAACATAAAAGAGGCTTTTTAACTACTTAATACATATAACTAATTGATTATTGGGTTTTCCAGTAATGAAAATAAGCTTTTCAATAGAAGTTATCATAATTAATCAATAATTTATATAAAAAAGCTACTTTATGTCTGTTTATGTTTGATCATTTATGTTTACTTGTGTTGTTTATGTTTGTTAAATTGTGCTCGTTTACGTTCGTGATATGTTCGTATAGGTTTTAAGCAAACAAACATAAACGAACACGAACATGCCCTTTTCTTAATGAACGAACACGAACAAAAACATTTGTTTGATTATATGTTTGTGTTCGGTTAAAGTTAAATGAACAAACATGAACACGCCTCTGATCGTGTTCGTTCGGTTCATTTACAGGATTTTTACTTATAGTTCACCTCTTTCTTTTATTTTAATTATTCAGAAATTTATCGGGAGTTCACGTAGTGGAATGAATTCTTTGGAGACGCGAGTAAATGGGCTAGAAAAGACACTGGACGAGATATCATATGATTTCGCAGTATCAACCGGGAGAGTTCCTAGACCTGATTCTTGTTGTATGGGTACCGAGTTTTTGAGTCCAAAATATTGGCGGAGGGCAGAAGGGTCATTTCCTAGTTTAAGGTCGCCTTTTCGTGGAGGTAACCAATCACCCACTGACACGTGTTTGCCAAGAAGCGGGTTTAAAAATCAAGGGAGAGGCGTTGAGACATTATCCAGTGCTCGAAAGAAGAAAGCCATACAAGGGCAGATTCGTAATTTTGATAGATTTGATGGGGGCTTTTTGGCCAATTGCATACAACAGAGAATGTAAAGCCAGGTATTTTAATATCTATTCCATTTTTACCCGCTTGCTTTTAGATGGTCGATTCAGGTTATGTTTTATGTAGTAATTGGTCAACCCCGATCAAATCAAATAAACTATCTTAACGTAAATCAGCCAAATGTGTTTAAACTCGAAAGTCGCCTAACATGTATTTTAGCATATAAAACCTCTTAAATCATCTAATTAAAAGTCTTGTATTATCAGAAACAGTAACTTTTTTCTAATCATGTCTGACCCTCTAAATATATTCAAGAGTAAAATGCCATTTTTGTCCCTGAGGTTTGACCACTTTTGCGACTTTCGTGCATGAGTTGCCATTTTCATCCAAAAAGTTTGAATCCTTACCATTTTGACCCCTGAGGGCCAAATTTTGAGGGACGGAAGTCGCAATAAGTTGCCAAACTCAAGTATGAAAATGACCAAAAAACGCAAACCTGAAGGACTTGAATACAAAAATATATCATTTTGAATGAAACAAGCAAAAATGACTAAACCTTAGGGATGATTTTGACGTTTTACTCTATTTTCAAAAAAAGGTCTTCGGATGTCAATATTTGACGCTTCTAACTTTTATTTTTGATTATTGTCTCAGATTTGTATAAGGTGATAGAAGATCAGTAAATCATTTCTTGATTTACCAAGAGTATCAGCACTTCAGAGGATCAGGTACATACATTTAGGTTATGTTATATCACGCGTTGTCATTGAGATATATTCTGTACAGAGAAGCCCTGTTTTGTTTTCTTTTTTAAAATTTATTTCCTTCCATATACGCACCTTCGGCTATTATATTCATGATTTAAAATTTAAAGTTTAAAGATTAAATGTTCACAAATAATTATTCATGTTACTTTTCCGCTGTGTTTGTACACACCTTATAATGAGTTTATACAAAAGTGTTTCGATCCAATCTCGAGTCTCTTCCAATCCTTATCGTCATTTTTAGGAGTTTTACCTGACACTGACACAAATGATATACGTTAAATGTGTATAAAAGGTTTTAAACCTGAAAGTTAATTATATATGTTTAAAAATAATCACGAAACGCTTCACAGCAGCAGAGCTGTCTACGGTCGAGCACCCACGGGACCCACCGTATGGCAATTAAAGTATGTAGGACATGAGAAAACTGCCCTTTCGCGTAGGGATGCAAGGATTCATCCATTCTATGTAGGCAGCCATGTTTATTACATGTAAACTTGACAATTTGAATCTCTTTTCTCAACAAGTACGCAACCATGGCTGCTTAGCGATGGTTGTTTTGATCTCCGACGATTTTGGTTTCGAAAACAGATAAGGAATCACTAAATAAGGAAACTGATAACTAATATTTTGTATGTTTAATTTATGATATGGTTTATTACTTATCAGGTACAAAGAATCACTAAATAAGGAAATTATAATTTGATATGAATGATAAGTCAAATTATGCTTTATTTATTGATTCGTTCATAGACCTCAATAAATACACATCTTTTTAAATAATAAAAATCTTAATCCTAATACATAATTTGAGGGAAAGCTAGCTATGACTATACGAGGCTATCCGTTATTGTTGCTCTGATGATGCGCTCCTTGCTCGCGGAGCTACATACCATAGAAAGAAAAGGACCTCTCTATTACTTTGGGAGAGAATCGTTGTGATACTGTGGTTTTTTCGGCGGACTACATGAGAAATACGAGATCTAGGCAAGCTGCTACATGTTCTCCCCTTGCCCTTGAACGATAGAAGAACTATTTATCTTCTCTTAGGTAGCGGCCAATCGGTTCGCATCTATGGTCAATCAATAGGTATGCGGATCCATTTTTTTAGAAAAAAAAAATAATATTACATAGGGTTTTCTTGAGTTTTCTCAACTCAAGTGGTTTTCGTTTTATCTTTAACACACACACACACACACACACATATATATAGGGCTCGGTTCAAATGAGAACCACCACGAGTTGTGAGAACCGTGAGAACTTTTTTTTCCCGCGCGAGTTGGGCCAAACTTTTTTTGCACAAACGTAGATGAAAATATTATAAACACGTCTTAAAAAAAGTAAAAAAAATTGTCGAGTCGGTAGTTTTGACTATACAAGTTTTTTTTATGCGCTGGTGTAAATGTGGGTATGCGGCATTTTTTTTATTTTTGTTGCTGAAACAAGTGATTTTTTAAGACTTGAGAAAAAAAATCGGAAAAACCTTTTGGATGACCTAGTTTTCACAGTTCTCACAACTCAAGTTGGTTTCATTTTAACCATCCATATATATATATATATAGGGGAAGGTTCATTTGAGAAGAAATTTAATGTGAGAAGAAAAATAAGAAAGGTATAATGGTAAAACATTTAATAGTTTATTACTCCTCTCATTAATTATGTTATCTATCATTAATAAAGCAAAACATTTTAACCTACACATTACAAAATTTATTCTACATATGTCAATTTACCGAAATTACCCTACACATTTCAAAATTTATCCTACACATATTAAAATTTATCCTACACATGTCGAAAATTATCCTACACCATAAATTATTTTATCTTGAAAAGAGTATATGAAAAAAATAAGTTACAAGTTTAACTAATGACAATTATATATTTACCTATATGCCTTTTTTCATAACATTAAATACACACATTAAATGAAGTAAATGAAGAATTTTTATTGGGTTTAAAAAGTTATTCTTTTTATTCTTATAAAATTTTTCTTCTCATTTGAACTCTCCATATATATATATATATATATATATATATATATATTAGTCTACGAAACATATTTAAAAATATAACCCAAGTTATGCATAATATACTCATAATTTTCTAACCGACATGACTTTTTAACAAAAGGGAAATGGTATGACCCAAGATTTGCGTGTATATAATCTATAGAGTAAAGATCGCAAACGTACGAAAGACATGAAAAAGTAAAAAAAGCGGTGACATATTCGTAATTATTTTACAAATAACCTTATAAAATTATAATAAAATTACCCTACAAGATCTTTGTAGAATAATTAAGAAACTCTACAAAATTATCCTATAAGATCATTTTACAAAATTACCATAGAAGATCAAAATTAACCTACAAGATCATTTGTAGAGTAATTTTGATAATTGCCATACGAGTAAAATATTACGAAAGTGTCATCGCGTTTTTTTTACCTTTTCTCTCCATTCGTACGTTTTGTACCATAAGATATTTTGTATTTGATCTTTTGTCTATATATATAGGCCGGTTATTGTACAATATGGCTTAACGTACGACGCGTACGAGATTCAGTATCAACATGAGAAAAAATAGTTTATAACATGCGAATTGTTTTTTTTTTTTCACAACATGCGATTTAACTCCCTTGTATTAACATGCAAAATTAATTTTCCTCCCTGTATTAACATGCGAAATTGTTTTTTTCTTTATAAACATACGAATTTGTTTTTCTTTCTAAACATACGATCTTCTGTTTGTACAACATGCAAACTTTTGTTGTAACGTGCAGATTTGAGTCGTGTACGCTTCATACGTGAAACCATATTGTATAATACACTTTTTCTCTCTATCTATATATAAAATAAACTAGTGTTTACTAGCTAGTATATATCTTAAACCATATATCATGGGTCGGTTTAAGAAGTCTTAATTACTCAACGTACCGATAAACAAAACACCATGCCACATAAAGTTAATGACTCCATTTTAACTTATGGTTTAATTAATCCGAATATAAATGTAAATATTGGTGTCAAGACTTACCAAAAGTGTGTTCATAAGAAATCACTTTATTTTGGTAAAAATGGGTTCTTCGACTCAACCTGTAAGACTGGTTTGTACAACTTCCACATGCAAAAATTGTACTTAAATAATCCAAAATTAATCACAATTGATAAACATATCTTTAGAAATCAAACGGACTAATACGATTAAATGGTACTTAAATTACAGTATTCTGACACAACCACCAACTTTATCATGTTAAATTTAAAGTCATATGATTGATGACGCAAAAAATCATTTAGTTGAAGTTAGATTTGCAAACACGTTATGCATGGTTAATATAAGTCAATTGTGATAAGTAAGTGTTAAAATTGAGTTATTGAATGCAATAGTATATGGTTAGGTAGGTAGTTATAGAATGTTATTGAACTCTAATTATTGTGAGGGTAATAAATACCAAACTGATCTCATTGTTTGTGGATATATATTATATATATATAATATTGTGTGTGTATTTCGTCCCTGTTCTTCAATGGAGCATGCACATTCTTGTGGATACTCATTATTAGGGGCGTAAACAAGCATAGAGGCTCGAGAGCTACTCGTTATCGGCTCGGTTAAAAGCTGAAATGAGCCGAGTTTAACGAGCCTGAGCTCGAGCTTAAAATAGAGCTCGTTTAGTTATTGAGCCAAACAAGTTTTTATTTTTTTATATATAATATAATAATAACAACAACAGTAACAACATTGGCGAGTCGACCTCGAGCCGAGCATTTAGCTCGTTTAAGGTTTTTCTCAAAATAGGTCGAGTCGAGCCAAACTTGAGCTCAAATAAGTAGGCTCGAACCGAGCTCGAGCTTCATAAAAAACACGATAAGCCGAGCTCAAGCGTAATCAAGCTCGGACTCAGCTCGCTCGTTTACACCACTGCTCATAATATCATAATAGGAATTGTTCAATGTCATCTAGATTTGATCATCCAACACTCCCCACTCTTTAACCCACCTTGTAAACATAAAACTCACCTCTCAAAATTACCTACCCTGGGAAAAACAGATCGTTCCTGTGCTCACCTACCTCGATCTCCTCAGCCATGTCGATGGCACGCTTTCCATTCACCCGAAACCATCACAAAGAATGACCAAACATCCGTGAACCCTGAATACACTACGTGGAAAACAACCGATCAAAAAGTTTTGTTGTTGATAAACTCAACACTCACTGAAGAAGCAATGTCCGAAACCATCGGACACACCACGGCTCACTCCATCTGGAAAGCCCTAGCCAACGCGTACAATCATAGTTCCATTGAGCGTATATTATAATTTCAAAGATGCTCTCCGAAACCTTCAAAAAGGAACTTCAACCGTATCCGAATTTGGCCGAAAATTTAAAGCCATTGCGGATCAACTCGCCGCTATCGGGCACCCCGTAAACGCTGAGGATAAACTGGTTCTTATGTGGTCTTGGCGCCTCCTATGAGAATTTTTCTACCTCTCAAAGGACTACCATCCAGCCCCGACCTTCCAGTGACCTTCTCGCAAATGCTGAAAATCAGGAGATATTTGTCCAAAAACTTCATGGAAACACTCCTCCTGAGGCGGCTTTCTATGCCAGTTAGCCCACTCGCGGACGTTCCACCAGCTCTTCTCGCGGACGTGCAGATTTTCTTCATCTCGGGCCGAGGCAGAAGCTACAATAAAAGGCCTCCCCATTGCCAATTATGCCGAAAAGAAGGGCATTATGCCACCACATGTCCAAATCTTGTTTCTTTTGCTCAAAAACAACTTCCTCTAGATGCCAATCTAGCCCATGCCTTCCATGCTCAATGCACCATCGGCTCAGACATCCCGGATTGGACCGTCGACTCAGGTGCCACGACCCACATGATTCGTCATGTAAACGGTTTAAATAACTCCCAACCACAATCCGGTAACTTGCGTGTAACGTTTGGTAATGGTCAATCATTACCCGTTACACATTTTGGTAACTCAAACTTAAGCAATGATATAACTTTACAAAACGTTATTGTGGTTCCCATCTCACCAAAATCTACTTTCAATTAGTAGACTTACAAATGACTCACCTGTTGATGTATTATTTTCTAACGATTATTTTCATATCCAGGACCGAAAAAACGAGTCAAGTTCTAGCTAGAGGCACTTGTGAAAATGGCTTCTACGTTTCTCACCCAAGGTCACAAGTCGCTCCTTGCCGCTCTTTCCGCTTCATATCTTCGTGCCTCATTTAATAAATGGCATAGTCGTTTAGGACATGTGTCTTTTGATACTATTTCGAATTTGAATAAAAGAGGTCATGTTTTTGTTACTTCATTATTGCCTAAACCCGGTTTATGCACTTCTTGTGAAATGTCTAAATCTAAGCATTTACCTTTTAATGAAAACACAGAACGTGCCCAACACGTCTTAGACCTCATCTATTGTGACATTTGGGGACCCGCACCCGTGATGTCAACAAATGGTTACTTATATTATGCAATATTTGTCGATGACCATTCCAGTTTTACTTGGTTCTACCCTTTAAAAGACAAATCGGATCTTTATAATATCCTAATCGCTTTTCTAAATTTTGTACAAAATCATTTTCGTGCAACGTTAAAATTTTTCAAACGATGGTGGCACCGAGTTCACAAACCAACGGGTGCAACAATGTTTTTTACAACATGGCATACATCACCGTTTGGCTTGCCCTTACACGCCGCAACAAAACCGTAGAGCTGAGCGTAAACATCGCCACCTAACCGAAACCGGTTTGGCCATGATGTTCAACGCCAATGCCCCATCAAAATTATGGGTCGATGCCTTCACTTCCGCTACCTACATCATAAACCACCTACCCACTATCACTCTTGACAACAAATCACCATATGAAATTTTATTTCATCAACCACCAATTTACTCAAACCTAAAAATTTTTGGATGTCGAGTCTTCCCATATCTTCGGGACTACAATAAAAATAAACTCCTCCTTCATAGTACGCCTTGCATTTTTCTTGGATATAGTCCTAAGTACAAATGTTTTAGGTGTCTAGATCCAACCAATGGGCGCATCTACACAACTCGCCATGCAAAATTTGATGAAGAAATTCTTCCCTTCAAAGAAAATAATTCCTCATCCGACACAAACACCCTTCCAATGACCAACTTTGATGACACTTTACCTACACCACCCATCACCTCATCAACTACACCATAAACTAACACTCCTACATCTCCCTCACACCCAAAATGCACCCCCTCACACCCAAAATGCACCCACTGTACTACTTTCATTCCTCAAACAACCCAGCCCATTAACCAAACCATCCCAAGCCCATTACCCGTCCACCCCATTCCAACCACTACCTCCGAAACATCTGCTGCCCAGTCCACTCCCTTCTCCAGCCCAAACTCAAGCCCACATACCTCCAATCCTCAACCGAGCCCAAACCAGCTCAGGTCTTCGGACCATCACAGTCCACCACCGAGCCCAAATTCCAGTCCCATTCCACCCACTCCGACATTATCCACCGCACACCACTCGTCTCCTATCCTTCCTTCACCTCAGCCCTTAAATCAGCATCCTATGACAACTCGATCTAAAAATTGCATTTTTAAACCCAAGCATCATGCTAATCTTTCTCACATTTCCACAAACAAATTTCAACAATCCCTTCATACATCTCATCCACCCAAAGTCATCAAAACCGCACTAAAAGATCCTAAATGGATTCATGCGATGCATGAAGAATTACATGCGTTGCATCAAAACAATACATGGAGCCTTGTCCCCCGTCCATCAAACACAAACGTCATCGGTTCAAAGTGGATTTATCGTGTTAAATACAAATCCGATGGTTCCGTTGACCGGCATAAAGCTCGTCTCATGGCACAAGGATTCACTCAAGTACCAGGTATCGATTTCTCACACACATTCAGCCCGGTAGTCAAATCATCAACAATTCGAGTGGTCCTAAGTCTTGCTACTACTCAACAATGGAATCTAAGGCAACTCGATGTAAACAATGCCTTTTTAAATGGCCGTCTCAATGAAACCGTTTTCATGAACAACCTCCCGGTTTTGTAAGTACCACTCATCCATCCCATGTGTGCAAACTAAATCGTGCCCCTCTACGGTCTAAAACAAGCTCCACACGCTTGGTTTCATCGACTAAGTGCTTTTCTCATTACTCTTGGTTTTAAATGTAGCAGGGCAGATCCCTTTTTGTTCGTTTACCATCACAAAGGCACTCTTGTTTACCTCCTTGTTTATGTTGATGACATTATCGTCACCGGTAACAAAGAATATCTCATTAACACTTTAACCAAGAAACTTCACAACGAGTTCCAAATTAAAGATCTTGGCTCTCTTAGTTTTTTTCACGGTCTAGAGGCCTCCCACACCAAAACCGGTTTGTTCTTAACTCAATCCAAATACGCTTTTGATATCTTAACCAAAGCCGGCCTATTGGACTCAAAACCCGTCTCCACTCCACTCACATCCAAAGACATTTTCAATTCCACTGGTTCATCGTTTCATGATCCTACCTTATATCGTTCGTTAGTCGGTGCTCTTCAATACCTAACATTACCCGACCGGATATTTCATACGCCGTCAATCAAGCTAGCCAATACCTTCAAAACCCCACCACCATTCACTTTCAACTTTTAAAGGGGATCCTTCGATACGTCAAAGGCACAATCTCTTATGGACTAACTTTTAATCGTCGTTCTAATCCCGTGTTACTAGGTTTCTCTGATGCAGATTGGGCAAGATGTATTGACACTCGAAGATCCACCTATGGCTATTGCATTTACTTAGGTGGAAACCTCGTCTCATGGAGTGCTAAGAAACAACCAACCGTATCAAGATCAAGTGTCGGAATACGGAGCCATGGCAAACACCACGGCCGAGATTATGTGGATCACACATCTCCTACGAGAACTCCATGCTCTTCTACCGGGACCACCCACGCTTCTATGTGACAACAAAAGTGCTCTCTTCATTAGTCAAAATCCTATCTCGCATAAAAGAGCCAAACACATCGACATCGACTACCATTTCGTTCGTGAGTTAGTCGCTGCTGGTCGCCTACACACCAAATTTATCTCAACGGATCAACAAGTGGCTGATATTTTTACAAAGAGTCTACCGAAGCCTCTATTCGAAAAGTTTCGCACAATGCTTTGCTTAGGACCTCCAAGCTCGCATTGACGGGGGGTGTTAGCATAAATCAAGACCTCAATCTCTCCTCAATCATAGCCTAGTCAACCTTGTACATTAATGTATTTAGTGAGAGACTTTCTCTCCTTGACATTAGCTATTGTTGTATTTATTCTCCTATTGTAAGCAACACAAAGCAACAGAGATTAACAATTATCTCACTAGCATTAGGCTACCTACATAGGGATGACAAAAAAGTCCGAGCCCGACGGGTATGCCCGAAATCCGAAACATATGGGCCGGGTATGGGATTAAAATATAAAAAAATCGGGATGTAGTGATACCCGCCCGATACCCAGCCCATTTACGCGACTTATACCCGAAAAGTATATTGATTTAAACTTAATTTTCCATTTATATAAACTTTAGTATATACACTTATTCAATTTTCATAGATTTTGCTCTTTTGTTTGTCTTCAAGACTTTATCATACAGATATCAGATTTTATGTTTAGTTATATTGTTTTTTTTATGCAGATTAAAGATGTCTGTTAGTTTTGGGATTTTCTAAACACATTTCAAGTTAGGGAGATTGCTTGGGTTCTAATTAATGCTACTGTTTTTCATGTCTAGTGTTCGATTAAATGCAAAATACAGTTTATGCGTTCCAAAGTAGTAGTACCTTAACTAGTTAATTATGTAGATATATGTTTCAAAGATGCATTTGAATATGATATGTGTGTATGTTATTGGTCATATTTTCCTTCGTTGTAGTTATTAAAATAGTAAATCATATAAACATTAGAGTAAAAAATGCACATGGGAGTCTTAATGGTATTTTTAACAAATTAATGGATATACCCAATACGCGATGGACAAATACCCGACGGGTAATTACCCGACAAATACTCGATGGGTAGCGGGCCGGGTATGGGACAAAGAATTACAACCGGGTACGGGTTGCGATTACCATTACCCGGTCCATTGCGATTCCTAAACCCACATGGCAAATGACTACATATTCATTTATTGGATATGTGTATTTAAGGCTCTTTAAATAAGCAAAGTTACAGATGAAAACCATAACAATAAAATCCTAAACTAATTAGCCAATAATTCACTAACAAACTAGATACTCGGTCCAACTTCTGACTTTCTCCCTGTTGGAAGAATTATAGTCAAGAAATTCTGGATTTTTAGAAGTCAAATATAAAAGTCAAAATTAGGATAAAAAAGTCAAACTGTGTAGATTTGGAACATGATGATCAAGCAAACGGTTATGATGGTTTACTATCTTAGTTTGGTCGTTATTGAACGGTTATTTAACCGCTAATTGTTAGGGTAGAAATACCTTAAACTGATCTCATTTGTGAGTTCGATATATCTATATTGTATTATAATATCGTGCGTGTCGTCAACTATTCCCTCTTTGGAGGTTCTTGTTTATCTAGTTATCTACCTGAGATACATGACTTGAATTGCTACTTAGATCACTAGCTCAGGGTTCATTTTTGACCCATAGTACCGCGCTATAGTTGGACGGCATTAGATAAAGAAACTTGTTGGCTTATATTATTTGCATGTTTCTTTGACTTTACACTTTGTTCTTCATCGACACGCAGACCATCTTGGGTTCATTTGCACTTTGTCTCTGGTCATTTCCCTTCCATGTACATCATGTTAAACAGGGTTAATCACCATAGTTAGGATCATGTTTGGATGAATAATATTTGTTGTTTTGAGTATGCACTTTGAGAGTGCAGGGACTCGGTGGAACAGGATGAGCGAAAACTAATATGACGCTTACAATATGACGCTTATTTAACCGTTTTTTAACTAACCGACACAACCTTAAACAAACAGACACACCTATTGACTTTTATCATATACAGTTTGACTTTTCTATCCTAGTTTTGACTTTCACATTTGACTTCTAAAAATCCAGAATTTCTTGATTATAATTCTTTCAACACATCCATGAGCAACAACTCCAACTTCTTTCTTCCATAAATTTCCACAACCAGTAAATATGTGTTTCCATTCTGCAACCTTGGATACTTTCTTTTAATATCCACCGTCTCATGATGATTCTCGATCATTTACCACATGAATCAGTGTTGCCCATAATTGATCTTTGATCTCTAGATCGCAAATGATAAACTAACCTTTCATATAACTGAATCGTAATACAAGAGTGTACTTATAGAATGAACATGAACATAACCGATTACAAATGAAAACTAAAGCCCTATTTATAGTTTCTAATGGATGCGAGTTGTAGAGACGTGTCTCTTCACGAACAGATGCCTCCCTTGAATGTGTGGATGAGAATGAATATGAAGAGGTGTGTCTCCTTGTCCAAAAGTCGCGTCTCTTGTCTTGTGGTTGAAATCGAATGGGTGTGTCTCCAAGAGACCCCTTCGATTTGTGGTGGAAGTTATATGGTGGTTACCAAGTTCTGATTTGTCACAATCAGTCCCTATACTTTGTAACTTCCCTTCTATCAAGTAGTTACGATATAACCCTCGAACTTAGGATGGAATGATTAGTATTTCAATCAGATTAGCATGAATAACATCTAATATATTATACATATACCTTTATCTTTAATACTGGCTCCTTGCTTCACATATCCATTATGACTTGTACCATTCGAAGATCTCTCAACGCCTTCATGTATCTCATAGTGAAACAATCAAAGATCCACTCCATCATTCGACTGTCCAACATGATCAATGGTCGAGACTTTCGGCATGACAAAAGGAGGACACCATTGAATCTGTTAGTGCCGTCCCATGTCTATCCATTGTTGTATTACACTAGAACATCACCAGTCTCTTAAGACCAGCCTGGTAACCCGATCAACAAACCATCATCCCCACCAACAACCCATGGCTTCTTCTTTTTCTTCCATCCGTCTTCATCGGCATCTTCTTTTTCTTCTGTTTGCGTCTTCATCGGCTTCTTCTTTTTCTTCCGTCCGCTGCTTGTTTTTCTTCAAGGCTGCCTTGCCTCATATAATCAAAATCAAAAGTTTGGTAATCTTATTACAACTGAAATGTCATAACCATTGTTAGACTTGGTGTAATCAAGTCAAATATATAATTCAAACTAGGGGTCAATTAGTAAAAGTCAAAGTCTGCGTATTAGAGAATTCACGGGTCAAAAGGGTAGTTATATACCCGCATATAATTGTCATTATACAGTTAAATCTGTCAAACCAAAGGGTACTTTTGTCATTTGACATGTTATCTCATTCGGGTTATGATGTTAATTATAGCTTGTATTTGTGTCTTGTAGTTTGGCTGCTAGTAGAGATGTTGAGTAGTTTTCTAACCATATGCATATGCATATTTATTTTTTCGACCTCCTCCTTTGATCAAAACCGAAAGGTTAGTAAGTCATTACTTATAAATGGTTAATTCCTTTTTTGTCACCTAAAACACATGATATCTTTTTATCTAGCCTATTTTTGTCTTATGACACGACCATAATATTTTACATATTATTTATAAAAGTAGCTAGACTATAAACTTAACTAGCTACATGCATTGTTTATGTTCTCTTTTAGCTCTAGTGCTTATGAATGGTATTTTTTGTAGGTTTATATTGCATATATGGGATCTCTTCCCGAAGGAGAATACTCGTCTCCATTGCATCACTCACAAATTATTAAAGAAGTGATTCATCCTAGTTATATCTTATCTTTTTTTTAAAAATTTTAGATTAGAATCTATATATAATTATTTTCTGTTATACTTTGAAAATAAATAAAAAAACAGTTTTGCAAGCCATGCCTTGATACGGAGCTATGAAAGAAGCTTCAACGGGTTTGCTGCATATCTGACTGAGGAAGGAAAACATAAGTTAACAAGTAAGTTACTTTGCATACTTTGATATTTAGTTATACATAATATATGCATCAATAGTATAATACTAACGGATATTGATTGAACATTGTATTCAATAGGAATTCCCGGGGTCATCTCGGTCTTCCCCAGTCGAAAGTTGTTGTTACAAACAACAAGGTCATGGGACTTCATGGGGTTATCCCAAAGAATCGAACGACGCCCTGAAGTGGAGAGTGACATCATAATAAATGTCATTGATACCGGAATATGGCGAGTTAGAGAGCTTTATGAAGGCATTGGTCCTATTCCTTCAAAATGAAAAGGGGAATGTGATGGTGGTAAAGATTTTGTGTGTAATAGGTAAGTTTGTTCAATGTTTAATTAACTTGGCATGTGATGCATTTTTGAAATCTAGATTGTTGCATAACAATTAAAAGTAAGATTGTACAAAGTTAATAGATGCTATGTTCCAAAAAGATTACTTTATACATAAATACATATATGAAATAGATCATAAGAAAACTCAAAAGGTACGAGAGAACTTCGATAAAACCACTACATATGTGTACTTTCACAAGCTATATATATGGAGATTGACGAGCTACACATATATAGCTTGTGAAGGTATACAAATGATATATTTCTTTGTGTTTTACAACACTAACCTTGTAACTAAAAGAAAGGAAGAGTAAAAGAAATTGATTGGTTGGTAGTGGTTTTCTCGGTTTTTAAGTATTTATTGGTTTTCTCATGAACCTAAACCCTATACATACACACACACATTCATATACATATATGTACCTGGAAAAACTTGTCTATTTATAACAAAAAGGCCTTGTTATAGTTTTAATTGTTTTGTATTTCATAGTTCTTGTTCTTGTTAACATCTACACTTTTAAAATGGTCTTAAATTACTAGATGAAGAGATTAGTTTTTTACTCACATATGTTAATCGGAATTATATTACATTACAATATTAAATAAACACAAATGTTGGTTATCTATCAATTGTACGTTACCAGATATACATGATGGACTCTTTTGTTACATATGACGTTTTCGAAGTTTATAAGACTCAAATCTTAAATTACTAGGTGAAGGGATTTGTTTCGTTTTGTTTTTTCACATCGCTTCAATGGATCCGACTCGTCGTAGTGCTAAAAGTACCGGTTTGAGAAATAAAGACAAAGATTAAGCCCAATTCTCACAAAGTCAACCTCAACTCAACCCACAACCCTTTCCACAATTTCAATATTTTTTTCACAAAATCGAGCTCAATATTGGCAATTTACACGATTCCTAGCAAAACTAACAACTAACTTCAAAAAAGTTTTGCCGCTAAAAGCAACCTAACTTTGATCCATTGTATTACCAAAATCCAAAACCTAGCTTACGATCAGTCGCAAACCAACGAGATATAATCATATCACAATGATGTATTACCAAAAAACGTTGTATAATAAAAGAGGTCCTACCGGGAGTCGAACCCAGGTCGCTGGATTCAAAGTCCAGAGTGCTAACCACTACACCATAGAACCACTGATGTTATACGTCTCTTTTGAAGATTATTTAAATTCTGTGACATCTTGGTTCGGTTTTGACATGATACTAGCTGATGAGGAATTTATCTTTACTATTCATATTTTCAAGTAAATTGTTAAATTCCTGTTTGTTACTTTGTTATTATGAAAAATTAACATGTCCCGAATAGATCGCATAAATGCAAACCATATTTTAGATACATTTAAGCCATATCAAAATTATATATGAATACGTATAGAGTAAATAGAGGAGGCCATTTACCATCGAGATGGTTAAATTTTCAAATAAAAGAGGATGGCAGACATAACTTTCTTGCAATTTAACCACTAAGTGTCAATAACAAGATTGTAATATAGTGTAATATACATGATGAAAATTTTGTACTGAATATGGGTAGTGTAGCATATCAATACCAACCGAACATATACGGTTAGGTAATTGGTTTTGACTTTAGCTCAATTTTAGTGTCGGTATCATGTGCTATGGTACCAGTTCAGGACTTTTAACAATACCGTGTCACACCAGTACCAACCAAACATATACAATACATTATTCGGTTTTTATGTTACCAAAATTTCAAAGGTACATTATTCGATTTTTATGTTATCAGAATTTCAATACGGTACCAGTGCCGATCTCATACTCTCATTATATTATACATGTATACATTTATAAGTTGGATGAACAATGCTTTTTTTTTTGTCTTTTGTGTTTTTTTTTTTTAATTTTAACCTTAATTTTCAACATTAACTCTTACAACCCCTTAACTTTCTAAATACTTTTTAATCAAGTTTTACGTTTTTATTTTTATTTACGTTTCGATATAAACTTAAGTTGATTTACATTTCGACATAATTTTTTATGTTCTCTCAACTTTCAGCATTGACACTGACAACCCTTTAACTTTCTAAATACTTCTGTAATCGAGTTTTATGTGTTTAGCTTTAGTTACATGTGGTATAAATTCAAGTTACATTTGACATAAATTTTATGTTTTCCCCAATAATGAGTCTGGTTAGATACATTAAGTTTTCAGTTGGTCTACGTTTTTACGTAAATTTTGTTTAGAATCGAGTTGGGTCAAAATTCAATACATTTTCATTAGACGGTATAAATCCGAGCCACTTTACGTTTCGACACCGCCGCAACGCGCCGTACCATTCTTCAACTTAAAAAAAACACTATTTTCATACGTGCTTAGTTTTATGTACGTGTCAGTATAAATTCAAGTTGGTTTATGTTTCGCGTAAATTTTATTCTAAAATATGTCAAATCAAATATAATACGTTTCCGTGCTTATTTTTATGTACGTTTTAAGTTGGTTTACGCTTTGACGTAAATTTTTTTTCCGGAAACCAGTCAGGTCAAATTAAATGATAAACGACTTTCTATGGTGTATTCTATGCATACACTTTTACAATGACATATATTTTTGTGTTTTCCAAATATATAGTTAAGTGTTTTTTTCTACGTTTAAATTTTATAAAACCACCTGTAACGCGCAACTTTAAGAAAGCATTATCCCGCCGCGAAGCGAGGGTATAACTTCGAGTTCCTTATATGAAGCAAACTAGAGTAAAATCAAGTATTTCCCATACCCGTCTTTTGCAATTATATAATCAAAATGAAGATTATAGGAGGCTATAATATTACCCAACTATAAAGTAAGAATAAGTCGACTTAGGTCACCAAAGTTTTCAATTAGCATCATTATTTACACCAAATATGAGTAAAACGACATCGATGATTCACGTACTAGCCTAAAATATAATCATGAATTCATTAAATAATGAATTTGGAAGGTTTACACTATTAGTTAAGACTATCAGTATCACAGGGGTTCATTGTTCAACATTAACATTTGATAATTCATATAATCGATCCCATTTAGCCTTACACAACATAAGATCTGCTCTGGCAACTCCTCTTGTTTGTTCCCCTGTTAAAAACAACTTACCCTTAAATTCTATACTTGCCTGAATTGTGAGTCCGAAATCCAGGATGCAGTTCTTTAGTCTATCTTGGAATGCTTCAAATCCTTTTCTTGAAATGTAACTAAATCTGTGCATATCTAAATCAATCTCAAAGTAGTTTACTCCCTGAAAGGTAGACATTAGTGTAAGTTTTATATAATTGCAATAAGAATAGCAATATAGCGAGTTCAATACTCCATCCTTTACATGAACAATTCAATCACGCTCGTATCCAAAAATTATGTGCAACGATAATGTTAAGTACCTAGGTAAGTGGTCATATAAAGTTGGTTAATGTGGTAGTTAGTTAGTTACACTTAGTTAAGTGGTTCTATAGAGTTAGTTATTTTGTTAGTTAGTTACTTACTTATACATAGTTAGTGATTAACTTAGTTATTATAAATACCTAACTTAAGGGTATTATATCATATTCTAATTTATACACACAATTTTCATATTTCATATATTTTCCCTCTTTACTTTCTAACACTATATTTGTTTAGTTAAAATTTTGGGTTATAAATAACCGAATAAACCGAATGGATGACAAAGCCAACTTCTCATATTTTAAATTCTTATAAATAATATGTTATATGTTAGAAATATTTATTACAACTTTTATATATATCGTCTTAGCGGTACCACATACCCAATACTTGCTTTTCTAAGAAACTTACTTGGTAGAATTCATGTTGGGGACGTGAAAGCACGGGTTTTTCGTTGTAAGCATTCATAATCTTCCTTTCGGGTGCACTTAACTGAAGGTCATCCACATTTACAACACGACCTAATATCTTCAATCGTTCTCGAAATGGTGCAAGTGTATCTAGAGGAAAACCTTTGACCTTTTCCATTTCATCGTCAAGTATCCTCTGTTATAATTTTCAAACCATATTATATGTCAAGTCTTTTTACAATTTACCCTCATATTGTCTTGAATTCCTTAGAGTAATTATCAGAGAGTTTGAAGTATAAAACGAAACTCATTCCTTCACCATCAACTTCACCTTGGAAAAGGGCAGCAGGATATAATGGAACCTATCAAACCGAAATGTCGGTATATGTTGACATTGTTATTTTCCAAAAGAGGATAAAACTTCAAATAATAAGATTATGAGAAGTACCTGGATATTTACAACAAGAATTGGTGGAAGTTCTCCCGAAGAAGGACCAACAATAGGGAGTTCTACAAACCGAGCAATATGATCGATTTTTCTCTGAGATAAAAAGACGTCAACGCCAAAAGGATAATATGCTGCATAATTAGGTGCATGTTCTTTCTTTTATCCCTTTACATCCAACATGGCACAAGAAAAAAATCAATATATTGAAATAATTTGATTTGCCTGAACGTTTAATTTAATATACCTGAAATAATTTTTCGCGCGTACTCTAAAAATTCGTGGTTCGACATGTGACCAAGAGTCAAGCACTTTTTTCTCTGCTGGGCAGAAAGGTACTTGTGAACCAGCTATCGGTCTTTCCAGACGTTTCTTTGAAGAAACTAAAAGAATATCAGAAATAATGTTAAGTTTTGGCATCCAAACATTATCAACTCACTAATAACAGAGATAATATAAATGCCCACCTGCCCATCGCAAGTTACATTTACCTAGGGTTGTGAAATTATGACACGACACAAACCTAACATGAAATTCGCGGGTTTGGATTTAGTTTAAACGGGTTCATGTCAATTTCAGGTTGAACGTCATAAATTGAATTGGGTGGGTATTTTATGCCATAATTATAACTTACAAATAGAAATTGACATAGCATTTTATAGATAAAATGTTATTGTCTTATATACATAATACATTGTGCTTTTTGTAGTAAAAATTTAATTATTATATTAATTTGCAAAACAAAATATAAATATTAAAAATTCAGGCTGAACAGGCCGTGTTTAGGTCAGCCCGCCAGATTCATATGTGTGACACGATTTTCGGGTTCGTCTAAATTTTTCGGGTCGGGTTCGACCCTCCAACCCGCAAACAAGGCCCGTTTAGCACCCCTACGTTTACCTGGTCTCATTGGTTGGCAGGGTATTGGTGAGTCCTGTGAGTGTTCAAGGAACGGGTTCTCACGGTTAAAAAACAGCAAAACAAATGTTTTGGTTAAATACTCACATATAGTGGTGCTAGGATGTCCATCCTTTAATTTGAATGAAAGTTTATGTGAAATCTTTGGCTAGAGCTTGATGATGTTTGTTTTGCAACTGATGGAATTGTATTAGCCAAACATGGCAAACAGTTGCCAGGAATCATTCCACAGTCCAACAAACCACTATCCATTCCAGCATTTTCATCAATGGAAGATGATATTTCATCAAGGTAAATGGGTTTAGATTCGTTTGAATGTTCATCTGGTTTTGAGCGCAAGTCAATACTTGGCCTAGAGGCTACTTCAGAGCCGTTTAGTGATGAAACATCTGCAGGTATATGAAATGAAATTTAGATGATAGGATAGAAAACAAATGTTTCATTCAGAGATGAATTAAAAGACATAACCATCGAGAACACTATGGAAATCTTCATCACTGCATTCAGATTCAAAAACTGCAACAGAATCATACCAATGCTCATCTGTGCTACCTGCTAATTCCCAAAGTGAAAATCAGATCAAATAACTAATATGTATATGTACGTCTATACAAAATTCGATTTCAGTTAGAATTTTACTACAAATCTATTTTCGGTTGTTGACCAAAAATTCATTTTGAATGTCTCAAAAGTTCCACTCAACTACTCTATGCTAAAACTATAAAAATAAATCAAAACTTCATTATATTGAGCGTAGGGGCGGTAATCAGTTCAGTTAATATGGTTCAAGTTATTTAACCCCCACAAACTGAACCGAAAGTTTTGGTTTTCCTTATAACCAAAAACTAACCCATCTTTTTTGCTTTGGGTAGGTGAATTCAGTTTATGGTTCAGTCGGCTCACCCCTAGAAGTACTCATCTGGTGCAGTGAGTAGATTACTCAATTAAACTCGGACCAAACAGATATTGCATGGAACACAAATTTTCTTTAAATAAGTTTCATGTTTAAAGAGCAAAGGAACATGTGCATTCAATATTCTAAAAGTATTGTACTCTAGGCATAGTTTCATAAAGATCCTGACATTCAAAAGCATATATGGAAACAGAGGGGGGGGGGGGGGAGCTTGACCCCCCTAACCAGCCCAACTTTTTCATACAAATTGGCTTATGGTAAAAAAACAAAATATTTCTATAGGTCCATTGATCCACTCATCCACCAAATCTTGAACAAATTTAAATGTATGCATGATTTTTGTTCTTTCATTTTTGTATTACCACATCTTTATACAAATTTAAATGTATGCAAGATTTTTATTCTTTCATTTTTTGTTATGTAACTTTTGAAGTGGAATATTATTGGTAGCACTACTTTACTCAAAAATGAGATTTGAGTTCTAGCTTTATAATAAGTGACCACCAACCAGGAAGAAGCATTAGTGCATCACATTTCTCTTTATACCTTTTCCTGAACTTATATCCGCCACAGCTCATAACATTGAAAAAAGAATTCATTTACAGTTTACACAGACTGAATGACTAAACAGGAAGTAAGGGGTACAAACAAGCCAAGTCCCAGCTCGTCTAAGCTCTAGCTTCACTAGTTTCGAACTTCATATATATATAAAACTAGAACTCAGGCCGTGAATATATTTACAGTCTCAACTCATTTACTATTTATTAAATATTAAATATTTACTATTGTACACAGTTCATAGAACATAGCTTGCAATGGTAATCGTACTGATATTTATTTATTAAATCTTCTTTGTAAAAGCATACAGACTACGGAGTACAGACTCTTTGAACTTCGAGTTTATGTAGGCCCCCTTTGCATCTCAATTATTATATGGATTTATAACATTTTGAAAAAATTACGATTCCAGACTTCATAAATTATAACCAGTACCATAAGTAAATTATAACCAGTACCATAAATTGTATACAAGTTCGGGACTTCCGCATTTAGAAAGTATGAGATTCCACACGAAACTTCAAATTGCAGTTATTCAAAAGAAGCATTGGTATCCAAATCGAACAGATAATCACACTAACTCAAACTACTGATTCTCCATCTTATATTCTAATTTATAATCATGCACAGTTAATCACCTAAAGTTTACAATCACAGTTCTAGGTCATGACTCATGAATCTAGGTTAACATTCAAAATCGATTTGAAGTCACATTAACTCAAACTAGAAGCTACTGATTCTCCGTCTTATATTCTAATATATAATCACGCACGGTTAATTACAGCACTAATTAGTCAAATCATTAGAGGTTATAGATTCAATCAAACACCGAAACACGTAAAGTTTACAATCACCAGTTTAGATCATGACTCATGAATCTAAGTTAAATTTAAAATCGAATCGATAATCACATCAACTCAAACTACTGATTTACAATCACGTTAGTCAAATAATTCGAGCTAAAAGCTTCAATCAAACACCGAAACATCAAACACGTAAAACTTTACACTCATAGTCTAGCTCACAACTCATAGTCACAAATCTAGGTTAATAGCGCTAAAACTGTGAAACGGCTACATGCATATAGATGTTACCTGACGGTGCGAACTTCGATTGATCTGACAAAATAGACGAAACACGCTGATTCGGAGTTTTTTTTCGCTTCCGTAACTTCTTCGCCGATGATTGTATGCGTCCGCCGACGCAAGTCTCCGGCGACGACCGGCAAGCTCCCATCTCCGGCGACCGGTTAGCGTGAAGTGATCACAACGTGTGAATCGTGATCATGAATGAAACGAGTTGAAGTATAGGTGAGAATCTATGAGCATGTGTGAGTGTGACTGTACGTATAGATAGATATTTTTGGGGAAAATTCTAGAAACTCAGTGATCAGAAGAGAGATTTTGGGAACATGAAGTCAGTCAAAGATTGCGATTTCGATAAGAAAGAGAAGAAAGCAATCTTGTAGATCTTTTATAGTTGAATAATAATCCGTATTTATAATATTATTAATTTTTATATTATTATTAATATTAATTTTTTATATTTTATTAATTTTTATATTTTTAAAAATTCTCAAAAAAAAAAGAACATGAAACATACATACAATATGTGATGCATGGTTAAGGCAATTAAACTTTAGCTTAAAACAAACCAAAAGTGGATTTGATATGAAAGTTTCGACTCTTAGCCGAAGCGTGTCTTCTAAATGTTCGGTTTAGCACATGGCCGACGAAGGAAGTCAATATACGTGGGCTTTGATTGGTTTTGGTTTTTTATTCCTTATCCACTTAACATATACGTGCTCAGTCTATTTGTTAGCAATTGAATTGACGACACAATCAATTTCTTATTTAGTTAGTCTTTTTTGGATTTTAAATCAATGGTTAAATGTAGGTATCCTCGTATAACTTAAAAAAATGCATTTTGCTAGTTTCTTTAAATTCTTTAAAAAAAGTAAACTTTTGTTTTGCTCCATGTGGTTTGGTCGTTTTAACAGTTTTGCCCTAATCAAGTATAAGTTATGTAATGAAATCTTAATAAAGTATGGTCCAAATCTTCTTGATATTTTGATAGTCATTAGATTATGTTTGAAAGGAAGTTTTTAACCGTTTATCCTACTTTTCTAACGCTAGCTCATATGCTCTATACTTTTGTAAATTCTATTTACTTTATGTTTCGGCGCCACCGCAACGTACGGTGTTATTTTTAACTTAAAAAAGAATAATTTTGTACTTATTTTTACGTACGTGTCGGTCTAAGTTTGAGTTGGTGTTTGACGTAAATTTCTTTTGCAAATAAGTCGGGTCATATATAGTACGTTTTTATACTTATTTTTATGTACATCTTTAGTTTATCTACGTTTTAACTAACTTTTATTCTTAAACGATTCAGATGTTAAGAATACAAATTCAAATTATTTTACATTTAAACCCGCCTTAACCACAGGAAAAATTTACTAGTTAAATATATAAATGTGTCTCTTCCCTTATAAAATACAACCATGTTTTATGAAAGAAAGGAACCACTGGTCACACCACTTTGACTGATCATAACGTGCCGCTGTTTGTGTGGTGGGGCCACGCTGCTTCTATTTACAGTTTTGTTTTTCTTTAGCTGTTGGGCCACATTCGTTTTGGATAAGTTATTAAAGATATTATTTTCGTCACAAAACATTATATACTATAATTTGAAAGAGAGTTCCGGTAACTTCTTTTTATTATAACCGCGCTATGTGGTGGGGTTTTGGTCGATATCTATTTTGATTTAGTACAGCAACCGAAACAAATATACGGAAAAGAATATTGACACATGTCTTACATCGAATGAAAACATTAAAAATAAATTTAAATTGAATAGTGGGACAGACTGATTTTAAATTAATTGTAAATGAAAACGTAAACGCTACCTTAAATATAACTTAAATGAAAAAAGAACCTAAAACCAAAACACTAAACATAAAGAAAGGTAACAAGTAAAAATAATAAAGTCTAGGAAAAATAAATCAAGAATGAAACAAAGGGACCAACAATATGAAAGCACTATTCAAACAACTTGCTAATTGTAAATTACGTCAAAACGTATGACAACTGAAAACATACATAAAAGTAAGCATAAAAACGTATTATATTTGACCTGACATATTTCCGAAGAACATTTACGTTGAAACGTAAACCAACTTAAATTTATATTGACACATACATAAAAATAAGCACGTAAGAAAATAGTTACGGCGCGTTGCGGCGGTGTCGAAATGTAAAGTCCCTCGAATTTATATCGTCTAATGAAAACACATTATATTTGACACGACTCGTTTTCGAAAAAATATTTACGTCAAAACATAGATAAATTGAAAAACACATAAAATAAGCACAAAAACGTATTATATTTGACCTAAATCATTTCCGGACCGAGCAGACCTTTGCTCATGCTTGGCTCGTTTACAAACCGAACCGAGTAGAGCGGCTCGTTTACAACCGAGCGTCAAATCGATCGAGTATTTTCCGAGCAATTTCCGAACAAGCAACGAGCGATTTGAACAGCCCTGGCATCCTATATAATCTAATCTAATTTAATATGTATAAATAAAGAGATACATGATCAGATGTTTTAGTTAAAAGAACACACAAAAATATACATGAATAGTATACGTAAATATTAAATGATGATGAGAAGTATACATATTAACTAACATAAAAAGTTATAGATATTTAAATTAACCATTTTGATGTATAAGGAATATAACAAATAAAATGAATATATTTAAATAATTTGAGGATATTTTTTGTGAAAGTAATAGATTATTTTTTATATCTTTGAACATTTATAGGGAATAAAATAGTATATTATTCGTTGTTGTTTGTTCTATTCGTGTCTTAAAGAATATCTTTAATTATAAAAGATAAGTATTTATAATTAAATAAGAGAGATAAAAAAGTAAGTATTTATAAAAGTAAGAGAATGATAGAAAAACAAAGGAAAATAGATAACTTCAATGAATAATACGTGTTTTTATAGGTTGTTTTTGTTATATAAAATTATATAGATAGTATATAGAATAGATTTAGACTAAAATTTGAAAATTGGTAATGTGACTATTAAAGTTGTAGAAAGTATTTGTTATCTTTTAAGAATATGTTAATTTGAACAAGAGTAATAAAAAATAAATGTTAATATTAGGTTTATGTTCAAGTGATTTTATAAATATGTAACATGTTAATAGAATATTATATATTGTTTTAGACACATACATACGTATGTTGATTATGCATTAATACATTTAAAACTGATTAAGTTTCCAATGTCAAACAAAAAAATAATCATTAAGTCTTCTAAACACTTTATGTTGAAATTAATAAAATAATATGATATTATCAGTGAGCTTAATTTTTAATTGAATATAATACAATCAATAAGATTATATCGCCAATTTAGTTTTAAATGAAATTCTCAAATCTCTTCTACAAATTTCAAATTTAATATTATTCAATAATCGACTTTCCATAATAAATATTTGCTTACGCGAGAAAAAAGAGCAGAGATCCCCATAGAACGTCATGTGTTCATTAAATGGTTTCTTTTATTATATAATATAGATATAGAAATACATGATTACAAAACCAACTAAATAACACTATTCGATAGGTGAGAAAACGAGCAATGAAAGCAAATCAAAACAACCATTTAATCACCGATTTTGGTTTCGGTTAGACTTGACTCACCAGACTTGAGAGTGATGTAAAACAGGAAGGTGTACTTATCTCAAATTTGTTTAGAACAAGACCAATCAATGTCGCTATTTTGTGAAGGAAATACTATTTCTAAAATTTAATATGCTTTTTATATACTCGTATACAATCTTTAATCTTTAACATCTATATTTTTTAAACTATACAAAAAACAATTTCTCTATCATTATCATCCAATTAAACCACCCACTCTTTTCCATAGTTAAAATAGAAAAGGTTACTGATGAATGTGCAATAAAAACACATTAATTATCGTGAATTTGATATTGGTCTTGCCACGATTTTCTTTATTTTGTCAAGTATATACCATGACATGTTATTAAGGCTACTTGGTGTGAGGTTGTCCAGGCTTGGCCTGGTCCGGCGACGCTCCCCAACATTATTTTCGGTGGTCCGGCGGCGTCGACGTTGTCTGCCACGAGATGTTGGGGATGGTCCTGTCTCTCTTCTTCTCTACACACCCCCCTATACATACAGACACACACACACACACACACATATATATATATATATATATATATATATATATTTAGCCTCATCCTCCATTTTCTAGGCTCATCCTCAAACCCATCCTACGTGGCGCTTACGTGACAGGTCGTCCTACAGGAAGGTCCATCACCCAAACCAAGTAGTCTAAATTTGATATGATGTATTGTAGCCAATGATTAAAACTTTGATCACTCATAGTTCTCAACAATTATAAACTTAAATATTAAAAAAATCGAATTTAGGAACTTTCATGAAACGATGCATTAACTTGCACTAAAACAGAGCATAAATGGGCACTATTGACATTTTCAAACCAAAGTACTTCATGTGTTGTCATAGTCGATACATCAGTAGTATTATTATATATTGGCCATTTATCTCCCTGCTGACAATTTCTTTAAGAAAGTGTTTTTGCTGGATAAAGAGTAAAAATGTTTGTACTCCACAAATAAAATAGGGTTCTAGAGTGAACACTAGTGTATTTACAAACTAAGCGAACTAATTTGCGAACTAATCCTTTTCATTGATTTACACACATGTAAGGCAAAGATTTCATCATCAAATCATAAAATACACTAATGTATTTCATCATCAAATCCTGACCATTGATTTACATACGTGTAAGGCCAAAATTAGTTTGCTCAGTTCGCAAATACACTTGTGTTCACTCTTGAACCTAATCCATCACAAATATTATTAAAAGGTAATGCTTTAATAACAAAACTGGTTATTGAACCAACCATCTTACTAACTGGACCGGACTTAAAATTCAAAAAATGTTTTAAATGATTTCTAGCAAATCTTCATATAATATTCTAAATTTACTATAAAATATAAGACACTGTTTTTTAAAAGATAAGAAATAATCAAGAGACATTTTTTGAATGCGAAAGTTATTAATACATTTATCTAAAAGCACGACACCATGTCTTTGTAGATTATGTATCAAAAACTTTTATCTGTGTACGATATGTATAAATTTCAAATCCTATAATCTAAATAGAGCTCACAATTATTTTTAGTTCAAAATCTGTCCAACCACTAAACCGAGTCACTAAATGTTACTCGTAAAAACAGATTAGTCCAACCATTGTTAATTCAACTCATGTGAGTCTAAAGGACTAGGTCGAACCCTCCCGTAAACATGTATGATTTAAAAAATTTAAAACGCTTTAGAGTGGACGGGGCGCCTTCTAGATGGGCGTTGGAGTTCAAGTGATGACACTAGAATACCGCCGCAAGTCCCATTATGCGGGATGGGATGAAAACTTTGTAAGAAGATTCTCTTTTGAGTTGTGGACCATGGATACAAGGTACTTATATTTGACTTATCATTTTTTCCTTTTTCTTATCGTTAAATATATTCATCTATATATAGCTTTGTCACAAGAAGGCAATTTTTTTTACGTGTACAATTTATAAAATTTATATTTTTTAACGGCAAATTTGGACCACTAACGGACAACTAGAGTATCATCGTGTTACCAGCGGAATCATCTGATCATATCCATCTCCACTAGGCATAATGTCTATAATTAATTTAAGAGGAAACCCAATAAATATGGAAAAAACCCCTTGGAATCAAACCCAAGACTTATTGGTTTCAAAGGCTTACTTCACCCAAGACGCCATTAAGTCATAAAGCCATGAGCTATAAACTTTATACTACAATTCAATCAGGGGCGGACCTACCTTATTGGTAGGGGTAGCCCCCGCTACCTCTTGACGTTCCGGCGATAGTGTAAATTTTTTGAAAAATTTGACGTTTTTTCGATTTCGTTACCCCGTTCTTTTAAAACGTTACCTCTATGAAAGTTTTCTAGATCCACGTATTACAGTTTTGTATTTTTTATGTATAGAAAAAATATATCACTTTAAATATAATATATTTTGTTTAAAATCATCCATGGACATTAAATAATAACCCATACACCTATAAAATAACATACCCTACAGTTTTTTTTTTTACTTTTTTATAAATTACTGTTAAATCTCTTGAACTTTTTTGATGATATAATATTTGTCAAATTCTTCGTGTTTAGCACCCGTTCCATTATTTGGAAATAAAATATTTTGGGTTAAGAACGAAGGACAAAATATAATGATTGGTTGTTCATCTGCCTTGATTTTTGAAGGCTCCGGCAAATGCACGTTTCATTATGCTTTCTAGTATGCATATTCTTTTAATATTAACGAGAACTGTTTAAAAATTATAAAGTTGTAAAAAAACTAAATACATTACCTTAATTTAAAATTACGAAAAAGAAAAGCACAATATAATATATATATTGGAGAGTTCAAAATGAGAAGAAAAATTTTGTAAGAATAAAAAGAATAACTTTTAAACCAATAGAAATTCTCATTTTACTTCATTTAATATGTGTATTTAATGTTATGAAAAAAGGCATATAGGTAAATCTATAATTATTATTAATTAGCTAATTAATTAAACTTGTAACTCATTTTTTTAATATACATTTTCAAGATAAAACAATTTATGGTGAAGGACAATTTTCGACATGTGTAGGATAAATTTTAGTGTGTGTAAATGTGTAGGGTAGATTTACATGTGTGTAGGTTAAATTCCGATAACTATAAGACATATGTAGAATAAAATTTTAAAATGTGTAGGATATAATGTTTTTTTATTAATGAAAGATAACATAATTAATGAGAGGAGTTATAAATTATTTAATGTTTTACCACTATATCATTTTTCTTTTTTTCTACATAAAATTTCTTCTTGCATATTCGATCTATGAAGGCTCTAGTGTTTCCATATTGAATGTCAGTTTATCGAAATAATATAATAAATTATTATACTAAATGCAGATACTATCAAACTCTTCACAAGTACAGTGGAAACTTATGAAATAAATCCGAGTGTTGGTAAATAAGTCATTTAAATACTAGAAAATAAATATATAAACAATGATCCATGATTAAAATAAAACGGGGCCCTTTGATGAAGTTTGAGAAGGTTTGACTGGAGTAAATGATGCCAGATTTGAATTTGAATTTGTAAGTCATAATAATTTAGAATATTTCCTCTTTTGTTGCCGGTTCAAAAAAAAAATAGATAATTATAAATTTATATTACAATATACTTGTAGTTTAGTGACAAAAAAGCGTCACTGAACTAAAAAAAATATTTACAAATAGTAATTATCTTAATATTTATTTAGGAGTTTTAGTATTTTACCTTAGATTGGGTGTCATGGTCGACTGTAGGGTGCGTGACAAAAAAGCAATACTAAACTCTAAAAAATATTAAAAATTATAATTATCTTAGTAATTACTTAGGAGTTTTAGTATTTTACTCAGGTTGGATGTTATGGTTGAATATAGTGTGTGAGATGCAGATGTGGCGATTGCATGATAGCGGAAACATTTTGCCGCTTACCTCATGACCTAGTTTTGTTCACCATTCATCCATTTTCTTTTTCTTGCATTTTTATTTTCAGTGATGCCGCACAATTTTATTGGTATGCCGTTTTCATTTATATTAAATATCAAAGAATATTATGAGAGATGAGGGATGAATATTAATGTATAATATATGTTGAATGGTGAAGGTGAAAGATAGAAAACATAGTGATACGATAATACATATTCATGAAACACGATATAGTTTCTTGTTTTACCGAGTTTCGTCAATACAGAGAGTGAAGAAAGATATGAAATATATAAAATCCACGAAATACAATATAATTTCTCATTGTACCGAATAATGTGACATCTTTTCACCATTGTGACCCATTTATTATTTCGTCAAAGTTTTGTGATGAATTTAATGATGGGGCTGCCACATAAACTATTTGTTTCTCAGCATTTAAAAAACTAAAATATATATAAAAGTACTTTAAAAACTCCCATAATGGCCGATGTAACAAAAGATTAAAAAAACCTGATTTAGGGCATCCTTTTTCTTTATTTGTAGATCACATGTTATAGAAAATATATTTGAAAATTCTTGAAGGTCATCTACCGTTGCTTTTTCTCAAGCTAAATATTATATTGACTACATAAAAATCTAAATTTTAATAAAAGAATTTAAATAATATCACATGACAATACCTTCTTATTTCTCAAATGGGTTTATTTACTATATGATTAAGTATTTATCAAATTATCTTTTCATATCAAAATAATGAAATGGTAATTCGATACTTATCCTTTGATTCATTTTGTTTCTTAAGCGAACGGTTATTTTGTATTTTTAATATGTTAATATTAAATCAATTAATTAATTAATAAGATATATCAAAATCAAAAGCTTTTTAATTATTTAGGTGACACTTGTTATCGTATTATACTATGACTTATGGATAATTACTATTATAGTTTAATCTCTTTTAATTTATTATAGATAATATTCCTTACTAAATATTATTTAGTTTAATATCTTATTAATAATTATTATTTAGTTTAGTCTTTTCTAATTAATTATAGATAAGTCTCCTACTAAATATTCTTTGTTTAATCTCTTCTACTTAGCTATAAATAATTATTATTTAGTTTAAATTTAGTGTATACTTCTCATTTATAATATTATGTATTTGATTTTCTATATCATATTACAGACACCTCCTTTTTATTTGTAATATACAAATTTACTCTTGTTCTTTTTTATTATTTAATTATCTCTAATAAACTTTAAAATCAAAAATATTTTAGATAACGTCAATAACTTAAGACATAATATAATTATATGTTTCATATGCACTTTTTAATAAAATAATACCAAATAAAATTACAAATATAAAATCACTGATTTTACTAATAACAACTAAGTCTTAGTTTTTTAAATTAGATTTATTACGGATTTTTTAATATAATTTATATTTAATCACTCAAATGGCTGCTTATTTGCTTCTTGAATAACATTTTTGACCAATGTATCTTCTTTTCAATAATCATCTCCGTAATCACCACATCATCATCATCTTCTTTTCAATATGATTCCTATATATATAATTTTTTAATATATAAAATTATATTTATTCAACCCATATAATAAAAAAGATTTTTAAATATATATTCTTTTATTATTTAATATATAAAATTTATTTATTTAATCTGTGTAATACATAGAGTTATAAGCTAGTGAAAGGAATAAAAAACAATATTAATGAATAAATAATATCCACAAATAATGGCCTAATGGGTGTGACAAAAGAGGCATGGATTTGAATGACATCCATTGTTCATCATGTGAAATAGTACTTGCACTATTTGGTACAACACAATAATTGTTCATATACATGACCAGCCATATAGTACCAAATTAGCAACTTATCAATATCATTGGACCTACACTGAATATGTGTGATTTTGATTGACTCAATTAACAAGACTTTAGTATAGAACCATTTACACCTGTATAAAAATAGATATTTAATAAAAAGTAATTAAATTGTAACATTTGATCCTTGTATCAATCAATATCATTCCTTTTATTATTCAGTATCACAAATTTGTTTTTGATTATCTAGAGTTTATAAATAAAGGGTCATTTTATTTTCATACCTTTTTTACTCCATCTTTTTCTATTTCTCTCTCTATATATCTATATATATGTATGTATTTTTTTACTTCATCTTTTTCTATTTCTCTCTCTATGTATGTATGTATAGACAGAGATAGAGCTATAGAGGGGAGTAGCGTGATAATATTAACACCCCTAATAAATTGTAGTATTTAGATTTTCATAATTTTGATTTTTGTTATAAACGCTTGGACGTGTCTAAATTCAACCTATTTTCAATTAATAAAACTAAGAGTTAAAATGCCCGGATGCTCCCTGTGGTTTGGTAAAATAACACCCATAGTTCCCAATCTTTGAAAATTACAAGTATGCTCCCAGTGGTTTGCTCATTTGTTACTCGGATAGTCCCTGATATGAATGAACGTTAGTTTTCTCAGTTAAGTGGACATGAAATGACAAATTTACCTTTAATGACAAAACAAAATAAATCAATTACATATTAAATTTTATATTTATTCCCTCTACTCCTTCATATTAAATTTGATTAATCATCATTATCATCATCACCACCATCATCCAGTTATCATCATCATCTAAATTCAAAAGCCCTAGTTCCATGAATCTTCATCGAATGAAATTAATCCAACGGTGTTGCACCAACCAATCAAATAACAGCCATCCGAACATAACCAACCTCCGTCCTCTGATCTCCGAAGAAGAAACATCACCCAACGTTGTCGTCCAATTTCACAAACAACTACCACCTGACGCTTGCTTTCATGGAGTTTCCCCTCGTTAAGCTTTGATTTGGTCATGTATTGATAGATAAAAGCAAAGATTGCATTTATTTGGGTCGAGTTTAATTGGGGGTTTCATTGTTATCAGTAAGAATCGCCATAAAGTTTATTTGGGTCGAGTTTGTTTGGGGGCTTATTAGGTTCGTGTTAAAAAAATAGGTTTCGACTTATTTTGGTATGAATTAGTGGTTTGTCTGATTGGGGATTTGAGCGTGGAGAGGATTGTTGTGCGTTACAGGTTGGATCGGAGACGATGTAGTGACGATGGTTATGGTAGAGAGGATTGTTGTACGTTTGAATGGTGGTGGTTATAGTGATAATTGACAGTAGGTGGACTGGTCGTGATGTTTGGCTATTTGTGGGTTGGTTTTTAGATTTGAAGGTGAAAGGTGGGTGGTGGTGAGTGGTGTTAGGTTGTGGATGATGGTGAACGCAGTGGGGTTTGGTGGTGACGACGGTGGGTGGTGGAGGGTGATGGTGGTGGATGGAGGTTGAAGATGAAGTGTGGTGGTGGGGTTTCATAAATAAAATAATCTAAAAAGAGTGAGTCCTAACCAATTTCTATTTTATTTTTTCGTTTTTTCTCATTAAGGGTAAATTTGTCATTTCATGTCCACTTAACTGAGAAAACTAACATTCATCCACATCAGGGACTATCCGTGTAAAAAATGAGCAAACCATTGGGAGCATACCTGTAATTTCCAAAAATTGAAGATTATAAGTGTTATTTTACCAAACCACATAAAGCATCGGGCATTTTACTCTAACTAATTGCATCTTGTTCATGTAACACATGAGCCATCATTTCATAGTTTGATGAATAATAAATGACAACTAATGTGTTATTTATTGAAAATATACATTAGTTAGGGTTTTTGTTGTCAATTTAATTTCATTAATTCAGTTATTTATACACCTATATAACCATAACCGAACCATATAAACCAATTCTAACAAATAATAACCAAACCATCAGCTTCTCAATCAGTTGGTATTTTAGTTGTAGTTCGAGTATTCAATTTTCTACAATGGTGCGTTCTGAAGTATAGGTTCTTGTTGTAATAAGTTTTAATGGATGAATATATGACAAGAAACCTAATTCACTATAATACTTATGGAAGTAACATGTATAATTAAAATAACGCACACGCTTTTGGACTCAATAATGATATTGTTTGTTACTAAAATTTCTGCCTTTAAATATATATATATATATATATATATATATATATATATAAACATTTATTATCTACAAATTCTGGAGTTTTATTTCTGCCTTACAAAATCTCGGGCCAGGCCTTATCTGCTGTCATAGGACCGAAACCAGAATACAGTCCACTGACCAGGCCAACATGCTCCAATTCGGCCCAAATCACCCTTTTCGGGCCAGGCTCAATCTATTTGGGTTCATTTCATATGCATTTTCCGCATTTGTTCTATATTTTCACAATAACTTTTGATTTTCTATCTTAAATTCTTAATCCACAAAAGTAAAATGTTATTATTGTTTCAGTAACAATAAAATTAAAATAGTTTTGTAAATTTTATTCTTTTAGTTCTTTATTTTACAATAAATAGCCTAATTTATAAAATCTAGTTATTTACATAAAATAAAGATAAAAAATGTAACCGCATACGTTAAAAGTTGTGTTTGCTTGGAAAATCAAATTCATATTTTCCCGTTCCACGATATTGGTCAAACGTTAAATTTCGTATTTTATTTCTTTATATTTTTTACTGGAATCTCTATAATATTACAAGTGACAAGGGCGTTAGCCCAACTACATCTTAAGTAAAATCTATGACAACCGTATAAATAATTGTATCTTTGTTTTAACTGTGGTACGTAATTTGATCATGCGTGATTATGTGATTTGGTCATGCGTGATAGGGTTTTAGTTTTATAGCATGCGTAATTTACTCAAGTACGCTTCGCACGTTAAGCACTCTTGGACGTTAAACGGCCTATATATAGACTATGAAATATTCAAATCTGAGCACTTATCATTTATTTATATTACTTTCCTTAACAAAAATGAAATAAAATAAAATAAAATGCACATTCTTTTTTCTAAGTTTTAGTAAACGTGCCAGTAATTTTTAAATGTGAAATGGAGTTATTAACAAAATGTGGTGTGGAGATCAAGGGGTTGCTTAAATGGACTACTCAGTGTCACTTGTGTGTGTTTTGGTGTTTGTGTGTAATCTTATCAGTCATATAAAATGTTAATTATTATTACTCTTTTTAAACGATATCTAGATCAAGTGGTGGACAATTTGTATTTCTTTTGGGAGATGCAAGTTCAATTTTCATTTGGTGCAATTTCTCTTGTTAGATGTAGGTTTAACTCTCATTTGGTGCAGAGTGAGATTCTGGTGAGCAATGATAGAAGACTCCGGGAAACCTGGGTTCGATTCTTAATCCAAACAGGTTTTACCAGTAATTTCACCGTGCTGCCTACGAACGGGTGAATTACTGGGTTTTCCCGAATTAGTGAACACTTGTTACTTTCAGAGTACTTTGTTTGGTTTAATGGGTACCCCGATATTACTTAGAATTGATTATGTTGACTGTTAAAAAAAATTATTACTTATTTTATTTTATAGCAACGACACATGGCTTACGTTCCATTTCGAACCGGTTGACTCGTTTTGTAAAAAAAAAAAAAGAAAAGAAAAGGTGTAGCCGTGTAGGTTTACAACTGAAAAAAAATAATAAACACACGGTTATTCCAAGCGCGTGGCGAATGTAAATAATCAAGTTCAAAATCTTCAGTTTCTCACGCGCTGCTCGCATTTCCATTTTCCGTTAGAAACCACAACACGAAGACGACGTACGCATTCAAAACCATTGCGAAAAGTTCGTTACGATTCTACACGAATTCAACCACATCTGTTCAATAATTTCAATGATTTCTGAAAACAGAGCGAGAAATCATCTCGTTCGTAAGGTTTTCATACGATTTTTTGGTTGATTCAACCGTTTTTGATCTGAAAATCGCGATGTCGGAACGGAAAACGACGTCTAGGTCAAGAAGCAGCGGCGGAGGTGGCTCGCATACTGCTGTGGATAGTCTTTCGTCATCAGGTTCCATTCAACTCGGTCGCGTTCAGCCGCAGGCGCCGTGTCATCGTACGGTTTTCTGTAACGATTACGAATCGAACTATCTCGCCAAATATCTGGTGTGTTTGTGTCATATACTGAACGTATATCTATGTGTTTAATGGTGCAATTGATATGATATAACTGAATTGTGTAGTTTATGATATAATGTTGTTATAGAATTGGTGTTTAAATTGAATTATGAGCATGATTCATCTATAAAATGATGCTATAACTGTTTACAATGCTTCTTTACGAGTCCTTGGGAATTTGTTACAAGGTAATGATTGGGACATTGTTTATAGTAGATATCTATGTAATCAGTTGTGCTATTGATATGATATAACTGAAATCTACAGTTTACGTTATAATGTTGTAGAATTGGCACTTGAATTGAATTACGAGCATGATTCATCTTAACTGATATTATGAGTCCTTGGGATTTTTACTAATGATTGTGACATATTTTCTACTAGATATCTATGTGCTCATGAATTGTGCAATTGATATGATATAACTGAATCCTATAGTTTATGTTGTAGTGTTGTTATAGAATTGGTGCTTGATATATGAACATGATTCATTCTGTCATGTATTCACTTGATTAGCTTATGATCTTTGATAAACTGATATTGTAACCGTTTACATTGCTTGTTTATGAGTCCTTTGGAATTTGTTACCAATGATTGCGACATTATCTCTAGCTGATATATGTGTGTTCAATTGTGCAGTTGATATGATATAACTGAATCTTACAGATAATATTGTTATAGAATTAGCGCTTGAATTGTGAAAAATGACTTGTCTATACTACGTGACCTTCCTACCATCGTTTTAAGTATTCACTTGATATGCTTATGATTTTCCATAAACTGATATTATAGCTGTTCGCATTGTTTGTTTTATGAGTCCTTTGGTTACTAATGATTGTGACATTATTTCTAGTAGATATCTATGGCTCAACTGTGCAATTGATATGATATAACTGAATTCTATAGTTAATGTTATAGTGTTGTAAAATTAGTGCTTGAATTATGAGCATGATTCATCTATAATACGTGACCTTCCTACCATTCTTATAAGTATTCATTTGATTAGCTTATGATCTTCGATAAATTGATAGTATGACTGTTTACATTGTTTGTTTCTGAGTTCTTGAGAATTTGTTATTAATTAATGTTTGTGACATATTTTCTAGTAGATATTTGATATATTGTTATGCTAATTAGCATTTGATGGTGTTCATGGATTATTAAAAAATAGTTAAGTACAAATTCTATTGGATACTAATACATAGAAGATAGAACAACAGGCGTGGTCTAGTGTTGTGTATGATTGATAACTTCTTAGGTAAAATTTGTTTAGGAAAAGTAACGCTTTCTTTGAGTTATGTTGGCTTGCTTGACAGTCATGGTTTAGAGGATAAAAGTGTATTGTATTAAGTTCCATGCAAAGAAAATAGAACAACAGGTGTGGTCTAGGGTTGTGTATGATTGATAACTTCTTAGGTAAAATTTTTTAGGAAAAGTAACGCTTTCTTTGAGTTATGTTGGCTTGCTTGACAGTCATGGTTTAGAGGATAAAAGTGTATTGTTTTAAGTTCCATGCAAATATTAGTCAACCGGAATTCTGAATCTCCCTCACTGTATACCCTGAAGAGTGGAATATTCTCTTCAAACAGAAAACACGAGTCCCATATAAACACAAATTGTTCCATCTTCATGCAAATTCGTCTTTCTGTAATGCAACTGATATTACGGCGTAAGCTGTACAGTAATGGTAATTTTAATGGTGTGATCAGGGAAATTCAGTGTCAACAACGAAGTACAACCTTTTTACTTTTTTGCCGAAGGGGCTTTATGAACAGGTAAATCATACAATAATAACTTTTTCTGTACTCTTTCAAGATTTCTTTTATAATTCAATGTTATCTACTTGGCTGCTTGCATTGCATTTTCTGCAAACTTGTAATGTCTAAAAACCCGACCCCTCTTCACTCTCTATATTCATGTTGTTTATGCATATATATAAGAATGTACAGCATGTTTTAGAGAATAACAAAGGTTGATATTGGTTGAAGGTATAGTGGGTAGGGTCAACAGATATTCAACTTTTAACTTTCAACATTCAAAATGATACAAAATTGTTTATGTTCTTGTGTAAATAACTATTCTCGTTGATCTTAAAATTCAAAAGTCAAAGTTAACCCTTAATGTGGGACACATGGAGTAACACTCAGTTTGACGTCTGAAGATGGTATTCGTTAAGTTCAAACTTTTGTCAAACTCTAACTTAGTAACTTACTATTCTGAATTTAATAAAACAACACACATGGAAAAACTAATTGATCATCTATTTATCTCAACCTTGTATCTTTGTGTTGACATTTCTCATGTTAATGACTTGACAGTTCAGGCGGGTGGCTAACCTGTACTTTCTCACCATCTCATGCTTATCATTTACACCTGTCAGGTTTGATTTCTCTAGATTAAGAAATCCTTTTGTATAATTAACATATAACATATCTGATGAGTAACTGAGGAATAAAAACTTCCTCAAGCTGCAATCATTTGATGCATTTAGTAATACATGATTTCTCTAATCTGGATTACGACATGTCAAAGATATCCGCTGAATTTATCTTCTGAGAAAATAAACCTCCCCCAGATTTTAATCATGTATACACCAATACTAAGATGTTGTATACAACAGCATTATGAGGATATAAACTTAAAAGCTTTCATAGTTTAGCTCTACCCTTGTATAAATATCTATTAAATTAATCAACTTTAGACGCATCATTTTCCCAAAGTCTCTTAAGTTTGGAATGTATGTCTGCATTTGTTTATGTGTTTATGTATGCATGTAAAATGATGTTATTATTAACTCTTAACATAGTTCTTTTCATGTGCAGTCCTGTTAGTCCAATCACAAACGTAGTCCCATTAAGTATTGTGCTTTTCGTCTCTCTTGTCAAGGAGGCGTTCGAAGATTGGGTGAGCATTATTTTATCTTTTTAATTTTGCTGCTATAAATTGTGTATTCTACTTCAGGAATTATAAATATGTATTAACAGAAACGCCTTCAAAATGATATGACGATTAATAATTCTCCTGTTGACTTGCTGCGAAACCAAAGGTGGGAATCTGTACCCTGGAAGTCAGTTCAGGTTGGGGATATTATTAGAGTAAGTACCATGCATATCTTTTTTCTTTTTCATTTTATGGTTATTAAACCATTAAGAGTGACTCTATGCCTCTATGTTTGATAAATGGTTTGGAAGTCGAATTTGCGGTTTGAATCACTCATGGCTCAACATCCTCTGAGTTTATGTTCATCTTTGAATATATAATAGAAAATTCATTCACAAACATTAATTAAGTCTTGCTTCATTTACAAATCATGAGTTGATATCACTTACTAGATTACTATTGAGTTCATTGAAGACAAAGCAAATCATGATGTTCATCTGGTTGTAGGTGAAGCAAGACACGTTCTTTCCAGCAGATCTTGTATTCCTTGCAACTACAAATCCTGATGGTGTATGCTATACTGAGGTTTGTTTTTGGTTCCAGGCTTCTACATAAAAGTTTTTTGTCCTAATGCACCTCGTAAAAGTTAAACTAAATTCCTAATTGGTATGTTATTCGATATTTATAATATTGTTACATTTATTTTTGTTCTGCTTTATGGTTTACAGACTTCAAACCTGGATGGTGAAACAAATCTTAAAATCAGGAAAGCTTTGGAGAAGACATGGGACTATATAACCCCTGAGGGAGCCTCAGAATTTAAAGGTTAAATAGTAAAGAGTAAAATGCCATTTTAGTCCTTGAGGTTAGGCCAGTTCTGCGACTTTCGTCTAAAGGTTTGTTTTTTCGCATTTGGATCCAAAAAGTTTGAAATCTTGCCATTTTCATTTGGCTCGTTAACTCCATTCTATTCTCTTCGTTAAGTCAGGGGTATTTTCATACATAAAGTGAAAAAGACTGAATTGTCCTTTAAGTTAATAAAAAAGAAGGAAATTCCCCTAATTTAATGGAGAAAATGGATGGAGTTAACGAGCTGGATGAAAGTGGCAAGATTGCAAACTTTTTGGATCCAGTTATGGAAAAACAAAACTTTGGACGAAAGTCGCAAAACTGGGGAAACCTTAGGGACGAAAATGACATTTTACTCAATAGTAAAGCATGATTAATTATTATCTACAATACAATAAAAAAGTTGTTTACATCTTACATCTTTTTCATACTTGCAATTTTAGTGAGTTGATTTTTTTTTCCGTTTACCATTTGCAGGAGAAATACAGTGTGAACAACCAAATAATTCACTCTATACCTTCACTGGGAATTTGATAACTCAAAACCAAACTTTACCCCTTGGTCCAAATCAAATTCTGTTGCGAGTAAGATATGATACTTTCTTTTTTAATTTAACAATTGATTTTTGGCTTTTCATTTTTATAATTTTATAAGATAAAAGTCTTCTAGAAAGTAACTCATCACTCATTTTTATATACACGTTTTCCAGGGATGCAATCTCCGTAATACAGAGTATATCGTTGGGGCTGTAGTATTTACCGGACATGAGACTAAGGTATTTGAATGGTTATGGTACAAAAAATGAATTCTTTTTACCATTATACGTATTGGAATACAGGTAATGATGAATGCCATGAATGTCCCTTCAAAAAGGAGCACACTTGAGAAGAAACTTGACAAAGTAATAGCTACTCTTTTTGGTGTTCTTCTTACCTTGTGTCTCATTGGGGCTATAGGCAGGTACAGTACTATCATGCTCGTAATTACTTATATAGTTATATCCTTTTGGCATAGGTGTTATAAAATTTTATTTTCAATTTCTGCAGTGCCTTATTTGTGAATGAGAGGTATTACTACTTACAGCTTGCGAATAATTTGGAATCTGAACAGTTTAATCCCGGAAACAGACCTTTGGTATCTTTTCGCTTGCTGACATGGCATTTTTCTTTTTGCCATTAGTATTGGTTACTGATTCTGTTAGTTTGCTTTCAGGTCTTTGTTCTAAGCATCTTCACGCTGATTACTCTGTATTCACCAATTATTCCAATTTCTCTTTATGTTTCTATTGAGGTAGGATCATGCATTTAATAAGCTAGTTTTCTGAGTAAAATGCCATTTTTGTCCCTGAGGCTTGGCTAGTTTTGCGTCTTTCGTCCAAAGGTTTGTTTTTCTGCATCTGTATCCAAAAGGTTTGAAACTTTATATTTTTCATCCAGCTCGTTGACTTCATCTATTTTTCTCCGTTAAGTCGGGGATATTTTAGTCTTTTTATTAACTTAAAGGGCAATTCGGTCTTTTTCACCTTATGTACACACATTTAGCATAATATACAACTGTTGAAAATACTCTTTACTAATTAAAAAAGACGAAAATACCCCTGACTTAATGGAGAAAAATGGATGGAGTTAACGAGCCGGATGGAAATTGCAAGATTTCAAACCTTTTGGATCCAGATGCGGAACAACAAACCTTTGGACGAAAGTTGTAAAACTGACCAAACCTCTGGGACGAAAATGGTATCTCACTCCTTGTTTTTAATTGAACTAATTCTTGTTATGGTTTTTGTCTTTCAGATGATCAAGTTTATTCAGTCAACTAAATTTATTAATAATGACTTGCGTATGTACCTTTCTGAAACTAACACCCCTGCATTGGCACGAACATCGAATCTAAATGAAGAACTTGGGCAGGTCATCTATACATTAGTAAATCTAACAAAGTTTATTGCGGGACTGAAAAATGATATGGTTTTGTCATTTATGTTGTAGGTGGAGTACATATTTTCTGATAAAACGGGCACTTTAACTAGAAACTTAATGGAGTTTTTTAAATGTTCTATTGGTGGAGAGACATATGGAACTGGTGTTACTGAAATAGAAGTGGGAGTAGCAAACATGGAGGAGGTACATTAACTTTCTTAACTTGGATTTTTTGTAAAGAAGTGATGAAAAAAAAGTATGATCTTGTTTTGGTAAAAACTTCGCAGGTACCGAAACCGTCAACCAAAACATATGATAAGGGGTTCAATTTTGATGATGCTAGGCTTATGTCTGGTGCTTGGAGGAATGAACCTAATCCTGATACGTGCAAGGTAATTTAATTTCATAACGAAGTTCAGTTTATACCTTGTCTTTGTAGAGAGTAAAAGGCCATTGTTGTCCCTGAGGTTTGGCCAGTTTTGCAACTTTTGTCCAAAGGTTTGTTTTTTTCGCATTTGGATGCAAAAGGTTAGAAGTCTTGCCATTTTCATCCGGCTCGTTAACTCCATCCATTTTTCTTCGTTTATTCAGGGGTATGTTTCTACATAAAGTGAAAAAGGCTGAATTGCCCTTTAATTGAAGGCTTGTACATAAAGTGAAAAGGACCGAATTGCCTTTACAGTTAACAAAAAAGAAGGAAATAATCCTGACACAACAGAGAAAAATGAATGGAGTTAACGAGCCGGATGAAAATGGCAAGATTTCAAACCTTTTGGATCCAGATGCGAGAAAACAAACCTTTGGACGAAAGTCGCAAAACTGGCCAAACCTCAGGGACGAAAATGGCATTTTACTCTTTTCTAAATTTCCATTTATTAAGATCGTATTTCTTGCTTGTTTTAGGAATTTTTCAGATGCCTTGCTATATGCCATACTGTACTCCCTGAAGGTGATGAGACGCCAGATAAAATTAGATATCAAGCTGCATCGCCTGACGAGGCTGCTTTAGTTGTTGCTGCAAAAAACTTTGGATTCTTTTTCTATAGGTATTTATTGAAATAAATGTTTAAACTATTGTTCAGTGTTCATTTATGTATTATCTGCTGAAATAATGTATAAGTTCAACTATTTCAGGCGTACACCTACGATGGTATATGTTCGTGAATCACATGCTGAGAAAATGGGGAAAGTTCAAGATGTTACATATGAAATCCTTAATGTCCTTGAGTTTAATAGGTATAAGTAATGTTTAGGTCCATTTTTATACTTTTGATTGTATATACTGTGTCAATAATTGTATATTTCTCTTTTATAGTACTAGAAAACGGCAGTCTGTTGTATGTCGCTACAAAAATGGAAGACTTGTATTGTACTGCAAAGTAAGATGTAAACTGACCATAACTATTTCTGCAATTTGAACTGTAAACTGAAACTAATGCAGATTATCCGTTGATTACAGGGGGCTGATTCTGTAGTTTATGAAAGATTGGGTAGTGGGAATGATGAAATAAAGAAAATTACTAGAGTGCATATGGAACAATATGGAGAAGCAGGATTGCGAACTCTTTGTTTGGCCTATAAAGATTTAAGCCCCGACATGTATGAAAGTTGGAATGAGAAATTTATGCAGGCAAAATCTTGTTTACGAGACCGTGAGAAGAAGCTAGATGAGGTAATTATTAGTATTAATAAATAACTAGTGGGTTACCACCCGTGCTCCACAGCGGTTCGAAACATGGATATAAATTAGCAAATCGTGAGAGTTAAAGTTGTTTAATGTTTTAGTTAAGGGGCTAAACATGTCATTATTAAAGTTGAGGGGCTAAACATGTCATTATTAAAGTTGAGGGGCTAAATTTGTTTATAATTAAAGTTGAGGGGCTAAAGTTCTTTTAGTTAAGAGGCTAAACATGTCATTACCAAAGTTGAGGGGCTGAACATGTCATTATTAAAGTTGAGGGGCTAAAGTTGTTTATCGTTAAAGTTGAGGGGCTAAAGTTGTTTATCGTTAAAGTTGAGGGGCTAAAGTTGTTTTAGTTAATAGGCTAAACATGTCCTTACCAAAGTTGAGGGGCTAAAGTTGTTTATTATTAAAGTTGTGGGGCTAAAGTTGTTTATAATTAAAGTGAGGGGCTAAAGTTGTTTTAGTTAAGAGGCTAAACATGTCATTATTAATGTTGAGGAGCTAAAGTTATTTATTATTAAAGTTGAGTTAAAGTTGTTTATTATTAAAGTTGAGGAGCTAAAGTTGTTTATTATTAAAGTTGAGGGGCCAAAGTTGGTTAATGTGACAAAATAGCATATTTATAGTATATATAGTTGGATATGCTTAAAAGTTATAGTTTGGTTAGATAAGGTAGGTTTTTATCTGTTTACTTATGAATGGGTCAATACGAGTGGTGTTTTATTTCAAATTGGTCAAATGTAAAAAAACAGGCTCAAGTGGGTCGTTATGGTTGAAACTTGAAAGTTGTTATGGTTGAAACTTGAAAGTTGCCAAAAGTCTGCTTCGTATATGTTTTTTGAAATCAGATCATTACTGTAATAGTATCGTTTTCATTATCATTAACACAATTATTATTTATAGAACACTGAAAACATGTGAAACCGAAAACAGGTGGCAGAACTGATGGAGACAGATCTAAATTTGATTGGATGTACTGCTATAGAAGATAAGCTTCAAGATGGGGTACCGGCCTGCATTGAAACTCTTTTTAAGGCTGGATTAAAGATATGGGTACTTACAGGGGACAAACTGGAAACAGCGATAAATATAGCTTATGGTATGTTAATATTTATATCTCTTATGGTTTTTGATACATCATGCTATTGCAAAAATCTTATTAGTGTACGCATTTTCTTATTGTCCTAGCTTGCAAGTTGATTAATAATGACATGAAACAGTTTATTATAAGTTCAGAAACTGATGAGATCAGAGAAGTTGAAAACAGAGTAAGCAATCTTTCTTAACTATCATTCACTTCAAGGGTGTTTTGACATTGCTTTTTAAATATGATTATCTGATCATTTCATTTTACATGTGATTCCCTAATTAACCAGAAGTTTCCAAACACCGAGATAACTAATTATCTGATATAGTTGATAACTGATTATTCCATGTGACAATAACTAGTTAAATGCAATGCCAAACACCCCTAATAATATCAAAGTTTTATTATTACGTTGACTATCAAACTCAAGTCAAACCTTTTTTATCTAGGGTGACCAAGTGGAGATAGCTCAATTTATAAAAGAGACAGTTAAAACAGAGTTACAGAAGTACCAAAAAGAAGCACAAACTATCCTTAGTGGCTTGTCGGGCCAAAAGTTGGCCTTTCTTATAGACGGGAAATGCTTGATGTATGCATTAGACCCAAGTTTGAGGTCAATATTGCTTAGTTTTTGCTTGAATTGTAGCGCGGTTGTTTGCTGCCGTGTTTCTCCTTTACAAAAGGCACAGGTAATAATATTCTTGTGGCTTTATTATGACAAAAAAAATCAGTGTTAATGCATACATATTCCACCAAATTTTCAAAAGTTGATTCTTTTTAATCACACCTAGTGTTGTCTAATGAAAAAAGGCACTGGAATCTACTAAACACGATCTCTAGATGGATTGTCATATATGAGTAGATTCATAGGTTTTTTTAATCATTTTTCAACTCTACATATGACACAATCTTTAATATAGCGGCATTTTGTCATTTAACAGTTTCTGGACAACTTTTTTGTTTCTAATACAGGTATAAAAGAAACCAAATTGATTCTTGGGTGGGACCTATAAAATCGTTTTATTATTTGTGTAGACTTAATGAAAATGTTTAAATACTTGGGTGGCGTATGTATACATTGTTCCAAAATATTTATCTCTATTAGTTTTTATTATTTTTAGGTGACAAGATTGGTGAGAAAAGGGGCAAACAAGATAACACTAAGTATTGGGGATGGTGCAAATGATGTTGGAATGATTCAAGCGGCAAATATTGGTGTTGGGATAAGTGGTATGGAAGGAATGCAGGCTGTGATGGCAAGTGATTTTGCAATCGCTCAGTTTCGGTTTTTAACCGATTTACTCCTTGTGCATGGAAGATGGTCTTACCTTAGATTATGCAAGGTTTATTTTAAATTATAACCCTTAACTGTTCTGTCATTTATATTTGTTTCTTAAGAAGATTTGTTCATGTAGGTTGTTTCCTACTTCTTTTACAAGAATCTTACATTCACATTGACTCAGTTCTGGTATACTTTCCAAACGGGTTACTCGGGTCAAAGATTCTATGATGATTGGTGTCAGTCTCTGTACAATGTCATTTTCACTGCCCTGCCAGTTGTCATCGTTGGACTGCTTGACAAGGTAGTTTTATCTTTGGTTCTCTGGTGAAAATAGGTCCAGGTTGAAGCATGTCATTTTAATAATTTAAATCTTCAAATACGATGATTACAGAAACAACATCATTATATCAACAATCTAAATCCTCAAATACAATTATTTAGGAGTTTGTATGCACAAAAATAGACTTAAGGTTTTTGAACTTGTTTGACGTGTTTACCTTTTAGCTATATTCTTTTTAGAGTAAAGTACACAAATGGTCCTTGTGGTTTACCAAAATTTTGGATTTGGTCCCTAGCTTTCTACAAGTACATGGATGGTCCCTGTGGTTCACACTTGTCACGTATTTAGTCCCCAACTGACAAATCTAAAGGTTTTAGCAGGTCCAAGTTAGGGACTAAATGCATTATGAAGTGTAAATCATAGGGAAATCCATGTACTTTTGAAAAAAAAAGCTGGGGACTAAATTCGTTACAAAGTGCAAACCATAGGGACCATTCGTGTACTTTTGAAAAGCTAGGAACCAAATCCAAAATTTTGGTAAACCACAGGGACCATCCGTATACTTTAATTTTCTTTTTATTTGAACCGTTTGAGCTAAAACCCAACCCAAACCGACCCATTCATAGTCAAAGGGTTGAAATTGCCGCCTCATTTAAAATCCAATAGACACAACATGATCATCAAAATTAATGTGAAATTCTGGTATTTTAAATTTACTACAAATTCAGAGGGTTGACCAAAAATTTCAAACTGTATGTTTTAACTGTCTTTGCAGGATGTAAGTGTAGCGCTTTCAAAGAAATATCCTCAATTATACAAAGAGGGAATGCACAATACTATCTTCAACTGGAAATTGTTGGTACTTTGGCACTGTTTTCACTTTATCAATCTATAGTTGTGTACAATTTCGCGGTTGCTTCTAGTACGTCAGGCTTAACCTCATCCGGAAAAATGTTGGGCCACTGGGATGTTAGCACAATGGCATTCACATGTCTTGTGATTACAGTCAATCTGCGTCTTCTGATGATGTGTAGCACAGTTACAAGGTGGCACGTTATTAGCATTGGGGGCAGCGTGCTGTTATGGTTCTTGTTCATCTTTATATATGCTATCGTTTTTGTAAATAAGGTACGTCTCTTTTATCCATTTGGCCCTTTACTTACCCTTAGTCGGTTTCTTAGCAGCTGCAAAATAGTTATATTTATGCAAGTGGGGAATAAAATTTAGAGTAAAATAGCCATTTTCGTCCCTGAGGTTTGGCCAGTTTTGCGACTTTCGTCCAGAGATTTGTTTTTTGCATCTGGATCCAAAAGGTTTGAAGTCTTGCCAATTTCACCCGGCTCGTTAACTCCATCCATTTTTCTTTGTTAACTCAGGGGTATTTCTGTCTTTTTTTGTTAACGTAAACAGTTTTGAATACTTATACATATGCTAAATGCTTGTACATAAAGTGAAAAAGACCAAATTGCCCTTTAAGTTAACAAAAAACGCGAAAAAAACCCTGCTTTAACGAGAAAAATGGATGGAGTTAACGAGCCGGATGAAAATGGCAAGATTTCAAACCTTTTGGATCCAGATACGAAAAAACAAACTTTTAAAAGAAAGTCGCAAAACTGACCAAACCTCAGGACGAAAAATGACATTTTACTCTTTACTAAATATATTATATTCTACTTGCAAAACTTCATGTATAGTATGCATTTATTTTTTCGCGTCCAACATAAATTCGTTACCTTTTTAAATTTCTGGTATAAATTGCTGACAGTCTTTGCTATGCCTTGTTTGTCCGTCTTTCATGTTTTTAATTCAGGGGACATTTTTCACCATTTATGTGCTAATGAGCACCATCTACTTCTATCTGATGGTCATTCTTGTTCCCATTTGTGCACTCTTATGCGATTTCATATACCAAGGGTAAGCTTTACTTTTCTATAATGAGTCAAATGGGTATGTTTTGTCGACTTTTGACCAGTATGACCTGTTTGACCCGTTTTCCTGTTTGACTTTTTGTTATGACTTCAGGTTTCAGAGATGGTTATTCCCGAACGATTATCAGATTGTTCAGGAAGTCTACAGGCACGAGTCAGATGCAGTTGGTGTAGGATTGCTTGATATAGGCCACCAGCTGAGCCCAGAAGATGAAATAAGGTACGCGTTTGCTATGCTCCCAAAAGAAAATTCAAAGCACACGGGTTTTGCCTTCGACTCACCAGGATACGAGTCGTTTTTTGCTACACAACAAGGAGTGGTTGCACCCCAAAAGGCTTGGGATGTTGTTAGAAGAGCTAGCATGAAACCCAAAGACAAAAAACCTCAAAATAGCCAACACTAGTAGCTAGCTCACACACGAAAACAAAAAAAATATACTTGTAGTTTTAAAAAATCAGTTTACATTTTTGAGGAGTTTAAGGTTTCTATATTTTGAACCATGATTTTGTTTCGTCGCAGTAGAAATATAGTAATTTAATATCATTTTGGTTCGCTCATTCAGTGATCTTTATCTTGAAGTTAATCAGGGTATTTTTAGATTGTACAATATTTTTTAAAATTTGATGTGGTACTTTGGACTTGTGCAAATTCAGTCATTCATATATAACCATAAGTATCTTTATGACTTTTATGTACAACTTATTATTAGCATTTATGGTTTATACATCGACATTCACTCAATAAGTTGCCATATTCAACTCTATGTTGCTATCATTATCAATTTAGGTTGATAATGGTATAAATGTTTAATATTCATCTTTCATATTTATCATGATGTAAATTTACAATGGTCCAAATGATAGTGTTGCCATATGTTTGTTCTCAAAATGTTATTTAAGCGATATATTTTCACATTGAGTTGTTTAAATGATTGAACTTGTGGAAATTTTATCCATATTTTATTGGTCAGTGTTTACAAAAGCAATTGAAAATTTGAAATGCTTAATGTTTACACTAAGCATAGTGGTTGGTGCCCATGTGAGCGCCGTGGGGCGCCGCCAAACACTGTGCTACGGGAGCGTTAAGGGTGTGTTTGTGGTTTGGGTGTGCGGGGTGGCTCTTTTCTAACAATCACATCAAACTCACATTCTTTTTCGTTAAAAGAATAAATGTGTTTTTGGTTAAACCATTAGACCCTTTTGAGAGAAAAGTTAATAATAGCCCTTACATGACAATCACTTTTCACCTTTTAGTTTAGCCATTACACATAGTCTTATTTTAATATTTGGTCAAAATTTTTGTTTGTGTGATTTTCCCATAAATCTAGTAATAATAAATATGTCAATTTATTAGGTATACTATTTACCTGTGTTTAATTCAACACATCTGTTAGCAAGCTTAATAAAAGTGACATTCTTTAAAATCAATCACGTCCGCGCGCAAACCACAAACTTTCGTGGTTGACCCCTTACTACCACTAATACATTGTTAAGGGTAAATTGGAACTATAAATATTATCTTTGACTGGGACGCGACACTCCGATCAACCACCCTCCCCGCATGCCGGAACAAAATGGCATAGCCGAACGATGTCATCAACACATTGTTGAAGTAGATCTTGCTCTCTTACATTATGCCACCTTCCCTTGTTCTTTTGGTTTAACGCCCTCCAAACCGCCTTCTATTTAATCAACCACCTTCCAACTCCCATGCTTAACAACTCAAGTCCCTTTCAGCGTCTTTTTCATCGACTTCCAAAATGCTCCAAACTCCAACTGTTTGGATGTCTATGCTACCCTTGGCTATGACCTTATACGACATCCAAACTTCAACCCCGATCCTCACCATGTATCTTTATTAGTTACTCAAATTCCAAATCAGCTTATAAATGCTATGACTCTAAAAGCCGGCAGCTCTATCATTCTCGCCATGTCGAGTTTGTTCCCTCCCATTTTCCTTATAAAAATTCTCATTCCTTAACAATCCTCCCCTACTGCTGCTATGTTTTTTTTTTACCAATCCTCATCCTTCAAATTCCACCATACATCCTATGCAGTCATCTACAAATAAACCAAGCACTCCTTCATGCAGCGCTGCTGTCCTACCTTTGGTCTCCCCTCAACCACCCAATACCTCCTCTTAGTCACCAACCCCACCCCCACCTCCAACCTACATCCACATGTACCAACGTCCTAATTGTCAACAACCTCAAACCACAACTGCACCTATATCCCCTTCACCGGACTCTCCCTCAACCAGCAGCCCCGCTTCATCTCACCTTCCCGACCACCTTTCACCTGTCTCTTCTTCACCTGGCATCCCCTCCTCGGTCCAACCAAACTCTCCGACATCTTTTTCCACTCACTCACCTACACCCACATCATCCCCTTCTCTCACTACACACTCATATCTAGTTTTTCCTCACACCAGTTTAGCATTGCCACCAAGAACCAGGAAACAAAACACCAAATACTTTAACTCCCAATTTATCAACTGTACAACTCTCCATCCCATTCTCGTTACCTTGGACCCAACCACTCACACTCAGGCCTTTAAAAACTCCCAATGGAGACAAGCAATGGACTCTGAGTTTAATGCTTTACTACAAAATTCGATTTGGGAGCTTGTACCCCGATCAACTCAACCAGTTGGTTGTAAGTGGGTCTTTCGGGTCAAACACCACCCGAATGGTTCGGTTGATAAGCACAAAGCACAGTTAGTGGCCAAAGGTTTTCTTCAACAACATGGAAAAGACTATTTTGATACCTTTAGCCCCGTCACCAAACCGTTTACCATTTGTGACATTTTAACAATTGATCTTTCCAATAATTGGCCCCTTCACCGACTCGATATTAACAATGCCTTTCTTCAAGGCACGTTACATGAAGAAGTTTTCATGACCCAACCCACGGGTTACACACATCCTCAATTCCCAAATCACGTTTGCAAGCTCAAAATCTATGGTCTCAAACAAGCTCCTCGAGCCTGGTACCTTGAACTTACCACCTTTCTCCTTAGCTTCGGCTTTACCAACTCTCTTGCAGATCCTTCCCTTTTTTTTACCCCTTGATGCTCCGGCGGTATAGTAAATTTTAGTAAAATTTGACGTTTTTTTCGATTTCGTTACTCCTTTTTATATGACACGTTGCCCCTATAAAGATTTTCTCGATCCGTCACTGAAATAAATGTCATCATATTAAAATCAATTTTAATTAACTTCTTGATATGTCTGGATATTTTGCTTGCATGCGGGACTTTCACCATCTTTGGACACACTAGACAATAATATTCGATCCTTAATTAGACCGCATTCAAGAGGTAAGTGTGTGTATGTTTAATTTGTGTGCTTTGTGATAACTGCATGCATAACTTTTAGTTGATTGATGATTGTCTTAATAACAAAATGGAACATTACTTAACTCCTGGTTCTATCGTGAGTATATCCGGATTTTCGTTCCACCGTGTGTTACGCCAGAGAGTGTTCAGCTTTTTTGGTGGCATAACGTCTGTTAAGTGGCAGTCGGTGGTATGGTTTCCTAAGGGAACGCCCAAGCCAAACACTAAAGCCAGCGTGAGCCCAGTTAAGAAAAGAAAACATAGTCTGACCAAAATAAAACAACAAACTTTCCAATTTAAAAAGTGCGATGTGCTAACACAATATATTTGCCTTTAAAGAAACTTTAGCAGTACATAGTTTTCTTTATTGTATGATACAAAGTGGACTAAAGGTTACCCATTTTGGTTAATTCCATTGGGAAGAGGGATATATGATGTTCATTTCCATTATATAAGTAAAATATGAATTATACTATCTAATTTTTTCTTTTTTTTAATTATGTACAATTGTGTAAAATTAGATTTGCATATCATGTTAAACGAATCATTAAATGCATCTGATAGTGCTTTGATCAGTTTACTCTAATAGCAGCACTATACATGTAAGAAATTGTCAATCTCTGGTTAGAAAGTATGATTTGTGACTTGTGAGCAAGACCACATTGTTCAATACAAGTGGCCGAAATATTATGTTACTTGATATTATGGATCAAAATATACATGTTAGATGTCTACAAAATTACATTCTTACAATAATAATCGAACCTTTTTAGTAAAGCGATATAAGAATAGAGTTCGTATGGCTTCCAACCTATATAACATGCATAATCTCTTCACTTCTTTATTTTTATTTGTTCCGTTTGATATAAAACATAATCAGATATTTTATCGCTACGTAAGTTTTAAGTAAATTGGATCCAAATTACCACCTCTAATCCACTATGTTTCTTCTCTGGTGATTTTGTAGGTCCCGCATGAAGGACCTATGTGTGACCTCTTATGGTCCGACCCAGATAATAGGTGTGGGTGTGGAACTTCCCCTCGTGGGCCAAGATATCGCAAGCCAGTTTAACTATACTAATGGGCTCACGCTCATACACATTTATTAGGGATATTGAATTTAAATAATTTCTAAGTTTTACTGATTGGCCGATAGCACTCATAACTTTCGATTTGTATTACACCACTCTCAACTTTCAACTTATAGGCCGATAGCAACTCCCAAACTAACTAAACCCTAACCCAGTTAGTTTTTTGCTGATGTGACATTTGAAGTGGAGTTTTTTGATGACGTGGCAGCTGACGTGGCGTCTAACTTGGCCTTTTTTATGATGTGGCACTGGTTTGGTGACGTGGTTGCTGATGTCAGCAAACTGGGTTAGTGTTGAGTTAGTTTGAAAGTGTTATCGGCCAATAAGTTGAAACTTAGGAGTGGTGTGGTACAAATCGAAAGTCAGGAGTGCTATCGACACATTGATGAAAGTTAGGCTTATTCAAATCCAATATCCCTATTTATTATCACATTCCATACTTTTTATTGTATCATTTGCATTATGTGACTACCCTTTTTGTTAGAGGTGGCACATCGGGTTAGATGGGTATAGGGGTGTTCTTTTTAAACGAAAACCGAAAATCGAACCCGACCCGAGATGACCCGACCCGAAAAACTAGCTTACCCGATTAACCCGAACCCGCTAAACGGCTATACCCGAACCCGACTATAGTTTATTGGGTCGGTGTTTGGATTAGAAATCTATGTTTCGGGTTCACCCGAATAACCCGAGGAATTCAAACATAGAATTAAAATGTGATTTTCCAATTTATCGTTTCCTCGATTCCCCTTACTTCCTATGTAAAATTTTCTCACTTCATAACCATTTCTTATTTCATCCATATCTTCTTAAAAGTTTATAAATTAATATGTTTTGATGAGTTATGTGTATGTCAAGTATTCAACAAATCCAAATCTACATTGTATATCCTTTTTGCACCCAAATATAGCCAGACAAACCCTTCTAAACGAAAAGAATAACACCTCATTTTTAGCCGATTTTCTAACCCGAAACCCGATCTAACCCGACTCGATAAAACCCGAACCATTTAACCCGAACACCGAAGAACCCAACCTAGAAAGGGTTGTTATCGGGTTATATATTTAGCTTTGAAAACCCGAAAACCCGAACCGATTAAAAAACCGAAAAACCCCTAGACAGGTAGGTAGTTGGTCAATGTGTTAGGTTGGAACCGATCATTTTTAGTAGGTTGTCTCAACGGCCGGGTTAACACGCACAACACTTCGACTTCGTTGATACGTAAACAAGTCAAAATTGTTTTAGATCAAAACTGGTTGTTGTTTAGAACGTGTCAAAACTTGCCGGCTGGATTGGGTTGAAGTGAGGTGGAAATATGGCTGCGATTCGTGAAATTGGGGAAAACATGGAGCAAAACTTTCTTCAATTCGATCCAGCACCGAAGCAGATCGATCGAGCTTGATGCCACCCGCAAGACTCCAGATTATTTTTCTATAAATATAATTAAATTAATTGGTGCAATATGAAATTTGTAATTCTATTCACTTGTAGAACAAGTGATGGAAGGTTGTTAAAGATTTTTTTTTTGTTTGTTTTATGTTTTGGTGTATATGATGGTCAGGGGACGGACCTACCTTAATAGAAGGGTAGTCTCTGCTACCCATTGGTTCTTCGGCGGTAGTGTAAATTTTGGAAAAATTTGACGTTTTTTCGATTTCGTTACTCTTTTTTATAAAACGTTACCCCTATGAAAATTTTCTAGATCCGCCACTGATGATAGTATATTGTTTTCCTTTTTCGTCTATAAAGGCATGATTCTTTTTTTTTTTGGCTTTTTTTTGAATGGTTTTTGTGGTTTATATGAGAAAGTGAAAGCTTTCTTTTCCTGGGTATCGGGCTTTTTAGTTGGCAAATTTAAAAGGTTTCAATCTAATGTCAAAGATGCTAGCTTTTTGATTGATCTACTGTCAAGTTTAGGTTTCATTTTTATTTAAGTTTACTTAAATTGGATAAAGGTCGCCATTTTTTCCCAATTAATTGGGGGATTTAGAGTTGATTTAATATTCATTACTTTAAATACTACATTCTTTTACGAATTTATAGAATTACAAAATAAGAATTTATAGTATTACAAAATATAGCAACTTAAAATTCTCTTTTGAATTCAAGATTTTTCGGATTAATTGAAGAATGAAATAAAAAATGAAATTGGATTTCGAATAATCAACTTAAGATTCTCTTTTGAATTCAACAATCTTTCTCTAGAAGGATGTGAAAGAATTAACTAACACTATTGTCGTGACCACCCTACCATAGAGCCATTGCACATGTTTTTATCGTTCATTTGTCACCAATGAAGTTGCCGCCACTACCACTACATATATACTTTTTAATGAGTTAACAAACCAAACACGATTATTTTGTTAACCAAACAGATATAAGTTCCAATTTCTTTGACAAGTACCATTTTCCAAGTGCCAATTGTAATTTGATTTTTTGAATTATAATGTTAATGTGTGAAGACCATTATGTGATTATGTTTTACACTAAGATCGCTCAAGTAACCAAACTTATGAATTTACAGAATATTTAGTGTTATTTAGTTTTTTTTTTTTTTATAGTTTGAAAGTTTAAGTAAATTTTTATGTCATTTTACAAACTCTAGTCATGATAAAGTTAATTAGTTGAAGGCCTCATGTTGTGGTCTGGAAACTCATGTTGTTTTATCGTGTCGTCATGGTGTTCCTCCACAACAACTCCAAATTCTTTTTGTATTTGCTTGATGAGCGAGACAACCATCCTCTTCACAAGCTGACATGGCTCCCCCAAAAATTACAATAAAAAATCATTTAATTTAATTGCACTTAAAATCAAAAAATCTTTGACTAAAATACGAAAGTAGTCAAAACAGCGACGTGAGTAGTCAAAACTGAAAAACCAGCTCATCACTGTCATCTGTCTCCTCCCCAATCCCAACAACAACAAAATAACACCATCTCACCTGCAACTAACCCTAACCCTACCTAGCCACAACTACCATGACACCACTCTCTCCTCCTCCTCCTCCTCCTCACCACCACCATCGCCATGGAAGACGACATGCGCTGCCTCCAAGGCCTCAAATCCTCACTCACCGACTCACAAAATAGACTCTCCTCATGGTCCTTCACCAACAACAACTCCGTCACCTCCTTATGCAAGCTCGTCGGTGTCTCCTGCTGGAACGAGAAGGAGAATCGTCTTATATCCATTCAGCTGCCGGAATTCGAACTCGCCGGTACGTTACCTGACTCGCTACAGTACTGCCGCTCGTTACAATCACTAGATCTGTCCAAAAACCAGATCTCTGGATCCATTCCGCCACAAATCTGCACGTGGTTGCCGTACTTAGTAACCCTAGATCTGTCCGGAAACTCGTTAACCGGTAACATTCCGCCGGAGATTCAAAACTGTAAGTTTTTAAACAATTTGATTCTATCGGATAATAGCTTTTCCGGTACGATTCCGTACCAGATCGGACAACTTGATCGGTTGAAGAAGCTGGATGTTTCGAACAATGAGTTATCCGGTTCGATTCCTGACGATTTGAACCGGTTTGATTCCGATTCGTTTGTTGGAAACGATAAGTTGTGTGGACCGCCGGTTGATTCAAAGTGTGGACGGTTGAATAATAAGAACCTAGCGATTATTATAGCTGCAGGTGTGTTAGGTGCTGCTGCTTCGTTGTTGCTAGGGTTTGGGATCTGGTGGTGGTTTTTTATTCGAGTTGATAGGAGGAAGGGTAAGGGTTATGGCGGTGAAGGTGAAGGTGGCGGTGAGGGTGATCGTAGTAATTGGGTGGATCGGTTGAGAGCGTATCGGCTTGTGCAGGTATCGTTGTTTCAGAAACCGATTGTTAAGATTAAGTTGAATGATATATTAGGTGCTACTAATAATTTTAGTAGTAGTAATATCGAGATTACTACTAGGACAGGGGTTTGTTATAGAGCTATGTTGCAGGATGGTTCTATGCTTGCGATTAAGCGGTTAAGTGCTTGTAAGATTAATGAGAAACAGTTTCGGTCTGAGATAAATAGGTTAGGGCAGCTTCGGCACCCGAATTTAGTCCCCTTGTTAGGGTTTTGTGTTGTTGAAGATGAGAAGTTGTTGGTGTATAAACATATGCCGAACGGGAGCTTGAATTCGCTTCTACATGGTAATGCTGGTAATGTCGATATGGACTGGCCGCTTCGGCTTAAAATTGGTATTGGTGCAGCAAGCGGGTTAGCATGGTTGCACCATGTTTGTGAACCGCCATATCTTCATCAAAACATAAGCTCAAACGTGGTTCTTGTTGATGATGATTTTGAGGCGCGGGTAATTGATTTTGGAATAGCTCGGCTTGTGGGCACTCGTGATTCGAACAATAGTTCGTTTGAAAACGGTAACTTGGGTGAGTTTGGTTATGTGGCTCCTGAGTATTCGAGCACGATGGTTGCTTCGATGAAAGGGGATGTTTACGGTTTTGGGGTTGTTCTTTTGGAAATCGCAACCGGTCAGAAGCCACTTGAAGTGAACAACGGAGAGGAAGGAGGGTATAAAGGTCATTTGGTCGAATGGGTTAACCGGCTTGTCGCTTCAGGAAGAAGTAAAGATGCTATTGACAAATCCTTAAGAGGAAAAGGACACGATGATGAAATCTTGCAGTTTTTACGGATTGCTTCTAGCTGTGTGGTTTCGAGGCCTAAAGAGCGACCTTCTATGTATAACGTTTACCAATCTTTGAAAAGTTTGGCGGGTGCACATGGGTTTTCAGAACAATTTGACGATATTCCTGCGAAATACGCCAAACAAGATCAGCATCATCACAGAGATTAAGATTTCGAGAAGGTATATTCTGCTTTATTAACTTGAAGATTTATGTATTATGTGTTGTGGTGCTAATGTTCTTGATGATGATTGTGTATTGTTCTCTCATTGTTTGTAGCATGATCTAGTTTAGAGAACTATCATACTGAAAGCTTATATTGGTATCAATTTCATTGAATTGCTTCTTTTGTAATAATTGTTTTTTTTTTTCATTTGTTTTGCCATATGTTAATCCAATTATTAAAAATGTGGAATCCTTATCTGATTGGATTGGGATAATATGTGGTTTCATATCCTAAACAAAGGCATATGGATGTCTAGAGCTGACAAAATAAGTGGGCCGGACATGTTGGATAACTGTTTGAAACATGGTCGGGTTATAGAGCATATAAGTTTAATACAGATCAAAACGGCTGGCGTGACTCAAAATGTATCCTATGCAGATAATGCGGTAAAATATCGTATATCGGCAATGACCAATATTTGAGATATAGGTTATCTAGGTGAGATATGAGGTATCAGTGGGAGTGGGATATCGGTCATTTTAATATCATGCAGAATTTATATGTATAGCAATTTAACACTAACAATTCAGTGATATATCGGTCAATATCGCCGATTATATTGGTACCAATATCTGACATGGTTTATATCGGTTAATATCGCCAATAATAACGGTACCAATATTTGACACTGATATTTGACTCTAGTAACCGAAATGTATCTTTATTCTCCTTTGAATTGTATTAGTAGTTTATGTATTATATATGATTACGAAAACTGCATTATTATGCCACTAATCTGTTTTTTTGGAATAAAATGATTAAGATGATGTAGAAGTTCTAATAGCATTGTATAAGAATCTTGTCCAAAGTCATCCCTTCCCTTCATTTGGAATCAGATATTAGGTGGTTACATAGTTTTTCAAAAGACCCAAAAAAGAAAACAATATCCAAAAAGGTCAAAAGTCTGTTGTCCAGATTTAGTGTACAGTTCAAAAGTAGTTTATTTAAATCATTTGAATAAAGTGCTGTTTACACACTTCATAGTTCATATGTATTATGGTGTTCACAGTGCTGATTTTGACTAAATTTCCGCTAACTAAGGTTTTGAGAAATGACAATCTAAACTGGCCGGGTTGAGTGGGTCGACCAGACCTGTCGGTTTTACTGGTTTGGTTAAGGTGATTTTAACCAATTTGTATTGTTTTAAAGTCACTAGTCTGTATTAAAATTTAAATTGATAAGGATGTTTCAAGATTACGATACATATATGTTACTAAAAAAACGAAAAAAATACATGTAAATTTTAAAAGGTCCAAAAAACGAAAAAAAATAATACATTCTGATATTCAAAAGGTTAACCAGCCGGTTGGGTTTACACGACTGATTCCAAATCTCAAACTAGCCAAACCAGCTGACTTGCTTTGGTTTTGAAAGGTTCTATCGGTTTTAGTAGTTTTCGAAAATTACTTGGTTTTCTAATAATAATAGTATCTAATAATATCTTTTATATATAAGTATTATTATATATATTTATAAAGTTTAAATGAGCCTAAATTTTGCCTTATTTCTACACAAAATCATATTTAGTTTTACCTGTATTCAAGTCGATATCAAACATTTATCTCATGGAAGAAATACTAGCAAATAATTGATGATGACCAAAACTCTCCTTTCACTTTTTTATGTGACCAAAATGAGTGCTATTTCTGAACAAGAGCTTTATTTCTGAAAAAAGAAAATATCCTCTAAACAAAAGGAAAGAAGAAAAGGTCTTTAACTTTTCAATTTTCATGCTTCAATCAATTAACCTTTTATACCATCTTCCAAGCAAATGATAACCTCCACATAATAGTTTCCACCTTTTCAATTTCTTTCATATAATAAAGTTCCTAGCCCAATACCCATGTGGATTTCAGTTTATATTACTCAAAATTACTTCAAACATGACATTTGATTATAGTCACAAAGAAGAGATCTCCATGTGAGAAGTTTATGCAAATAATGAGAAACATCCTTAAGATCTCATCATTTCTCCTACCAGGAACTGATGTTAGATCAAGTAGTTCTCGTTCCCTGCCACATAGTCATCACCCGACAATACTTGGACGGTTTAGATGGCGGAGGAAGCTTACCTTTCATATAGATTGAGGGAAATTGTAACAACACAGCGTAACGGACCATGATATTGTCCGCTTTGGTAGCCAGCACGCCCTCAGCGCCTGCCCCTTACGGTTTTAAAACGCGTCATGAAGCCTTCCTTATAAGGGGCTTGATACCTTCACCATCATGACGCGTTTTAAAACCATGAGGGGCAAGCGCTGAGGACGTGCTGGCTACCAAAGCGGACAATTCATGGTGCGGTTACGCTGGGCTGTTACAGAAATGATCACCATGATACTAGGAGAGCACACAAAACGCAAACGGTCAAGTCACAAACTTAAATCAGTTTGTCTAGTGTAAATGTCATCTATACTATGACTTGAAAAAACAACCATGGGTAAAGTCACAAACTTAAATCAGCAGTTTTCACGTTGAAAACAAAAGGAAGATCCAAATAAAGAATTAACTGCTTGTTAGCATAATCACAAGGAATTCAAGATAATTGATATTATTTAGGTTATCATTTTAACGATTCTCTATAATTGGTTGGATGCCAAATGACAATTTTTAAAGGTTCTTACAGTTTGTATATTAAATATGGTTTGCATCTGATCCTACGGTACCCAAATCGTAAGGTTTCTACTCATGAAAGATGCCATTTAAATGCTTAATTTTCACATTTCCAAGACATATTAAAGAATCAAATGCAACTGGCTTCAAATTAAGCATCCATCTCGGTTCCTGTTCTATTGGGCTTACCCATATTTTTATGGGCTGTTTTGTACCCCATTTAAAATTTAAACATCCATCTACTAGCAAATAGTTTAGCCGGGTCGGGTCGAGGCCATATTCTAAGTGGTGGACTCGTGGTGTTGGGCTATAAGCTATGAAAGGAAGGCCTAAATTTCTGTGGGGCTGGAAGTGAGGCCCAGTATGATGAATAAGCATAAACATGCTCTCCGTGTAACATCATGAATAAACGTTTTATTCCGCTCCTTATATTGTCCAACAACACATAGTCAATAGAGGTCATCTTAGTTCCATCCATGGTATCATCCGGATAAAACTATTCATATATTATATATTATAATTATATATATATATATTATATATAATATATATATATATGGTGAGGTTATTGTAAGAAAATTTAAAAGTGTGAGAAAGATAAGAAATAATCTAAATTATTAGATATTTAATCTAATGGTTGAGATCCTAGTGGCAATTCTGTAAATAATGTTGACTATTAAACTAACTAATTTTCTAGATCAATGGTATAAAGGTAAATTTAATATTTTTAAATTAAGAAACTAACATTAATACACATGCAAAGTTCCCCATTCTTTTTAAACATCAATAACTTTTTATATGTAACTCTTTTTTTTTTAAATTACACTATAATAACGAGTGTTTTTATCTTTAATACGAGTACCATATTAATATACTTATGTAGAGTTATTTCTGTTTTTATATATTTAGGGTGTTATTTCTGTTTTGATTCCGATTAAAGTGTTGACTGGTGTTATATTAGGGTGTTATTTCTGTTATATTCAATGTTAGGGTGTTCTTTATAAGATGTGTGCCTTCAATATAACTGTTGTGGTGTTTTTATGAGTTATGGTGTTATTTTTTGTTATATTTCTGTTCTTTATAAAATGTATGCCTTCAATATACATGCTGTGTTGTTTTTATGAGTTAGGGTGTTTTATGAGTTATATTTCTGTTCTTTATAAGATGTATGTCTTCACTAAACACGCTTTGGTGTTTTTATAAGTTAGGGTGTTATTTCAAATTCGAAAATCCCTACAATAACTGCCAAAAATCGGTTGCATATATTCATTCCATAATTAGATTTTATTAGTTAAATTACACTTATACCCTTAAACTACTAAAATAAAAAGGGACACATGTCACCTCCATATCTTTCTTATCCTTCTCACACTTTTAAATTTTCTCACATGAACCTCTACCTATATATATATTCATTTCTTTCGTATATTTGATAGAATTGTGTCGATACGTTCTCATCATATTTCGAGATACTTACACCATGTAAGAAAATTTCGACCCGATGAAGTTATTAAACTCGATGTGTAAGATATATAACGTTGCCTAGACCCTTGATAACTACCTTATGTTATATGGTGACATTAACTGAACTATTATAAGAGTTTTTTTTTCTGAATATTATAACTCAAGCCTTTTATAGTTTGCACTATGCTCACTTAAAGAAAGGCCCACTAAATTAAATTGAAAAAGGTGGGCCTAATTACGACAGAAATTCAAAGCCCCATAAATGTTGATATTTATGCATTAGGCCCACTTAATAGCAAAATCTATTTGTTGAAATTGATGAAAACTAGTCTTTTAGCATACTATTAAAATTGAGATGTCACATTATGTCTTAATATTGTTGTTATGCACATACACTTCCAAATATGAATATCTGTTAAATATATTTTTCGGATATTATATGTATCTTTTAAAGTTAAAAGTTAAGGGGAGTTCTGGACTTCTTATAAAACTTGTATCTAATTCTTACGTTTTAATATAACATATAACTATGCAGTGGCGGATCTAGAAAACTTTCATAGGGGTAGCGTTTTAAAGAAATGGGTAACGAAATCGAAAAAAACGTCAATTTTTTTCAAAATTTACACTACCGCTGGAGCGCTAACGGGTAGCGGATGCTACCCCTTATAATAAGGTACATCCGCCCCTGTAACCATGTTGATTGTTTTGACATATGCAAATTGATTACGTACTTTTAATTTATTGGTAATTATTACTGATAAACGTTGATTATGTTGTCACAATATCTGTTTAGTTGTATGCAAAGATTGGCCCAACATGTTGAAATCCGTAAATCAAAGTAAAATATATACGATATGGTTCTTTGTTTGCGGCCTGAAAAAACTATGGTTACGGTCTTGTTCAGTTTGGTACTCATTTGGTCTAGTGTGATCAAAAACATGTTTCCCTTTTCTTTCGTTATAATGAAACGACATTAACCAATAAGACACTAACCACCTAAAATTTTGAGTTCGAGTTGTGGTTAAGTTTAGAACTAGATTGATTCCAAACCAACATCAAATCAGTACTAAATAATAACAACTTTTAATTCAGTTTACCGTTTTTTATTCGATTTTGAACTGTTACAAAACCCTTATACTGTTATTACGTAAGCAAATTCAACTAATATCTTCTACGGTAAATCAGCATTTACCTTTTTTATTTGGTTTTGAACCGTTACACGGCCCTTGTTTTGTTATCACATAATTAAATTCAACTAATATCTTCTAAAGTAATTTTAGTTATGATTAATAATAATAATAAGATTTTAATTATTTAAAAAATACAGATATTTAAAGTTAATGTTAAAGGAAAGCAGTAGTTATACACGTTCTCTCACCCACTAGATTCTCACGCGAGTTGACCGTCACCTAATTTCTTGAAGTTCTTACGTCACCCGCACCTATGACTAGTAAATTTCCTCGTGTGATGCGGTGGGTAGAAATGTAAAATAACTCGAATTTGTACTGTAAAGACTAGAATCGTTTCTGAACAAAAGTTACGTCAAAACATAGATAAATGAATATGTACATAAAATAAGCATGGAAACGTATTATATATGACCCAACTTATTTGTAAAGTAAGTTTACGTCGAACACCAACTTCAACTTATACCGACAAGTACATAAAAATAAGTAAAAATATTATGTTTTTTAAGTTAAAAATGGTACCGCGCGTTGCGGTGGCGCCGAATCGTAATGCAAGTCGAATTTATAAAGTCTAATGAAAACATATTATATTTGACCCGACTTGTTGTAAAACAAAATTTATGCCAAAACGTAGATAAACTGAAAACGTAAAAAAGAGAACAAATAAAAACATATTATATCTTAGCCTACCCATTTTCAAAGAAACGTAATCAACTTAAATTTATAGCAACACGTACATAAATATAAGCATGCAAAAAATATCATAAAGTTTTAGAAAGTTGAATGATTGTTAGTGCTAATACTGAATGTTGAATTTGGTAAAAACTAAAATAAATAATAACTTACTAAAGGAGAAAAAAAAATTGAACAATGGTCAGTTACCATACATCAACCTAACACTGGTCATACAACCAGTATTTGTAGTTATATAGAATAGAATGTTTTTGTGTAATTTAATGTTTCAGCATAACAATTGTTTAGTTTCCCATGTCCTAGGTATATTTTGGAATAATATATACTTATGAATAAACAAGTTTTAAATTTTAATCACTAATTTTAGTTTAAAGTGTAGAAGACATATGAAGAACCCATATGGTTTTGTTAATGCTTGTTTTGTGGACGAACATACAGGTCTTGTTTTGCCTAAGAGCGGTCGCTGCAACAATGCTTTCGTTATTAACCGATTACCACATTTGTTCATGGTGCCCGATTGCGAATGATCCAAGAAACATTTAACATAACAAGACATGTCGGTTGGTCCATGAGCAGGGGCGGACCTACCTTATTGGTAGGGGTAGCCTCTGCTACCTTTGGCGCTCCGACGGTAGTGTAAATTTTTGAAAAATTTGACATTTTTTTATTTCTTTACCCCTTTTCTATAGAACGTTACCCGTACGAAGATTTTCTGGATCCGCCATTGTCCATGAGGGTCTCCGCGGTCATTTTCGATCATATCCAACTAATTGTCACCATTAATCACAAGACTATGGCATGTCCCTTAGGTAAAGCATAAAACTTGCATATGTTGGGCATTAATGCAAGAACGAATGTAACTTTCATTCTTTCCTAGTTGACCCCATATGAAAACCTCAATTTATCCATTTGAAACTTGAAGTTCGACACTTATTTTTTTATTAAATGTAACACGTCTATATTATCACAACTAATATATTCAATAAGTAGTTTACTTGATTAACTTTTCATGGTTAAAATATTAGATATAAAATTTATATATGTAATTTTCATAGTTTTTTATTTGAAAACAATTAGTACTAATATTATATTATATATATAATATATATTATATAAAAATAGATTACCAACTTTTGTGAATTTTTTGTCTGTTGTTACGATAACGACACTCGCTATTGCAATTGAAAGTGAAAAGCCAAAATATAAAACCATGATATGCCCAAAATGATATCTACACGTTTTTTATATCGATAAAAAATCATAAAAACGAATATTAGTGCCTGTTTTGATAATATTACCGATACCAGTACCGCGTTCGGTACAGTACCGACACTCGCTAGAACTTACAATACAAAAAAAACTTTATTATGAATACAACTTCATTTTCAACAAAAAAAATATCACAGAATATTGGGAGAGAGAAAATTAACCCAATAGCATATTCAATTTTTTTTAAAGTTTATGAACACAAGTTATCAGAGAAAAAACATGTATATATATATATATGGTATAAGAGTCCACACTGATCATTTCATGAAAAAAAAACTACAGGCATGAAAAAAATGGAATATTGGATTTAAGTAACATCCACTTTCACTAATTGGTCGATAGCACTCTTAATTTTCGATTTGTACCACACTGCTCCCAACTTTTAACTTATTGGCCGATAACACTCACAAACTAACTCAGTTTGCTTACATAAACTACCACGTCACCAAACCAGTGTCACGCCAGCTGCCACATTATCAAAAAAAGCCAAGTCAGCTACCATGTCATTAACAAAACCAAGTCAGATGTCACGTCACCACACAAGTGCCATATCTGCAAAAACAAAACACTCGCAGAATCCAAATTTAAACAAATATCAGAAGCTTATCCGGGATGTATGATGAATTGTCTGATGCTTTTACTGGTGTAGTGAAACCGGGTTCGGGTTTTCGGGTTGATCCGCGTGATGTGGAGGAGATGTTTTTGTGATGAGAAGAGTGTGAGGAAAGCAGACTGTGGAGAATAAGTTGAGTTGTAGTTTGGAGGAGTTGTATAAAGGTTCTAAAAGGAAAATGCAGATTTCTAGAGTTGTTCTTGATCATTCCGGGTATGGCGTTTTTCGATCTGTTTTTGTTGTCGGTTTTGAGACTGTGAGAACTGTATAATACACTTGTATCTTTTGTTTTAAGTGTGATATGGAAGTCGTTACAAGTAGGGGGTTTTCTTCGGGTTTTTTTGGGTTTTTGGCTGTGAAAAAGTGATCTGAAAACTAACCCATTTAAAGTTTGGGTTTGGGTTAGTTCGGATCGGGTGGTTGGATTTTCGGGTTTGGATGTAAAATAAAAAAATAACGTTTTTCTTTTCACAAAATATCATCAAATATATGATGTTGCTAAAAAATATCATCATAATTCAATCATTTTTTAACAATATGGTGTGATAATGTTGAAAAGTCTTAAACTTAATGTTTCAGATACAAAACATTCCAGATCAAATCACATCTATTAAAAAAACAAGACGATAAATGTTCGGGTTTTGAGTTTCGGGTTTTTGGTTGGGAAAAAGTGACCTGATAACCGACTCATTTAAGTTTCGGGTTGGTCGGGTTTGGATTTTCCGGGATTCTCTAATTCGGGGTTTGGGTGGCTTCAAATTTGGGTCAGGTTTTGGATTTTGGATAAAAAGGACAGCCTTAGTTACGAGTTATAACTATCTTCCCACTCTCTCGTAAGGCGGTTACATAATTGCCATTCCGGCTATCTCACTAAATCAATCTTGAATTTAGGATTTATTGTTGAGGAATTTTTCATGACCTAGTGAGAACTATGAGAACAGCATAATAATGTATTTGTACGTAATGCATAAAAGATAATCAAAGGTAGTGGGAGATAAATACCCCTCTTGTTGATGAATTGTTGAGTTTGTGTTTTTGTTTAATTGGGGCACGTTATTTTTAGAATCAATAATGTTATGTTGAAAACTACGAGAATTGCATAAAACATTTGTATGTGTTGTATTAGGACCACGTGTAGCAGCACCGGCAGAGCTTGAATGAAAACTTTGTGGGGGCTGGACTCCCAAAATCCAAATCAGTGAGCGCCAGACTCTTAAAAATCCAATATTTTTACATTAAAAAAAATGAAAATTTTCGGTAAAATTAACACTACAAGTAAAAAAACAGTGTGTAGTAGTGATTTTAACCACCATCTTTCACTCTCATTAGTGGCCCCCACTATCTTTCACTCCCGTTAGTGGGCTTACGAGCTCACCTTTGGCGCCCCGTTTCAATGATGTGTAGTGGTGTTTGAAGCGTTAAAGCGGGTGATGTGGCAGCCCTTTAACGCTGGGTAGACAGTTGTGCACGAAGCGTACAAATGTTTTATGTGGTTTTGTTCTCAATATAATATTGATTCTGAACTTTAGCAAATTGAAAAACTATGTTTTATCCTTTTGGATTGATGATATACTAGTTGCAATTACAGCAAACCAGTAACACTAGAAGAAATTCTACCAATACAAATCAAACCAGGCTGGAAAAAAGGAACAAAAATCACCTTCCCAGAAAAGGGAAACCAAGAACCCGGTGCAGCCCCGGGTGATCTAATCTTCGTCGTAGACGAAAAGCCACACAGCACGTTCAAACGGGACGGTAACGATTTAATATTCACAAAAAGAATCACCCTGCTCGAAGCGCTCACCGGAAAAAACCATAAAAGTGACAACATTAGATGGTAGAAACCTCGTGATCCCGATAACTGATGTCATCAAAACGGGCCACGAGGAAGTGGTTCCGAATGAAGGAATGCCGATTTCTAAAGAACCCGGGAAAAAAAGGTAACTTGTGGATCAAGATTGATATTAAGTTTCCATCGAGGTTATCCAGCGAACAAAAATCCGATCTTAAACAGATTTTGGGTGGTGGTGGTGGTCGCTGCAGAGTTGATGACTAGTTTGGTGAATACTAATTGCCATTTTTAATAACTGAAATTGTACACTGACTGTTGACAATGAAATTGTGTGTATTGTGAGAGAAGATTTGTGCATAGTAAATAAATATGTGTTTTTGAACTTATGGTATTATATTATTCTCGACACGCGATTTATAGAATACATGGACTCGTGACATAAGACATAACGAACATACTTGCGACATATACTTTATTTAAAGTGCAATCGTGTTGTGTTGTGTAACTAGCTTATAACTGGTTCTTTAAAACCTGTGTTTCTCAATCAACCTATGAAGCTCATCCTTCTTCACCCCGACAATCCTATCGCGTTCTTTTCCTTTTTTGAGCAATACGAACGTTGGCATCGCTTGCACGTCAAAATCCTTAGCCACATCCTGTTGCGTATTATGCAACATTAGAAGAAAAATAAAAATAAAAATCCGAATATATGAATAGGCTTTGGTCACTTTGTTATAGACATTAGATATAAAGTAGTTAAACGTTAGAACTTGTGTTATTTGCGTCGTCAGAGACCTGTTAAACCCCCTAAGACACGATTTGCCAGCCCTATAACAGTATCAAAGTGGCCCAGTAAGTGGTAGTTGTGGGTTCAAGTCTCATCGGACGGAATGCGTAATATGCGCGTTTGTCGTTCAAGAAAGAAGTTTTTGACATGAGCCCCTTACCCAACCAGATAAAGAACACTTACAGGTAACTCATCGATATCAATCTTGATGAAGTCAACGTCTGTAAACTCAACGGCCAAGTCATGAACCGCTGGTTCGATGAATTTACAAGGTCCACACCAAGCTGCCGAGAAGTCAATCACCATCTATGCATTCAGAAAGTATGTAAAAGAGTTAGCAAAACCGAAAATATTAGGAGATTGTTAGAACTGGTTTTCTCGTTTGCATGACTAAAACGACGTGGTATACGACTAATACTAGCATCAAATAACATGATGTATACGATGGCGTTTGAACGTGATTTTGTTTAGGTATCGTTTCTTACGAGTTTGTTGGATGTTTTGGAGTTCTGAAACTGCGTGTTCCACTTATCTAATGAATGAACTGAAAGGACTTCTCCATGATCTGATGAACTTTGCTGTGTTGAAACTTGGGCTCCCATCTTTCTAATGTATAAACTTTTAATTGCTCTAGACTTGTTATAAATCTATACATACAGATGGATATATATAGTGACAGAAACCGGATTTCGGCAGTGGGAAAACAGCTTTTAGATCGATGTTGACATGGTATAGGATTCTTGTTCCAATGAGTTTCAACCATCGGTTTTATTACTAGTGAAAAGCATTATACAATTCTATTGTGGTTAGTGAAGATTCAACTTAGTAACACACGAGTAATATTTTTTGTATCAACTCGAATAAGATTTCGTTTTGCATATGATACATGATTATATCGTCTACTTCAAACATTATTCGTATCGACTCGAATAAGATTTTTTAAGCCATATATTCTCCCAAAAGATAAAAATACATAATCCTTTCCTTTTCAGGCACCAAATTCTTCACAACATTCTAATAATCAATCACTCTTATTGTCAGAATATGTACTATATGATGTTTTTGGACCAGCAACATCGGATTCTTTTCATAACCTTTTAAAATCCAAAATCCTAAGTATAATTAAAAATTTGGGTTTGAGACCATATATCTCAAGTTCGAATCAAACCTCAACCAGGTTTTATCGCAGTCAGCCTTAAGACGGTGGGTTTCCTCATAAACTGGAGATGGTGGGCTTGAGCTGTCTATGCTCACAGACGTATGAAGTCGCTTTTTGCCATCGATTTTCCCCACTTAGCCAGGCTTTTATTTCATTGTTCCAAATAGGTTTCTCTTAAGAAAACAATTTAAAACCGCTTTTTTTACTTGACTACGATTTAAAAAAAAAACATTTTAACAATGTTTTTCAAAATTAAAAAAAAAAGGGTCTATAATAATTAACTCCATGTAAAACGACAGAAAATTTTCACCAATTACCGAACATGATTTAGCAACCAAAAAAACCATATAGCCAGACCTAAACAACCATCAATAATCAAGACATTGCAACTTCACCTCCGGAAGCATGGTGGTGGTTGTATCCATTACTGCCGCCGCCGCGATTACCCCTGCCGCCTCGTCCTCTGCCGCCATAATAGTTGTTCCTTGGGTAATAATTTCCTGGTTGTTCAAAGTATTGGTCACGTCTGTTTTGGTAGGGGCCTGCTCTGCCGCCACTTCGACCACCACGCCCGTTCCCGTAACCTCTACCACCACCACGACCAACACCACCGCCGCTACAGCCGTTGTCTCTTTGGTTGTAGGATCTTCTAGGTACATACTGTTCTTTGTACTCTGTACCACCTGCAGGTGTTTCAACCTGCTCCACATGAACTTCGCTTTCGGTTAAGTTTTCAGCTTCTTGTTCATGCTACAAAAATATAAACCATGTTTTATACAAGATTTCGGTACATACTTACAAACCAAAAGGCAACTTATTACCTAGAGTAAAGTACACGCACGGTCCCTATGGTTTACCAAAATTTTGAATTTGGTCCATAGCTTACCAAAAGTACACGGATGGTCCCGATGGCTTGCACTTTGTAACACATTTAGTCCCCAACTTTGCCAAAAGCCACATGGATGGTCCCTATGGTTTGCACTTTGTAACGCATTTAGTCCCTAACTTTGGACCTACTAAAACCTTTAAATGCATAGTGCAAACCACAAAGACCATCCGTATACTTTTGAAAAGCTAGGGACCAAATCCAAAATTTTGGTAAATCATAGGGACCATCTGTGTACTTTACTATAAATTGTTCTATTGCAAAATTAACTACAAACAGAAATGGGAAGCAAATAGCACCTTGGGAGAATCTTCAACTGGACTAGATTGGTCCTCATGGGTTTCATTTCTTTGAAAATCAGTAGCAGGCTCTTCCTGTAGAAACAATTATAGTTTAAAATTTCATATTTATTTTCTTTAATAAATATATAAATGCAAATTTGTTGTCTGAAGCCAAAATTGACATCTTTGTTAATGTATACTAATACGGCACCCTGTTACAAAGAAACTATGAAGAGCAACAAGCATCTAGCACCAAAGCCCCCTATATTCAGCTACCGGCTTTGTGATTTTATAAGAGGGAATATGTATACAATTCTACTGTTGTATTTTAAAATTTTTATAGAGCAATTATGTATTTACTCACATACAAGGTTGATGTCAGCGTTGACAGACAAGGGGGCATACAATTCAGACATGTTCTGAAGTCCTTAAAAAGTTGAGCATTAGCCCTTGAACCGATTATGGCTGAACAACCTATACCGTAAATAAGCTATTTACATTCTCGTGACAGCTGCATTTTGTTCTGAACATTTTAATTCTTTAGTCAAATAATTTGAGTTTAGAATAAATGTTACTGAACTTTAAGGATCATAGTGTCATACAACGTAAACTCATAAAGATGGTTATTGAAAGTTGTTGAAAGGAATCTGGTTTACAATCCTAATTCCCAATTTCCCGTAACTCATGTTTTGCAAATTGACAATATTCTAACCTACCAGCAAGTTGAAATATTCTCAAATATCTAAAAGAAAAAAGTGTTTTTAAATATTTTATCAAGCAAGAGTTCGGTAGTAGATAGCAACCTTTAAATTTCAAGGTTAGTAATTTACTTTTTAAAGTTCTAATACTAAGGGAGGTTTATTTGAGCATTGATTATTTTAGCATACCATATATACAAGCACAAAAATGACAAATAAACAGCACAAAACAAATAAACTTGTCTGAGCACAAATCACACAGATGAAACGAAAAAAAAATATCTGTCTCATAATACAACAGCAAAAAAAGCGTTCACAAGTCACAACGCCCACCAATTAGAACAACAAATAATAGTTTTTTCAAAAAATTTAACTGGTAACTCATTGGTAGCTTAACTAGTCTAGCACTAACATGAAAGCAAACTGAGCAAGTGTAAACAATATCTTAGAAGCCAGTAAGACACTAAACACGGATTTCTAGAAATCAATGATTCTGTGCGGTGCGCACATCAGAAAACCATAACATTTCAAGCAGAAAGCAGCATACAGGCTGCTATAAAGTATAAACTTGAGCAGCAGAAGCATAAAAGGTAATCAACTGGTGAAGACAATCTAGAACCATAGTTATTAAAGCGAGCACCCAGGCACGGCTAGGCGCAAATAAGGCCCCGGGCCAACAAATCGCCCTAAGTGCGCCTCGCGCCTTTAAGAGTATGCGTCCACATCATAGTTATTAAAGCGAGCGCCCAGACGCAAATATAGCCCCGGGCCCAACAAATCGCCCTGAGTGCGCCTCGTGCCTTTAATAACTATGTCTAGAACAATATTGCACACCAAGAAGAAAGTGTTTGTTTGGAGTTTAAACAGAAATCCGAAGCTTGTTACGTCATCAGCGACCCTAAAAACAGTCAGATCTATGAAGGTTCTAAACGTAAAACGCAGATTTCCAGAATCGTTCTCGATGATTTTGAGTATGGGCCATACTGTATGGCGTTTTTCCGACCTCACATTTGTTTATATCGGTTTTAAGTTTAGGGTTTCATTGATATATTATTGATGTTGTGCTGGGAATGTTTGTTTAGGTGCCAATACTATGTATGAGAACTGCAACAAACATCTAACACCATAGACTCTATACCTACATTCAGCTACCAGCTTTGTGATTTTACAAAAGAGAATATGTATATGGGATATACAAATATTTTTTTTTATCAAGGTTACTAGCATACTGGAACTACTTTTATAAGCCACCTAATGTTTACCATTTTTAATTTATACTAAATGCGGCCAATAATATGCTTAATGATGAAAACACCCTTTATCATTTTCAGATGACAAAATACACTACAAGAAAATACTAGCTGATACAACTCTAACGGTGTCTTCTAAAAAATTTAAAAAGTAAATAGGTCTCTACTTGCATAAAAGATTGATGTCAGTGTTGGTGGCTTTAGGGCTGCAAATAAACTGAACGTTCAGCGAACAATTCGTGAACCGTTCAGCCGGAAGTTCGTTTGTTTATGTTCGTGAACGTTCGGTAGTTTGGGCTCGATAGATCATAGTGTGGGGGGGGGTTAATTTTCATATTTAAATACTTCAATATTCCTACTAATAAATTATTTAATAAATATTAGTGTATTGTATTTTATTTAAATTATTTAATACATATTAGGTTAGGTAATCTATGGGTAGATCTTCATAATATTCCTGATGACAAATACCAATTTTATTCAAAATCCAATACATGTTACTTTGTGTTTATGAACGTTTGTTTGTGTGCATTATGTTGATGAACATTCGTTTGTAATCATGAACGTTCGTTACCTAATCTTAACGAACGGACACGTTCATTTCCTTAATTGAACGAACACGAAAAGAAATTCTCGTTTGGCAAGTATTCCTGAACAGTTCATGAACACGTAATTTCCTTAACAAACGACCATGAACAAGGCTGATACGGTCCAACCCGCTATCGACACAAGAACTGACCCGATAACCAATTGATATGGTCAAGTGGTCAACAACCATGAACCCACATCAACCATCTATCCACGTTGCATAATTGTACTTAACCGTATGCAATTTATGTAAAATATTGCCACGTGGATAGATGGTTGATGTCGGTTCAAGGTTGTTGGCCACTTGATGGTATTAATTGGTTACTGGGTCGGTTCTTGTGTCGGTAGTGAGTCGGACCGTATCAAAGGCCTTGTTCGTTCAGTTCGTTTGCAGCCTTAGTAGGCTTTACTTGTGTGAGGTCCTTATAACTACGCAATAGTCCTTAAAACAATTTATGGCTGAATATCCTATACTGTAAATAAGCTATTTACATTCTCATAAAAACTTAACTTCATTCTGAACATTTATTCTAACCAACCAGCAAGTTGAAATATCCTCAGATATATATTAAAAAACGTTTTAAGATACTTTATCAAAAAAAATGTGGCTTCATGATTTAGTAAATAGCGCACTAGTAAGCTCAGTAATTTGCTTTTTAAAAGTTCTATTACCGAGGGAAGTTTATTTGACTATTTGAGCATAAATTATTTTAGTATACCATATGTGTGAACACAAAAATGACAAAATTAACACAAAATGAATAATCTGGTCAAAGCACAAAATCACAGGGATTAAAAGAAAAGAAATTTCTATAGCATAGCCCAGCAACACCAAAAAAGCATCACCAAGGAGAAGTTGAAAAATACAAATCGCTAACTCATTGATGGCATAACTAGTCCCAAAATATATGAAAGCAAATGTAACAAGTGCACAAAAGTAGCTTAAAACGTCGAAACAGATTTCTTTAAATCAAAGCTTCTGTGCACAGCAGAAAACAATAACATCGCAAGTAGAAAACATGCAATAAAGTATATATCGGCAAAACATGCAGTAGAAGCATAAAGGGTAATCAACTGGCAGTAGCAATCTGGACGAACAATATTGCACTCCACAATAAGAAGATGTATAAGATCGCGTTTGTTTAACATCTTTAAAAGAAGCAGCTACAATAGTGTTTATAGAGAAATACTAAATTCAAACGGAAATAAGCAACAAGCTCTCATCCTAGACTTAAAAAATGCTGAATGGCTTTTAAAACCACATTACGCGTCATACAATTATAACCCGTACAAAAGCAGCAATCATAAAACCCCCCTGCGAAACGAAACTCAAAGCACAATTGCAACATTAACAAGGAGCTAAACACAGTCAAACCTCATGGCAACAATGCTACTCGACCAAACTACATAATAATCATGCTTTCAGGTTATACCAAAGTAATGTGTTGAACGCGTATCTCACTATATGAACTGAAAAAACACAACAATATACATGAAAAAATACAAGGAAAAACAAAGATGTTACCTTTCGTTCATGTGCTGTAACCGTGCTTTCCACCGGGACGTGAAACGCGTAATTTCCAGCAGCTTCAGCAGCCACAACAGCAGGCGCTTTCATCTCCGGCGTTATTTTATAAAAATCTGAACCTACAATCTTATCCAACTTCTCTCTCAATGCAGCATCTGCAACAACCAAATAACCACCATAAACAACAACATTCACAAAACAACATAACCATCAATTAACACAATTACACAAACTCAATGAATAATCATACAAGTAACCGTGGAGTTCAAATCAATAGCCTGATCAGACTTCTCAATCCAAAGCTTAGCATGTTCAATACACCTCTGCACCGCATTCGCATGTGATAAACTCGAATCCACCGGTCTCGAAATCAACAACGAACTCATAACCGAAATCAAATCCAAATCATTCTCTCCTAACATAACCGCATTATCATCATCCGTAACATAATCATAAGTCAAGCAACAATTCCTCTCGTGAATCCTTGTCAACATAACCGAATTAAACTCACTCTGCGCTTTCACATCAAACATACTCCCAAAATATATCAATTTCAACAAATCCTCAATAACCGTCGGTACGACGTCGTTTTCGCTACCTAGGGTTTTACTTTTACTTACTCTAACGCCGTCAGATTCGTTCTCATTGTTCTCTGCAACAACTTGACGGTGTTTGATCGCGAGACTAATTTCTTCTTCGACGGCGGCGGTTAACGGCTGCCGGAGCTTCTCGAGCTCGTCGACGGCGAAGAGAATTGATGGTTTTGATTTGAGGAGGTCTTCTTGTTCTTTGTTTTTTAAGGATTTGCCTTGAGAGATGGAGTCTTCTAGCTGAGATATGCGGTTGAGTTTTTTCTTTAGGTTACGGATGCGTTTGTTGAGAACGCTGAGAGATGGTCTAGTGTCGGAGACGTCGCAATCCGCCGGGGATGATGCCATTGTGTGTTTGGAGTTGGAGGAAAGAAGACGGAGGTTAGGGTTTGCTCCGCCGTAGACGGCGGTGTGAGGGTTTTGATTAGGGTTTGGAACGGAAGATGGAAAGCAGTGGGTGTGTATGGATCATCCCGGGAGTTATTTTTAATTAAATAACGAAATAAAGTGAGTTTTCGAATAGTGGTTTTCTCTAGACGGTGGACGGGTCGGGTCATCAACGTAGTTTGTCTTTGGGAAAGTGAGTGGGGGGGGGGGGGGGGGGGGTTGCCACTAAATTTATCCGGGTGATCGAGTTTTGTTGGACGTTAAAAGAAAAATCAAATTAGTATTAGTTATTTGAACATAAACTAGTTTTATGTCTCGCGCGCGCTGTTGCACCCTTTTTACGTTGGATTTTTTCAATTTGTTATCGATTTGGTTTACTACGGTGTTGTGACAGTACATGCAATCAAGCTAACAACTTACTTTATGAAAAAAAAATTAAACTAAGGAAAAAAAACCCGTAAAAAATACGAAAGAAACTAAAGAAGCGCGCACCTTTTTTTATGTTAGATTTTTGCATTTTACATAGTCGATTTGGTTTACTGTGGTATTTCAACATGCAATCAATCTAATAACGTACTTTTCCAAATAATTAAACGATGAAAAAAACGTAAAAAAATACAAAAGAAACTAAAAGGAAAAATTGTTTTTACTAAACCTTAAGAATGTTAAAAAAGCAAAGGAACACGACAAAAACATGGGCATTTGTCAATACCCGACCCGACCGATGTGGAACCGAAGCGACCCGATAACGAACATCTTGTGAAATTATGACCCGAAATAATACCCTAGATTAAGGGTCGGTTCCGGTTCCTTTTACACTTTGTTCCGGTTACGTATCGGGTCACTACCCGAACCTAAATATAATTTGAAATCTTCAACTGCAGTAAAGGGTGTTTTGATCTTCCAGCATCTATTTTCAGCAGCATTTGTTCAATTCCATCCAGCAGCATTTTAATGGAACAAACAAATTACAATATTGCATCTCCATTTCACTACTATCTACCAAATTACACCACTAGAAGGAATGTGAATCTTGCAAAAGTGATGAAATCTTGAAAGATGCAATGTTTAATGATCGAACTATCAACTGTGCATGTAAATCTCATATATGGTTGTTATATATTGTAGTTTAAGACTTTATGTTGACTTATGTTGCTGGGCTTCGGCCCAATATAGTTACTACACTATCTGTTTTTCGGTCCAGTATGTATAATTCGGTTCTTCATAGTTCCTGACCCGGAACCGACCCGATACCCGATTTGACTACAATAATAGGAACCGATCAAATACTATATTAGGGTTGGTTTCGGGTACAATACAGTTCGTTATCGGGCTTTTTCGGGTCGGACCTACTTTTGCTCACCCCTAAATGTTGCAGTGTATATAGTAAATTTTAAAGTTGAAGGGTACAATACTATATTCATGTTATCCTCACCATCACTTTCAATACTCCTGTTGGAATTTGTAAGAGAATAGGGGTATTCCACCCTATCAATCTGGGCCTTATCAAACTTTCAACATTTTGTTTGTGGAGTACATCATTTAACCATCATGATGATATTATCTTAGGAACGTATGACGTTACCTATATAATGGTGTAATGACTAGTTTTCACATTCAGCGGGTTATTTTGCCACTTTTTAACATGTAATCGTGGAAAGGGTATGCTATTTGCTTTTTTTTTTGTTATTTAAAATAATACTTACAAATAAATAAGATCTTAATTTCAATTCTGTTTATTTGTTGACAGTTATGTTATTTATTGACGAATATTAGACAGAACTCGAAAGTCGAAAGTATGCAATACTGTGACATTGAGGGTTAGCGCAAGGGTAATCTATGTGAAACAAGGGCTTCGGGGCCCCACTTTTTAGGGCAAACACCATACCACTAGATCTGTAGGTCATGAGTAATATTGGTTTTGTGGATCACAAATTAAGTTTTGAAGATTAATAATAATATAGCGCTACAAATTTAAGCTGATTCATTTTTAAAATGAGCTATACCTTGTTTGTGTGTATAACAGTAATGTTTACAGACTAATGGAGATACAAAACTCTCATGATCAGTTTATGTTCATTCAGGTACGATAAGAACATTATTCTCATACCCATTCTTGTTGACGATAGGGCGTAAGGATCCACTCTCCAGACACCATCAACAATGAATTTATACTACAAAAACACACAACAAAATTAACCATTAGTTTTATTTGGCGCATATAGTCAGAATCTTTACAAGATGCGACAACTCGGTGGGTTGAACCGGTTGTCATGTTGGATGTCTTGTCATAACAAGTTTGACTCAAACCGGGTTTTTTAATACTCGTCGGGTTTATTTGACCATTTTTAAAGCTATTTACATACGTTGATGAGTTAGATATGATTAGAAAAGCTAAAATCTCATTTCGACCGTGGCCCTTTTAGCAAAACCTTTTTTATTTTACGCGTTTGATGAGTTAATCATAGAACATAATTTGTAATAAAACGATCACTATTTTACCTCGTAACTTCCCGAATACAACTTCAAAGACAGATAGAAAATACCTGTCTGACTTTTTCATCTTTCTCTGCATTGCATAATAACCAATGATGAGTTGAGAAATAGCAACGAAAATAACTGTATGAAAAACATGAAATCTTAATCCACAATTACTTATATAGTTAAAAATAATAATAATACATTAGTAAAGTTGCATGCTTTTAGGTCATGTAAGGGTAATAAGAAGTATAAAATGGTGGCGTGTTTGTTCAAGAAAAGAACAAGAACCTGAGTGGTCCAACCATCAACAGATCCGACTAAAAGAACTTCTGATGCCGAATCATGCCAGATTATGCAAACATTATGAAGTTGTAAATTTCTATATCCGCCATCAGGTCTCATTTGTTTCTTCTTTACTAGTTTTTGTGCATCACTGGAAAGTGAAAAGAAAAATTATAAGTACATTATATTTCACATAAAAGAATTTAGAAAAAAAAAAGATGTTTAAGGTTCATACATAATTGATGATGCCAGTTTTCCCTCTAATACTGTTAGCTTTGCACATACTGATTTCAACCTATCATTGACATTTAAATCCTCATTTACATGAAGCCTTTGCAGCTCACTAGAATCATGTTTTGTAAGATTTACATATGGTAAGTTGTTTGTTTTCTTATCTTTCGTGAACCTCAACAAGCGTAGAGACAAAGAGAGCTCGAGTTTCATTTGCTGAAGTTGGGATTTTACGTCATTTGAATCTGTTTCGTCACGCCTATTTGACTTTTCAACATAATTGGGCTCAGTAGCTGTTAAATCTGAAACAACAATTAATACAAAAGCATAGATCAATAACAATAGAGATGGCAATTTAGACTTGTTTGCTTATGAATGGGTCGATTTAGGGGTTTTTTTGCATTAATTTCATATATACTCTTACAAACTTGAAAATTTTCATATATGCCCAACAAAACTAAATATCATTATGCCTTACAAAACTAAAATATCATATATGCCCTTACAAAAACTAAAAATATCATATATGCCCTTACAAAATAGTTAAAATATCGAATATACCCAATTAATTAAAACCAATCTAATAAATAATCATTTTACACTTTTTTTTTAACTTCTAAGTTTTCATATATGCTCATCTTTTAACTTTATATTTTTATATGATGCATTTTAAGCTTAAATTTATTTTTATGCATTTTTTTTCATTTTTCCATAAACAATAGTATTCTCCATATATATAATCTTTAATCTAAATAAAATAAGCTAGAAAAGAGTAAATATAAAGTTTTTAATGGATTGGGTATATATGATATGTCAACTACTTTGTAAGGGTATATATGATATTTCAAATTTTGCAGGGGCATATATGATATTTTGCAAGTTTGTAGGGGTATATATGAAATTGCCCCTTTTTTAATCTCACACAAGTCAAATAATAAAAAAGCTAAAAGGGTATGATCCAAATCGTCAGAATTGGTGAAATTCTTTGAATACCGTTCGAACTCCGTCCGAACTGTAATTATATTCTTTTGTAATTATATTCAGAATAACCAGACCCATTTTAACCCATTACAGCGTTACCTAACCCCGACCCATCTAGCCCCCTCTTGCAATATAAGTTGGGTTTATCACAAAGAAAAATTCTCCATGACTCATCCACATCAACTGACCCGTAAACTCTTTGACCGTCATCGACTTTGCTCAAATCATATCTACAATGTCCATCTTCAAGCCATGCATCCTCATGAAAGACTGTTTCTCTGATCACAAAAATACTAAATATAAATAAGATTTTTTTTCAAGTGAAAAGAAACATTGTGAGTTTTCTTTTTTGTTGTCTAAATAGCGCATCAAGTCATCTAGGGACACGTACCACATTATAAACGTGTATACCGTATCATATATCACTGTTAAAGAAAAATGTACAAGTGTTTATGCGATTCTCGCATTTCTTTGCTTAAAATTAGTTCTTTAATCTTTATTGAACGTCCCTCTAGTTTACACTACATCAAGAAACAATGTACATTGTAATTCACACTTGTAATAAAAGTACCACAACAAGAATAAGCAATTAACTTATGGCGAATATTAATAAACAAAATAAGGGTCAAATCTTACACTGATCTACCAGAAGATGAAGCACATTGATGAGACGAACTACACGAAGTCAAAGAAGGGTCAAATCTTGCATTCACATCCCTTATATCATCAAACTCATTACTATCATCAGAATCATTCCAACCCAATGACATCCAACCACCTTTCTTGATAATGGCATCCACCAAATCAACTCTCCCAGCATCCACCAACTCTTTTTTCGTCGGAAAATCATTCGGGTTTCTCGAAACCTTCATAAACTCCAATATCTCCCCCTCCAAACCCATCTCTGAATCTCCCTCTAACGGTTCTAACCCCCCTTTACACAAAATCTCACTAACAATTTTCATTTTCTTCAAAACTTTAATCCCCAAAAACCTGCCTTTTCTCACCACCCTGAACACAACTGCTGTACTGGTCTTCGAATTGGGTCTCATTATACGAAGGGTGTAACTGACAGGCGCAATCGGGTTGTGAATGTTTGAGAAAGTTGTTAGCGGCATTTCATCGAACACTTGGTGAGCAGATGTTTTGGAAGATGTAAAAGGGATCACCTAACAAGAAAGATGGGTCTTTGAAGCAACGAACAATACCTAACCGTCTGAAAAGAAAACTGTTGATGATGGAGTGAAGGAGTGCCATTTATATATTCCAATTTTGGCTCCATGTTGGACCAACAACCGAAAGAATGATAAATGTTAATTTTGCAATAGTTTTAGGGTTAGGCTATTAAATAATGATTTGTTTATTAATTAAGATCATATTTTTATTAAATTATTTAGAGATTAGTATTGGTTTTGGTTTATAGTATAGATATAAATATAGAATATAGATATTAATTAGTATTTATGTTAGATACTAGTTTAATTAATTGTTAGCAAACATCTTTTGGAAATTTGTTAGGTTGATAAATTTAACATTTTCTAAGTATTTATATTATATATAGATTAACTAAATGTTAGCTAACATCTTTTAAAAAATTTTTTGGTTGATATAGTTAACATTGTATAATTTTTTATGTTATTTTTCTATAATTAATCAAATATTGATCTATCTTTAAGTTTTACTACTATTCCGTCACAAGTTTTCAACGATCAACACCACCAAACGTCACATAACTACGTTAGAAACCAACCGATAACATCATGAAATGTGATCGTGTCGATAGGGCATTGGGCGTAAAGGTGAGGGAATATTTGTGTCGCCAACCAAACAATACCACAAATGTGTCTGTAGGGAAACGACCTTCGGCACAAAAGATTTTGCGATAGAAGTAGCCAACCAATAATTTCATGACACATGTATGCGTCGTCAGTGGCACATCAGGAGCATGAGTGGGCAGAATTTGCGCAAAGAGAGTTGAGAGGAGGAGGTGATTATTTGTTTATCTTGGACTATTGTAAGCACAAAACACGATTTTTCTTAACTTATACTATATAGACTTAAGATGGTCCCCTTTGTGTTTATTTTGACAAAAGCATACAAGTCAAGTTCCTCCACACAATTATCATTTGTACAAGTTTAATCACAAAGGGATTTTGTATAATTGACAAGTGTGTCTCTTTTTTTCAATGGCCCATAACTTTGGCAAGAAGTCAAAATGAATTATTAGGGGCTATTCCCCTTTTGTTGGAGAACAAGAAGAAAACAAAAGTAATAAAATGGTTATTTTGTTCCTTCTTCACTGTCTTTGTCGAATATTAAAATCGAAGGTGGGTTAAAAGGAAGGTGTTTCTATTTTGGTTTTGGTTCCTTCTTTGTCTAATGATTTTTTAGAACGACGATTTTCTTGTGTTAGGCCACTGTACTTCTCAAATTGGAGAGTCTCGTTGTCCCACTTCGATGTTTCAGAGTTTGGTTTGGGCGTTCCCCCAGGAAACCATACGAGCGGCTGCCACCTGACAGTCTCTGTGCCACCACAAGAGCAAAACTCTCTCTGGTGTAACACGCTTCTTATAAAAACAAGTTTTGTGTAAGAAGTCCTATACATACAAAGCGGTCGATACACTTCTTTAAAACACAATGTCTATGTGTAATGGTTTTAATAAAAAGTGAAAAAAAGACGTATCATATCATTGCCATACATATAAGTGGAAGTTGTTTTACTAACTCGTTCTTTTTCTTTCCACCCATTATCTCTCTTCCTTTTCTCTCTCGTTCTCTTTCACAACTTCCACAAATTCATGCACATAGTCAATGATTTTTCTACAATTCATCTCCTTCAACTCACCATCCATGTCACAAATGCACCTTAAGTGCAGTTCATTGGGTTTGGTTTAAGTGTGTAACAACTGAAAATCTAGTAGATAAAAGAAAAAAGTGTAACGTGGTTGATTGTGATTGGGTGAAAACAATAAATTTGAAGGGTTTGTATGTGCCATTTTCATCCCACGTTCACGGTTTTCCCCACCCTTCCGCTCATCACGCCCTAAAACACCCTTGCGAGGCAGTGTTCCACGCTCGAAATAACTGAGATAACAAAGGACGTTAGCACATTAAACATAGCCTTATTTCACACTTTATTTGTAAAATACCATCTACTTGAACTACATTTCCACCCTTCATTTTGATTAACCACAAAAATTAATCAAAGATAAAGAAACTCCAAAATAAAAAATGTAATAATAATACTTTGGACATTGTTTTAGAGTTTTTTCTATCTTGTTTTTAATAAAACAACAAAATCTGAAATGGTTTCAAATATTTCACTCAATTATATCTTCTATGTATTGTTCTTATATTCACTAATTATATTGTAAACAATTTTCGCATTAATCCATAGATTATTGTTTTCTATGTAATTAATTAGTCAAAAACACTTATCCTTTATCTTTTATATATAGGGGATGGTTCATTAGAAAACACTAAAAGGGTGGGAAACCAGGGAACATTCTTAAAAATTATACTTAACATGTTAAAAATAAGTTTTTTCTTAATTTTTGTCGGCGCTTTTTCTTATAAATACATGTAGAAACATTATTAATAAAAAAACCAAAAACTAAAAATATAAAAAAATGTTTAAAAAACAGTTAAGAAATATATATCTTATAAAATTAACTCAACATGTTAAAATCAATTTTCTTAATAAAATTTTCAGCGCTTTTCCTTATAAAAATGGGTAGAAACTATTCGAATAAAAACTAAATTTTGTAAAAAATGAGCCTTTTTTTAACTATTTTTCTTATATTTTTACCTTTTGATTTTTTTATTAAAAATGTTTTTACAAGTATTTATAAGGAGAAACGCCGAAAAAAAATTAAAAATATTTTTACAAGTGTTTTTACAAGTATTTTTAATAGCGTTCTCGGTTCCCCACTTTTTTAGTGTTCCCCAATGAACCTTACACTATGTTGAGTTGTGAGAATCATGAGAACTAGATCATCCAGAAGGTTTTAAAAAAAATTTCTCAAAAATCATAAAAAATCACTTGTTTTAGCAAAAAAAAAAAATTAAGATGTCGCATACACACATTTACATGAGGTGTAAAAAAATATTTATCTTCTTACATCAGCGCGTAAACAAAACTTATATCGGGCAAAATTACCGACTCGACAATTTTTTTTTGTTTTTTACAGATGTGTTTATAATACTTTCATCTACGTTTGTGCAAAAAATTATGGTCTAACTCACGCGAAAAGTAGGAGTTCTCATGATTCTCACAACTCGTGGTGGTTCTCATTTGAACGAAGCCTATACATGTATATATATATATATATATATATATATATATAAATTTGTCATACATATATTGAAACAATTAGTCATCTTTCATCTCTCTAAAAATTGTTGTAACTGATTCTACACACACACATATATAGGGGAGAGTTATCTTGAGAATGCTAAATATTGCTAGAACTTGAAAACGAATAAGAAAACCAATCAAAACAATTTTTTTAATACAATCATCATTTTAATTAAAATACAACTTCAAAAAAAGAAATTACAACATCAAACAATTCATTTCTCCTCTCAAATCACTCTTATTATACACATATGTAAATATAACAAATTTACACATGTGTAAATGGCACACTTACACATGTGTAAGTTTTTTTTATTTACGAATTCACGTAAATTTAAATGTGTAAATTATTTTTTCTAGAATTGTATTCGAATAATAATGACAAATGTAAAAAAATGAATTTCACTTGTTTTTGACCAATATCTAGTGTTTTTTTATTCGTTCTCACGGTTCTCGCGATATTTAGCATTCTCATTTTAACCATCTCCTATATATATATATTTATTAATATTTATCCTATATATACAAAATTATCATACACGTATCAAACTTATCCTATATATTAAAGTTTCTCCCTCCCACACATATTGAAACAAACATTAATTTTATATCATTTTATCTATTCTATCATACTATCATACAATTAATTGCTTAATCTATTTAGCTAATTTAAAAAGATATTAATAAACCGATAAACTTATTGAAATTATCCATATACTTTAGAGTAAGATTGAATACAACATTATAATATCACGATATAAATGCCATAAATGTTGTAATATCATATTGTTAAATTTATGTTTCTAAGTAAAAGCTTTTTAAATTTTTTCTTCCAACTTTTTCATAAATGACTCATAAATGATGTGATAACATATTGATGAGTGTATTTTCTTAAAATAAGAAATATTAAATTCATCTTCCAACCTATTCACATTTGTATGATGACAGTAACAATCTTACCTTTCAAAGTCTTCACTATTTATAGTATTGCATCTCTTTAGAGAGATATATCTTCTCAACTCTCTCTTGATTCATTGCATTCTACAATCAAAGGAGACAATGGTATGTTTGCCTTCTGTTTTTTTTTTTTTTTTTGCATTTTTTATGTTGTTTTGCATTCTTCACTAACCATTTCACTATGATTTTCATGAAGGAATTAGAGCACGAACTCGATGGGTGGAAAGGTTACGTGGATTACCGGTCTAGGCCTGCACAAAAAGGTCGACATGGTGGCATGCGTGCCGCTTTATTCGTCTTTGGTATGATCTTGTTATTTTTTTTAAATTAGCATATGTTTTATACATATCTTAAATAGTTTATTGGACTTATATTGTTGCTTTTTATGTATGCAGGTGTTGAAGTTTTAGAAAATTTAGCAATTTTTAGCAAATGCAAGCAATTTGGTGTTATATTTGTCAAAATATATGAACCTTCCTCCATCAAAATCAGCAAATAATGTTACAAATTTTATGGGCACTGCTTTTCTTCTAGCACTCCTTGGTGGCTTTTTATCAGATGCTTACTTTACTGGCTACTATATCTACCTCATGAGTGCAGGCACTGAGTTTTTGGTAATTCTTCTTACTTTATTTTGTCATCTAAGTAAATGAAATTAGATAATTGTAAAATTTAAAGGTATTTACATTGTTTAAAGTTCGATTTCCATAAGCGGGATTTTCCCATATTTATTAGATTTCCTCCTGAATTGGTGTATAGGCATTATAGCCTAGTGGAGATGGATATGATCGGGTGGTTCCGCTGATGGCATGATGATACTCCAGTGGTCCTTTGGTGATCCAAATTTGCAGTTCAATAAAAGGAGAGCGGTCAAAAGGACCTGGTTGTGTTTTATTTCGTCAACTGAAAATGAGCGGTCAAAACTCGAAAGGGTTGAAAATAGATCGATGGATGTTTCATACAACCTCCTAAACTATTTTATTTAATTAATTATATTATTATTAACAAACTGTTTTTTAGTCACACTGAACTCATTCCTATTTGTAACAAGTTTAAAAATAGAGCATAAGTGTTTGCATACCAAACCAACACTTGTTTGGCTTTGAAACATGGATTAAAGAACATCATAAGTCAAATACTAGTATGTTTGACCTCTCAAAAGGCGAAACTTTGCTAACGTTTCGCCAAAATTATTATGGAACAGGGTTTGATCATACTTACTTACAAAGCCCGTTCGCCTTACCTCAAACCCAAACCATGTAACAAACTAAAAACAACCATTTGTGAAGAAATTCAAGGTGGAAAAGCGGCAATGTTGTTCGTTGGTCTCTACCTTGTGACTTTTGGTATTGGAGGTATAAAGGGATCACTTCCAACACTTGGAGCCGAACAATTTGACGAAGATGACCCTAAAGGAAGGAAACAAAGATCTACTTTCTTCACTTATTTTGTATTTTGTTTGTCGTTTGGTGGTCTAATCGCAGTCACGTTGGTGTTATGGATCGAAGATAATGTAGGTTGGCAATAGGGATTTGGAATTTCTACCATTTCTATATTTTTGTCAATCATAATCTTTAGTTCCGGTTCATGCTTCTATCGATGCAAGGTTCCCAAAGGAAGTCCTCTTACAACCATGTTTAAGGTATGGGCGCCACTTCTATACACATTTTTGTTTAACATGTCGGTAATGTTGGTTGACAGGTCAAAACAGGTTTGCTATAAAAGAAGCCGTTTGGTTTGCGTCTAGTTGACCCACATCATTATTATAATGGTTAAAAAACAACATTATTATAATAATTAAAGTATTTAGATTAAAACTATTTATGAGGTTATGTGCTCTAAAAATACAAGCCAAGTTTCTTTGAATAAAAACTATTTTGTGTATTCTATTAAAATTTAGAAATAATGAATACATTAATTATGATTAAAAAACAATTAAGGGGATTCTATGCTTTAAAAACAGAGCTTTGAATAAATTTTTAACTTTTTCCCCTCTTAGCTAATGTTTTTACTTGACCCGTTTAAGAGAAAAACAACCCATATGGATCCATTAGTAAGTAAATGGATAAACAATGCCACTATAAGAGCAGACTGGCAAATTGGGCTTGGGTCAAAACATAAGTTTTGTGAAAACGGGTCAGTATGACCCACCAATTTTTGGCCCTTTCTTTTAGTTATATAAATTATAAATGTCATAAACATGGTTCAGAAACTATTATAGACATTTTAACTTTTTGACAAATTTTGATCCATTAGAGATAAAACATTGCTCGCTCGACCCGTTATAGATAACAGGTCAACGGGTCAAAATTTCGTACTTACTAATTAGTAATTACACAATCCGTCATACAGGTTATACTTGGAGCAATTCTAAATGCGTCCAAGACTGAATCCCAACAAAGCCATAACATCGCCAACCCGACCCAAAGCCCGTATCCTCTTCTACCAACATACACTGACGGGCAACAACAAACGAATGATAACGGGCTTGAAGCCCCGAACCTGTCTCAAACCCGAGGGTTCCTAAACCGTGCAATCGAAATAAAACTGCTTTCAAATCACTCAAAAGCTCGGCCCAAGAAGTAGAGGATGTCAAAATCATTTTACAAATCCTTCCTATATTTGCATGCACCATACTACTCAACTGTTGTTTAGCCCAACAAGCGGCGACGATGAACACAAATATCGGCCCATTCAAAGTCCCACCCGAATCACTACCCGTCTTCCCAATAATCTTCATGATGATCTTGGCCCCGTTATACGACCACCTCATAATCCCCTTTGCTAGAAAATGTACCAAGTCCGAAACAGGTGTTTCTCATCTCCAACGGGTTGGGCTCGGGCTATGCTTCTCCATTATAGCCATGGCGGTTGCGGGCCTAGTCGAGAACAAACGAAAAAAAGTGGCAACCGAACATGGGCCCGGGCCAGGCCCGTTGCCCATTACATTCTTGTGGATTGCGTTTCTATATTTGTTTTTGGGCTCGGCTGATCTTTTTGTGTTGGTGGGGCTAATGGAGTTTTCTTTTACTCAAGCACCGGTTAAAATGAGGTCGTTAGCATCGGCATTTTCGTGGGCTTCTTTGGCTATGGGTTATTATCTTAGCGGTGTGATCGTGTCGGTTGTTAACGGTGTTACGGGCCGGGGAAACGGACACCATCCGTGGTTGTCGGGTGAGAATTTGAATCATTTTCAACTTGAGAAGTTTTATTTGCTAATGTTTGTTTTGAGCGTGTTGAATTTCGGTAACTATTTGTTTTGGGCTAACCGTTACAAGTATAGAGTGATATCGGGGAGCGATTAAACTTTAAAGGTCGTATGAAGTTCCATCTAGTATATCGATTGAATGATTATGTCGTAAGAAGTCTTTTAAAGAAAATGATGTGATTATGTTGTGCTTGGAATGTGTTTATCACTCGTTAAGTCCCAGAAAAATAGAAAATAACAAACGTCGCAATATTGCTAATGATATATTTGTAGTAGTGTAATACGATATATCAAGTTGGTTAATCATTTATTTAAGTACTAAAACATAAGAGCATACAGTCATGTAAACTGCTAAACACTCTACTTCATATGTTTTTATAATTAATTATAACTTTTTTAGTAATTTATATATGTTACTCTTAGATTTGTTTCAAATGATAATTAGTAATGCAGATGATTAAGAACAACAAAGGGGATGTAGCTCAGATGGTAGAGCGCTCGCTTAGCATGCGAGAGGTACGGGGATCGATACCCCGCATCTCCATTTTTCTTTTAGTTCCATTTTGAAATGTCAGTTATAGCTAATGCAAGTTATTTATTACAACCACTAGAGTATCATCGTGTCAACGGCAGAACCATCCGACTAGAGTATCATTGTGCAACGGCAGAACCATCCGATCATATTTATCTCCGCTAGTCAATAACAAATACATTATCATGAGTTTAAAAAAAGAAATGTACCAAGTAGGATATCATTTATAACGGGACTGTTGTGTTCCCGAGTTTAATAAATGAAAGAAAAGAAAAATGTACTAAGTAGGATATCATTTTAATTAGCGTACGTGTTCCCGAATTCAAAGGAAATGAAAAGGAAAGTAAGAATTTTATGTATAAAAACCATTTCCTTAAAATCTTTCCAATGTGGAATGATTTAAAATGAAGGAAAAAGACATAAGTTTTCCTTCCTTTTCTCGCCATTTCTTTTCTTAAAAAAACTCAAAAACACGACTTTTTTTCTACGTCCTTCTAGATTTCCGTTCAGTAAATGAAACTTGGAATTACAGCGTAAAGCAACAACGAAAGGAAAGGTGCTACTAATGATAATCGTAAACTACTCATGGCAATATATAAAAGAATAACCAAAACAAGAAAAAGTTACAGACCTAACCCCCTCCAAGTATCCATTTGAGTAATGATTCGGTTCGTATCAATTGGTATTAGAGGAGGCGTGATCCTCGTGAACCGTGGCCGCTCAAACTCTATCCCAACACGAGTTGCTTGATCAAGCCGAGTTAAGTATTGGTCGGATGATCGATATTCTAAAAAACCCACCCCGGTTCCCAGTCCACTGCCTAACCACCATCAACCGCTGTCACCAAACCACCTCCACCAACCGTTGTCGAACCTGCGCCAAAACCGGCCACACCATTAGTCACACGGCCACCAAACCCCATCCCTACGTCTTCCATTGTTGTTCAAAACCCAGCTCTGAAATCTGTACCCGTACCAGTTCTTAAACTCACACCATCTCCCGATCACTTTGCACCCTCTCAACACCCTATTTTGAACCTACAAATCACACCGACCACACTTTCGGCTCGTGTCTTCAGCCCTCTGCCATGCCCACAACACAACCCAAACTCGCAAAAAGACAATCAGACATTGAGAGAAGGCGTAACCGATGAACACGAGTGCACCCAACGGTCCCAACTCGGCGCCCCGTTGCGACTGCTCCGAACACGGTTGTAAGACTCGAATGACATCCACCGTGGAATTCACTCATGTTGTGCCTGGAATTCTCAACCTTGTGGACAAGCTTTTCTTACTTGTTTACTTTTTCCATGTTATTTAGTGACTTAGTCGTTAGTTGCATTTTCGTTGGTTTTAGAGAAGGTATGAATGAAAATGATGAATTAGTCTTGAATCTCCCTCTAAAATTCTTCAACTTCTTACTTATTTCTTTGGATCATTTAACTAACGATTCGGTTCGAGTATATGACACATTATTTTTAAATATTCTTTCATTTATAAGGACAAAAAAATTGTCTTTACAAATAAAAATGTATAAATTGCTGTTTTTTCTGTCTCTTGTAGTAGTCTTGTTGCTATTATCATTATTAAACTTTACACTCTAAAAAGAATTTTAATAATCCTAATTATTAGCTGTTGGACGGTAATAATCCAACTTTAAAAATAGCCAGTGGTAGTCTCATATTTTCATATTTTGTAAATCAATGGATCTTTACTAATAGAACCTTAATTTATTTTTGTCCCTTGTCTTTTTCGGTTTAGTAAAGGTCAATTGGTTTACAATATGTGAAAAGGTGGAATCACCGCTGAGTATTTTTAAAGTTGAGACCGTTGCCGGCTAACGGCTAATAGTTAGGATTATTAAAATCCATTATTTCTTAAAAAAATAATAAAAATTATATTTTTTTATATACCTTATTTATATAATCTTAAAAGATAATTTCGGTGGACATCACTCCACCACTTTTCCTTATTTAGATACTAAAATCGAAATCTTTAAATAAAAGCTATAAGTGTCTGTGTGGTTTATGGGTGTACCTTTTATCGATCCGGACATTCGCTGTCTTTGTTTTTTTTTTCTCAATTTTGCTCCTATGGGCTTGGCCAAATTTTATTACTTGATTTTCTTCGTATGCAATTTATTTTTATCTTAAAAACCAATGAAAAATCATAATAAAACTCTACTTTTGTCAAATCTTACTTTCACTCCTAAGTTTAAAAAATATTATTTTCATCCTTTAACTTTCTATAAAGTTTATAAAATGTCACTTTAGCCTCCTCGAAAGTATATATAGAATCTGATTTTTTCTTGATAACTTTCGTTCGTTAACTTAAAAAAAAACTAATTTGTTGCGTGCTTATTTTTACATACATGTTTGTATAAATTCGAGTTGTTCCACGTTTCGACGTAAATTTTGTTTCGAAACAAGTTGTTTTACCTTTCTACCCTTAAACTTTGTGATAATGTCAAAACTAATCCCTCTAGTTTTGTAAATGTCATTTTAACACCTACAAGTTTCTAAAATTTCGTGTTTACCCTAAAACTAATTTCTTAACATTTATATATTTTTATACGTGTCGATATAAATTCGAGTTCAACTACGCTTTAACGTAATTTTTGTTTGGAAACAAGTTGGGTCAATTATATAATGTTTTGTTTTTATGTATGTTTGGAGTTGGACTGCGTTTTGACGTAAATTTTGTTTGGAAACAAATCGGGTGAAATATAATACGTTTTCATTCGACGATATAAATTTGAGTTGCTATACATGTCAACGTAAATTTAGTTCAAAAACTAATCGATTGCATTCTATATTTTATCATGTCACGTGTATCGGAGACTGTATTCATGTGCAATGTCACCATGATCTTAACCAAACAACCTACAAATACCTAACGCAACAGTTTACACACCTGAATCGATCGCATAGGATCATCTTCTTCATCTTATCTCCGATCGGTTTGTTTTCCTACATGATTTCATCCTATTATTCATTCCTTTTGTCTTATCGCACAAACATATTATGCAATTTGCTCATTTCCTGTTAGTTATTTCATTCGTAAACCCTAATTCTCACTCCACTTCAGTTATATGATCCGTACACGTTACAAATCACGGAATCGTTGATAAATGTTGATTTGTAATGCTGTTTTGAAGTAATTTGTACGGAAATGTAGATTATTAAATATTTAGTGTTAATTTAGTCTCATCCATGAAGTAAAAGCTTAATTTGATTCTAAAAGACCTGAATACTTAGAAGTTAGATATAGAATTATAGATCACTTTAGAAAAATGTGTTGAGTGTTTAAAGTGCCTAAGATATACGAATGCTTTTGTGTTATGAATAATATCCAAATATCGCTAGGTGCTAGTCAGGCGATGAGGTACGAACTAGCGATTAACCTGGATTAATCGGATTGAATTTTTATATGTAATTTTTCAAACTTACACACACACGCAGATACAAATATAATACTTCAAAGTTCACATAGTATAGTTTAAACATAAACAATTAAACTTAAACATAACAAATCAAGTACTTAAAAATCTAAACATTAACATATTTGTTCATGGATTCATGGGACGGGTTGGGAACTCAGGTTAACGGGTTAAAACCAAGGGACTGATTTGGGCTGCCTAGGACTGCCCACCGATTTTTCGGTCTGATTAGGTGAAATCGAATCGGTTGACTACCGATTACCAATTAATCCCAATGTTTACAACACTGATGATATCAAGAATTTGAAGTTAGAAATGCTCTTATTGATATGCATAAAAGTCGAAGGATGCTCAACGTTTTTGACTTTTTATATTCAAGCACTTATGGTACTCTTTTTACGGAAGGCTTGTAAACAGAAGTTCAAGCTTGTATTTCTTTTGGATAAGTTGATTGATAAGAGTAGCTAAAGTTCCAAGTAGTATAGATTAAACATGCTTAAATATGTATGTACGTGTGTGTGTATGTATACATGTATAATCTATTCATGTTTGGTGCTTAACTAATGACGATCTGTCTTTTGCATTTCAGAAAAACTCATGAAGCATGCTGCAAAATTAGATGATCTTATTGCTGAAAGTCTATATCCACTAACAACTAATGTTACAATGGAACAAGTGAACGAGTCGTGAATAAATTTGGGGGCTTAAGTACAAATAACGTTTAACGATTGTAGATAAGCACGTTGATGTTCATGAAGAAGAAGGATATACATCATTCCTTACAGTAGTCCCTTGCTATTTCCTTGATTACTCTATTTTGCTCTATCAAGTTATTATAAAGGGCTGCAAACGAACCGAACGAACATGAACAAGACCTTGTTCGTGCTCGTTTGTTAACGAAATATACGTGTTCCTGTTCTTGAACACTTACCGAACGAGATTTTATGTTCGTGTTCCTTCGTTAAGGAAATGAACGTGTTTGTGTTTTGTTTGTTAAGTTTAGGCAATGAACGCAAACGAACATTCATGAACACAAATGGAAACAAATGAACACAAACAAGCATTCATGAACAAAATTTATAATATGCTGATACTTATCAAATACTATGTTTGTCAGAATTTTGAAGTGTTTAAATATAATATAAAAACTAAAACACACTAATGAACTATCAAACACAAAAAACACAAACAAACATGTTATCAAATGTTCACGAACATAAATGAACGAACGCGGCGTCTGTTCATGTTCGTTCATTTATTAAATGAACGAACAAAGACGAACTTCTGCTGAACGGTTCACGAACGGTTCGTTGAACGTTCGGTTCATTTGCAGCCCTAAATTTTATAGCATAAAGACAGTGTTGTATAATGTATATATTTTTATTGGTGTTTTTTAAAGAATCATTAATGTTGTCCAATGCTTGTGCAGAAGAGCTTCCCGATAGATGGAACGTAGAATCTGATATGCTACAATTTAAAACGTTGGACCGCCCCTTCGTTTTTCCAGGTAGTTTGACTTTTCTTCGCCTTTTTATAATTTGGATTTCTCTTTGTTTCCGTTTTGCGGTAAATCTTTACGTTTCGTTGAACGCAGGTGAACAAATTCAAATTATAGCGTGCTTATCAACATGCAAGCAAGAAGAACACAGAAGACAGACAGAGGAGTTCTTAAAACGATTTAAAAATTCTCATTTTTTTACTCAAATTGCTGAGTCAGACGAAACTCTTTGGTCAAGAACGAAAACCCATGAAACAAATGGACGAAAATTTATTCCGGTCGAATATTGTAATGATTATGCGGTAGTTGAAAGAGGAATTCTTGATGCTAGTACCTCAGGGGAATTGCGAAAAATGATGTCAAATGTAGTCAGCTAGCTAATGGAGACATAGTGGTATATTTCATAAATGATATATATATAAGAGGCCGGTTAACATACAAGACCACCTTATCGTGCGATGCGTACGCGAGCATCTCAACCACACATCTGATCTAATCTAGGCCTTCAACTAAATGCAATGGCACAATAGTAATTAACTTTGCATAATTACACATGTTATAATACATCATTATGCACGTTATTTACATGATTACGCATGGGTTGGGTTAACCCTAATTACACGTTATTGCATAATACGCACGTTATATTGGTCCACATACCGGCGCACGTAAGAGCCTTTTGTATTTAAACCTTTCACTATATATGCAGGGGAAGGTTAACGTACGATAGCCCCTTAACGTGCGACGGTACGCGACTGTGCGAAGTGAATTACGCATGTTCATTTTAAAATACGCACGTTATAATACATGATTACGCTCGGTATTTGCATAATTAGGCACGTTATTTTGGTGGTTGCGTACCGTCGCATGTTAAGAGCCTTTTCTATTTTAAACTTCCACTATACACACACACGGGTGTTTCATGTTTGGATTTGCGTTTATGTATTCCTTATATGTATTCTGTTTTCCTGTTCGGAAGGATGCAGGTGCTTTTACAAGTAAATATTTGTGTCGACTTCTTAAAAAATCCAATCTTGGAAATTCTCCAGTTTGAACAATACGAAAACACGGGTCAATCAGATCACGATCCAATGGTGAACTCTTAAACTGGATACTTCCCGTACACAATTCTCGTTTTTTATCTCCTCAAGAAACCGGCCTCAGTTCAAGCGCTCGTAGCTCATTAACTAAACCGAAACCAAAACCAAATTCATTCAGTTCTCAGAACCTTTTATTAGGTCAAGTTAGAAGCCATTCCAGCCATCGTTTCCGTCAACCAATGCACACGCACAGGCTTCTACGTTTTCAAGCGATGAAGGACTTTTATCGTTCCGAGGGGTACCCCTGGAGCCCAGACGGTTTTCAGTTTGTTGCGGGCTTGAAGGAATTTACGTTCCGGGTCGACGATGGAGAAGGAAAATTGAAATTATACAGCCGTTAGAGATTTGCTGTTTTGCTGCTGATTGCAATACAAAAGATCTTCTTTGTGTTCAAATAAAGGTCTAAACTTATATAAATTGTTACAAATATGTCTTTTTTGCATGATTAAGACCCTAAACATGTAAGAACTCAATGAATAGTTTATTCTTTTTTACATGATCAAGTCCCTACACTTTATATAAAAGGGTTAAGGGCCTTTTCATGAGATGATTATAAGTATAGGGACTTAACGGTGAAAAAACAGAAGTCCAGGAACTTATATGTGAATTCAGCGTAAGGTCCGTAGGTTTTTTTTCATCATTTTTTCCATAAAATACACGGATGGTCCTTGTGGTTTACCAAAAATTTTGGATTTGTTCCCTAGCTTTCCAAAAGTACACAAATGGTCCCTTGGTTTGCACTTTGTGAACATTTAGCCCCAACTTTTTCCAAAAGTACATGGATGGTCCTTGTGGTTTCCACTTTGTAACACATTTAGCCTTTAACTTGGACATGCTAAAACCTTTATATTTGTTGGCTGATGCGTTAAGAAGTGCAAACCACTAGGGGCCTATCCGTGTACTTTTGGAAAGCTAGAGGCCAAATCCGAAACTTTGGTAAACCACAGGGACCATTCATGTACTTTACTCTTTTCCATATATAAGCATACATTTCACCTAATTTAATGTCTGAAACATGATTAAGCAGAATGTTTCTCCACAACATGCCCCGATATCGTTATATACTTGGATTCCCAAACACTTGTATTCGAGGAAGCTTCAAAGGGTGGGGCCCCTACGTATTTACCAATTGTATGTGTTGAAACCGGAAACGACCAGGTTTGCCAATTTACCCCTCAGGTTAATCCTATCGAATATCTGTAGTGTTTTGGCTATGAAGGGTATTTTAGACATTTGACAAAAAGTCAATTCAACCATGTTGTTTGACAGGAAAGATGAGGAACACTCGTTTGTTTTAAAGCCAGCAATACCACTTTGGAGTTCTAATGTAGGAAGTGCAGGATCAAGTGTGCGCATCTTCACCAATGTGTACCGCGGGGTCTCGCCTACTGTTAAATATGCGGTTCTTGTATAATGTCGATGCAACTATACTGGTAATTAACTTCCCTATATTGTGACTTCATGTCGTAATGATCATATTTTAGTGTTTGGACGAAGTGGATTATGATTGCTATTTACCCCTAATAATAATGACATCAATAATACTAATAGAGTAAAATGTCATTTTCGTCCCTGAGGTTTGGCCAGTTTGCGACTTTCGTTCAAAGGTTTGTTTTTCCGCATTTGGATCCAAAAGGTTTGAAATCTTGTCATTTTCATCTGGCTCGTTGACTCCATCCATTTTTCTCCATCGAGTAAGGGGTATTTTCGTATTTTTTGTAAACTTAAAAGGCAATCGGTCTTTTTCACTTTATGCACAAGCATTTAGCATAATGTACAAGTATTCAAACGACCGAATTGCCCTTTAAGTTAACAAAAAAGACGGAAATACCCCTGAATTAATGGTGAAAATGGATGGAGTTAACAGCAGGATAAAATTGGCAAGATTTCAAACCTTTTGGATCCAGATGAGAAAAAAAACCTTTGGACGAAAGTCGCAATACTGCCTCAGAGACGAAAATGGCATTTTACTCATACTAATAATAATAATAATGTTCTTGCAGAATCTAGGTTGTTATTCAAGCAGCCGACAAATTGGCTACCACGTATTCAAAAGAATATATTCAATCTCTGTTGCATCTCACATGTCAAAAAGACCTCTCGGGCCAGATGACAAATTCTCTAACTTACTCGTTCAGGTTTTTATTCGAAACGTATTTACTAGAAGTGAACAAAATGGTGGGTCGGGTATTGGGTTTGAGTCAATAGGGATACGTTTTTAGAATTGGTCAAAGCGTGTTAGTGTGGATTGGACTGACATGCAAAACACTTTTTTTCGTCTTCTTTTCGTAAATTTACAAATAATTATGTCTGAATAGAGATTACAAAACTGTATTGCTGTACCAATCATTAAATTATAAAATAAAACTTAGGAGGTAGGACTGCAAACAAACCGAACGTTTGTTCGTGAACCATTCAGCGGAAAGTTCATTTGTGTTCACACAAACAAGAAATTCCGTTCGTTTAGTTAAATGAACGAACATGAACAGAGGCCTCGTTCATTCGTTTATGTTCGTGAACGTTTGGTAAGGTGTTCGTTTTGGTTCGATAGTTTGTTAGTGCTTTTAATTTATATATTTCATTTTAATACTTAGGAATTCTGACATATAAAATATTTGACAAGTATCAGTGTATTATATATTTTATTCATGAACGCTTGTTTGTGTTCATTTGGGTTCATGAACATTAGTTTGTATTCGTTTGTGTTCATGAATGTTCGCTATCTATAATTAATACGAACACGAACACATTCATTTCCTTAACGAACGAATACGAACTTAGAATCTCGTTCAGTAAGTGTTCATGAACACATATGTTTCCTTCACAAACGAACATGAACAAGGCCTTGTTCGTGTTCGTTCTGTTCGTTTGCAGCTCTATTAGGAGGTTTTTGCTTTTTGAATACATTTTGGTCAACTTTTGACCCGCTTGACCCATTCACCCGTTTCCATTGTAACCAGATTCTAATATTTATGCGTGATTGTGATCAGGTTTTAACACTCGAGGCATCAAATATGACAAACAACGATTTAACACTAACATTACTTGCTCCGTCTTTACTTAATTCTCCTTCTGTGGGGTCCGTAACCTTTTCACCACCGTCACCAATGAGCCCGTTTGATCACAGTATGCAAAATTCTGCACTGCATAGACTCTGTTCGGCTTCTAAGGTACTAGATCAGAGATCTGGCGATGGTGATGATCATGATCATGATCATAGCCGTACACCTGGCACTTTTAATGAGAAAGCAATTCCCATCTCTGATGTACTTCCGAAAAGTAATCTGGGCAGTAACATATGTGGTTGAAGAGTAGAGTTCCTCTTGGGTAAGATCAGAATATTTCATGCAATTTACTCTTACAAAGTAATTTATACGATTTCTAAAAAATGCAGGTGTGTTCCTTCGCGATCCAGAGTTATGGTCAAGCTTGAGCTACTTCCACTGACTGATGGCGCAATTACGCTAGATTCTTTACAGATTAACGTTGAAAAAGGGAAAAGAATGGTCGTGCTATATAAAGTTTGTAGTGTCTATACAGGTTAAAACTTAGGGGGAGGGGGTGGGTTCGGTGAAGATGTGCGGGGATGGGGTTCACCGCACAGGCACAACGCCGCCGGCCCCATCGGTGTATGGTGAATGGACAATTTCAGGGAGTAGTCACCAAGGTGGGGAAGAGGAGAGAGAGATGGTTAATGGTGGGCCCCATCCTCTTCCAACCAATCACACATTTAACCTTTTTTTAAGAAAAAAAATGTTTGGGTGGAACACCCCTAGTGTTGAGTGCAAAATGGGGAGTGGAAAGAGGAGTTGACATGGCATGAGGTGATTGGCTAGGTGAAGAGTTTACCACCCCTTCTCACCCTTAAAACAAGTAGTTTTATATCCGAGTTGGTTGACCCAAAACATATTTTTTTTTAAAACCTGATGGCTTTTAGATCAATTTTAGAGTTCAGTAATATGTTTACAAGAATAATTGGCAAAAAAAAAAATTAATTAAAGAGTAAAATACCATTTTCGTTCCTGAGTTTGGCGACTTTTGTCCAAACGTTTGTTTTTCCGCATTTGGACCCAAAAGATTTGAAATCTTGTCATTTTCATCCAGCTTGTTAACTCTATCCATTTTTCTCCGTTAAGTCAGGGGTATTTCCATCTTTTTTGTTAACCTAAAAGGAAATTCGCTCTTTTTTAGGCGTATCCGGTCTTTTTACATAAAGTGAAAAAGACATAATTGCCCTTTAAGTTAACAAAAAAGACGGATATACCCTTGACTTAACTGAGAAAAATGGATGGAGTTCAAACCTTTTGGATTTAAATGCAGAAAAACAAATCTTTGGACGAAAGTCACAAAACTGGCCAAACCTTAGGAACGAAAATGACATTTTACTCAAAATTAAATCTGAAATTTCCCCTCCTAAAAGGCTACAATTTTCATGGAAGTTAAGGGTATATAATTTGGTTCGGCAGATATTACTCTTACGCTAAAAGTTACCTCATGCAATTGAAGATTGTTTATGTTTTTCTCATTTTTAAGTAACTTTTTCTAAGTGTGGCACGACAGGTTTATCTTCTATACCCGAGAACCCGCGAAAGATATGCAACTTCTAGCATACGTATCAGGGCTAGCTTCTAATGTGTACACACTTTAGCTGCGAAATGAGGGTTTTAATATATCGTTACACCCTGTTTACAAGTTTGTTTTGAGATTGATATGCGGTTTTAATAGCTAGCGAATGCACATCTATGTTTTATGTGTCTAAAGAAAGATGATTTTCCAACCAGTTGTTTGTGGTTATTGTACCCTTAGGCTTGAACGTGACGGACAGTGGGTCATTTTTTGGTATTGTTCGAACTTGGATGTGCAAAAATATAAAACAAATATAACCATTTTTATTAATTGCTTACCATTTTTCAGCTATAAGCCTATATGTAATATTGTAATTCAAGGATCCACTTAAGAGGTGCACATAACCGGTTTTTATAGTACCCGGATTTGGGTATATACCCGGGTAAGAGTATTACCGGTATCGGTTTTTTCGGGAATTGGCAATACCTGAGTCGGGTTCGGGCCTGGGTATTGGCAAGGAAATACCTGGTCTAACCCGGGTTCGGGTGGGGACTGGGTTTGGCTTTTCTATACCCGGGTATAAAAATACTCTATTTTTGGTTCGGGCATTGGAAAACCCAGGTTGGGTATAGGAATACACGGTTACGTAAGTGTTTTTAAGCAATTTTATGTTTTTTATTAGTTTCCAACTCCATTTTCTATATAGAAACTTTAAAATTAATAACAAAAACCCGGACTGGATATAGGAAAAAACCAGGGTATGGGTATGGGAATAACCGGGCATCGGGTATGCGGGTATTGAGTTTTATTTGGGTTTGGCAATAACCGGTTCCGGGTTTCCAGAGATCGGTATGCATACCCGGTGTGTACCCTCTGGTTACGGTCAGGTATGGGTTTGAGTACAGAGTACCTGAGTTTTTTGAAACCCGGTTTGGGTTTTTTTTTTCAGGTTCGGGTTTCTTGTGCACCACTAGGCACTAGATCCACTAGACAGTGATATAACAGATCAAAAATCATCATCCAACTCAAATGGGCCCAAAATCTAGGACCAGTTATGACTAGGCCCAACATCTAAAAACAGTAGACCAAGATGGGTCTAAAGCCCATATACATATGCTCTGAATCCAATCGGCAAGTGGGCGGCTAATCAGTAATTCCCACTAAAACCATCTTTTCAGAAAAGCATGTGATAATGTCTAGAAATGACGTAGAACATATTCGAATACAGTGTTACACATACTTTAAAATAAATATTTTTTCATAAAGAAAGAAAATGTCATAAATATCTATTTTTGGCAAAAGTGGTCAAAGTTTTAAAATTTTAAATGCAACTTAACCTAACAAGAATTTACCTGTGATTGACGATTAGGACATGCGTAATGGGTATTATAGGGGCGTAAAAGGGTTTGATAATGCATTTACACTATCCCCCATAGACATTATAGGGCCATGAAGAGGGTTGGTGAATAATGCCTGGTAAGAAGAGAAAAATATGGAAAATAATGAATGAAAAGGGCATTAAGGGACTTAACCATTACATAAGACGTTATGGTGATGATCTGACGAAAAATGATCCTAAAGGGGCATTAGATAACCTTAAAGATTCTCCGAGCAAAACAGCACTAAGGGGGTTCGTGTATCCCTTAGTCATTGGAATTTGTTAGGTTTTTATTTTATAAAAATCAGAGTTAGAAAAACATAAGTTTGACCCTTTGTTTAAGTTTAATTGATAGGGAAAATAACTTTGTTATGACCTTGATCCAACAACTTTAAATTACGAGAATGTTTAAATATAGAGATCATTCTTAAAGATTCAAAATCTTGATATGAACTTAAAATTATCATATATTTATCTTTACACTAGAAAACTAAAATGTTATGTTTATAAATTTTTATTATTATAAAAAAAGAACTAGTATCTAAGACATGTTTCTATACACTTTTAGACTATAGTTTGGGGAGAGAGCCCATTTGTCAAATAAGTTGAAATAAATGATTCTGTCTGGTTTTTATTTAAATTTATTCGGCGACTTTTGCCATGTATTTTAACTTGATTCTGTACTTTCCCTTTTTAAATTAAATCCATGTAATATATAACTTTTAAGTTATTTTGTGGTATAAAAATCTAATCTTACATTATTTTATAATAAAAAATAACTTAGAGTGCGAGGGCACTACGATGAGCCCAAATCAACCAACCAATTTTGAAGTGACACCTCATTACAACCCGGATGAACCCAATTTAGTTGCAGCACCGTTCCCGAATTTCCAACCATTTTCGAACGTTCTTCTTCGATATCATTTCCGGGTTCCTTAGCCCATAAATCCATCCTGATTCACACCCTGATGCAATTGTGGCAATGTACCCGATGAACCCAATTCCCCATACTATCTCGGAGGCGCCATCAGGGAAGAAGCCCTCGTCACACCAAATTACTCCACGTGGACTCCAGCTCGGAAAGATCTAGAAGCAGTCACCAGAAGTCCCCAATGGGTTGTAAGAGAGCGGGAAGAGATGCGGGGAAAATGGGTGTGGGGGTGTGGAAACATCGCTCCCTCCTTACGGTAAATACTCGCCGTAAGTTCCTAATAAGCTAGCTTATGATAATCATCTCTTCTATTAAGATTCAATTATAAGAGATAATAACAAGAACACATACCACCACATATTTATAAAGCATATTGCAAATACACTATATAAAAATGACAAATAGTTTTAATAAAAAGCAACTCATCTCATGTCCAATATCAATAAAATGTATATTGTGGTATTCAACTCATAAATAGAAATTATAACACTCCACAACTAATTCCTTCCAACGAACACAATATTTTACAACACTAAATATATGATATGAATTCTCATATTGCCCATCATATCTATTAATTCCCAACAATTACGAACAAACTTTTGGGCATCAAGCAATGCCAAAATCTAAACATCCCTAATATTTGCTTGTAAACAAGTTTTAAGGATTTAAACTCTTTTATCTAGTCAACCTTATACCACAGATGAAATGCAGTTAAAACAATGTTTTAAATACCGGTATGAACCGTCTGGTTATACCGGTTAAACTGGATATTGGAAATGGGCTTGGTATGATAAAGATCGGTAAAACTCGAATTCGGTAATTCTTATAACCAGTGGTAAATTCGGCTTTACCGGTTCAAACCGTTGAACTGGTTTGCATTATCTTAAAAATTGATTTTTTTTACTTTCAATAAAATATGATATTAAAGTAATATTGCGCTTCCATATTTCCGTTAATTAACCTAGTGCTTTTCATTTCAATATTTCATCAGTGTTGAAATTGTTATCCACCTCATTCATTGTAACATTATTTATAATTAATAAAAATGCTATTAAAATGCTTAATATTTTACAAGAAAATTGTTGTTTTTTAGATAAACCATGATCAGTTACATAAATCCCAATTGAGATTGGATTATTTTTTAAGATGAATTTGTATTTTATGAAATTATAGGATTAACTAGTAACCCGGTTGAACCACCCAGTACAACCTGGTTCAACCAACTGAACCATTTAAGAGCCTAACCTGTTATGATTTAAAACCGGTTTTTAAAACATTGGTTGAAAATATTAGAAAGCAAAAAACAAAAATGCTCTTTTATGGAGCTTTTTTCTTTAAAGCTAGCTACACGTTCTTATTCTAATACTAACTAGTGAGATTCTCCCCGCGCTTTGCGGCGGGAATTCCGTCGGTATATGTTTGTTTCGTTACGGTAGCGTACTCACAGCAGCCTATAGTAATCGAAAGAGAAAACCTTATATCGATCGAAAACAATAAAAACGAATATTGATACCGGTACCGTCGTTGTTCAGTTAATATCAATTCAGTTGGTTTACATTCTACGTTTATTTTTTCAACATTGCGATCTAAATTTTATTGATAACGAATATTGTGTCGCGCGCTATCATATCAAACTGAACCGAAACCGACTGAACAACATTTGTATCGGTACTAGTATTATTTTTTAATTGTTTTCCTTTCGATAAATTGACACTATATCGCAACGATACCGTAAACAACATCGTTTTCCGTACAAGAGTTTGTTTATTTTTTTTTCTTTCGATAAACTAACATCTTAGTGCTACCATATCATACCGAACATCGGTATCGGTACCAACATTCATTTTTATGGTTTTCGGTTTTGAAAATTTTTCATTTGTTCAACTCTATCTATGATGATAAATGCATAATATTACCAGTATTGTCACACTCTGAATCAGTCGGTGCCGTACGAACAATATTGGTGTGAGTACTGGTGTTCGTTTTTATCGCTTTCAGTCATGTAAAACATGTGTTGATTTCTATACCAAGTGCATGTATCGTACTGGTACTATAACAAACCGAATTGATACCGATATAATGCGCGCGATAACATATCATCCAACGTGCAAGCAAATAACTTAAATGTTAAAAAAAAAAATAAACATAGATGATGCGAATTTTATAAAAAGTTAACAATAAAAACTCTAATTAAATAATCATTAAAATATTACTAATGAAAACTACTTAAATGTTATGGGTTACTATTTATTACTAAAAATGACAAATAATTACTTAAAAATTATGAATCACTATTTATCACAAGTTTCAATTAATATGTATAAATATAATATAATAACCAATAATTTTAGAAACAAAACTAAAATTTCAAAGAACCAAAAAATTAAAGAAAACTGGGAATATCGTGTAGAATAATCTTTATAATATTTTCTTTTTATAAATTCTATCCAAGTTCGTTTATATAATAAATGGGATGGAATGCGTTTAGTAATATACTTAAAAAATGGTCGTTGAAAAAGTCAATCACATGCCGTATCAATAAATAGATGATAAAGTCATAAACAAATCTTTAACAATGAAGAAATTAGGAACAACAAATCCATATCATGTATTTTTTATTTGATTTAGACTTTTAAATCATGTGGTCCTTGTGTTTGATCTTGATGCCTTCTAAGATAATAAATTCATAAGCTATAACTTAACAAATTAACACGTAAATTTAAGTATATAGTTACAAAACAATATAGTTAATCTAATAGTTATTAAATTATTGTTTTAGAACTTTGTAAATATAGAAGTCTAACATCAAATACTAGTTTTGACGTTAATTATATATTATCACATAATGTGATACACATTTTTATAATAAAAATAATAATAATAATTTATTGAGAAATTACAAAAAAAAATAGTATCATTATATGTGTTATACAATTATAGTTATATAATACCTAAATCCTTTTTCATGTATCTTGTTTTCTTCACTCATCACACTTCAATTCCATTAGTCATAAGAACTTATCATGTGAAAAATAAAATGCTCATATCTTTGGATTATGAAACTATCACTAAACGATAAATGTTGAAGTAATAACAGGTTTGAACTATTAAGAGCCCATTAAAAGTTGAAACAAACAGCCCCGTAAACTTGTATGAAAAATTTTGAAAGTAAAGAATACATTTGTACTAAACATTTTGACGCAAAAGCTTAAAAACTTTTAAACGCCTCATCTACACGTGTGTAACAAATCTAAATAAAATTATTTCTCAATTTCTAGTGCCTACACTTCAGTAACGGATAACTACATTCTTAGTTGTATAAGGGTGTTGTTATGATTTAAGATTTATAAAAGTTTATGTTTATAAATGTAGACTTTTATAAATATATATAATTTATGATAACACAGCTGAAGTGATGTTTAATATTTTGAGTGAACTCAAAATAAATTATTGTATCCTAACAACAATCCCGTACAGTGGCGGATCCAGAAACTTTTTTTGGTAGGTTCGTTTTGATAGATTCTCATTATTTTTTTCCAAATCATACAAAATTCTCACTAATTTTTTTTTCATTTTTTGCAAATCGAGTGGGTCCATATGAACCCACAAAACAGGGCTGAATCCATCACTGATCACGTATGACTCATAGTTTTCCGATAAAATAAAACAAAGTTACCAAAGACAAGTAATTAAATAATATTCCTCGTTTAACATTCAATAATTATTGAATTGTTTTTTCCTCATGTAGGTTGTAATGTTCTTGTATTTTTTATTTTTTTTTCTCAAATCCCTCAAAATAATTGAAAATGGGGTATGAATATGAATCAACCGGCAATAGCACGCATGCTCTCAAAGTCCTAGTGAACGTCCCATGCCTTATTTTTTATTAGATAAAATCAAATATAGACACGAGAAGGCTTGTTTAGAGATCAACACGTGTTTATCCCATTCGCTTTTGATACATTTGGGTCCCTAGCTACAGAGGCTGTGGAATTTCTAAACAGGGTCCAACAGGTTGTGAATAGTAATCTTTCAACCTTTAAGGGCCATTTCGTCTTTAGTATGATTGGTTTTGCAATTCAAAAGGGGGTTGCGGCGCAGCTTGTTGCCCGTTTACCTGACACTTGTTTGTAATTTGTTACTTTGGTATATAATATCTACCAATTAAATAGTTCTAAAAAAAATATAGACACCTATAACATTTTTTTATTTTTAATATAACACCATCTAAAACGCTGAATTTATAGATAGGTATTGTAAGATTAACTTGTTAAAAGCTTGGATTAAATCAAGTTTAAATACGAGTTGGATACTAAGACGTAGCTCATAACGATAAGTTGATCAACTTCTTACATCACTAAGTTTCAATAGATGTGCAATATCGGTTTTATATAATATAAATATGATATAATCACACAAAAATATAATTCTTTATGACATATATTACGCATATAAGGAGAATAAAAAGTAATTTTACATAATTTTAAGAATTATCTAATTAAAATAAAATTAGTGGTTACAATATATATTATATACATGCAGAGTAAGGTTTCGATACAAATAGGTCTTGACATACAAATTGGTAACATAAAAAAGTGAAGGAAGCCATATTTTTCCCATCTTGTAAAGTACGTATTTTAGTCTCAGAATTAAAAAATAATCATGTAATCACACCAGTATAGTAATTATGTAATTACTCTACTAAAGTAAATACATGATTCTTTTATATATTTTGCAACTAAACATTATTTTTAAGTAGATGTAAAAAATTTCAAAAAGAAATTATATATATATATATCTTCCTTTCTTTCTAATGTTAAGACGAATTTGTATGTTAAAGACCTATATGTATTTGATCTTACACTATACGTGCATGCAATTAAAATAGTTGGTTTGTAAGAGCATTTACATTGGAACCTTTATCTTCATCTACAAATTTGATATAAAAAACACATTTTCTTATAAATTGTGTATACTTTTCAAAAACATCAAACATCTATTTTTTTATTCTACCTTTATCTAACTTAGAAACACTTATTTTATTATTATGAATCAAACCTCAGTCACTTAAAATACAGATCTCTCTCTTACCACTCCACTCCAACAAAAGCAAATTTGGTTGATTGATTAAATTTAAACGGTTCAATCAGTTTTAACGGTTTTAAACTCAACACCATATATTTTATACACCGTAATAGTGACATAACGTATTATGCCATCAACCGACACGTCATAAGCACAAGTGGGATAACGATAAATCCTATCGACACTTTGTGATTTTCCAATCAACTCCCTCCTGGCCACTTATACTAGCTGGCTCAGCCAAGGGTATAATTGGGAATTTAGCTCTGCCCTAATCTATCGGAAAACTAATATTTAAGTGTCTAATAATTTATATTATATTGAACCTAGTTTTTAAAGAATAAATTACCAACAATCATGGAATATTGTATTTTACATATAATAAATTTACAGTGGAAGGTTCAAACGAGAAGAAATTTTTTATAAGAATAAAAAAGAAGAAATTTCAACCAATAAATATTCTTTATTTTACTTTAATTAATTTTTGTATTTAATATTGATGTAAGAGTATATTGGTAAACTTAGATAGATCATTAATTGTTCGTCTTCCTGTTTAATAGCTAACTACATTAAATTTGTAACTTATTTTCAAAAAATATATCTTTTCAAAGAAGAAAAAAATAATAATTTAAAGTGTAGGATAAATTACGAGGTGTGAAGTATGAATTACGAGTTATGTAGGATAAATTTCAAAACGTGTAAGATAAATTTTGATGTTTGTAGGCAAAAACTTTAGTGTGGAGGATGATAATCTTAATGATTAATTAATTAGTTAAAGATAATAATGAATGAGATGAGAGAAAAACAATTTAATGTTTTACAATTGTATCCTTTGTTATTTTTCTTCTTAATTTAATTTTCTTTTCAAATGAACTTCCCTAAATTTATATACTTTAATACTTGACGCGCACCACTAATGGATTTAATGCTTTGTTTTTGTTTTTTTTAAATAGCAATTCCTATCAAGTTAGATTTTTCAAAATTTCTATATTTGCTAATTCCTATGAGTGAAAAGTATGCCTAAAATCGGCATAATTATATCTTTATAATTAGGAATCCGAATGAGACGACAAAGATTTTTATTTTCTAACTATAAAGATCACATATATGACAACTTATCCATCAATTTACAAAGATCACATATTATGACTACTTATCTATCAATTTACATGTACACATTCACAAATTTTTATTTTCTAACTATGAAGATCACATATTATGACTACTTATCCATCAATTTATATGTACACATTCACAAACTTGCTCTTATATTATACGTCCTCTCTATCTTATACCACTCGTTAATAAATAAGTATACTCTTACGTTGAAGTGGGGTCATGAGACTTCTCCACGTGACGAGACTTTGATGCTATTTGATTTTATGAAGTCTGAATCATGAATTTACCATTGTAGAGTACTAAAGCAAAATTTGATGCAACGATGTAATAATAATAATAAGAATAACAACAATAACAATAACAATTTAATGATATAAGTTAAAACTAAAATAAAACTCATTAACAAAAATATTCATGTGGTATGCGCATGTCAATATGAGCTTCTTTCATTGAGAAATCTAAAATAATGGGTTATCGTCGTCACACTTGTCCGTCCTTGCCTAAAAACATGCTTGGACGCTTCTCATCTCCCTTCTCATCTCTTCCCTGTCTCACAAAATCCGTGTATGTCCCGCTGATGCCTTTTCACCTCTCTCCTCTACAAACAACTCAAAACACGGCCGTTACTTTTACTCTAAACATTTACATATTATCCACATAATAAGCTTCTAAAAGTTAAAAATAAACTCGTTTTAACTTAGTATTTTCATAGAAAAGAAAAAGAAATAGTCATTTACTTTTAAAGAAATAGTTTTTAAGATCTAAAACAAATATAATAACTACTAATATTGCTATCAAACTATTTATTACATGATTTTATATGGCATCTATTTATGCATCCAAAACTTTAATATATATTGGTAGTGATGTTACAAATTTCCTTTTCACATATTGGGTTGAACAAGTCAGTCTTTTTGTGGATTTTCAAAGCTTTTTTGAGTACTAGACATAGCTAGGTGGTGCCTGGTGGTGGGTGTTTTTGTACTCAACATTATATCTCAACCATCTCTTTCTCTCTCTCTCATTCATTTTTATATGTGATCTCAATCTTATTTTTTTGTTTCCACAAATCAATTTTATAAAAAAGCTGTCATCTTGTCTCAAAATTCTGAAAAAACCCTTTTCAATTTATCATTTAAAACCCAATTTTGTTGGGTGTTTGAGAGATTTTAAAACCTAATTTCTGTTGTATGCAAGTCAAAGGTTACATCTTTCTTCCTTTTCTGAGGTGAGTGCCATCATTTTCCACATAACTTCAAGTGGGTATTGATTATTACATCTAATTTATGAATCTTTAACCAATAAATTGTTGTAAAAATGAGAAATTTATGAATCTTGATTTTAGGGTTTGTGTTAAAGATGAAATCTGGTGATGAAGAAGGTGTAAAGGTGCAATCTTTGCATGTTATGAGCTCAAAAGATGACAAAAACAAGATCAAGAATAAGAAAAAGAAAAAAAATGATCAAGATTTTGTTGGGTGTTGGAATAAATGGGGATTTATTGGTAGCTGTGTTTCTTCAAGATCTAAAGTTGATAGCTCCACCAGTGGCATCAGCAGCAGTCACTTTGGTAAAATCTTGCTTCTTTTTTTATTTTATTTTTTAATTTTTTTATCTTTTAACGTTTTTATAGTTTAAGCCATATTCATCATGTTGTTGTTTTTTGTTTCATATGTTATGTAAAATGTTTTAGAGATTAAAAAATTAGTGCTTGATTTTGACTTGACTTAGGTTAATTAGTTGAGTTTTTTTGGACAAATTCTGAGCTTCATGTAAAATGACCCCTAAATTATAAAATATTCAGAATTAATTTTGTGTTATTACTTGCCCCTAAATAATCAGGATAAATTTTATGTTAGTTTTGCCTCTAAATAATAATATAATCTGTATAAATCCCACTAAAAAGATGATAATCTACAACTTGGAAACTTAATGATCAGATAATCAATTTCAGAACTCAGTGCCAAACACACTTCAAATTCTGATCCTTATGTGTTGCAAGATTGCATCTTTAAATTTTTAATGTAAGTATTAATTAATTTATCATGGATTTGCGGTTGCAGAATCTAAATCAAGCAAAAATACAAGCAAAGATCAACAAGAAACCCCAATAGGTGTGCAAACTCCCACAAGCAACGGCGAAAACAACAAGTTAACAGGTTTAAAACCAGAAGAAGAACTCAAAGTCGCTTCCCGTTTGAGGAAATTTGCGTTTAATGATCTTAAATTGGCAACAAGAAATTTTCGGCCCGAAAGTCTTCTCGGTGAAGGGGGTTTTGGGTGTGTGTTTAAAGGATGGATTGAAGAGAACGGCACTGCACCGGTCAAACCGGGAACCGGGCTTACGGTTGCGGTCAAAACACTAAATCATGATGGGCTTCAGGGCCATAAAGAGTGGCTGGTTAGCTTCTTTCTAGTTTCCATCCACTTTGGAAAAAGTTGTGCTTAGGCCTGTAAATGAACCGAACGAACACGGACACTAATCAAACCCATATTTTTCTTCATGTTCGTTTGTTAAGAAAATTGGCATGTTCTATTCGTGTTCGTTTATGTTTGTTCGTTTGTTTAATACCTAAACGAACTTTCACTAATATAAACGAACATAAACAAACAAACTTAAATGAACATAATTTAATAGACACAACAACACAAATGAACGTAACTGAAGAAACATAAATTGACATATAATTTACTAAACATAAACGAACATAAACAAATGTAAATAAACGAACACAAATGAACGAACATAAACGGACGTTCATGAACATAAATGAACAAACAAAACGTGTGTTCTTGTTCTTTTGTTTATTAAATAAACGAATATAAACGAACTTCCCGCCGAACAAGTTCATGAACATTTGGTTCGTTTACAGGCCTACTTGTGCTTTCTTATTTATTTTTAAATGGTTCTTTTTGGCAGGCAGAAGTGAATTTTTTGGGTGATCTTGTGAACCCGAATTTGGTCAAATTGATCGGTTACTGCATTGAAGATGATCAACGGTTGTTAGTGTACGAGTTTTTGCCTAGGGGGAGCTTGGAGAATCACTTGTTCAGAAGTACGTTATTTCTTTATTGTATTCTTTAATTCTTATAATCATTATAAAAACAAGATTATGTTTAATGATTATTTAGGGGTCAAATAATAATTTTGGGATAATTTGTAATAAATTGTCACCGCATTTCTTCACAAAAATGCCCTTTTATGATGTTTACTAATATCGACATCTTGTTATTGTAGGATCATTGCCTCTTCCATGGTCCATTAGGATGAAAATCGCACTTGGTGCTGCAAAGGGTCTTGCTTTTCTTCACGAAGAAGCGAAAAGGCCCGTGATTTACCGCGACTTTAAAACCTCCAACGTTTTGTTAGACGCAGTATGTAATGCCAATATACTTTATAGATTTTTCTTCGGGCATTGTTGAGTTTCTAATGATTTGTTTTTCCAGGAATACAATGCCAAATTGTCTGATTTTGGGCTTGCTAAAGATGGCCCGGAAGGTGATAAAACTCATATATCTACACGAGTCATGGGAACTTACGGTTATGCTGCCCCGGAATATGTTATGACCGGTAAGTTTTTGGTACGGGTCAAAATGGTTATTATTATCATTATTATTATTTTTTTTGGTACAGGTCCAAATGGTTATTATTATCATTATTATTATTTTTTTGGGTACAAATAAGATCAGGTCGATCCGAAACACCTTTTGTAAACTATTTTAGTTTAAAAAACAATACATCTAAATGATTAATTAATTAATTAAATTATTTCAATAGTACTAAGTTTTGAAGAATGTGATTTAGAAGTTTTGTGCATTATAAATACCCTATGGGTGACTTTTGACCCGTTTTTACTCATTTGACCAGTAATAGGTCTAAATCTAGGATAACCCGAATTGACCCTTTATAAGTAAATGGATCGACATGCTACCGTAGTTGTTTATAGCGCTATAGCGAATAGCGTAGCGAAGAGCTCATTCATTGCTATTTGATTTTGGCGCCTCCATAGTGAGTAAATAGGGGATTTCAGGTTTTTTTGGTTTTAATATTAATGGCGATAAACTGGATTTTAAGTTTTTTTGTTTAGTATACATATAGAAACACCGCATTTGGATATAATATTAATATAAATATAAAATATTTCTAAAATTTTCTTCTAGTGTATTGCTAAACATATAATAGCGCCTGTTGTTTCATCGCTATTGCTACGTAGAATATCGGTTGCTTGTCGCTATCGTCCGCTATTCGCTATTAACAACTATGCATGCTACCTTTAATTAACTATTTCCATCTTTAAAATTGGCTATTTACATATTTCAACTTTTTAATTGTTTTTGTTGTCTAATTTAGGACATTTAAGTTCAAAGAGTGATGTTTATAGCTTCGGTGTTGTTTTACTCGAAATGTTGACCGGACGGAGGTCAATGGACAAAAAACGTCCAAATGGTGAACACAACCTCGTCGAATGGGCCCGCCCACATTTAGGAGAAGCGAGACGCTTCTATAGGTTAATCGACCCTCGGTTAGAAGGTCATTTCTCAATAAAAGGAGCCCAAAAGGCCGCACAACTCGCGGCCCGTTGTCTTAGCCGTGACCCGAAAGCCCGGCCTTTAATGAGTGAAGTTGTTGAATGTCTTAAACCTTTGCCAGCCCTAAAAGACATGGCGGGCTCATCTTATAGCTTACAGTTACAGACCGCCCAACCTGAACGGGTCGGGTCAAGTCCAGACCCGACCCGAATGCCGGCCGGGTCGTTTTCAAGAAACGGGCATCAGCATCCACGAACACTATCGATACCTCACGCCTCACCTAGCCGTCATCAATTTCTGCAGGAATCGCCAAAACCGAATGGAAACCAATAACGAAGGGCGTTTCGATAAATGCCCATGACCCGGACTGACCCGACCGATCCGAATGCCGGCCGGGTCGTTTTCAAGAAACGGGCATCAGCATCCACGAACACTATCGATACCTCACGCCTCACCTAGCCGTCATCAATTTCTGCAGGAATCGCCAAAACCAAATGGAAACCAATAACGAAGGGCGTTTCGATAAATGCCCATGACCCGGACTGTGTGTTGTCATTGGGTGTTAATTTTTAGTGTTGTGATCATTTTTAGATGTAATTTATGATATGACCACTGGTAATATTAATGTTAATATAGTATGTTAAATCTATATAATATTTGTTCCTTTGTAATGATTGTAGATCTTCAAAAGATCTAAAGGATACAATTGTGTGAGAACTAGAGCGATTACCCGCGCTCTGCAACGGGCTTTCAGTCTGTATCGGTTAGTTCGGTAAGGTACGATACCAACACTCAATAAAGCAAACAAAAAAATATGCTTAAGAGGATAGCAACAAGTGTTTTACATTAATAAAATATAACAAAATGAATACCGATACCGATGCTCGACCGGTATCAGTTCGGTTCGTTACAGTATCGAAACCGTACCGGCACTCGTAAAAAAACAAGTATATTTGACACTTTCGAATAAAAAGATTATTAGATCCTAGCTGTATATTGGGATTTAAAGGAAAACGGCGCCACTTTACAAAAAAATAAATATATAAATAAAGTATAAAGCGCAATTCATAACATGGTTTCGAGTAAAATTTATATTAGGACGTAGATAAAAATAAGCATGTCGTAACGACATACACAAATTTTATCATATCTTAAAAATTATAAGCGAAAGACAAAATAAACTCCAACGGTTGTATGACACCTTTCTTAAAGTTCATGGTAGAAACATATATTTGCTATAGAAAAATAACTATTAAACTTCAGGTGTTATGATAACTCTATTAAAGTTTATGGTAAAAACGTATAGTTACGGTGATAAACCGAGTCGATGTAGTAATATTTACAATGGTTTTATTATACAAAAATGTATAATGTAACTTAAACAATAAAGTCGTCTCTACATCGATCGAAAACCATATAAAACAAATAGCGATACCGGTTTTGATAATACTAATACCAGTACCGATGTTGGTCGGTACCGGCTCAGTTCGTCACTGTAGCTTTATTTCGAATATTACTCCGTTTTAAATAAAATATACATAAGAATGTTAGAAAAATAACTAATGCAGTCCGTTCTAAATAAAATATACATAAGAATGTTAGGAAAAAATTAATGCAGTCACGTATATAGTTTTTATATATAAAAAAAACTAATAAACCAAAGTTATATGAAAAAAACCTATATTTAAAATATATCTTATTTTTAGTCTAAAGTGTCTATTTAAAATATAAATATAAAAGTAAAAATAAAAGAAAGTCAAACACCTTTTGATTAAAAGCTTAAAGAAAAAAGAAAAAAAAAGTAAAAAAGAAAGTTACTATTTATAAATCTTGCAATTGTTATATAGATAACGAAGCCTAACAAAATGTTGATATTCTTCTCATGATATCTCTTTTTATTGCGAAAATACGTATTAAACACAAGCTATAATTGTGTGTAGGGATGAAATTGGTACTGGTACCGAAAATATTAGTACCGTATTTCTGAAAAAAAAAACGAGAATTGAATACCGTACATCGGTACGACACTGGTTCAGTAGGTTATCGATAGTGTACCGGCACTCATTACAAGCTGCTCATCTCTATATGGTATAAGAAACCGTACCAGTAATGTTACCAAAAATACGAATTTCTGGAAAAGTGGGTTCCAGACCTATCGGTACAGTACCAGGTACCGTTTCGGTAGAGTACCAATACTGGTCTCTTATTGTGTGGGATTAATGATTCCTTGATATAAACAATTGAATTCACAGGAAGGTTGATATCTTTTTTTTTTGTTCTCAAACTAACTAAAGTTGATTAGCTCTTTTTTTGAAGTGAAAAAACATATATCATCTTTGAACATCATATTAACATCGATCGATCTCCTCGTTCTAAAGTATAATAACTATGGCTCGTTCATCCTACGAGATGTTCCTAGCTCCATCCTCCCCTCGCCTGGTACGCACACGTCTTACTTCTTCACACACTCCCAATAATTTTCCGCGTTATTAATTTTAACTAACAAAATGGTTACATTTTGCAGCCATTGTCAACTGATTTTGTTAGCAAGCTTTTGGAAAACAAAATCCTAGAAGGCCCAATAATCCTATCTACAATAGGTGGGCATTCATGGAGAATGGAGATCAAACAAATAAATGACACTTACTATTTCATCAATGGATGGAACAATGTGGTTGAGGATATGCAGTTGCGTTTTGGCGATTTTCTTTACTTTCGGCCGCTTGATCAATCTACCATCAAAAATCTGTCACAATCTTTCGTCCAAAAGAGTGTGACAGATTTTTGGCACCAAAAGTAAAACATGTCGATGATGATCCATTCTTTACATCCGTTATCACTAAAACGCACACACACATGTTGGTAAGATTCGTGGTCTTCTAACTTATTTTTATTTATTACTTTTACTAATATAACATTTGTGTATATGTTAGCGGTTTCCGGGTGGATTTGCAGAGTTGGCTGGAATAAATACTGAAGGAACCATGACGTTGAAGAATCTTGATGGAAAAGAATGGCTTGCGGGTTTGAGGTTGGACACTGCGTTTACAACGAAAATGTACCTTTTGTCGTCTGGGTGGCGTCGTTTCTGGCGACAAAATAACTTATCGAAAGGGGACGAATGTGTATTCAGTTTCATAAAAGATGAAGGCAAGTTATTATTAGCAAAAGTCACAAAGAAGAAGCCATCTTATGGTGACATGGAAAATGCAACCTCAGCAAATTAAATTAGGTTGTATTAAAAAAGAAACGGAACGTGGTGACGGCTAGGGTTTTGTTATTTGTGTTTGATGCAGCAGAGATGGTATAGAGCCTAGGCTGGCTCTGATACCATGTAAGAATGGTAAAAGGCTTAATTGATTATTATTGAATGAGTAGGTTATAATATATAGGGATTACGAGTAACCCTAGAAACCTAACTGAGCCCGTGGGCCATAGTCTAATAGGTTGGTGTTATTGTAACTTATTAGTGTGTTTGTGATTAGCATTATTATATAACATTTATATTTCTAGTGATACCAGAAGTTGCTGCATACAACTCTAGTGTTGCTTTACTCAAAATGTTGACCATGTAGAGGTCCGTTGACCAAAAACATCCAAATGGTGATCACAACCTTGTTAAATGGGCCATCCGACGGTTTTATAGGTTGATAGACCCTTGGTTAGACGGTAGTCATTTCTCAATAAAAGGAACCCAAGAGGGCTGCACAACTTGTGGCCCGGCCCGTTGTCTTAGCCGTGACCTGAAAGCCCGACCTTAACCAACCAAACGGTTGAATCTATGCACGCGGGCCGTTTTCAAGATACGGGCAACATCATGCACGAACCAAAGACGATGTTTTGGCAAATGAAACTGAGAAGCGACATGGTTGTCCCTTAGAATTCGGGGCCTGTGCGAATAGAAAAAATGGCCCTGAAATATGAAAAAAAAAACGTTAATAATGTGACAAATTTTTATTATGTTTTTAGAGATTTATAATTAATTTATACAATGTGTTATTTAAAATAAAAGTTTAGTTAGTTAAAAAACATAAAAATATTAGTCTAGTTAAAATAAACTGAACCTGAAGTAGAAGATGAGGCGAGAAGAAGAGTCAAAGGATTCGGGCCATGGTCAATGAAGGCATTGTTTAGATGACAAGATCTCCAAAGATGGTCTCGAAGTGGACAAGGCGAAAGTCGATACAAATGCGAAACCCTCAGCGCCTACATCGGTGAAAGCTAATGGTGTTTGTGCTTGAAATAACTAAACATATTACAAAGGTCATGTAAGTAAAATCTTTTAAGCTTAGTGTATCTTTGATGGCGTCGATTGTATTCTGCATTTTGGTTGGTTGTTTAAATATTGAGCTTTTGTTAGTTGGTTAATGAATAATGATATAATATAATGAGCTTAGTTAGCTAATTGGGCTAAAAAATAGATTCTGATTTCAAATGGGCCTAAACTAATTATATTTTTTATAACTTGTCTTAGTTGGGGTTTAATTTAACTATTGGCTTTTGTTTAAAACAACATATATAAATTATAACAGGGTTCTTATCTTTTTTTTTTTTTAAGATTTGAGATCCTCAAAATAGTGAGTCTTGTACAGTCGCCCACCTCAGTAGGTTTGAGTTATATAAACGTGAAAACGTTATTGTTTTAGTGGTTCTAATATTTTTAATCCTTTTCCAAACTACACAATGTTACCTTTTTAAAATTGTCAGTTTGTCACTCTCACAAGGCAAAAAAAATCCATATCTTTATTTATATTTGATATTTAACAATTTTTATTATAAATTTATATCATAAATATATTACATTAATATTGTTGTACGAGTTGCAAAGATAGTAGTTATGAACTTTTTTATAATGAGTCGTGAGTTTCAAAAAGATTAATAGTAATTTATAAGGGGTGATGGTATTTGGACAACCTCCAATATGGCGCGTAAACGCATAGGGCTATACATGTCATATATGGTTTCATATGTATTAAGTGAGAGTACTGTATTAAGTGAGAGTACTGTACGACGCGTACAACGCTATACGACGCGTATGGCCTTTTTAAATTTTCAAAAATTTGTGTACCTGTCATATCATGTATGGCGGCTGGATCTATACGCGTCGGATAGGTCTATACGAGTCGTATAGCTCTATATGACTCGTATTGACCTAATATATTTTTACAAACACTTTTATACTACATTTATCGTTTTAGCAAGATTTTAGTAAAAATTTATTATTTAAGTCTAGCTCTGTATGTGGCGTATATGTTAACGTCTATTTTTTGATTTTTTTACAAACATATTTTTTTATAAAATAAAACTAAGTCAATACGATCCAGATAGGATACACGTATAAAGCTCAATGAGTATCAGCCAATCATTGGTTGCTAGCCAATGACTAGCTCGTAATAATGTGTCTAATACGAGACATATAGTTCTATATGCGTCGTATAGGGCACCTTGGGTGTTCAAATAACCAAGGGGAATGTCCACATAATCACACCCTTTATAAATCAAGCTAGCAAAGTCATATTCTTTATGTTATAAGACTACCAATTATCTTTCTCAGCCTCTTTATGATATCGTACGAAACCATCTCTATTGGGTAATTCAGAATCCGGTATCTCGTTTTCATATAGACCATAGCCTTGACCATCTTTTACCTCCAGTCTTGTTGTCTGATTTGACCACCGGATTGTCTTCCTCTTCAACTGCCAGAACATTGTCTCGTTCGACCATCAGAATGTTTTTCGGTACATCTTGTGGAGGCGATTTCATAATCAAGAAAATATTAGCATGTTGGTGATTCAAGTCGTTTGTGGCCATATTTCTGAATGGATTGTAAGAGACTGAAAGAGAGCTTTTTATAGCATGTTTTTAAGAAAGTTGGTTTGAGTAACTTATTAGGGTAATAACATGGCTCGTCCGAAACAAAGTCTGAAATCCCGGACTTCAACCTGGACTTTAGTCACAAACCAAGGCCACATCAAGCTCGGTACGTTGCACCTTCGTCTCCTCATGTTGCCCCCTCATCTGGACTTCACCATGTACAATAACGTTGTAGATGGTCTTAGACCTAAGCATGTCACACCCGACCCGCAACGGAATAAAAGTCGGGGCATGATTGGGTTATCACCAAAGCTCATGATATATACTATTAAGTTTCATATTTATTAAATTCAAATTAAAATTCAAATATCCAACAAAATTTCATACAAACACAAATAATAATCTAAATGCTTGTTCCAACGAAATAACTTGATTATTCTTCTAGGCCATCCTAGGTGTTTCTTTCCTCAACTTGATCACCTGTATCATGCGTAAAACAGAGGAAATTTTGTGTCAACAAAAGTTGGAGAGTGAACCTTGATTAAACATTTAAGTAAATCAATTTTTATCGTTGTTTAAATAAGATTGTACATAATCACATGTGAACAAATGTATAATGTAACAAATCACAAACCACATTGAATGAATATATGACATGAATGATGATGTATCTGAGATCAAGGCTCAATCGAACGGAGCCGATCTAATGAGGCACCTGATGCTCAACCCGTATCCCACGAGGAACTGATGGGCCTAATGAAATGAGTGCACTGAAATGATACAATGTATCCACATATAAACCACACTACAAGCAATACACACTTGATCACGAAATGATATAAGCACAAGTGTTTAAATAAAATAAAGAAACGATACGACACATGATACACCCCAAAACGTGATTAAAACGGGGAATTTGTAGAGATTCACTCACCTTGGGTGCGTATTCTTGAATGGTAAGGAGAGCGTACGAGTTGGGAATTTAATCAACGAGAAAGTACTAACCTAGAAATAATAACGCGATAACTCGGTAAATAAATTAACATTTGGGTTAAACTTTTGTTTAGATCGTAGGTTATTTTTGGTGGGTTTTATTGATATTTTATACCCTTAGAATATATATTTTTAGACATTTTAATTGATTTTATATCAAACATAAGGCCTTAAAATAAAATGTTAGAAAAATAAAAATAAAAATAAAAATAATATATATATATATATATATATATATATTTTCTAAAATAAAAAATCTTGTCAGCCTGTCAGACCGGTTCAATGGCACTGTTGGCATGCCTGTGGTGAGGCTCGAACCCGTGATCTCTCGGTTGCGTGCACGCAGTTCTTCCAACTGAGCTACGTGTCTTACCCGAATCATGATTTTAATTATATTAATACACTATTTGGTTCATCCCAGAAATTAATTTATATTTAAAAAGATTTACAGAGTTGAACCGGTGGGTGGCATAGGTTTCGAACCCGTGACCTCTTAAGTGTTTTGCACCTAGCCCGACCAACTGGGCTGGGTGTCTAACCCGATAAGACTCGCTTTTTAATTATATTTATATGCATACTACTGCTTGATATAAATTAACAAAAACAAAACTGTTTATATAACAGTGGTACGGTAGAGAGTCGGATTCGAACCAGGGACGTGTACATGTGTTTGCACATAGTCCACCACTGGACTGTGTGTCTAACCCGTTTGAAACAACCGTTTTAATTATATAAATCACTTCACCCACTTCGTCTTCTTCATTTTGAATTTGAACCAAACTTTTTACCCGCCCGATTTAATCTGTTTCACTTCTGTTTTTTTATTAACCATCTTTACATTATGTTAATTAAATAAAACTCGAAGGAAAAGAACAAGGGTCTACCGTAAGACAGAAGTGGAGAACCATGATTTCCGGCGGCCGGGGACACAGAGCTTTCCGGCGACAGGGGTGTTTGAGGAGAGGGGAGTAGTGATTTCAAAGAAGGAGCGAGTTGGATTGAGTAAATTCGATCAGTATTTATAGATGGCAAAAGGGGGGATCGATTTTCGGTTTTGGAAACCATGTAGAGTGATTGATTTCGGTTTTTAGAAATCAATTTGGTTGATTTCACACAATTGAAGTAGATTGGCGCTTGATTTTGGAAAGGTTGACGCGGATGGATAGCTGGAATATCCAGATGCCAGAACAGGGACGAGATCGGCGGTTCACTGATTTGGTTCTTGAAGGCAGACATTCGGTTTCGCTTATATATAAAAGTTGATCTTAATTTCTAACCCAATTGTGTGTGTGCATCAACGGTGTTTGTGGTGTGCGTGTATCCGGGGAACCCGGGTTCCATCCCGGTTCACCCATTTTTTTTTATTTCAGAATTTTTTTATTATTATTACAACCAACAATTATTTCCTAAGTATATTATTATTTAATTGATTACTTATTATTTTATTAATTTTAAATTTTATTTATTATCCACATATTAGAAGTATTTAATAAACTTTATAACATTAAATAAATAAATAAAAAGAATTATCGAACGACGTAAAATAAATATACTTTGATTGATAAATTGGGGCGGGTTTTCGAAACCCGTTTTACACAAATGTTACAGTATCCCCTAGTTTTAGAAATTTCATCCTGAAATTTAAGTGGTAGTGGTAACCGGAAAGAGATGCAGGTACTTTTCGCGCATTGAGTCTTCACGTTCCCAAGTAAACTCGGGTCCTCGTTTTGGCTCCCAACACACCCTGACGATTGGAATACGACTTCGCCTCAAACGCTTCTCACCGAAATCCATGATTTCCACTGGTCTTTCGACGAAGTGCATTGACTCATCAACTTGAATGTCTTCTAGAGGGATATGGAGATTTTCGTCAGCGAGACACTTTTTCAAGTTTGATACATGGAACGTGGGATGTATTCTGTTGAGTTCTTCTGGTAGGTCAAGCTTGTAGGAAACAGGACCTACTCTCTCGAGTATCTTGAAAGGTCCTACATAGCGTGGTGCTAGCTTGCCCTTTTGGCCAAAACGAACCACTCCCTTCCACGGTGATACTTTCAAAAGTACTTGATCACCAACGCCAAATTCCAAGGGCTTTCGTCGTTTGTCAGCGTAACTCTTTTGACGACTTTGAGCCGCTAGAAGATTGTTTCGAATTTGAAGGATTTTGTCGGTTGTTTCTTGAATCAATCAGGTCCGGTGATTTGCGCTTCACCAATTTCGTGCCAACATACTGGAGATCGGCATTTACGACCATATAAAGCTTCGAAAGGAGCCATGCCGATACTTGAATGATAGCTATTGTTGTACGAAAACTCGACTAACGGTAGATGAGCGTCCCAGTTCCCTTTGAAGTCTATGACACATGCTCGAAGCATGTCTTCAAGGGTTTGGATGGTGCGTTCAGATTGACCATCAGTTTGAGGGTGAAAGGCGGTGCTAAGGTCTAACCGTGTACCTAAAGCAGTTTGTACGGCTCGCCATGTTCGTGAAGTGAAACGACCATCACGGTCTGAAATGATGCTTAACGGTACACCATGACGGCTTACGATCTCGTTGATGTAGATACGAGCTAACTTCTCGTTCTTGAAGTCCTCGCGAATCGGAATGAAGTGAGCTGATTTTGTAAGACGATCAATGATTACCCAAATGGTGTCATACCCACTGGAGGTGCGAGGTAACCCGGTAATGAAGTCCATGGTTATGTTTTCCCACTTCCATACAGGTATTTCGGGTTGGACTAGAAGTCCTGAAGGTCTTTGATGTTCAGCTTTCACTTTGGAACATGTAAGGCACTTGGAAACAAAAACAGCGATATCCTTATTCATGCCAGGCCACCAGTAGGTGTATCGTAGGTCTTGATACATCTTATCGGCTCCTGGGTGTACAGAGTATCGTGTTTTGTGAGCCTCATTCATGAGGAAATCACGAAGGTTGTCGCGATCGGGAGTCCATATGCAGTTTAAATAATATAGAATACCGTCGGATTTGGTTTCAATTTTGAGTTCAGCTCCACATGACAGCTCATCGCGTACGTCATTTTCCGTTACAGAGGTATGTTGAGCTGCCCGGATTCAATCCTTGATATCGGTTATGATTTGCGAACATAGAAGACGAATAGAGTTCGCATATCCCTTTCGACTGAGCGCATCGGCCACCACGTTTGCCTTGCCAGGATGATACCGAATCTCACAGTCGTAATCGTTGAGCAGTTCGACCCATCTTTGTTACTTCATATTCAACTCTTTTTGATTGAAGATATGCTGAAGACTCTTGTGGTCAGTGTATATTTCACACTTGGTACCGTAAAGATAATGTCTCCATATCTTGAGAGCGAACACAACGACTCCAAGTTCCAGGTCGTGGGTGGTGTAATTTTTCTCATGAACTTTGAGTTGCCTAGAGGCATAGGCTATCACCTTTCCTCTTTGCATCAATACACAGCCTAGACCTTGCCCTGATGCGTCGCAATAAACCACAAAATCATCGCAACCCTCAGGGAGTGTAAGGATAGGTGCGTCACAAAGCCTTTGCTTTAAAGTTTGGAAGGCCTCCTCTTGCTTAGGTCCCCAAATGAAGGGTTTTCCCTTGTGGGTCAAGGCCGTGAGCGGAACGGTGATACGGGAAAAATTGGCAATGAAGCGTCGGTAATAACCAGCCAAGCCAAGAAATGACCTAACTTCGGTAGGGGTGCGTGGCGCTTGCCATTCTTGTACTGCCTTGATTTTCGAAGGATCGACATGAATCCCTTTGTCATTGACGACATGACCAAGGAATTGTACTTTTCTTAACCAGAATTCGCATTTTGAAACTTAGCGTAAAGCTTTTCAGTCCTTAAGAGTGTAAGAATGAGTCGAAGGTTTCGCTCATGATCGGATTTTGACTTGGAGTAGATAAGAATGTCGTCGATGAAGACTATGACGAACGATCGAGATAGGGTTTGCATACCCTATTCATCAAATCCATAAAGACAGCAGGGGCGTTGGTTAAACCGAAGGGCATAACCATGAACTCGTAATGACCATAACGAGTTCGGAAGGCAGTTTTTGGAATATCTTCTTCGCGCACTCTAGGCTGATGATAACCAGAACGAAGGTCGATTTTGGAAAAAACGGGTGGCGCTTTGAAGTTGGTCTAGAAGGTCATCAATACGAGGCAGTGGATAGCGATTCTTAACCGTCAACTTGTTGAGTTCTCTATAATCAATGCACATGCGAAACGTTCCATCTTTCTTCCTCACAAAAAGAACGGGCGCACCCCAAGGCGATGAGCTAGGACGTATGAATCCTTTGTCAGTCAGCTCTGCAGTTGACTGGCCAACTCTTGCATCTCGGATGGGTCTAACCTATAAGGAGATTTTGCGACTGGTGTAGCGCCAGGCACAAGATCGATTCGAAATTCGACTTCTCGCACAGGAGGAAGTCCTGAAACGTCGTCGGGAAAAACTTGCGGGAATTCTTTCACAATTGGAATATCTTCGAGCTTCCTCTCCTTGCCTTCCTTCCTGACGACGTGAGCTAGAAATGTGACGTAATTCTTGCGAAGATAACTTCGGGCTTGAAGACAGGACATCAATTTGAGCCCTTTCGAAGGAGTTTCCCCAAAGATACGTAGTGTCTGACCGTCGGCGAGAGGAATACGAATAAACTTTTCATGGCACACCACTTCAGCGTGATGCTGGCTGAGCCAGTCCATGCCGATGATAACATCGAAACTTCCCAATTTCATAGGAATGAGATCAATTGAAAAATCGTGATCATTTAGGGTGAGAGTACAATCGCGTATAATAGAATTTAATGAAGTGGGTTTTCCGTCAGCAACTTCCACAGTCAGAGATTCAACGAGATTATCACGATGTTGGTCGAAAATAGATTCGAATTCTAAAGACACAAAGCTCTTATCCGCACCAGTATCGAATAATATGGATGCATAACTACCATTTACGAGAAACGTACCGTTGACCATATTGTTGTCAGCCCTGGCTTGGTTGGCGTTGATATGTAAAGCTCTTCCTCTAGCAGGTGGAGGAGCTTGGTTAGTTTGGTTTATCGGGTTTGCTTGAGTTTGAGCATGGATGATGTTCACCAGGCGTGGGCAAGTATTCCTGAAGTGGTTTGGGTCCCCACAATTGAAACAGGCTCGTATGGATTGCATCATGGGGTAGTTGGGTTGGTAGTAAGGTTGGGCTGCGAGTTGTGCAGGTGGTAGAAGTAAGGGTTGTTGGGCTTGGCCCACCATTTGATTTTGGGTTTGGGTTGGAGGTTGACTGCGGTTTGATTGCTGAAGGGTACGGCAGGTTTGGATAGTGACCCGCACGGCCACAACTTGTGCAATGTTGGCAAGGGTTTTCAGGAGGGTGATGGTATTGGTAACGGTTACACTTTGGGTGTGGGCCAGTGTATGGCCAATTGAATGGTGTGGCTGGAGGGGCAACTTGGGTGATTGGAGCAGTAGTGATGGGAGGATTGGTTTGGGTGACAGCAAAGTTCTTGCCATTTCGCTTCCTCTTACCAGCAAACTTCGAGGATGAATTGGGGTCTCAATGGGTGCTTTCTTCTTCTCATCTTTAAAATTGCCATTTCGAATGCGATTTTCAGTGAGTTCCGTAGCTAACTCCATTGCGGCTTCGAGTGATGCAGGCGAAGTGCTTAAAACCGAATCTTGGATTTTCGAGGGGAGACCTCAAATGTAGTGTTCAATTAAGCGGTATAATGGGGTGAATAGATTGGGAACCATTTGGTTCAACTCAAGAAACCTCTTGTTGTAGGAGGTGTGATCCCCTTCTTTTTGCTTTAGAGCATAGAATTCATCTTCAAGCTTCTTGATCTCGCTTGTCACACCCCGACCCGCAGCGGAATAAAAGTCGGGGCATAATTGGGTTATCACCAAAGCTCATGATGTTTACTAAGATGTTTCATATTTATTAAATTCAAATTACAAACATAAATATCCAAAACAAAATTCGTACAATTACAAGAAAATGAAACTACATAATTATTCCAAAGCCTAAACTTGTTTATTCTTCTAGGCCTTCCTAAGTGTTTCCTGTCTCAGCGGGATCACCTGTATCATGTGTAAAACGGGGGAGATTTTGGGTCAACAAAAGTTGGCGAGTGAACCTTGATAAAACATTTTTTTTACTAATTTCTTGTTTTATTTAATAAAGAAAATTCGTGCAATAATCACATGTGAGCAAACATATATAGATAAACAATCACAAACCACTTTGGATGAGTATATGACATGAATGATGATGTATGTGAGATCAATGCTCAATCAAACGGAGCCGATCTAATGAGGCTCCTGATGCTCAACCCGTATCCCACGGGGAACTGATGGGCCTAATGAAATGCGTGCACTGAAAATGATAAATCCAATCTACATATAATTCACACAACAATTGATACACATTTGATCACGGATATGATGTATGCACAAGTGTTTAAATAAAATAAAAGAATTATACAACACACGATACACCCCAAAACATGATTAAAACGGGGACTTGGTAGAGATTCACTCACAGTGGGTGCGTTCTTTGATGACGATGAATGCGCACGAATTTATGATTCAACCGACGAGGGAAAAACTAACCTAAATAATAACGAAATGATTCGATAAATAAGTAAATTTTATTTGAGATTAATATTTTTAATTAGTGCTCTTTAGTGGGATTTTTAGATTTATTTTTGTGAGTTTAATGAAATTTTCTAACTTTAAAATCTTATTTTTAAGTATTTTTAAATAATTTTTCAATTAATTAAATAAATAAAAATAATAATAAAATGGGTTGACTTTCTGACAGTTGACCGGGTCTGACCGGTCAGACTGTGTTTATTCCATGCGGTGCGTGGGATCGAACTCGGGACCTTTCGTTTGTGTGCACGCAGCTCTACCAACTGAGCTACGTGTCTAACCCAAAATATTCTCTGTTTTAATTATATGTATATACTAATTAACTTTAACCTTATTTAGTTTTTATTAAAAATGATTTAATATGGCCGAACCGGTTGCAGAGACCCGGAGTCGAACTCGGAACCTTCGGTTCGAGTGCGCACAGCCCAACCAGTTGGGCTGTGTGTCTAATCTGCTTAACTACTGGATTATATTCCTCTTATATACATTCTGTGGATTGATCTGAATAGGTTTTAAAAATGTTGGTTTTATTTCAGAAAGTCGGTAGCATGCGTGATTCGAACTAGGGACGTGTGTATTGTATTTGCACACAGTCCACCGCTGGACTGTGTGTCTAACCCGGTTAAATATCCGATTTTAATTATACTAATACACTTGTTCAACTTCATCTTCTTCACTGTGAAGAACACAGAACAGTGAAACCCGATTGTTTTGTTTAATCAACTAACAACTTATAATTGATTGAAAATAGAATATAAAGGTGAATATTAAGTAATATGGTATACCAAACAGAGAGTTTTCTTCAGATTTCCAGCAAGATTTCGTCGGCTCTGATTTGCGATTTCCGGCTGAGTGAACTGTTTTAACAGTTTCGATTATTGGTTTGAACAATTAAATTATAAATCAAGGGTAGCAGGGAGGTTTAGACAATTAACCGTCTGAAGACAACTGCGGTTTTCTGTTCAGTGATTCCGGCGATATTCCGGCGAGTGCAAAGAAACTCCGGCGACGTGCTTTGGAAGGGATAAAGCTTCAGAAAGAGAGTTCGGTTCTGAGCGAAAGGTTTACAGGAGGTTGGAATGGGTATTTATAAGAGGGCAGCTGATTTGGGTTTGAATTGAGGTCAACAATCGCGATTAAAGATTTCCGACGGTTTTTGACTAAAATTGATTGCCGGCGACGGTTATAACTGATGTCGAAATCAGTTTAACTGTTTCAGTCAAAGGAAAAATAGCCAAAATCGCGGAGTTTAGGTTTCTCCGGTGATTGCGAGTTCTGGCGCGCTGTTTTACAGATTTGACTTTCGGTTTTTATTATAAATGTTATTTGTTTCGGTATTAAACACAAAAGAAGTGTGTGGCGGAGCGGTGTGGTGTGTGTTTGTCTTTGTGGGCGACCCGGGTTCGAAACCCGGCTACCCTATTATTATCTTTTTATACTTATTATTATTAGTTATAAATTATGGTTTTTAAATTCTAATATATTTATTAATTATGTGTTGTTTAAAATTAATCTGAACAATAAATACGCAACGAAACTTATAACTGAATATTTGATTAATAAACGAAGCGGGTTTTGAAACCCGTTTTTGACAAATGTTACAGTATCCCCTACTTTTAGGAATTTCGTCCCGAAATTTAAGCAGCAGTGGTAACTGGAAAGAGATGCGGGTATTTTTCGCGCATTGAGTCTTCACGTTCCCAAGTAAACTCGGGTCCTCGTTTCGACTCCCAACGTTCCCTGACAATTGGAATACGACTTCACCTTAAACGCTTCTCTCCGAAGTCCATGATTTCTACTGGTCTTTCAACTAAGTGCATTGATTCATCGACTTGTATGTCTTCTAGAGGAATGTGGAGATTTTCATCGGCAAGGCACTTTTTCAAGTTTGATACGTGAAATGTGGGATGAATTCTGTTGAGTTCTTCTGGTAGGTCAAGCTTGTATGCTACAGGACCTACTCTTTCGAGTATCTTGAAAGGTCCTACGTAGCGTGGTGCTAGCTTTCCCTTTTGGCCAAAACGAACCACTCCCTTCCATGGTGATACTTTTAAAAGTACTTGATCACCAATGTCAAACTCCAAGGGCTTTCGTCGTTTGTCTGCATAACTCTTTTGACGACTTTGAGCCGCTAGAAGATGTTTCGAATTTGAATGACCTTGTTGGTTGTTTCTTGAATTAATTCTGGACCGGTGATTTGCGCTTCCCCAATTTCGTGCCAACATACTGGAGATCGGCACTTACGACCATATAAAGCTTCGAAAGGAGCCATGCCGATACTTGAATGATAGTTATTATTGTACGAAAATTCCACTAATGGTAGGTGAGCGTCCCAGTTCCCTTTGAAGTCTATGACACATGCTCGCAGCATGTCTTCAAGGGTTTGGATGGTGCGTTCAGATTGACCATCAGTTTGGGGATGAAAAGCGGTACTGAGGTCTAATCTGTACCTAAGGCGGTTTGTACGGCTCGCCATGTTCGTGAAGTGAAACGACCATCACGGTCTGAAATGATGCTTAATGGTACACCATGACGGCTTACGATCTCGTTGATGTAGATACGAGCTAACTTCTCGTTCTTGAAGTCCTCGCGAATCGGAATGAAGTGAGATGACTTTTAAGACGATCGATTATTACCCATATGGTGTCATACCCATTGGAGGTGCGAGGTAACCCGGTAATGAAATCCATGGTTATGTTTTCCCACTTCCATACAGGTATTTCGGGTTGGACTAGATGTCCTGAAGGTCTTTGATGTTCAGCTTTTACTTTGGAACAGGTAAGGCACTTGGAAACAAAAACAGCGATATCCTTTTTCATGCCAGGCCACCAGTAGGTGTATCGTAGGTCTTGATACATCTTGTCGGATCCTGGGTGTACAGAGTATCGTGTTTTGTGCGCCTCATTCATGAGGAAATCACGAAGGTTATCGCGATCAGGAATCCATATGCGTTTAAATAGTATAGAATACCGTCGGATTTGGTTTCGATTTTGAGTTCAGCTCCACATGACAGCTCATGCGTACATCATTTTCTGTTACAGAAACATGTTGAGCTGCCCGGATTCGATCTTGATGTCGGTTATGATTTGCGAACATAGAAGCGAATGGAGTTCGCATAACCTTTTCGACTGAGCGCATCGGCCACCACGTTTGCCTTGCCAGGATGATACCGAATTTCACAGTCGTGGTCGTTGAGGAGTTCAACCCATCTTCGTTGCCTCATATTCAACTCCTTCTGGTTGAAGATATGTTGGAGACTTTTGTGGTCAGTGTATATTTCACACTTGGTACCATAGAGGTAATGTCTCCATATCTTGAGAGCGAACACAACGGCTCCAAGTTCCAGGTCGTGGGTGGTGTAATTCTTCTCATGAACTTTGAGTTGCCTAGAAGCATAGGCTATCACTTTTCCTCTTTGCATTAATACACAGCCTAGCCCTTGCCCTGATGCGTCGCAATATACTACAAAGTCATCGCAACCTTCAGGGAGTGTGAGGATAGGTGCGTCGCAGAGTTTTTTGCTTTAAAGTTTGGAAAGCCTCCTCTTGTTTAGGTCCCCATATGAAGGGTTTTCCTTTATGAGTCAAGGCGTGAGTGGTACAGCAATACGGGAAAAATTGGCAATGAAGCTGCGATAGTAACCAGCCAAACCAAGAAATGACCTTACTTCGGTAGGGGTACGTGGCGCTTGCCATTCCTGCACTGCCTTGATTTTTGAAGGATCGACATGAATTCCCTTTCATTGACGACATGTCCAAGGAATTGTACTTCTCCTAACCAGAATTCGCATTTTGAGAACTTAGCGTAGAGCTTTTCAGTCCTTAAGAGTGTAAGGATGAGTCGAAGGTGTCGTTCATGATCGGATTTAGACTTGGAGTAGATAGGATGTCGTCGATGAAGACTATGACGAAACGGTCGAGGTAGGGTTTGCATACCCTATTCATTAGATCCATGAAGACAGCGGGGGCGTTGGTTAAACCGAAAGGCATGACCATGAACTCGTAATGACCATAACGAGTCCGGAAAGCGGTTTTTGGGATATCTTCTTCGTGCACTCTGAGCTGATGATAACCAGAACGAAGGTCGATTTTTGAAAAGCAGGTGGCGCCTTGAAGTTGGTCTAGGAGGTCATCGATGCGAGGTAGTGGATAGCGCTTTTTAACCGTTAACTTGTTGAGTTCTCTATAATCAATGCACATGCGAAACGTTCCATCTTTCTTCTTCATAAAGAGAACAGGTGCACCCCAAGGCGAGGAGCTAGGACGTATGAATCCTTTGTCAGTCAGCTCTTGCAGTTGACTGGCCAGCTCTTGCATTTCAGATGGGGCTAACCTATAAGGAGATTTTGCGACTGGTGTAGCGCCAGGTACAAGATCGATGCGGAATTCGACTTCTCTCACAGGAGGAAGTCCTGAAATGTCGTCGGGAAAGACTTGTTGGAATTCTTTCACAACTGGGATATCTTCGAGTTTCCTCTCCTTGTTTCCCTTTTGACGACGTGAGTTAGGAATGCGACATAGTTCTTGCGGAGATATCTTCGGGCTTGAAGGCAGGACATTAGTTTGAGTCCTTTCGAAGGGGTTTCCCCAAAAATACGTAGGGTCTGACCGTCTGCAAGAGGAATGCGAATGAACTTTTCGCGGCACACTACTTCAGCGTGATGCTGGCTGAGCCAGTCCATACCGATTATAACATCGAAACTTCCCAACTTCATAGGAATGAGGTCAACTGGAAAATCGTGATCGTTTAGAGTGAGGGTACAATTGCGTATAATAGAATTTAATGAAACGGGTTTTCCGTCAGCAACTTCCACCGTTAGAGATTCCATGAGATTAACACGAGTTTGGTTGAGGCTAGGTTCAAATTCTAAGGACACAAAGCTCTTATCCGCGCCAGTATCGAATAATATGGATGCATAACTACCATTGATGAGAAATGTACCGTTGACCACGTTGTTGTCGCCCTAGCTTGGTTGGCATTGATGTTGAAAGCTCTTCCTCTGGCAGGTGGAGGAGCTTGGTTAGCTTGGTTTACCGGGTTTGCTTGAGCTTGGGCATGGATGATGTTCACTAGCGTGGACAAGTGTTCCTGAAGTGGTTTGGGTCCCTACAGTTGTAACAAGCTCGCATGGGTTGCATCATGGGGTAGTTGGGTTGGTAGTAAGGTTGGGCTACGTGTTGTGTGGGTGGTAGAAGTAAGGGTTGTTGGGCTTGGCCCACTATCTGATTGTGGGTTTGGGTTGGAGGTTGATTGCGGTTCATTCGTTGAAGAGTACGGCAGGTTTGGATGGTGTGACCCGCATGGCCACAGCTTGTGCAATGTTGGCAGGGGTTTTTGGGAGGGTGATGGTATTGACAACGGTTGCATTTTGGGTGTGGGCCGGTGTATGGCCTTTTGAATGGTGCAGCTGAAGGAGCAATTTGGGTGATTGGTGCAGCAGTGATAGGAGGGTTGGTTTGAGTGACAGCAAAATTCTTGCTGTTTCGTTTCCTCTTACCAACAAACTTCGAGGAGGAGACGGGGTGGTTTGGAGTTGGGACCTCAATGGGTGCTTTCTTCTTCTCATCTTTGAATTTGCCGTTTCGGATGCGATTCTCAGTGAGTTCTGTAGCTAATTCCATTGCGGCTTTAAGTGTTGCAGGCGAAGTGCTTAAAACCGAATCTTGGATTTTCGAGGGGAGGCCTCGAATGTAGTGTTCGACTAAGCGGTACAAGGGGGTGAACAAGTTGGGGATCATCTGGTTCAGCTCGAGAAATCTCTTGTTATAGGAAGTGTGATCTCCTTCCTTTTGTTTCAGTGTGTGGAATTCGTCTTCCAGTTTTTTGATTTCGCTTCTTGGACAGAAGCGTCTTGTCATGAGTTCCCTTAACTCTTCCCATGTTAAGGCCATGGCATCTTCAACTCCTCGCTTACCCTTTTCCGTGTTCCACCAGGTAAGGGCTACCCAAACAGTCTTCCAGTTGCATAACGTACCTTGCGATCCTCGGGACAATCGCAATTGAGGAAAGTGTTTTCCATTTCTTCAAACCAGTGAAGGAGGGCGGTGACACCTTCGGTCCCTTCATATTTTGGGGGATCGCAAGATTTGAAGTGTTTGTAGGAGCACTTTTTGGAAGGAGGGTTGGCGACGCTCTGGTCTTCTTGATTGGGAGGGTTGATGGGATTTGCGGTGAGAGCTTGTTGAACTTGAATACGATGTCAGGAAGCACTTGCGGCCATTTGTTTAGCAATTTGTGTGGCCAAGCATTCATTTGATCTTCCTGACTTTCTACCTCCACGTAGTTGCCTAGCCGATATCTACAGGAACATACATAAGAAGATTGTGAGTTTAAGAATTTTCTAGGTGTCATGTGTCGTAAAAAGAATGAAAAACAACATAATTGGCAATAATTTAACTACATCCATAGGATGTCTTGGGTTTGCTCATGTTTGGGCCTCCAATGTCCCCCATACCATCGCCTGTGTAGTCATGTGGGCCCCCATGACTATTGGGCTTGGTAGGATTCACATTGGTGTGGCGGGTTAACACTCGCACCACCCGAATGAAAATCGTAAAACATGATTGCATGATGTATGGTAGGAGGGTGTCCAGGTGTAGACACAATGACAACTCAAAGTGGGGTTAGCTCGCACGAGTTTGGTATATCATGCTTTGGCCTAATAGGTCCTTCGTATTCTCATCGTTAGTCCCCAGGTAAGCAAACTGGTCCTTTATTTTGGATTTATACGAATGCCAAGCCTAGACAGGACGTTCCGACTACCGGTACTCGTACCCTTCCAGTTACTACATGCCCGTCATGAGAACTCACTTTGATGTGATTTGAAAAATACAAAAACCATTGCAAAAATCATGGGAATCGTGAGGTGTGTGTTCTCATGGATATGATATGTTATGAGGATATGATTCATGATGAGCATTGCATAATAACATGTATTTGTGAGCGTGCTTGCATAACATTGAGTGTGAAAATAAACATAAAACATATAAACATCATGAATTTTGTATGTAACGCATAAACAATTTAAAATTTAATCAACGATAGTATAGGCTCTAAGGGTCTAATAACCTATCCTATATCCCTATAGTCACAAGCTCTGTTACCAATCTGTCACACCCCGACCCGCAGCGGAATAAAAGTCGGGGCATAATTGGGTTATCACCAAAGCTTATGATGTTTACTAAGATGTTTCATATTTATTAAATTCAAATTACAAACTTAAATATCCAAAACAAAATTCGTACAATTACAAGAAAATGAAACTACATAATTATTCCAAAGCCTAAACTTGTTTATTCTTCTAAGCCTTCCTAAGTGTTTCCTGTCTCAGCTGGATCACCTGTATCATGTGTAAAACGGGGGAGATTTTGGGTCAACAAAAGTTGGCGAGTGAACCTTGATAAAACATTTTTTTACTAATTTCTTGTTTTATTTAATAAAGAAAATTCGTGCAATAATCACATGTGAGCAAACATATATAGATAAACAATCACAAACCACTTTGGATGAGTATATGACATGAATGATGATGTATGTGAGAGGCTCAATCAAACAGAGCCGATCTAATGAGGCTCCTAATGCTCAACCCGTATCCCACGAGGAACTGATGGGCCTAATGAAATGCGTGCACTGAAAATGATAAATCCAATCTACATATAATTCACACAACAATTGATACACATTTGATACACATTTGATCACGGATATGATGTATGCACAAGTATTTAAATAAAATAAAAGAATTATACGACACATGATACACCCCAAAACATGATTAAAACGGGGAATTGGTAGAGATTCACTCACAGTGGGTGCGTTCTTTGATGACGAGGAATGCGCACGAATTTATGATTCAACCGACGAGGGAAAAACTAACCTAAATAATAACGAAATGATTCGATAAATAAGTAAATTTTATTTGAGATTAATATTTTTAATTAGTGCTCTTTAGTGGGATTTTTAGATTTATTTTTGTGAGTTTAATGAAATTTTCTAACTTTAAAATCTTATTTTTAAGTATTTTTAAATAATTTTTCAATTAAATAAATAAATAAAAATAATAAAAAATGGGTTGACTTTCTGACAGTTGACCGGGTCTGACTGGTCTGACTGTGTTTATTCCATGCGGTGCGTGGGATCGAACTCGGGACCTTTCGTTTGTGTGCACGCAGCTCTACCAACTGAGCTACGTGTCTAACCCGAAATATTCTCTGTTTTAATTATATATATATACTAATTAACTTTAACCTTATTTAGTTTTTATTAAAAATGATTTAATATGGCCGAACCGGTTGCAGAGATCCGGAGTCGAACTTGGAACCTTCGGTTCGAATGCGCACAGCCCAACCAGTTGGGCTGTGTGTCTAATCTGCTTAACTACTGGATTATATTCCTCTTATATACATTCTGTGGATTGATCTGAATAGGTTTTAAAAATGTTGGTTTTATTTCAGAAAGTCGGTAGCAAGCGTGATTCGAACTCGGGACGTGTGTATTGTATTTGCACACAGTCCACCGCTGGACTGTGTGTCTAACCCGGTTAAATATCCGATTTTAATTATACTAATACACTTGTTCAACTTCATCTTCTTCACTGTGAAGAACACAGAACAGTGAAACCCGATTGTTTTGATTAATCAACTAACAACTTATAATTGATTGAAAATAGAATAGAAAGGTGAAGATTAAGTAATATGGTATACCAAACAGAGAGTTTTCTTCAGATTTCCGGCAAGATTTCGTCGGCTCTGATTTGCGATTTCCGGCTGAGTGAACTGTTTTAACAGTTTCGATTATTGGTTTGAACAATTAAATTATAAATCAAGAGGTAGCAGGGAGGTTTAGACAATTATACCGTCTGAAGACAACTGCGGTTTTCTGTTCAGTGATTCCGGCGATATTCCTACGAGTGCAAAGAAACTCCGGCGACGTGCTTTGGAAGGGATAAAGCTTCGGAAAGAGAGTTCGGTTCTGAGCGAAAGGTTTACAGGAGGTTGGAGTGGGTATTTATAAGAGGGCAGCTGATTTGGGTTTGAATTGAGGTCAACAATCACGATTAAAGATTTCCGACGGTTTTTGACTAAAATTGATTGCCGGCGACGGTTATAACTGATGTCGAAATCAGTTTATCCGTTTCAGTCAAAGGAAAAATAGTCAAAATCGCGGAGTTTAGGTTTCTCCGGTGATTACGAGTTCTGGCGCGCTGTTTTACAGATTTGACTTTCGGTTTTTATTATAAATGTTATTTGTTTCGGTATTAAACACAAAAGAAGTGTGTGGCGGAGCGGTGTGGTGTGTGTTTGTCTTTGTGGGCTACCCGGGTTCGAAACCCGGCTACCCTATTATTATTTTTTTTATACTTATTATTATTAGTTATAAATTATGGTTTTTAAATTCTAATATATTTATTAATTATGTGTTGTTTAAAATTAATCTGAACAATAAATACGCAACGAAACTTATAACTGAATATTTGATTAATAAACGAAGCGGGTTTTGAAACCCGTTTTTCGACGAATGTTACATCGCTTCTAGGGCAAAAACGTCTTGTCATGACTTTTCTTAATTCTTCCCATGATAAGGCCATGGCATTGTCTACACCTCGCTTTCCTTTTTCGTGTTCCACCAGGTAAGGGCTATCCCAAACAATCTTCCAGTCGCGTAACGTACCTTACGGTCCCCAGGACAGTCGCAATTGAGATAGGTGTTTTTCATCTCCTCAAACCAGTGAAGGAGAGCGGCGACACCTTCAGTCCCTTCATATATTGGGGGATCGCAGGACTTGAAGTGTTTGTAGGTGCATTTGGGGGTTTTGGGAGGAGGGTTGGCGACGCTTTGGTCTTCTTGGTTGGGAGAGTTGATGGGATTAGCGGTGAGAGCTTGCTGAACTTGTAGTACGATGTCAGGAAGCACTGCAGCCATTTGTTCAGCAATTTGCGTGGCCAAGCGTTCGTTTGACTTTCCTGACCTTCTACCTCCACGTAATTGCCTAGCAGACATCTACAGGAATATATGTAGGGAGATTGTGAGTTCAAGAATTTCCTAGGTGTCATGTGTCGTAAAAAGAATGAAAACAACATAACTGAAAATAATTTAACTACATCCATAGGATTTCTTGGGTTTGCTCATGTTTGGGCCTCCAAATGTCCCCATACCATTGTCCGTGTAGTCATGTGGGCCCCCATGACTATTGGGGTTGGTATGATTCACATTGGTCTCGGCGGGTTAACACTCGCACCACCCGAATGAAAATCGTAAACATGATTGCGAGATGTATGGTCGAAGGGTGTCCGTGTGTGGACACAATAACAGCTCAAAGTGGGGTTAGTTCACACGACGTTTGGTATAGCATGCTTTGGCCTAATAGGTCCTTCGTACTCTCATCGTTAGTCCCCAGGTAGGCAAACTGGTCCTTTATTTTGGATTTATACGAATGCCAAGCCTAGACAGGACGTTCCGATTACCTGTACTCGTACCCTTCCAATTACTACATGCCCGTCGTGAAAACTCACTTTGATGTGATTTGAAAAATATGAAAACATTGCAAAAATCTTCGAAAAGAAATAACGGAAATTGTGAAATTGTGAGGTGTGTGCTTTCATAGATATGATATGATATGAGGGTATAATCTATGATGAGCATTGCATATTAACATGTACTTGTGAGAATGTTTGCATAATGTTGTGTGTGAATATAAACATGAAACATATAAACATCATGAATTTTGCATGTAACACATAAACAATTTAAATTTAGTCAACTATAGTATAGGCTCTAAAGGTCTAATAACCTATCATATATCCTTATAGTCACAAGCTCTGATACCAATTTGTCACACCACGACCCGCAACGGAATAAAAGTCGGGGTATGATTGGATTATCACCAAAGCTCATGATATATACTATTAAGTTTCATATTTATTAAATTCAAATATCCAACAAAATTTCATACAAACACAAATAATAATCTAAATGCTTGTTCCAACGAAATAACTTGATTATTCTTCTAGGCCATCCTAGGTGTTTCTTTCCTCAACTTGATCACCTGTATCATAGGTAAAACAGAGGAAATTTTGGGTCAACAAAAGTTGGCGAGTGAACCTTGATAACATTTAAGTAAATCAATTTTTATCGTTGTTTAAATAAGATTGTGTATAATCACATGTGAACAAATGTATAATGTAACAAATCAAAAACCACATTGAATGAATATATGACATGAATGATGATGTATCTGAGATCAAGGCTCAATCGAACGGAGCCGATCTAATGAGGCACCTGATGCTCAACCCGTATCCCACAAGGAACTGATGGGCCTAATGAAATGAGTGCACTGAAATGATAAAATGTATCCACATATAAACCACACTACAAGCAATACACACTTGATCACGAAATGATATAAGCACAAGTGTTTAAATAAAATAAAAAACAATACGACACATGATACACCCCAAAACGTGATTAAAACGGGGAATTTGTAGAGATTCACTCACCTTGGGTGCGTATTCTTGAATGGTAAGGAGAGCGTACGAGTTGGAAATTTAATCAACGAGAAAGTACTAACCTAGAAATAATAACGCGATAACTCGGTAAATAAATTAACATTTGGGTTAAACTTTTGTTTGGATCCTAGGTTATTTTTGGTGGGTTTTATTGATATTTTATACCCTTAGAATATATATTTTTAAACATTTTAATTGATTTTATATCAAACATAAGGCCTTAAAATAAAATGTTAGAAAAATTAAAAATAAAAATAAAAATAATATATATATCTATTTTTTTAAAATAAAAAATCTTGTCAGCCTGTCAGCTTGTCAGACCAGTTCAATGGCACTGTTGGCATGCCTGTGTTGAGGCTCGAACCCGTGACCTCTCGGTTGCGTGCACGCAGCTCTTCCAACTGAGCTACGTGTCTTACCCGAAAGAATCATGATTTTAATTATATTAATACACTATTTAGTTCATTCCAGAAATTAATTTATATTTAAAAAGATTTACAGAGTTGAACCGGTGGGTGGCATAGGTTTCGAACCCGTGGCCTCTTAAGTGTTTTGCACCCAGCCCGACCATCTGGGCTGGGTGTCTAACCCGATAAGACTCGCTTTTTAATTATATTTATATGCATACTACTGCTTGATATAAATTAACAAAAACAAAACTGTTTATATAACAGTGGTACGGTAGAGAGTCGGATTCGAACCAGGGACGTGTACATGTGTTTGCACATAGTCCACCACTGGACTGTGTGTCTAACCCGTTTGAAACAACCGTTTTAATTATATAAATCACTTCACCCACTTCGTCTTCTTCATTTTGAATTTGAACCAAACTTTTTACCCGCCCGATTTAATCTGTTTCACTTCTGTTTTTTTATTAACCATCTTTACATTATGTTAATTAAATAAAACTCGAAGGAAAAGAACAAGGGTCTACCGTAAGACAGAAGTGGAGAACCATGATTTCCGGCGGCCGGGGACACAGAGCTTTCCGGCGACAGGGGTGTTTGAGGAGAGGGGAGTAGTGATTTCAAAGAAGGAGTGAGTTGGATTGAGTAAATTCGATCAGTATTTATAGATGGCAAAAGGGGGGATCGATTTTCGGTTTTGGAAACCATGTAGAGTGATTGATTTCGGTTTTTAGAAATCAATTTGGTTGATTTCACACAATTGAAGTAGATTGGCGCTTGATTTTGGAAAGGTTGACGCGGATGGATAGCTGGAATATCCAGATGCCAGAGCAGGGACGAGATCGGCGGTTCGCTGATTTGGTTCTTGAAGGCAGACATTCGGTTTTCTTATATATAAAAGTTGATCTTAATTTCTAACCAAATTGTGTGTGTGCCTCAGCGGGGTTTGTGGTGTGCGTGTATCCGGGGAACCCGGTTCGATCCCGTTACCCATTTTTTTTTTTCAGAATTTTTTATTATTATTACAACCAATAATTATTTCCTAAGTATATTATTGTTTTAATTGATACTTATTATTTTATTAATTTTAAATTTTATTTATTATCCATATATTAGAAGTATTTAATAAATTTTATAACATTAAATAAATAAATAAAAAGAATTATCGAACGACGTAAAATAAATATACTTTGATTGATAAATTGGGGCGGGTTTCGAAACCCGATTTACACAAATGTTACAAAGCATTTGTACAAAAATGGAAAGTTCATACGTACTTAGACCATCCGTAATGATGAATACCCTCTAATGGACATTTTCCGCCACATCAACATCACAACGCACCTTCAATAAACGTATACTGGTTAATGCCCTTAATGCACTTTCAATCATTACTTTTCAATTGTTTTTCTCCTAATTTGGCTTTATACTAGAAACCCCCCCCCCTTTCATGCTGCTATAACGCCCAGGGAGTGGTATTAGGGGCGTTATCAAGCTCCTTCGAGCCCCTATAATACCCATTACGCATCGCATTACAAGATTTAATATTATCTCTAGTCTCTACATGTGCATTAATCACAAACTTGAGTCTTGATAGACATCTATCACTGCTTAATATGTGCAAGTAAATAGATGAAAATGGGAGGGGTATAAGGGGAAAATGAAAATATGGATATATTAGGGTTTAGTAGCTTTTCTGAAAACCAACGTATGCATGTCATATATAGTAATCTCCAGCTAGCTACTGCATGCCATTACAAATTACATTATTATTATTATTATTATTCTACTTTGATTTTACATCCAATTAATTCTTCCACCAGTTTAAAGACACCACATCACACTCTACCAAACTTCACAAACTGAAACCCCCTAACTTAACTGCTTGTTTACTTGCAAGATTCTTTTCTGTTCAGGTAAAGTAATTCTATCTATGTTCATTGCATCTATGTGTTCAGTATTCATCTTCAATTCACTAGTTAGAACTTGATTTGTGTTAATCACTGCTTCTGTTTTCTTGTTCATCTTAACCTTCTGCAGATCTACACACACGCACACAATTATATTGTTTTATATATAAGATGCCACTGAAGCTTGGGTACTCAGTTTTTTAAAATCTGCACCAGATCTGTTTATACACTCAGATGCATATTTTCCAACTGTTTATAAACCGAAATTAAATTATCTCAACTTGATGTTAAAAGAAGCACCAGATCTGCCTTCAAGTGTGAGTTCTTTACTGCTTAATACAGGCCTATACGAGATTTATACTACATGATACGATATTAAATCCATAGGCCTATACGAGACCTATATTATACTATACGATAGAATTTTTAAAAATGTTTTTTATTTATTTTTTTAAAGTTATTTTATTATAAAAGTTTGCTAAAACGCTAAATATTGTATAAAAATGTTTGTAAAAAAACACTCTTTATATACGCCGCCACGCATAGGCCTATACGAGCGTATATAAAGTGACGAACTCACACATGATGAGAATCAAAGATTCTCTTGGAAATTGAAAAAGGTATCTATACGCCACGTATAAAGCTATACGCGACGTATATAAAGCTAGGGTTTGATGTGCAAATATCTACACCCTTAATTAGTTATATCAATTTGATAAACCTTGACTATGTGTTGCCCTTGGAGTGTTATGTTACATTTTTAGTGTTGTCATTTTAGGAACCTCCTTTTTTGGGAGGGTTTAATTATGACGTGAACATCGGTAATGTTTATATAGTATGTTAGATCTATCATATAAAGTTTTTCTTTGTATTGATTGTTTAATCTAACGAATTATGATAAACTATATAAAGTTTTTCTTCTGGTGTGTATTGATTGTTTAATCTAACGAATTATGATCTAACTATATAAAGTTTTTCTTTGTATTGATTTTTAATCTAACGAATTATGATCTAAACTGAGATGTCACATATTATGCCACACTAGATGATTTAAAGCCATATCAGTTTTTGTTCTATTGTTCATATGCACACACATATATTCATTAGTAACATGATATATGAGAAACAATAGTTTTATTATTCAATAAGTTATATATACACACTTAAATCATTCAAAGTCTGCTTTACATATTTATATATCTCCTACTTTCTTTACAGTTTTGAAGTATCCATCCCTGCAAATGGCTCCTTCATTCTTTGTGATCTTGCTCAACACGTCGGCCCATCACCTGGTACTCATCTTCTCAACTTACACACTCCTAGTTTTTCATTTTTTTTCTTCATGTAATTTTTGTCCATTTACAAAATATTTACATCCTTTTGCAGCCATTGCCACCTGATGTTATCAGCAAGCATTTGGAACCAAACAAAATCCGCAATCATATCCGCAAATGGAGGGTACTGGTGGAGATTGCAGATCAAACAAATCGGTGATAGTTACTATTTTACCAATGGATGGCACAATGTGGTTCAAGATATTAAATTGGGACATGGGGATTTTCTCTACTTTCAGCCCCTTGATCAATTCACTTTAAGAATGTCAATCCATAGTCCAAATGGATGTGAAAGAGTTATGCCACCAAAAGTAGAACATTTTATGGAAGATGATGACGAAGGCGAAGGTGAAGACGATGATGATCCTTACTTTAAGTTTATTATGACTAAAACCTACACAAACTTGTTGGTAAGATTTATTACTTGTTACAAAATAATACTTGGTTATATGAATTTTATAACATGTTTGCATGCATGCATGTTGGTATTGTTAGCGATTGCCGGCGGAATTTGCAAAGTGGCGGAATGGACCGAAGGAACCATGGCGATGAAAAATGTTGATGAGCGAATGGGAATGGTTTGGGGTGGAGATATTACTGATACAAAAGGTACTATTTGGACGGATAGGGTGTTTTCAGAAAGAAAATGGTTTATTGGAGGGAGATGAATGTGTAATCAAGTTTGTGAGAAGTGAAGGGAAGGTATTACTATCAAAAATCACTGAGCAACCACAGCCATCGTCTATACCGGGGACGGAGGTTGTGAAAAGGAAGAGGGTGCCGCTCGCAAGGCAACCATAAGTTGTACTTGGTTTGGGTGTAGGGTTGTCGGGGTCGGACAGCCTAAACTTAGGGTTGCACTTCTGTTATGCACCGAGCCCAACATCATATTTTGCTACGGATAACATTCTCAACTTCTATTTCCAGATGGTTGTGGATAAATCTATCCACAAGGTACAACGTTTATGGTTAGGTCTAACCACAACCATCCGGCAATTGAAGTTGAGAATGTTATTCCGTTGCAAAAATATGATGTTTAATTATTATTGAAGTAACTTAAAACGGTTTTAGGAGTATGAAAAATGTGATTTAAAATGTTATTCAAGAGTTTAAATATGTTATTATATATATTTCTCCTTGTCTTATTTTTACACTTTTATCACACACTTATCATTGCTACCAAGTTTCTTGTTATTTGTCACTATTTAAGATCATAAACACGTAAATAACAAAGAGAAAACAACATGAACATGAGCAGCTGCCTTTTGAACTTGACTCCTAACCATATGGACTTAACTTTACCAATTTATAAATTTATATCTCCACTTAATGAAGTTCAAGAAATACTAAATTCTCCACACAATCTAAACTCATCATCAACTTTGAGTTTTGTGTCAAGTTCTCTTTATTCTCATATAAATCACCTCTTGACCCATACATAAGCATACACCTTCATGTAAATCATTATATATTCATGTTTTTCTTTTTGGTGAATTAAAGGTTTTTTAAAGCATATCCATAATTCATCCATCAACCCCTCACCGTAAATCATGACTCCGTTTAAAAGTCATTAAACAAACCTAATTGACCGATAAACACCGTGCTACACAAAATTACTCTATTTTAAGTATTTTTTTTTTTTTGAAAGGCGGCATTTCATTCAACAAAAAAAAGGAAACTAGCAAGATACTAGGCCCCAATACGAAACAAAACCGAAAGAAAACAAAACCTTCTGATTGAGTCCAAACCCACCTATCCTGCTGACCCGTTAAAACCACACCCGCCATAAGAGTCAAATACTTTAGCAATCGATCCTATTCCTCAGCTTGAATCGGGTCACGAGTCCAATCCCAAATGCAAACCGAGACGCCATCCAGCCTTTGTAACCTGTCCCCAACCTTTAACCCCGGGTTCGACTCCATCTTATACAACGCGGGAAAAAGGGTTGAGAGGGGTTTTTGGTCCACCCGCCAGTCGTGCCAGAAGCTTAGTTGTCAAATTTAAAGAGTTTATAAATATTTGTTATGTAAGAAATTCTAAACCTGATGTAAGTATCATTAATTATTATTTTGAATATAATTATTAAATAATCCTACTTATTTGTCATTTAAAAGAAATAAGAAATAGAATGGTTTGTTTGAATTTAAGGGAAAATAATTTTGGGGGAAGAATGGTATAATCTGAAAGTACAGTGGGCAAGGTGTAAAATTTCGAAAAGTTCTTTTCCTCATATCACGTGTCCGAGGAATCCCAAATCATTGCCAAAATTGAAATCGTAATCACGAACCGTGATTTCCGAAATTATGCGAGTTTACAAAAATAGAACATACGGCGTAACACTAGAATATCGCTCTTTGTTGTCAAGAATATCGATCAAGCATTGGTTTGATGGTAGCATTCTATTTTCATCTCGGTTTCTGTTCTAAGTAGTATTCACTCCCACACACGTTACAATCGTCTTAACTCAAACTTTTATTCAGAAAGATGACACAATTAAGTGTTTCTTCTCAACCCACTAGTTTTATTAGCGTTAACCGTAACCGTACCCGATGTTATTGGTTAATCGGTTTAGTTAATTTGTTGCTTTTCGGTTTGGGTCAGTTAATTTCGGTTAATAACCAAATCAAACAAGTTCTAAACTTTTTGTTTAGAAATACATGTAATGGAGGTATAAATACATGTAATAGATGTATAAATTCATGAAATAGATGTATAAATAAATATTTGAATTGGTTTATTTGAACACTTATGGTTTTTAAACATTATTTGGATTTTATTTTTAATTGTTTGCTTCCGCTGTTGATTAAATTATATTTTTGGACATTTAAACTTTGGATCACTAATCGTGTTGATGTCAATACGTTTGATATCTTTAATATTGGTTCAACATTGATTAGTGGCTTGATCCTGGTCGGCCGCACCTCTCGCGGTAAAACTCCGCACTGGAAATTTGAGGGTGTGACAGTGGCGGATCTAGAAACACCGCATAGGGGTAACGTCTCAATGAAAAGAGGTAACGAAATAAAAAAAACATTAATTTTTTTCAAAATTTACACTACCGTCGGAGCGTCAAGGAGCAACGTAGGTTACCCCTTCTATCACTCTAGGTCCGCCCCTGACTAGTTTATAAGCCAAACAAGCAAAATGGTTTCAAATACAAATTCTGATTTTGTGACCTTTAATTTTTAGTGTCACTTGAAAAAATTACTTAGATTAGCTGATCAAAATAAATGAGAATAATCAAGTGATATATAGATAAGGAAAGTGAAGCATGCTAAAACCTATCTATATATGTTAATTAGTTTGATTAACCAACATATAGATTTTAACAATTAAAGGGTTTGTATAGAATGGAAAGTTCAATAGTACAGTATTTAATTGTGCAGGTAAATCGATGAAAATGGGAGGGGTATAAGGGGAAAATGAAAGTATGGATATATTAGGGTTTAGTAGCTTTTCTGAAAAACCAACGTATGCATGTCATATATAGTAATCTCCAGCTAGCTACTGCATGCCATTACAAATTACATTATTATTATTATTATTCTACTTTTGATTTTACATCCAATTAATTCTTCCACCAGTTTAAACACGCGACATCACACCGTACCAAACTTCACAAACTGAAACCCCTAACTGCTTGTTAACTGCAGTGCGGATCTAACAACTTTTTGTACAGGGCTACTTTTGATGGATTCTTACTAATTATTTTTTCAAATCGTATAAAGTTTCCACTAATTTTTTCTATATCTTTTCCATCTCGGGACCCCAAAACACCCCTGGATCCGCCCATGCGTAAGTCACCAACACAAGATACAAGATCCTTTTCTGTGCAGGTAAAAGTTATAATTCCATCTGTGTTAATTGGATCTATGTGTTCAGTATTCATCTCCGACTCACTAGCTAGAACTTGATTTGTGTTAATCGCTGTTTCGGTTTCTTCTTGTTCATCTTAACTCTTTGCAGATCCACACACACACACAAATAATATTGTTTTTATATTAAGATGCCATACAACATGATGGCATTAGATGTTTTCTTTTTCTGGTCAGTTCTAAAGTATCCATACCATCCTGCAAATGGCACCTTCATTCTTCAAGTTCTTGCGCGATCCATCCGCTCCTCGCCTGGTACCCGCCTTTTACTTCTTTACGCCACTTCCAATTTATGTGCTTTTTTTGTTCTTGTAATTCCCATTAACAAAATCTTGTCATTTGTAGTCATTGCCACCTGCTTGTGTTAGAGAGCATCTAGTAGACAAGATCCCAAATGGCCCAATAATTATATCAGCAAGTGGAGGTGACTCTTGGACATTGAAGATAGAAAAGATTGGAGATAATCACTATTTCACCAATGGATGGGAAAATGTGGTGAAAGATATCCCCTTGGATTTTGCCGATTTTCTTATCTTTCACCTTGTTGATCCATCCACCTTTCGTATGACAATCTTTGGTGCAAATGGGTGTGAACGAATCCTGCCACAAAAAGAACTTGATGGTGATCAGGTTGATGAAGATGTTGCTGATTATGATGACGACGATGAAGATGTTGCTGATGATGATGATGATGAAGAGAAAGAAAATGATGATCAAGTGAATGGTGATGATGAAAAGAATGAAGATGGAGATCCTTCATTTACTTCGGTTATCACCAAAACCACCAAAAGCATGTTGGTAAGATTTATGATAACTGTTTGCATAGGGGTGTCAATCGTGTCAAGTTAACGGGTTGAAATGTGCAACCCAAACCCGACCCATATTATAGTTCGTGTCAACCCAAACACCACTCGTCTAACCCATTTTTTAGATTAGTCATAAGCTGTTCGGGCCCTTTGACAACACACTCAAAACTCACTTAGTGAAGGTTTGTGTTTTACAGCTTGAACTATCTTTTTATTGATTTCAGAGTTGACATTAAATAAAAAACACACAAAATTGATCCTAAATAAAAATTACCACAAGAACAAGGCCACTAATTTTGACTCTTTAAACTCTTATAAAGCATTGGAATAAAACAACTATATAAGAGAACTGCTATCTGCTAAACCCGTGAACTGATCCTCAGATTTGATCCATGACCCATTCACCTGCAGACCTGTGACCGTGAGCCTCGTGACCCGCGACAAACCGATTAACCCAACATCATACATGTTGACAAGTTATAATAAGTGGGATGTTGGGTTGTAACTATTTGCAACACAAAAAATATTTTTGTTACTTGTTAAAAAAATAAGTTGATACTTGAGTTATTACGTTTTTTTTTTCAAACAGATCATGTTAGTTGACCCAAAACCTTTTTTTCTGTAACGTGTTCGGGTCGTGTCAAGAATTAATGCCCCTATCTTTGCAACACAAAACGTATTTTTGTTACTAGTTAAATAATAAACTTGGTTACACTTGATATTACGAAATTAACATGTTTAGATGCTGGTAATGTTAGCGGTTGCCGGTGGAATTTGTTGCGTTGGCTGGAATAAATGCTGAAGAAATCTTGGCGATGAAGAATGTTGATGGAGAAGAATGGTACACGTGTTTGCGGGTGGAAAAATCACACGATACGAAAAGATTCTATTTGACTGGATGGCGTGATTTCCAGCGAGAAAACCATGTATGCGAAGGAGACAAATGCGTATTCAAGTTCATTAGAAGTGAAGGAAAGTTTTTACTAGTGAAAGTGACCAAGAAAGAATGGCAACAGCCACAAGTATTGTTTGCTGGGAAACGGAAGAGGGGGCGGCCCGCAAAGCAGCCAAAGCCATCTGTCAAAACTCCTGAGGTCGTGAAAAGGAAGAGGGGGCGGCCCACAAAGCAGCCAAAGCCATCTGTCAAGTGTAACCCTGAGGTCGTGAAGAGGAAGAGGGGGCGGCCCGCAAGGCAGCCACAGCCATCGGGTGAAAATCTTGGGACTGAGGCTGCGAAAGCCGAAAAGGAAGCAAGGCAGCAGTTGTAAAAATCGAGAGCGATGAAGAGAATATGTGAAATGCCACCTAAGCGACGATGTGGAAGGCCACCTCAGCAAAATTAAGTATGGTGTTATATAATAGGTAATACACCTCTTTAGGTGGCCATAACGTTACTCTTAATTTAATTCCTAGTTATCAAAAGTATTTATTGCAATGGGTCACCTAATAAGACTTAATATTGGTCTTGCAGTTCACCTTATTTGAGTCCTAGAGTTTGAACCTTTATTGGGCTTATGTGCTGCTTTTAATAAATTTCTTTATAGTATCATAATCATCATATAAGGAAAAAAAAAAAGAGATAAATAAATAGAAAAAAAAGGAACAAGGAAGAAAAGTAAGGAGGAATGGAAGGAAAGAAACAAAAGGGTTGCTAAGAGTCAAACTCAAGTTCATTTGGTAATCATATAGATATAACAACTCAACCACTAGGCACTAAGTTTAGTTGTTCAAACTTTCCAATTAACAATTATAGATTTGATATATTTTTTTCCAATCTCTAGGGGGCACCTGTCTATCCTCTCCCAGGTCCATTGTGTCACCTCTCAATTCTCATACCATACTTACATGAAAGTGCATCTTGTTGATAGATACACATTTGGTTACAACTAATACAATGTTCATTTTTCAATCACATCTAGTTACAACTAATCAAGGTAATCACCAGAAATTTTTTTAGTCCTTTTCGTTGTTATTGTTGCTAGATTAGACAATCGCCATAACAAAAGTCGTAACATGGCCAACCTTACTGTGTAAGAGAAAAGCAGTTGCACGCTTTAGGCCTTCACAGTTTAAGGGGCCCATATTTTTTATTGTTTTGGCATACGGTGAGAGTAAAGCTTCACATCTTCACCGCGATTCTTCAATCAATTGATTTATGGGCCTAAAGCAATAACACATGTACATGTTCCATATCCACTATGGATTTTTCTTTTATCTTGATTTGTTCGATCGTATAGAAAAAAAGAAACTTCTGGTTGAGGAAAATTGGGGGGGGGAGGGGGTGTTTCTCAATTGATTCTGTGAACACGAGTAGGTGATTAGTTTAAAGAAATGAAACTGAGTTGCTAATATGATTATGGTTAAAACAATCAGAAATTATTGTTCGATTGACTTGTGTATGTAACTCGAAATGCATATGTAGCAAATTATATATAAAAAGGGCTCAAATTTTAGTCTCATTTTACGCCTCCAAATCGGAGCCACCATGCTTCAGAGTTTCACACACTTTGACTATAGCAATTAGCCTTAACCGGATCAAAACACACAATGTTATGTAACAAACACAAAATTCAAAGCTCATGGTGAAAAGGGTATGTAACTTTATGTCCCTCTTTGTGCTAAACTGTCCTTTAGGGGTGGGGGTAGAGATGGGCATAAAAACCGGTTCCGAACCCGAACCGGTAGAACCGAACTGGAACCGGTTCCAGTTCCTACCCAACATTAAGTAGAACCGGTTCCGGGTTCAAAATACCCGTTGGTTCCAACCCGGTTCCACAATTTTACCATTTGACTCGGGTAGTAACCGGTTCCTACCCGTTCCACAATTTTACCATTTGACTCGGGTAGTAACCGGTTCCTACCCGTACCCGGTTCCTACCCGTACCCGGTTTCACTAGTACCCGGTTCCATCAGTACCCGGAAATGAAGTTCTAGAAGGAACCGGTTATACCGTTAAAATGTTACCTTTGGAACCGGTTATAGCCGAAAAAGTGGAGACTAACGATAGAAAGAAACACAAAAATAACAAACACAATAGAAAGAAACATTACACAAACTTTATTAAAACACCAAACCAAACGGGTTACATCAAACATTGGAAGAACCGGTGCCGGAACCTTCTCCCGTCTCATTTTTCTTTGCCTTCGTCACTGGGCAATGCCGCTCAGTGTGTTTCTTAAGGGTTGAGTTGGCTGCGGCCTTCATAAATTTTCCGCAAGCTTTGCATCTAGCCATCTCGTGGCTGTCGGACATTAAACAGAGATCAAAATTCTTCCATATAGCTGGGTTTCTTTTCGTCTCTAAGACAGTAACAACTTGTTCGTTGCATGCCATAGGTATTTTGCAAGATTTTTGAGAAGATGATTGAGTTTGTAAGTTGATAATGGTGAGTGTTAAGTTTTGAAATGGTAAGTAGGGAGGGGTTTATATAAAAAAACCGATTTCGACTGCCAGGAACCGGTTCCCAACGGTAACATTTTTTTTATCAGGAACCGGTTCTACGGTAACATTTTTATCAGGAACCGGTTATAACGGTAATATTTTTATCAGGAACCGGTTCTGAACAGTAAAAGTCAGATTTTTCGACTGTCAGGAACCGGTTCTGAACAGTAAAAAGTCAGGATTTACTGTTAGGAACCGGTTCTAAACAGTAAAAGTCAGATTTTCGACTGTCAGGAACCGGTTCTAAACAGTAAAGTCAGATTTTCGACTGTCAGGAACCGGTTCCACACCATACCCGGTTCATAATACCCGTACCCGGTTCTACACGGTTCCATATTCTTGGGTGTGAACCCGGGTAGGAATTGGACCCGGTTCCACACCAAACCCGGTTCCAATGACAACCGGTTCCGGGTAATAATAAAACCCGATTATGCCCATCTCTAGGTGGGGGTGGGGAGTGTATGTTTAAAGAACAAAACTCCTAGTTCACATCCAAGAATCTTTCTAGTAAAAGAAAGCTTGTTGATTGACATAACATCCATATAAACACAAAAGGATGACTGTTTGAGATAAATGGCATATATGCTTGTTTCCTTTGAATGCAGTCACAAGTCTCTGTTGGGCCCATTCAAAACCAAGATACTAGTGGGCCGCTCATGAAGTTTGACAAAACCTTCTAGGCCCATACCCAATATACCATATGAATAATTCGACCTTTTCTTCTAGCTTTTTGGTTACATAGACTTTGATGCAGACCACTACTTTTGTTAGAGTTAACACTTTCTTTTGATTTTGAGATTGGTAACTTTGATATACTTTTTATTGTTTATGTATGGAAAAGTTGTTGTTGGCTCGATCTTTTTGGTGGTCTAACGCAAACTTCTTAAATAACGCATTTTCGATCAAAAACATGTATCAATATTTTCTATACCAAACATTTTCTGAACAATTTTTTAGTTCGTTTAATGTATAGTATTCCATAAAAATGTTAAAAACAATATCCGTGATAACTCGTGTACTTATTGAATTATCCAAGAATTATCCAAGTATCTCGGAATCTATGTTTTTACATGTGTTAAATTTTAAGGGATAGGTTTTGATTAAAACTTTTGGAGTAAAAGCGTAATTTACTCAATTTAATAAATAGATTTATTTATATCTAAAAGAGTTTTCAAGGTTAAACCAATTATCTTTTTAATATACTTCCACACTTTATATGAGTAAAATATATCTTTTAGTGATGCAATAAGTTAATCTATAATGTATGAGAAAAGATCAAGATCTATGTTTGAAACGATTGTGTTGGTTGCTTCCAAAACGTGACTATGGGTGCAAATGACTTACACGGACATGTTTGTTTAGAAGTTGAAGACCTTATAAAAGTGAGCTTAGCCGATTTTTTTTTTAATTTTTATGGCATATTAGATTTAAATAACCTCAACTTTCACCATTTGTCGATAGCACTCTCAACTTTCTATTTATACCACAACACTCCCAACTTTCAGCTTATTTTCCTCTGACACTCTCAAACTAACTGAACCCTAACCCAGTTAGCTGACATCAGATACCACGTCAGCAAAAACGCCAGCAAAAAGTGCCATGTCAGATGCCACATCGGAAAAAATTGTCATATCAGATGCCACGTTAGTAAAAAATGCCACATAAGATGCAACATCAGCAAAAAAAACTAACTAGATTAGAGTTCAGTTAGTTTGGGAGTGACAGAGGAAAATAAGTTGAAAGTTGAGTGTTGTGGTACAAATCGAAAGTTGGGAGTGCTATCGGGCAATTGGTGCAAGTTTGGGTTATTTAAATCCAATATCAATTTTTTATTAATTGCGCACTTAGCCGGTTTTATTCGCAAAATTGGCGTAGTTACATGTAGCCTTAAGATCAACAGCCGTCCAAAATTGTTGAAGATAAACTTCATAATGATGATACAAGAAGGTGGGGTAGGATACACCTTAAACTGTGAGGCCATGTCCCTTCTATTATGGTGACCATTTTAATGGTGCCCACCAATGGATAACAATAAAAACTTAAAGGTATATAAGATGCACAATTTGGAGATCATAAACTTTGAATGTATAAGATAAGTAATTTGTTTTAATGATTACAAAAAGAAGGAAACATAATGTTTACACATGTTTTAAAAAGAGTATGTCCTTAGTTTCTAAAGTTACAAAGACTTATGTTAAAATCCACTTTATTTATGTTGATATTGGAAAAAATAATATCACCTCAATTTCCAATAAGACTTACTTTTATAGATACTAATAAAACAATATGGCCTTAGCTAAATGAATTGAACTCATGGTTTTCTTGAATTCATCAATGATGGCTATTTCACATATTAATTTTAGATTAAAGGGTTCACACGCACATGTAGGTTGAGTTTTTTTTTAATTATAAAATGAGTCGTTTTACTGAAGAATTTTAGATTTTGAACCTTTTTATGTTTCATGGAAAATATTTTGTTGAATAATATTAGATTTTGGAACCTGAGTTAAGATGCCTCATGTAAAGTTTTGGTTGGATTCTAAAATGTTAATTAGTGTTGGCATTCAAAAATGATATTGTTGTTAGGATTATAATTTGGAATATTTGATTTTAATAATCCCAACTATTCATCTTTGGCCGTCAGCAGTTCCAACTTCAAAAATAATCACTAGCAGTCCCAACTATTAACATATTGGCCAGCAATGGACCCTGACTAACGAAACCCTAACGTCGTTAGTAGCCGATCGCTGGAAAACCGTTTTTGGCCAGAAAAAGGTTTCTAAAGGTCCGATCTAAGGTTACAAAGAGGTTTAGGACGAAAATGTTGAGTTTTCCAGCCAAAATATTGAGTTTTCCGGCCAAAAAGAAGTTTTCCAGCGAAAAAGGAGTTTTTCGACGACTTCAATAATTAGGGATTTTATTATAAAAAAGTTCCTAAAGGTGCGTAACAATGTTACAAAGAGGTTTGGGACAAAAGTCTTGAGTTTACGGGCCAAAAATGAGTTTTCCGGCCAAAACGTTTTTCCGGCGACCGGAGACTAACGACGTTAGGTAAAATCTAATATTCCTTATAATTTAGTTGATCAAAATTAAATTATTCATGTTTTATGTTATGTTATTTTTATCATACTTTAGCCAAATATGAGCTTTTTGGGCCAATCTGATTAATATGATATGACGAGCTTGTACTCAAACATAGTTTGGAAAGGGTGTGTGCGTAACTAGGGCTATAAGCAAATCGAACGAACACGAATAAGGTGTTGTTCGTGTTCGTTCGTTAAGGATATATAATATGTTCACGAACTGTTCATGAACACTTATCAAACGAGATTTTATGTTCGTGTTAATTCATTAAGGAACGGAACGTGTTCACGAATGGTTCACGAACACAGATAATCGTTAAAGGACGGTCAGTAGTATTTTTCGATATGAACAATGAGAAGGAAAGTAGAGCGGTGCATAAACAAGGTGGAGATAGGGTTTATTGTTTATTTGTTTGGGTAATGAGATAACTTAAATTAAAGAATATAAGAAGGTTAGATAAAATAAATAAATGCTAAAAAAAACTTTAATAAACAACATAAACATATGAACATGAACTAATGTTTACGAACACATTTCCGAATGTTCACAAACGTAACTGAACGAACGGGACATTTGTTCGTGTCCGTTCATTTAACTAACTTTACATAATTTCTTGTTCATGTTCGTTCATTAATTAAACGAATGAGTGTAAACGAACTTCCCCCAACGGTTTACAAACTGTTCGCTGAACGTTCGGTTCGTTTACAGCCCTATGCATAACGTTCAATTTGTATGTGACATAAAATTTGATAGTTGGCTCGATTTAAGATTTCTTGACAATAGTCCCCGCAAAGAAAAATACATTTCATGGCAACCAAATCTTTTCTAGACAATTTTCAAAGTTCATATAAATATAATCTTGATATTTAGATTTTCTTTCTCCGAATGATTCTACATTATATAATTGAGTTAAAGAAACTAATACATGCAAGGACAATAAGTATACTTGATTTTACGACTCATACAACTAAAAAAGATAAAAATATCTTCTAAAATCTAATGGGATAAGATTGAATATCCTATAAAATCTTATGGAATGAGATTTATGGTTGGTATTACTATTAACAAATAGTGTAAATACCCCCCATAACTAATTATCACTTCATAATTTGTTTCAACAAAACACTATTTGTGCTCCTTAGTGGCGGATCCAGAAAATCTTTGTAGGGGTAACGTTTTATAGAAAAGGGGTAACGAAATCAAAAAAATGTCAAATTTTTCAAAAATTTACACTACCGTCGGAACGCCAATGGGTAGCCGAGGCTACCCATACCAATAAGGTAGGTCCGCCCCTGGTGCTCCTTATTTTCATGATGCCAAAAGGTTGTTCATGATGCAATTTCCTTCCAACTCACCACAAAATGAAGTGTGAGTGGATTCACTTTAACATGATGCAATTTCCTTCCAACTCAACAGGAACATTTGTCTAACAATGACAAGATTGATGATAATACCATATAAAGTTCTTGTGATGAAATGATACGCAAAGTTTGTGACTTTCCTCATTGCCGACGAGTCGATATGACATTAGAATTGGTATACGAGCGGTATGTATGGACCATGTTATCATTAATCTTGTTTGTGATGTTATATGTATTAGTTATTCGCTTCTAAGGGCTGTTTTGGGAACTTTTGAATGGTTAAGTACTTAACCAGTAAGCGATGTGAACCATTAAGTGTTGAACCAGTAAGAGGTCTGAACCATTAGGAGCCAATATAATGCTTAACCATTCAGAGGCAAATGTCTGACTAATTCAAATTAGAGGTGTTAACCATTTAGACTCAGTAAGTTTGTAAAATGTTTAACCATTCATAGGCAAATGTCTAAATCATTCAAACATATGCCCGCAAAACAAACAGTCTGAACCATTAAGTATTGAACCAATAAGAGGTCTGAAAACAACCCATAAATAATAGAAATAGTACAGACAATAATAATAATAATAATAATAATAATAATAATAACAACAATAATAATAATAATAATTAAGGCGTGTGATTACACGTACCCTATCATTTGTAATGACAACTTTCTCATGATGACAGATTTTGCAAACTCTATTGTGTATCTTAATATTAATTAGATTTTGCACATATTTTGGATTTTGAGCATCTATTTCTTGTTTTTTTTTTTCTAATTTATAAACAAAAAAAAAGATGATGAGACTAATTAAGGATCTAAAAAGATAATAAAGTAATATTTTGAAGGGGACAAAGTGTCAAAAGAGTGAAAAAAGTATAAGAAGCATATGCACATGCACTTGGCTTCTTTACCAACTCAATAACTCAATCCATCTCCATAACTTATAACTCTCCCTATTTATACAACAAATGGCCCCCTCATCTTCATCACCCCCATACTCCTAACCCCCTTTTCCAACCCCCCCCCCCCCCCCCCCCCTACTCTTCTACTCCACCAATTCTTGCACCAAAAAGAATCTTCTTTTGTCCATTCTTCTCACTCAAATGCTGTTTTGATCCAAGATTCTTGTTAAAGTTAGGTTTTTTATTGGTGGGTGTTACTTGTTTTGTTGTTGTTTACAACTTTGTGGTGAACAAAAACTAGCAACCATGATCACTTCAAATAAAAGGGTTTCTTTGTTCAACAACAATGTTGATCTCCATGAATCATCATTCTCATCTTACTTGAATCATGACAACACTAGTACTACTATGGTTCTCAAACTAACACACCCATCTCATATAAGCTCAAAAAAGAAGGTGGAAGATGGCGAAATCGGGATTTTTGGAGCGGAAAAGTACTTCAAAGGAGCCATGGATGAACAAGCTCCAAGAACTCCTCACTCTATGATCAAGCCTACAAACTATCATCCCAAGGAGTTGCAAGAGAAAGATGAAGAGACGCCCAAACCGAAGACAGATCCGTGACTCCAAGTGTTCGGTCTGAATCAAGTTGGAATAGCCGAAGTGGTTTATTGGCTAACGGTGGTAGCCGAATAAGTCATTCGGCTAAAAGGGAAAAACAAGCACAGTAAAGAGCTTGTTTATCTCCCTTGGTTGCAACTGCAACGATAATAAATCTGTCAAGATCACGGAAAACAAGGTTCTTTTAGTAAAAGAACCTGTGAAACCACCAACTGTTGATGGTGATGAGAAAAACAAAGAAGATTGTTTTTCTTTTCCGGTGGTGAATACCCCCTGCCCGGTGACAAAAAATGAGCCACCGAAAGACGAAGAAAGTGAGATTATTCATGTTAAAACCCGAAGAAACTCGTCGGAGCCCTTCGGTTCTCCGGTTTTGGAGAAGGGGAAGAAGTCATTTAGCTTGGAGAGGAAGCTAACCATGTTGAATTGGGATGGAGTGACTCCAAGAGCCGAAAACATCGATATTATTAATATCGGGGAACATAACGATGCGGGAAGTGACGCGAGCTCGGATTTATTCGAGATCGAGAGCTTCTCGACAAATGGGAACAACTCGTTTCTTGCGCGACAAGTTTCTAACGGGAGATCAAGCAATGCCACGCTGCCAAACGGGTACGCCCCAAGCGAGGCGAGCATTGCTTGGAGTGTAGTTACAGCGAGTGTGGCCGGATTTTCGATCATCTCGGATTACGAGGACACGAAGATGTCGAAAAATCATAACATGACAATGTCTAGGAACCTAAAGGGTAGTGGTGATATGGAGAGAATGATCAAAGGGGGTGGGATTCTTTTGGGGTGTAATAGTCATAAATCGGTGCGGGTATCGGGTGAACATATGGTGATGAACGGTGGCGACAAGGCGGGGCTTACGCTTAGCGCCACAGCGAAAGACCGTTGCCGGTTGGATTCGATAGTACCGATTATGAAGTTCCAAGCAGAAAGCAAGGCAATGAGGGGACATTCACAATCACCTCGTGCATCACACCACTTGTACATTCAACAACAATAAAAAGTTGTGCATTTGTGTGTTTACTTGCAAGAAAATGTCATTTGGGGTGTTGATAATCTCTCTTTTTCAAAGTGTTATGTTTTGCAAATATTTCAATTGAAAATGAGTTACATTTTTTGTTATGTTATCAATGCAATTGGCCAGAAAGTGCAAGAGTTTAATTTTTTTTTTTTAAACGGCCAACAAAACTCCATTAACGACTAACCAGGTGTTAGTACACCAGAAGATACACGCAGCGTTCGCCAAAAGAAACAAAAAAACAACAAAAAACAGAAGCAACAGACTCGAAAAGATATATTACAATGAAAGCTTGTGTGCCAACTTCTATTACACAAAGTACAAGCCTCTATTAATAAGGTACAACCTTAAGCAAAGCTTTAACACATTCACATATACAACATTGAGACATAATTGATGGTGGCCAAAGACACAATAAACACAAGTAGTTGAATTTCCTGATCAAACCATTGATCCATCCACCACACTTGGTCCACATTAGTAAAGGATAACTCATTGACCTTAAAAAATAAATATCTAATAAGTGGTGAATTTTGTTTGAATTGATAGCAGACAGATATATTATTTTATGTAAACAAATAATAGTTATAACCCGTGTCCCCTTAAAAACATGTAACCTGAAAACGATAAAACGAGCCATACGGGTATGTGGTAAATAGATTAATGGGTTGTAAACATGTTATTGTGTTAAACGGTTGACTTATGATTGGCCAAATGGGTTAAATGGGTTCGTGAGCTCACGTTTTCAAGCATATTTGTTTATAGATCTAAGCAGGTTACCATGTCGTTTTAACAAAGGTTGGTTGGTGGGTTGAATCAATAAGCCACCTCTCAAAAATAAGTCAATACTAGTTAAACGGGTTGTTATTAATGGGTTGGCAAGTTTAGCCTACAAAATCCATGTTTTTAATCTTAAGCAATAGGTAAACAAGCAGTATATGTTTAATAAAAAGGGTTAAACATATCATTCTTAACATAGCCTCGACTTTTAATTAAGTGTGTTAAATAAGTTAATTTAAACACAACTTGTTTATTACACCGATTACACAACCACAAACCTTCAATATATTGCATGCCCTTTAAGAATACTTTTCTCAAGATCAAAGTTAGTTTAAAACATATAGTATAATAAGAAATAAACATACCTAAATTGTCGCTTCTAATGATTATACTATTTAATTGACTAATTTGGTTAGTTGTTCAATTTATATCGGATTTCCTGTCTAGATGACATTTGATTTTGAAAGGCTGTGAAAACGGATTGACGGGTTCGACTTCTAAAATTTATATTTTTTTAACTTTATAGGGTTGATATGTAGTTAATTTAATGGTTAAAAATATCAACTCTAATACATTCTATATAAATAAAAGGTTAAGTAAGTCAATCTAAGACGATTTGTTTATTACACGAGTTAGATATACAAAATTTCATTATTTACGTTTCAACAATTGTAATCCCTGGTTTTAACTATATACCTATAATGTATCTATCAATTAAATTTTATGTTTTATCTAGTTTGAAACGTTTAAGAAAAGTTATCAAATAGGTCTCAAGTTGTACAAATATTGCATACTCTCTTAAATCACTTTCTCAAAGTTAATATTAGTTTTGAAAAACGATAGTGTTATAAAATAATAAAATTCTTAGGTCGATGGTCACTTTGCATAATTATACCTTTCGAGATTGACTAATTTGGTAAGTCGATGTGGATTTCCATGAAGTATTTATTTACGCCTAATAAACGTGTTGGTAGGTTAAACCTATTAAATTATATTTTTTTTCTTTTAAACGAGTTAAGAGATGGTTCATGTTATGTTGTATTTAAACAGTTGAATGTGTTAAACTGAACACAACCATTTAATAAAATGGGTTAAAGATATGCAACAAACATAAGTTGTTTATTATGCGGTTTAGATATGGCAACTATAAAACTTGAGTATATTCGTTGTATGTTTCATATTGTATCAGAAATTGCTACCCTTAATTTTAACGATTTATCAAATGGATTTTATGTTTTATGTAGTTTCTAACCGAGTAAAAGAAAGTTTCAAAACATATTTAATTGCATACCCTCTTAAATCAATTTCTCAAAATTAATATTAGTTTTGAAAAACGATAGCATTATAAAATAATAACTTTCTTTGGTTGGTGGTCACTTTCCATAATGATTTAATTTGATTAGAAGAAGCTCATACATTCGTAACGTGTATAAACTAAAATAATTTTTAATTGGTATCATACATTCCGTAACGTGTATAAAATAAAATAATTTTAAATTGGTATATATAAACTTTTTAATTTAAACAAGAAATAGTCTTCATTTTCAACTACAAAATAGTTAATTTATTTTCAATTTTGCCTAACAGCTAAGAGCCTACGACTTAGCCAACACTTTTTATCAACTTAGCCCCCTTTTGGTGTCGGCTAAGCTTAGTATGCGCTTTTGAGTTTTGACGGCTTACCCCCTTTTGCCGTCGACTGCAGCTTAACACGCACTTTAATTAAATTGTTTAAATAGGTTAACCCAAACATCATTTTTACGGGTTATAAAAGTTGATACGTTACGCTTATTAAATCTATATTTTTTTATTATAAACGGGTTGTCATATATTCTATGTTTAATTAAACGATTAAATATACCAATTATAACATGACTTGTTTAACTAAACAGGTTAAACAAGTCAATCTAAACACAACTTGTTAATTACATAGATTAGATATGACAACCACAAAACTTCAACATTTACATTTTGTGTTCAACATTTGTTATGAATTTTCATCCTAAGTTTTGTAGATATTTTATGTTTTATCTAATGTTATCAAATGGGTGACAACTTGTTCAAATCCTTGATTAATTGGATTAGATACCTTCTCAAATCATTTTGAAAAACAATACAATTTTATAAGGGTTATTGAACTTGAATAATCCTAAGTTTCATGTGTTGATCGATAATAATCTCAACTTTAAAAATTCTCTCCAATGATCCCAACTTGTAAAAGATTGACCCCCATTGATCCTTTTCTAACATATAAGAATTTGGCATTTTTAATAGATTTAAGTGTACCTTCAGACTCCTTAATTGATTTAAGTGCACCTGTATTAGAAAATGATTAATGGGGCCAAATTCTTACAAGTTGGGATCGTTGGAGAGAATTTTTAAAGTTCGGATTGTTATCAACAAACAGGTGAAACTTAGGATTATTAAAATCCAATAACCTATTTTATAATGATAACATACTTAGGTTGGTGGTCACTTTCTATGATTTTACGATCTTGAAATTCACTAATTTGGTCAATTGAAAAGGAATTTCCTACTTATGTGTTCCTTTGAGCACTAAATTAACAAACTAGTCCACTATAATGATACCTTAAATGTTAGACAAAGATAGTTTCGGGTCACTCGACCCGAATCACCAGCTTGTTTGAACCTTCTTTTTTTTTTTTGGAACGACGACTATTTTATATATCGATGAAAAAATAACAAACGAAACGAAAGACACTCTACATTCTATTGGCCACTATTTTCCCTACAAACTTTGGCTTCATATATGGTTCGACACGCTAAGTCCATGTTCAGTTTACATCCAAATCAAGACTCAAACTCCTGAGCCTACGATCAATCATTGCGGTCTAGTTGTAGAGTATACTTGGATTGTTTTACAACCAAGAGTTTTGAGATGCATAAAGAATAAAGAAGAGAATGATTGGTATATGATGTTGGTGACGTGAACCATATGAAGTTAAATAGTGACCATACTGCCAGATTTAAAACCGTAACAATAATGGGATAAGAATAATCTATAAAAGAAGAAACAAGATCCAAATGAAAATCTTTTTCATGGACCACTTTGCTTAAATTTCCTAGTAGTAGCATGAACAGGATGAAACACTGTAGCATCATGCCTTTCGTACCAACCAATATTGTCTGTTTTACACACGGAGAGCTCATGGATTTTTTGTTGCTCGAATGGAAACGTACTGCTCGCCCATCAATTATTCATCTTACTCAAACACGCTTAACTTACGCCCCGCTTGTGGTATGCGCATATAATGTATATATGTGTGGCCCTTAGGGGGTGTGAAAGTGCACTAATTTTAACGTTATTTTACTAGTTTTGTGGAAATAACGTTAAAAGCGGAAGACGTTTAATCATGCATCATGTGGCGACGCTGATAGCCAAAAGGCAAGGGGGTAAATGCACTAATCGGCCTTTGTCTCTTTGATGAGTGTTATGTCTCCTATGTCCAAGGCTTGATACAAAACTACTATCGAGTCGGGGGTCTCACTGGAAGCAACGTCTCTATTCCTACGGGATAAAGGTAAGGTTGTCTACATCTTACCCTATTCACTGAGTATTATGATTGAGGGACGACGACGACTCAAACACGCTTAACTGTAAAGTTGTCATCTCATCCTTTGCCAATGCACCTACAATGTATCGATGCTATTTGAGACGGCGGCATTTTATTATGAACAAACAATCTCTTATGTCCACAACCTAAGCGAGCTTTGCCTACGGTGTTACAACCTTTTCATAATTAATCGCTTGTTACAACAGAATGCGACATATAACCGTGGCCCGGGTGGTGTTTATTATGCCAGATATAAGGTATTTTTGTTCATGAATTAATAAATGATAAGAATAAAACTAAGAAAGTGGTCCCTGATGGAAACTTTTGTTACTTTGAAAGGGAAAGACTCATGTTTGTTGTTAAAACGTAACAGGATACAAAGATAATGTTTTTATCCATGAAAAGATTATCATCTGGTGTGGGGATATTTTTAAAGAAATGCAACAAGATACAAAGATCATGGAACTTACAAAAATATAAATTAAGAAAAAAACAGATAATGTTTTTTTTATGAAATAGTAATCAAGAATTATTAGTTTTTGGAGTTTAAATTTTCTGGAAATCCTAAAGTGTTCAGGAAGCTGTGAATTACTATAGAATCATATCATGTATATATATATATATGTATATGTACATTCATGTATGTGCAAAAGGAGTTACTCTGGAAGAAACATTCCATTATGGAACAGAATGTTGCTTGCTATGGATTATGAAGATAAGCCTATTAAATGAAGAAAAAAAAATGGTCCACAAATAGTGGTGGAACCATAACTTTTAAACCACGGGTCGAAATTAAAATTAATAATTTACATTCGCCTGTTTATATCAATACGGGGTGTCAAACTACAAGAAAACATTATGCCTTTTGTATTAACAGATAATTTGGTCAGCCGTAGAGTCAACAAAGCCGAGAGGCCCGAGACCCCTCTAACTTTCATCCATGTCCACAAGACCTTGAGCAACTTTTAACGAAAATCACCAAAAATTACTTGTGTACCATTAATTCTTGCGGTACTGAGATTTTACGTGCGAAAATCAATATTTTAAAAAAAAATTGTGCAGTTTTGAATTTCGCGTTTTTCCAACAAAATGAGCCAAAAAGTGGTAACCGAAGGTGGAAAATTAGGTGGGTCGGGTAGGGTTTACGTGAACACCTTTTGCCCGTTTTTTTTATAAACATTTAGTGTATTGAAAAAGAACACAAAATATTCATGCATAAAGTGTAAAAGAGTTTGTATCTTGCATGGATTCAAAATACTTTCAATGACTTTTTACCCACTTAATCTTTTTCATTCCAAGCTAAAGTATTCGTTGACTCGTTTACAATGGTGGATCTAGAAAATATTCGTAGGGGTAACATTTTATAAAAAGGGGTAACGAAATCGAAAAAACGTCAAAAAAGGTCAATTTTTTCCAAAATTTACACTACCGCCGGAGCGCCAAGGTAGCGAGGCTACCCTTCGCCTAAGGTAGGTCCGCCCCTGCTCGTTTAACACGTTAGAGAAAATATAGCTGGATCAAGCAAATCATGATTCCAACAAACAAACACTGTGTATGACATCTATCATCCTCGCTTTGTTGGCCCGGACCGTGTTTGTCAATGATTCATGGCTAAGGTTGTCAATGGTGTGTATAAATATATTAAAAAATAAAAAAGTGTAACGGGTCGTGATCCGGGCTGGTGGATGTTGCAATCTTTCATAGCTAAAACACACTCCTGCAGAATATTAACATCAAAACAGCTCAAATATTTAAAGCATGTAACTTTCCATATGTGGAGTTTGGACCATTGGCTATTTATGTGATTGAAGTTGATGGTTGAGAATTGTAAGAACAATTATTTGACCATATGATTTAGTAACATGGGATATTATTTATGAATATATGTTTGTGGGGAGACAGATTTTACTAGCAACATTATTGGGTATAATCAAGTTGAATGTATGTAGGGGACAAGTGGGAGGACTGTAAAAAGGGCCCATTAGTTATTTGACCCACTAGTATCACTTGTTCTTAAATTGGTTGGTTGAATGGACTTAATAGACAGGTGAATGGGCTACAATATACCTAATAAGTAATGTATCTCTTTTTATAAAAAGGTGTGTGACTTTAAAAATAGCATTTGAAGTGAAAAAGTTTTGCTTTCACATGAGTACCATTATGAGATGGAAAGATGAATGGGTTAACACTTCATAGGTTAAAAAAGGGCCTCTTTTTAATGTGGAAGAATGACTTTTATTGTTTAAGAATGAGACCCAGTAAGGTTAGATTGACTCGCAAACACTTTCATCTTTTACATAATTTTATCAATTAACTTATTTAGAATAGTATTATGATTTGAATTAAAGTATTCATAAGTAAATATATATTTTTGTACACTACTCGAGTTTTAACTTGGAATACATGAGCTATATAAGTGTACATGTATACATATATACACACTTAGCATCATGATGACCAAGAAGCGATTGCAAAACTTAACTAGATTTATCACGACCTATTGCTACCGCTAGCTCACCACTATTATTGGTAGTTTTACTCTTCTTTCTTTTATATATACTTTATGCTATGTATATTTATATGTTGTAAAAAAGATTTTTAAAGCGATGGTCTCATTAGAAACAACCTATGCGTCTCGTTGGATAAAGGAAAGGCTTGCTCCACTCTCACTCTCTCATTGTCCTATTTTATGAATAACGTCTCATTGGATAACGGTAAGGATTGATCTTTTCTCACCCTTTGTATCCTATTTTATGAGCCGGATATCACTGTAATCATATGTAGAAGTAGGCGAGAAGGATGGGGAAGTAAAAGACCTACCCAAAAATTTGCACACAAGTACACGGCGGATGTGAGACTTGAGAGGAGAGGAAAGAGTTAAGAAGTGTCACCTATGAAAAGAAGAGAGGGGGTCGATTACATAGAAAGTGTTGATTTGGAGGCATCATCCCCCTGGTTGCGCTATAAGATCATGAGTAGTGGACTAACGTCCCTCTCCAAATAAAGAGCTTTCATTGGTTGTATCAGACCATCAAACCAAACACCATGCTTCTCTCCTTCAACGCTCGTTAAGCCCCTCACGCTCTCCCACTTGGCGGCCACAACACGACATTTAGCACATCACCTGGTTACGTGGCATGTGGCACCGAGCCACTATACTTATAAACATATTTGAAGGGTTTGTGTCAACTTCACAGATTTTACTAAAAGAACATAGGAAAATTCAAACCGACCATAAAATCAACAAAAAATTTTTTGGTGAGTCACGCTAACCCTTTAATATATTTGTCATTGTCACATCAGTAACAAGATATTTTTGAGTGAGTCACACTAACCCTTTAATTGTTTGTTAATTGTGACACTAGCAACAAGATATTTTTGAGTGAGTCACACAAACCCTTGAACATCAGTCAATTTAATGGAGTTACGACCAAGCGTAAGTATCAAAAACACAAAATCGTAATATGTTCCGCAAGAAATCCATTTTTAACATGTAGGGCGTCCATGGCACGTTAATGTATGCAAAAACAGTTATTAATTTATAGATCCTAAATCACTTTTAAAACACTAATGCAAAATTCATTATATAATTCTTAACAAAAAGATCAAGAAAGCAATTGAAAACTTTCAAATATTAAAAAGTTCCACAAACAAGACAATAAACATGAAACCTTTGATTTAACAAAATGTAGGTGGCAGCTCATTCTTCATCATCCTCATCAGCATCACCACCTGCCGCCTTCTTTGCAGCAGCCTTCTGGTTCTTTCGCTTCACTCTGCCTGGTCGGCCACCGCCAAACGGACTAGTGAGAGAAAAGTCAATGTGTTTCTGTGAGTCAACCCTCACCATAAATGATGGTACGTTCACCACTTGTCTCCCGACCCTGTAATCATCATTTTTCCCAAGTCAAATCTTATGCAGAGTGTACATGTATAACTAGAACTGCAAACGAACCAAACGTTCAATGAACAGTTAGTTAACCGTTTGGCGGGAAGTTCGTTTGTGTTCGTTGGTTTATTAAACAAACACTAACAAGAAATTATGTTCATTTAGTTAAATGAACAAACACGAACAGAGGCTGCGTTAGTTCATTTATGTTCGTAAATGTTTGGTTACGTGTTTGTTTATGTTCGATTGTGTTCAATGATTCTCATTTAAGTACTTCAAATTCCGTCAAATAAAATATTTAATAAGTGTCGGTGTATTATATATTTTGTTCATGAGAACTTGTTTGTGTTCGTTTGTTTCCATTTGCGTTCACTTGTGTCAAAGAACGTTCGTTTTCATTCGTTGCCTATAACTAACAAACCAACACGAACATGTTCATTTCCTTAACAAACGAGCACGAACATAAAATCTCGTTCGGTAAGTGTTCGTGAACACACGTATTTGTTAACAAACAAACACAAACACATTCGGTTCATTTGCAGCCCTATGTATAATATAGCCTAAGAAAGAACATGCATTTACAAGTTATTAAAATGTTATATTAAAATAATCAAATGAAGTTATCAATACCTGATGTGCCTCTGCTTGATGAGGACTCTAGCATGGTGAATAGACTTAGCCATACCGGTTTTAAACACAAGTGTCTGCAAACGGCGTTCTAGAAAATTCTCAACAGTAAGAGCCAGAACGTAATCAAGCTTATTTTGACTCTCGTCCAAAAGCCCGTAACGGTTCATTCTTCGCATAAGTGCTTCACCCTCAAAAATTCTACGAGGATCCTTTTCTTCAAGAGTCAAAAGCATTCTTGCAGCATTTCTAATCCTGCTAAGAGCATATTGCACCCTCCAGAGTTCCCTTTTGCATCGAAGACCGTACTCTCCAACGAGCTTTAGTTCTGCATCCAAACGCTCCTTCTCGTAAGGACGTCGTGGCTTCTTAAAAGTCTTTCCATCTAAAACACATTTTAATGTATGTTATACATGCCCATGCATCTATTTCAATTAAATGTGGAAAAGAAAGTGATGAGATTAGTTACAGTTGCGGTAAAATGACACGTGAACCATTGTTGAACAAATTCACTGTCAATGTAGCAATTGCTTGTTCGTCTTACTGCTGATGCTGAAAAGATTAAACGATTCAGCAAGACCAAATTAACAAATCAACTTGCCAAACACCAAATATAAAGACTGATTAATTATCAGAAACATCATATGAGCAAACATTAACACATCAAACCTCTTATAAAAATGATTAGAATTGGAGTGCACAACATAGATACTAACAATAAACCGCCAAGATAATCGAGGAAGTTAAATAGATGAAAATTAAACGGTAAATCATGAATGATACTAACCATATGTAAAAACATTATCACAACGAATTTCCTGAAAACTGCTAAATATACCAATTAAATGCTTACTTGAAGGAATGAAACAAGATATAAAAACAACACATACAATATATCCTAAGAGCAAACTGCTACAATAATCGAAAGTACTAAAACAAGTCAAAATCAAACGCTTAATCATGATTGAAACCAGATATATCACGGAACATGAACGCATCAAATTTCCTATAAAATGCTAAATATACTGATTAGATGCTTACATTAAAAGAGTGAAACTAGATGTAAAAATGACACAAACCGCTACGATAATCGAAAAGGCTATGATAGGTCAAAATTACACTCTAAATCATGATTGATACTAGATAGATGATAACATTAACGAACAATAACACATCGAATTTCCTATAAAATGCTAAATATACTGATTGAATGCTTACTTTGAACAGAAATAACTATCAATAATGACGCAAACAATACACATCTTATAAATAAACCGCTAGAATAGTTTAAAATTAACCGCTAAGTCATGATTGATATTAAATTTGTTCACGAACATTAACGCATCAAATTTGCTATATTATGCTAAACATAGTGATTAAATGCTTACTATGAAGAAATAAATCGATTAAAAATGACGCAAACAATACAGATCTTAAGTATAAACTGCTACAACAATCGAAAGAGCTAAAATAGGTCAAAATTAAACGCTAAATCATGATTTAAACTAGATATATGAACGCTACATACAGGATACAGAGATTCGATAGCTTAATTGAACAACAATAGCGGAAAGAAGATGCTAACCAGATAATTAGGGTTTAGAGATCTGATAGAACCTGCAACAGCCGTTATGCGAGTGGGAGAGATACAATTAGGGTTTAGATATGTGTATGTGTTGGACTGGGCCTGGTTATTTCAGGCCCATCGGACCGGATCATCTTTTGTTGGACTAGTTTCTAAAACAAATTGTAAATTCAGGCCCATGGTTAGCAAAAACATAAAGAGTTGTTGGGCTAAGGTCATTTTAAGTAAAACAAAGCCCATATAGCTAACATGGATTTTGTCACCAAGATGTTAGTACTTAATGGATCATGATATTGGGTTGTGAATTGAATAACGAACGGTGGATATGGGTTGTAGGGCTACATTATAAATAAGATAGGTTTAGTTTAAAGTTTTAGAGGAAGTTGGGGTTATTAGTGTATATGAGCACACATACCGTCTCAAATGATAAAAGGGAATGAACGATACAAAGGAGGATGTGTTGAGGGCATACGAATTAAATTTTCGAATGATTTATGCACATGTATGCAGTTTCAAACAACCCTTGAAATGGGCTCTTATTGAGTTATTGTACGGCTCTCGTGTAGTGTGGAGAGGTTGGAGGAAGAAAGTTAGTCAAGTTGAAAATCACGCAAGGCGCTACCGATGAGTCAATGTTATTCGAGAGCGGTTAAGAATGGCTAAACATATAAGATATAATTATGTGGAGACCGGTATCTTAAAGTGGTGTTTGTCTCAATCCATGGTATGTTACCTTTGTCATTTAGTGGTCCTCGACTTCTGATTGTGCGTCCTAGATTTACTCGAATAACTATCTCAAGTGGCCTAACAAGTAAAATTTGGTGACCTGACTCATTCCGGTTAGAAAAGTATGTTGACACATCCCAGGTAGAAACATTTTTTAGAAAAAAAAAACATGAAGATCAAAAAAGAATTCACACGTGACAAAAATAGAGTATTGGGTATGTTATAAACTATTTTATCTGATGATGAGAAGACTAAAGTGTTTGTATTTACTTGATGCTACGTGTGTTTATTAACGGTTCATGTATACACATACATGTGTTCATGAGTAAATCGGTGTTGCATCTATAGAGTGTGAAAGACTACAAACAAAATGTGAAGAAGCTCATGGTAATGATCGTTTGACGCAACTTTTAGGCCATTTATTTCTCTGAATAAAAACTCAAAACGTGTTTTGTTGGCTTTTTCATAACACAATTATTAGAGTTGAGATGGTGACTTAACAATGAAGATCATGGTTATTAGTTGTAGTCAAAAGTCATCGATACTTTGTGCATTTTAAGAACCAAAAGCTTAAATTTTCTTTTCTTGAAAATGGAAGACTGAAAACATGAGAACAGGAAGGTGTTGGGTTATATTTATTTCATATTCTTCACCATTTTACTTCTATGTAAGTACAAATAAGTCACCTTAATGCATATAACAAAATAGTTTTAACAATAATAAAGTTGTTTAAGCAAGCCGAAGGGTTGAAATACAGCCCCTAGAGCCTCCATTGGGTCATGTCAATGACACCTCAGCTCCACGGAAGTATATCAGTGCCACATAAGCAATAGTGCCCCTAACAACCAAGAACTAGGTTAAAGCCCCCACAATAGGAACCACCCACCAATTTATTCTTTTAATTTTAAAGGTGTAAAAGATAAAGTGAGGCCCACATTTTAGTCGTTATTGGGATGGCGTGGCTTGAAAACCGCCCCCTAGTGGCGCCCAAGTAACGGTGAATTGCTAAGGTGGATGGGCAATAGCTCTTGTACCACCTGACCTTATAATATTTAAAATGTTATTTAATATTCAAGACGAGTGGCAAAATCATAAGGTTATTATAAGGCTATATTGTCTATCAATTACAACTAAAGGGTACAGGTCATGTATTTTTTTAGAAAAAACTCAAATTATAAATATGTATGTCCATATATATATATACATATACATTGTGTTATATATGTTTTAATAAACGATACTTTTAAAAACATATGAACAAAAGAAGCTACTAAATATATCCCCTCTTCCTCTTAGAATCGCAACTTTTTCACTAACAAGGAAGGATATATAATAAAAAGGGGGTGTATTTAAAAACAACCATTAATAAATAATACGGGATCACAACTCATAAGAAGTAATAGTGCTATTTAGTTGGTTTGCCATCATTCAAAGAGCCTTATGATGGATCTTGATATTAATTAACATATATTCAAGTGGCAATCATCACCAATTGCTAATTACTATATAAAGAAATACCAAATGACATCATTTTATAAATTATGTAACCTATTGGATTAAAATGGTTTTAAATAGTCATTTTATATCTTGTAGAGTCTCAGAAAAAGGATCAGATTTTTATATTTTACACTTCATTCTACACTTCCTTGGTCTATAAAAACATGATATTTCACACCATTTATAAATATTTTGTGATGAAATACCCAGAGTGTTAGAAATGTTGCATGGGTGTAAGGTGTAAACAATCGAGTTCGTATAAACTTAGTTTAACTCATTTCAGGCTCTACACTCAAAACTCAAGCTCGATACATGATAGTTTTTTTATAAATTTGAGCCCAACTCGTTATTTATTTACTAATTATTGCGTACTTTTATATAGTTATAGTTTTTACATATAACATACTTTATAATTATTCAGCTATATTTTTTTATTTGTAATATCCTAAAAATATTAAATTTATATAAATATGTGTATATGTATGTATGTACTGTATGTATTATTACATAATAGCAAAAGAAAACTAACCTAATTAGTAATAAGAATTGGGTTAATTGAAAAACATCAAGTTATAAATTAACATGGGCAAGAACTAATCTTAGGGGACTATAGTTGTCAATTTTCAAAATAATATGTTAAAAATGTAAATTACACCAAAAACAACCAAGACCAAAGCAAGAAGGGGCGAAACTCCCCAAGACCAAAAATCATCAAAGTTCTCAAAATTGAAAGGGAAATCGGGTCTAAAATTTGCGCATAAACTGAAAATAGTGATCATCTAAGCTAGGAGATCATAAGGTATGTTAAAATTTGATGTTTGGTGATTTTATCAAATTTGATAAACATATCAAGTTACGATTCAAGTGTGAATTGTAGATGCTATAGCAGGATTTGAGATATACAAAAGTCTGAAAATGAATCCTTGATAAAAAAATTTGTGTTCAAATGCTATAATTTAAGTATTTGAGTGATAAGCAATGATTGTATTTGATGGGTTTTATGAAAGTGTGGAATGCATAAGTCATAATGATTAATTTGTGCCCATGAAGTATGATAAACTGAAACCTAAATGTTAATCAGATCATAATCGGACATATTGACTTGATAATGAGAAAAATGTGGATAAATGATGTTTGCTTGTGTTATTAGAAGTAATATAAAAATCCATTCTTACAAGGTGTTTGATAAATTGCCTAAGTGAAATGTTATACTAAGTAATGTGATAAAATTTGATAAGAATCATATGCAATGATTCTTGACAAAGTTTGACAATAATAGTCTTATATTGGCAATTTAACAATTAGCCGGGTTGTTCGCGATAGGCGGGTGATAAAGTCGGGAGCAATACGCAACAAAAAGGGAATGTAAGACCCTATCTTACTTTACTGAATTTCTATTAAAATTTATAAATTTAAACATGGAATTTCGAATACACGTCACATTTTTTTTGTATTTAAACAATTTAACATGTTATCAATGATTTGTTTTGTTATAATCAAAACCAAGTGCGGAAGCTTCGTCTTTGATCGTGTTCGGTTCTTCATATAGCTTGATCTACTTCCGGTACTCCAAACATCACCTAAATTTCATATTTTATGAAATACGTTAGTTATAACAAATTATAACATAACCGAATAAACCCGAATGCTTAAAACAATAAAAACAAAATTTTAATTTTAGGTTCCACCGTAAGCTACGGCTGGCCACCGTAGCTTACGGTCCAGCCTTACTGTCCGGACCTTCTGCCTTACGGTCCAGACTTCCAGTCCATTACAGCAGTTGCCCATCGTAAGCTACGGTAGGCCACCGTAGCCTACGGTGGTGTGCTGCAAATCTTCTCTTGTTTGCTATTTTAGTTACGATATTTTCCGTAACTCGCTCAATTCTTCTTTGTTTTACCCGAAACTTGTTTCTAAATATCCGTAGAATATTTTCTTACATATTTAACCCGAAATCCTTCCTATGACTTATGCATTCATTCATAGTTTATGCGTATATTCATTTTGACCCGCTAAGAGATTTAAGCGTATAAACTTAAATCTCACTTCCTCTTACTTTGTTTCTTGTTTTCATACAAAAATATATATATTTACATCCAACCACAACTATACATTGTGGTGGATTGGTTATAAATGCTATATTTTCAATTCTACCATTCGGTTGACATTTTACGAAAAAGACCAATATGAGACATTAAGACAAAACGGCTTATGCCATTTGCTATTATACTACCGCAAGGGTAAACCTTCTTATAAAACTCGTTTTTAAACTACCCTCAAGGTCGTTTACTTATTTTATTACTTAAGGGGATTTTGGTCAACCTAGACCTTTCTTTACGACGGTCTTACAATATCATGTTTTAACTAAAATGTACATTTAACCATAGACTATATAGAATCATTATGTTCTTGAGAACATAATGTCTACGAACTAGAATACTAGATTTACCTTACCTTAGGTAATCTATTGTTCATTCATGACTCTTTTATCTCTTAATGAACCGTAAGTCCTTTTGAGAGTTTGACCATTACACGTACCTGGCTATAGTCATAGCATTGACCCGTTTAAATACCTTACACTTAATTAATAGCGACGAAAACCAAACACCATTTCCCTGTAAACACAAAACTCAACAAGCGTTCATTAGATATTATTGTCAAATGGAGATGACCACACCATTTGACTCATTTGGTCTAAATGACCATTTTATCATTACGAGATGATATTTATTTACCATCTCATCATTTATCCGTTTCAGTTTACTCCTCATGGTCATATTACTTAATTCTTTTAACCTATTACAATTTATGCCATAAAATGTCCTTATTTTAGAGTTTAATATTTATTCATCAAACTCGTTACTGAATTACCATATTACCCCTTCTTATTCCCTATGGTTTACACCGTAAGGTAACCTTTCAAAATTCCTTGTTAATTTGTCAACATATGACGATATTACTATTTCCCCTTTTTTATCATCAAATATGGTTTAATACCATATTTTGCTCATTCCGACCTGTATCAATACACGTCGGAACCTTGCATTTCGAAATCTTGTTCCGAATACCAAATCACTTATTCATTTTTTTAAATACATAAGTACATTTACTATTTTAAGGATGTAAGCTTTACTTACCTTGAGATTCAATTATGCCCTTTGTCCGCGTACTTGTTCCGTTTGACCCGCTTCTTCTCAAGCCTCCACCTAGCTTGTCATGCGTCAAACTATCATTCATCATTCGTAAGATGGTTAGGTTAGTCATCATCTAACACGACTATTCCACCTTACGGATTTTATATCAGATTAATCATTCGATCTTAGTATAGGTCAGTTTGACTTTTAAAAGTCAACTGCCTATTTATTCATACTAACCCACAAACAAGTTTAACAACTCATTTACGCATTTTGTTAATTACCCGGTAAGCACTATTCTTAGGCCACCAATTGAGTTATGTTTTCTAAACCAAGTTCACATGATTGCTAATATCAATTAACATAGTTTCTACAATCATATGCTAATTTGTTAGTCTTATGCAAGAACTTGGGATTGTTTCATCATTATGAAACAACCCATTACATCTTATATATGGAATTTACCCAAACATTAAATTTAGCCAAATACTTTAAACATTCACATTACCTAATGATTTTAAGCATCTATTAACATGTGTTTAACATAAATCTCATCTTATCATCAAACCCATTTCAAGTCATGTATGAACATCTATTCGAACCTCTAATTTGTTCAAATATCTCATACATACATACAAGTATGATGATCATAAACACTTATATATACATCAATTTCATCATGTAATCAAAACCTACTTTATAATCTACTTGTTAATCACTAACAAGTAATCTTACATCAAATTGTGCATAATTTCTTTAAGTTTAACGAGATCAATCGTACACATACACTTAATTTCATCTTTGGATCATAATCCAACTATCTAATTGCAAGTACTCTACTTGTCTCAAATTATAACTTTCATCAATCTAAGTTTTTAGACATACCTTATGATCCCTTAATCGAGGTGATCAATAATTTATGTTCATGCGCTGATTTGGGTCTCGAATGTAACATTCGTGGAAAAACGGGTTTCCAAACCCGCTTCGTTTATTAATCAAATATTCAGTTATAATTTTTTCGTTGCGTATTTATTGCTTAAATAAATTTTAAACAATACATAATTAATAAATATATTAGAATATAAAAACCATAATTTATAAATAATAATAAATAGTGAGAAAAAATAAAATGGGGACGCCGGGTTTCGAACCCGGGTCACCCACAAACCCAAACACACAACACACCACTCCGCCACACACCTGCTGTTGTGATAATCAAGGAAACAAATAAGACTTATAATAAAACCCGAAAGTCAAATCCAGTAATCAGCGCGCCCAGACTAGTCGTCACCGGAAAAATAGGCAATCCGCAATTCTTGCCATTTTCCTTTTGACTAAAACACGTTAACCGACCTCGACATCCGTTATAACCGATGTCTAACCATCAATCTCGGTCATAACCGCCGAAAAACCTTTGACCGCGAATCAAGACCCAAAATCGGACCCAATTCATTCAGTTATTCCCTATAAATACCCACTCAATCTTCCGAAAATCCTTTCGCTCAGAACCGCTCACTTTTTCGAAGCTTTAGCTCGTCGCCGGAGAATTTCAATTTCGCCGGAACTTCACCGGAATCGATTGTCAGAAAACCGTATTCATTCATCAGACGGTATAACTGTCTAAACTTCTCTGCTATCTCTTAATTTATGTTTTAATCGTTCAAATCAATAATCAAAACTGTTAAACAGTTCATACAGCCGGACAACGCAAATCAGAGCCGACGACACTTGCCGGAAAACCGAAGCAAACCCGCTGTTCTGGTATACCATATCATTTAATTTCTCTGTTCATTTCAATCAAGTTTAGGTCGTGAACGATTAAACAAGAACAGTCGGATTTCACTGTTCTGTATTCTGCTGTTGTGATAATCAAGGAAACAAATAAGACTTATAATAAAACCCGAAAGTCAAATCCAGTAATCAGCGCGCCCAGACTAGTCGTCACCGGAAAAATAGGCAATCCGCAATTCTTGCCATTTTCCTTTTGACTAAAACACGTTAACCGACCTCGACATCCGTTATAACCGATGTCTAACCATCAATCTCGGTCATAACCGCCAGTAAACCTTTGACCGCGAATCAATACCCAAAATCGGACCCAATTCATTCAGTTCTTCCCTATAAATACCCACTCAATCTTCCGGAAATCCTTTCGCTCAGAACCGCTCACTTTTTCTAAGCTTTAGCTCGTCGCCGGAGAATTTCAATTTCGCCGGAACTTCACCGGAATCGATTGTCAGAAAACCGTATTCATTCATCAGTCGGTATAACTGTCTAAACTTCTCTGCTATCTCTTAATTTATGTTTTAATCATTCAAATCAATAATCAAAACTGTTAAACAATTCATACAGCCGGACATCGCAAATCAGAGCCGACGACACTTGCCGGAAAACCGAAGCAAACCCGCTGTTCTGGTATACCATATCATTTAATTTCTCTGTTCATTTAAATCAAGTTTAGGTCGTGAACGATTAAACAAGAACAGTCGGATTTCACTGTTCTGTATTCTGCTGTTGTGATAATCAAGGAAACAAATAAGACTTATAATAAAACCCGAAAGTCAAATCCAGTAATCAGCGCGCCCAGACTAGTCGTCACCGGAAAAATAGGCAATCCGCAATTCTTGCCATTTTCCTTTTGACTAAAACACGTTAACCGACCTCGACATCCGTTATAACCGATGTCTAACCATCAATCTCGGTCATAACCGCCAGTAAACCTTTGACCGCGAATCAAGACCCAAAATCGGACCCAATTCATTCAATTCTTCCCTATAAATACCCACTCAATCTTCCGGAAATCCTTTCGCTCAGAACCGCTCACTTTTTCGAAGCTTTAGCTCGTCGCCGGAGAATTTCATTTTCGCCGGAACTTCACCGGAATCGATTGTCAGAAAACCGTATTCATTCATCAGTCGGTATAACTGTCTAAACTTCTCTGCTATCTCTTAATTTATGTTTTAATCGTTCAAATCAATAATCAAAACTGTTAAACAGTTCATACAGCCGGACATCGCAAATCAGAGCCGACGACACTTGCCGGAAAACATAAGCAAACCCGCTGTTCTGGTATACCATATCATTTAATTTCTCTGTTCATTTCAATCAAGTTTAGGTCGTGAACGATTAAACAAGAACAGTCGGATTTCACTGTTCTGTATTCTGCTGTTGTGATAATCAAGGAAACAAATAAGACTTATAATAAAACCCGAAAGTCAAATCCAGTAATCAGCGCGCCCAGACTAGTCGTCACCGGAAAAATAGGCAATCCGCAATTCTTGCCATTTTCCTTTTGACTAAAACACGTTAACCGACCTCGACATCCGTTATAACCGATGTCTAACCATCAATCTCGGTCATAACCGCCAGTAAACCTTTGACCGCGAATCAAGACCCAAAATCGGACCCAATTCATTCAGTTCTTCCCTATAAATACCCACTCAATCTTCCGGAAATCCTTTCGCTCAGAACCGCTCACTTTTTCGAAGCTTTAGCTCGTCGCCGGAGAATTTCAATTTCGCCGGAACTTCACCGGAATCGATTGTCAGAAAACCGTATTCATTCATCAGTCGGTATAACTGTCTAAACTTCTCTGCTATCTCTTAATTTATGTTTTAATCGTTCAAATCAATAATCAAAACTGTTAAACAGTTCATACAGCCGGACATCGCAAATCAGAGCTGACGACACTTGCCGGAAAACCGAAGCAAACCCGCTGTTCTGGTATACCATATCATTTAATTTCTCTGTTCATTTCAATCAAGTTTAGGTCGTGAACGATTAAACAAGAACAGTCGGATTTCACTGTTCTGTATTCTTAAGCGAAGAAGATGAAGTCACAAATAAGTATAAGTATAATTAAAATCAGATATTCAAACGGGTTAGACACACAGTCCAGCGGTGGACTGTGTGCACAAACAATACACACATCCCGAGTTCGAATCGCACACGTACCGACTTTCAGAAATAAAACCAACATTTTTAAAACTTAATCAGATCAAGTCACAGAATGTTTATAAGAGTAATAAAATCCATAAGTTAAACAGATTTAACACACAGCCCAACTGGTTGGGCTGTGCGCACTCGAACCGAAGGACCCGAGTTCGACTCCGGGTCCCTGCAACCGGTTCGGCCATATAAATCATTTTTAATAAAAAAATCAAATAAGTTTAAAATTAATTAGTATATAAATATAATTAAAACAGAGAATATTTCGGGTTAGACACGTAGCTCAGTTGGAAGAGCTGCGTGCACACAACCGAGAGGTCCCGAGTTCGAACCTCACTCAGCGCATTTAAAAACACAGTCCGACCGGTCAACGGTCAAAAAAGTCAAATTTTTTTTATTCTTTTTATTTATTTATTTAATTAGAAAATTATTTAAAAATACTTAAAAATAAGATTTTTAAAGTTAGAAAATTTCCTTAAACTCACAAAAATAAATCTAAAAATCCTATTAAGATTATGAATTAAAAGTATTAATCTCAAATAAAATCCATTTATTTACCGAATCATTTCGTTATTATTTTAGGTTAGATTTTCCCTCGTCGATCAAATCCTAAAATTCGTGCGCATCCAACGTCATCAAATAACGCACCCAATGTGAGTGAATCTCTATCAATTCCCCGTTTTAATCATGTTTTGGGGTGTATCATGTGTCGTTTAATTCTTTATTATATTTAAACACTTGTGCATACATCATATCCGTGATCAAATGTGTATCAAATATGTATCAATTGTTGTGTGGATTATATGTAATTTGGATTTATCATTTTCAGTGCACGCATTTCATTAGGCCCATCAGTTCCCCGTGGGAGACGGGTTGAGCATTAGGTGCCTCATAAGATCGGCTCCGTTTGATTGAGCCTTGATCTCACATTCATCATCATTCATATCATGTACTCATTCAAAGTGGTTTGTGTTTGTTTATTTATATATGTTTGCTCACTTGTGATATTGCACAAATTTTTCATATTAAATAAAACAAGAAATTAATAACAATGTTTTATCAAGGTTCACTCGCCAACTTTTGTTGACCCAAAATATCCCCCGTTTTACACATGATACAGGTGATCCAGCTGAGGCAAGAAACACATAGGAAGGCCTAGAAGAATAAATCAGTTTAAGCTTTGGATTATTTATATAGTATCATTTCCTTGTAATTGTATGAATTTTGATTTGGATTTAAGTTGTAATTTGAATTTAATAAATATGAAACATTTTAGTAAACATCATGAGCTTTGGTGATAACCCAATTATGCCCCGACTTTTATTCCGCTGCGGGTCGGGGTGTGACATCGAATTGATCTTCAATTTGATGGATTAAGCTTGAACTAGGGTTTCCCCTTGTTCTCCAGCCGTAGAAAACACACACATACACATTCACTATGCGTTTTGTGTTTTTAATTTTTGATATTTATAATACAAGTTCCCTTTTTGGCAACTTTGATCCCTCAAGTTTAGTTTGATTATGAATGAGATTACAACTCATTGTTTGGTTACTTGTATACATGTTTTTTAACTAGGTTTATTTGTTCCTAGTCAATTTGTTTATAATTTAACTTTCACCGCTAACGGTCTTTTATCCACTCTTCAATATTTACGTGGTTTGATTACCAAACCCGTTTTTGGGGTGTTACAGGGAAGCATTAAGGTAGGTGGCTTATTGCTTCGTAAGATTTTAATTATGATTCTTATAGTGATATATGTTGAATAATGAAGCGAACTTAAACAAATTCGGCTCATTCATCAGTGATGGATTTCACACGAATGAACCGAATAGATGATATCAAATTAATGAATTGTTTGGATTATTTTAAAAGTGATGGTTTTCACATAAATAACCAAACGAGTCAGAAAAGAGAAGAGATAATAAGTTTGGTTCGTTCCAATTGATGGATTTCATAGGAACAACCAAACGGGTCAAAATGAGTCTTAACGCATACTGGAATGGATGCATGAATGATGACTTTGGTTTAATCCTGGTCAATGGGTAAAACCAGGAATATAAGCGTAAATCGGGTAATGGGAACATGGGTTACAAGTCAAGGGACTTGGGGATAGAGCCATAGTAAATGAATAGTGAATTGGAGAAAATAATTCGGAAAAAGTAAGTTCAATGGTCATAAGGTTGAACGAGACTGTATAAGTGTGAATGCGTACCGAATAACGGATGTGTAAAGCACGAGGAAGTTAACCCAGAGAATGGGGTACTTTCATAAAAATGACAATCATGTAAAAAGGATGTGGTTTGATAAGTTCGTTTGCTCATATGTGCAAATGGGTTGAAGTAATTAAATTTACAAATTTTGAGCACGTTGTTATGATTCCGGGTAAAGGATTTCAAGTTAAACGTGTGGATAATCTTTTTACGATTAAATAGAAATGAGTTTCGTGTTAAACGGAAGAGTAGTTAAAAAGATACGGAAGATTTAGTATTAAAACGGCAAACTTGAAAATTTATGCAGCAAGCCACCGTAGACTACGGTGGCCTACCGTAGCTTATGGTAGGCTGCTGCTGTTGAAACAGAATAGGCAGACCGTAAGCTATGGTGGCCAGCCGTAGCTTATGGGGGGTCTGAAATAAAAATTTTGGTGTTATTTGTTGGGCCTTGTTTTGATGTTTGTTATGTTCTAATATGTTATATGTATTATATAACAAAAGTTTTAACAAAATTTTACAATGTAGGTAATTGTTATGTTGTCGCAGATGATTGATCAAGTTTATCAAAGAACCGAACACTACTGAATATCAAGTTTCCGCTTTTGCTTAGTTCGTTTTTACAAACTTAATAGTGTTAATGCATTTTGAAATCTTCTAAGCACTCTTAACTTTTAATCAAACTGTACTTTTGTATGAAAGTTAGATTTGCAAACTTTTAATTGAATGCAAATCTCTTATAAATTTCAATTAAGTAGATTCGGGCCTTACATTATTATGTACTATACCATTTATTATGTAACAAATATTGATTATATTACATTAATTTTCATTTTATAATAAATAATTCCCTCATTTAAACTCGCGAGTCTAGTCAAACTTAGGATGAAGCTTGGTTCGAACACGTTTATTAAATGAGCTTCAGTTTACGATGAAGCTAGTTTAAACTAGGCTTAATTTAAGCTTTTAGCGAGCTAGTCTCGAGTGACTCATTAGAATCTGAATGCTCTGCTCGTTTATGTCCCTATAATCATATATTTAGTAAAAGATCGTTATTTTTATATAAATTTAATTTAAACTCAAGCTACAAGATAATGAGAAAAAATGATTATTTTTTATACGAATTAAGCGTACGAGCTTCGAATATTATAATTCTTATTTCTGGTATTTTTATCATTGTGATATCGAGACGTTCTATAATAGTAAAAGAGACATCATGCACAATGTTGAAAAAATGTTTAGTCTGTAGCCACATCACAGACTAATGCTACATGTTTTCTCTAAATGTTCCTCTCATCACACTCAGTCGACCATCTCCATTTAGTATTACCAACGAGAAAAGCAACCATCGTTGTTGTTCATCATTGAACCCGAACAATGAAAGATAATGAGGAGAGACAAAATTGGTAAGCTTATGATTGTTATTCACCCCTTTCTCAATACAACATTTGCTTGTTCGTAACTCGATCAATCATGGTTTTGTTGTTTTTCATGATTCGTATGATCTTCAAGAGCCTATTGTTGGAAGCTTGTTTCGTATACTCTACTATTTAGAAGAGGATCAAGATGATGGAGTTACTTGTAGGATCAGGTTATTCTATTGGACGCAACAGATGTCATTCACTTTGGGTATTTTCAGAGGCTCAATAACAAACAAACGCCATGTAACACCCCAAAAACGGGTTTGTAATCAAACCACTTTAATATTAAAGAGCGGGTAAAGGACCGTTAGCGTGAAAGTTAAACTACGAACAATATAACTAGGAACAAATAAACCTAGTTAAAAACATGTATACAAGTAACCAAACCAATGAGTTGTAGTCTCATTCATAATCAAAACTAAACTTGAGGGACCAAAACTACCAAAAAGGGAACTTGTATTATAAATATCAAAAATTAAAAACATTAAACACATAGTGAGTGTGTATGTGTGTGTGTTCTACGACTGTAGAACAAGGGGCAAACCCTTGTTCTTCTTAAATCATCAAATTGAAGGATGAATTGAGCTCGGAATCGATGCATGAACGCATATAAATGATCACCTAATCGAGGGAATCATAAGGTATGTCTCAAAACTTAGATTTGGTGAAAATCATAACTTGAGACATGTTGATTACTTGCAATTAGATAGTTGGATTATGATCCAGAGATGAAATTAAGTGTATGTGTGTGATTAATTCCGTTAAACTTAAAGAAATCATGCACAATTTGATGTAAGATTTCTTGTTAGTGATTAACAAGTAAATAATGAAATGGATTCTTGACTATATGATGAAATTGATAATGTAGGAATGTTTATGATCATCATACTTGTATGCATTGTAACATACTCGAACAAATTATAGATTCGAGTAAGTAATCATGCATGACTTAAAATGGGTTTTGTATGATATAATGAAACTAATGCGCTTACCAGGTAATTAGCGAAATGCCTAAAGGGGTTGTTAAACTTATTCGCGAGTTTGTAGGAGAAATAGGCAGTTGACTTTTAAAAGTCAAACTGACCTATACTAAGATCGAATGATAAATTTGATATAAAATCCGTAAGATGGAATAGTCGTGTTAGATGACGACTAACCTAACCATCTTACGAATGATAAATGATAGTTTGACGCTTGACAAGCTAGGAGGAGGCTTGGGAAGAAGCGGGTCAAACAGAATAAGTACGCGGAAAAGGGCATAATTGGATCTCAAGGTAAGTAAAGCCTACATATTTAAAATAGAAGAATTACTTATGCAGTTAAATAAAGCGTTTTGGGTATTCGGAACGAGATTTCCAAAATATAGAAGTTCCAATACGGACAGATATGGGTTGGAACAAGTGAAAACGGTATTAAACCATGATTTATGGTAAAAAGGGTAAAACGGTAAATTAGTCATGTGATGACGACTACATAAGGAGTTTTGAAAAGAATTCCGTATGGCGTAAGCCATAATGGGTCAAGCGAATCAAGAGATAGTTTTCTTTTTAGCAATATGACCATATAGTGTAAAACGAAATGGGTAAAATAGGTGAGATGGCAATTAAGTGCCATCTTGTAATAACAAATGGTTATTTAGACTGAACGGGTCAAATGGTGATGGTATCACCATTTGACAATGATGACTAATATCGCTTGTTGAATTTTTGTGTTCTTAGAAAGAACAGAGCATGATATTGAACGGATCAATGTATGAGCCAAGGTAGGTACGTGTAGCGGGTCAAAACTCTCAACAAGGACTTAAAGGTCCGATGAGAGTTAAATGAGTCATAAATAAATAATGGATTACCTAAGGTAAGGTAAATCCAATAATCTAATCCGTAAACATTATGTTCTTACGAACATAATGATTTTACATATATTATGGTTAAATGTTCATTTTGGTCAAAACATGTTGTAGTAAGTCCTTCGTCGTAAAAGAAGAGACTAAGTTGACCAAAATGCCCTCGAGTGATGAAAATAAGTAAACGACTCTAATATTAGTTTAAAATTGAGTTTTATAATATAATAGACCTTGCGGTATCGTAAAAGAGAAAAAGCATAAACTTTTTGGTTTAATGCCCTTTAAATTATCTTTTCCGCAAACTGTCGAATCAAAGGGTGGATGTTGTATAAAAATGATTTTTTTATAATAAATCCACCACAAATAATGTTGTGGTGGGAATTAGTTAGATATCCTAGTGTAGAAATGATAAGATAGAAGGTTTGGTTGAAATAAGCGTTGGATTTCGCTAAAATAACCAAACGGGTCAAAATAATAAATGAATGAAAGTTTATATAAATAAAGCGATGTATTTCGCTAAGGAAACTATACGGGTAATAACGGAGTATTAAAGCATACCGAAATGGATGCGTAAATGTATAGTTTGGTTTAAATGGGGTTAAAGGGCAAAATCGGAAAATACGAGCATAAACGGGGATAAATGCATAAGTTATATGAAATAAGAATCCGGGTCAAGGATTTCGGGTTAAATATAAGAAAATATTCAACGGATATTTAGAAACATTTTCATGAGAAACAATATAGATTTAATAAGTTATGAAAGTTTCACAATAAAAACGGCAAAAACGGAAATCTTTACGTTAGCTCATCTTAAGCTACGGTGGCCAGCCATAGCTTACCATAAGAAACCGATTAATGAAAACATAAAATTTAGTTATGCGAAAATGTTTTCCGTAAGCCCCAGATCATGTTTAGAAGCGTGAGATTTGAAACGGGTCAAACGAATAAATATAACAACAACACATTTTCGCTGCAGAAGGCAAGCGCTAGCTGTGCCGTCGCAGACGCTACATAGTTGATCCCACGACTTAAATGACTGTCTTACGGCAGTCTTGACCCACGCAGTTATTCGTGGGGCGTCGCCGACGAGGCTATATGCCGTCGCCGACGCCACCTAAAATTTTATGTTTTTCTGATTTGATTTCTTTGTCAACTTGATTATGTTTTGCCATTCGGAAGTTTGCTATAATGCTAATAATTGCAAATCTCCAGTTCAGGGTAATCGCAAGCACTTTCGGACGACGATCAAGGCCGAAGGAGAACCGACCACGATCAAAGTTTAGCTTCCGCATTTGGTTTCAAAGCTATGGAACTAATCAGTAAAGACTTATCAAAATGTTATTGTTAATAAAGTTTTAATAAACTCAAAAATTTGTAATGATGTTTATTCGTAATTACTGATTTAAATACGAAATTTTTAATAAAATTCAATATAAAAAGACAGGGTCTTACACCCACTTAATCAATTCTAAATCGCTCAACATGAATGTTATCAACCTTTATTTCTTGATTTTTCTACAATTTAGGTATTTGTTGTTTCTCCAAATTTGCAAAATTAGGTTTTAATTATAAATTAAGAACAACTAAATACATTATGAAATATTTCATATTATGAACTGTATTAATTTAGTTGTGCAAACAGAATTCAAACGATTCATAGATTGAAGCATGTGTTATTATTAAGAAACTTTTGCATAAGTTATATTATATGATACCATGGAAGATGGGAAATGAGGGATTTTTTTTTTTTTTTTTTTTTTGCATTTAGCTAATTGCATTTCTGTTCTTGATGATAAGAGCATAAGTTGTTGGCTTCACAGATGATTGTTATCTACTTACAAATGCATTTTCTTGTAACCAAAATAAAAAAAATTACTTGATTTTTGTGACTTATTTTTATTTATATGTGTATAAATAACTGAACTTAGAGCTTCCACATCGCGAGTTAAGATGGGCAAGTCCGGAACCTCCCACGACCAAAACGCAACGAAGAACGAGCCCGTCCCCACGTCCGGCCCCTCACGACCATTTGGTTTTAAATAATATATAAACAAATTTAAACTTCAAAGGTTTTAAACTTTATTTATAAAAATTTAAGCCTGGCTCATGAGTATATGTAATATATTTTTTATATATTTATACGTCTAGTTATTTATATTATTTATTCCTATAAATGGATATTTGGATGGTAAAGTAGTGTGCTACCTAATTAAATTAAATTAAATGATTGTGGGTTTAAATCATTTGAATCGTAAGTATGTGATTTTAGAAGTAGATGTTGAGTAGAAAGAGTGTGTGTTTGATGGTAAAAATATTTGTTTATATTATTTAGTTTACTTTATATAAATTGATTGCTATGAAAACACAAAACTAGCTTACTAATAAAAAACTGTTTATATTATTTAGTTAACTTTATATTAATTAATTGTTATAAAAATACATAACTAGCTTACTAAATAAATTTATATAATTATAAACTCGTTTAGGCTCGCGAGTTTAGTTAAAACTTAAAACCGATCTCAAGTTCTTTTATTAAGCAATCTCTAGTATAGCCTTAAGTTTGTTTGGGCTTCACTTGATTTAAATTTTTAACGAGTGAAAATAGAGTAACAAACGAATTAACGTATTTGCACCCACGATTCCTAATTACATGTTACATAATTTGTGTAACACAAACGACGAATTTTTATGAGTTTCTTTATAGCACATTAATTCTTATGAGTTCCTTTTTAGCATATTAAATCATTTTTTTTTCATTTGTAGTATTTGATTTTCTTTAATTATCTTTAGGGTATAAACGAGCTGAACCGAATCCGAACCCAACTAGGCTCGAGCTCGGCTCGAGCCTACTTGTTTGAGCTCGAGCTCAGCTCTAGTTATTTGAAAATAACCACAAACGAGCTAAAAACTCGCTTAAATGAGCCAAAACTCGGCTCGAGTTATCATCATCATCATCATTATTATTATTATTATTATATATATAAAAACTAAAATGAGCCTAAACGTGTTTGGTATTTTAGGTTCGAGTTGGAGCTCGATAACTAAACGTGCTTTATTTCAGGCTCGGGCTCATTAGGTCCCGGCTCATTCGAACTTTTAACCAAGCCGATCACGAGTAGCTCTCGAGTCTTTGTTGTTTACACCCCTAATTTTCTTTTCATTTTATAGTAATATATTAATAATATATATATATAATATATATATATAATATATATATATATATATATATATATATATATATATATTGTTTTTTTAATAAAAATCATGTTATGTTTGCAAACTTCAAATTTGGATGGATGTGATTTAAAGTTTTGATCTGAGGTGGTTGGGCTCACATGCTGTCGATGTGTACAAAGGTGGGTCCCATGAACACATCGTTTTAATCGATAATCCACATTGGAGTACAAAAAAAGGCAGTACTTGTGCAGAATGCACACGGCGCATTTTAGAAGACGCCACACATTAAGGTAATGCCGTGTGCTTCTCGCGTACCATCGTTATTATTTTTTGTTTATTTAATTGTAATTTTATTTTTTTTATCAGTACCGATAATAATACATGAAATAACTTGTCATTTAAGAACATGTTATTTGTATGATATAAAAGATATATACGTAAAAGAATAATTTTTACAATATAACCGGTGACCGAACCAGAAATTATTTTCTAAAAATTTATACGTAAAAGAATAATTTCTAAAACTGCGGATAAACGGTTGAAACATATTTTCTAAAAATTCGGTTACGTATCATACTTCTATAAGTCTAAATTTTTTTTACACAATTATTTTATTTTTCTTCTTCGTATTATATTTCTTAATTTAACTAGTTAATTATTTAATTTCAAACGTATTTTATCTCATAATATATGTTTATAAATTATTAAATCTTTATTACTAACTATTTAAATTTTTATTTCCCTAGTGTAAAATAGAAAAGTTTAATTATTCTCGCAGTTATCAAATTAAAAGCATCTTTGAATGAACCTTTTATATATTAACGACAAAATGGAGTAGTTAGGAGTTGGGATTAATACATCATCTCAAAGAAAATATAGCTACCGGTTTAACTATTCTTTATTCTTGCCGTTAGGTATCGACAGAGAAAGTTGTGCCATGTTTGTTGTTGATCAAGATTTTCATGACCGTTGAAAATAAATAAATAAATATATCAATTTAATTATTCATTTATTTAAATTTTATAAATATGTATTATCAACTAAAAATGATTTCACCATCCAACTTGTAGCTCAAGATCTACCATAGCTCAACGAGGAAGACGATGAATAGTTTCATTTTAAATCTATATTTTTTCTTTATCTTTGTTTAATTGTGTGTGTGTGTTTTTTTTTTTAATTTTATTAAGTAGTACCCTTAGGTGCCTCTCCGTATCTTAGGATGGTAGGGGTGTAATCGGTGAATGGGGTGTTTGAGTGGGTTCACCACTCAGTGACACCGCTGCCACCCCTCTTTTGGTGAGTGGTAACTCAAACAAGGTATTGAAATCGGTGAGTATTCACCGAACAAGAAGAGAAGAGATAGAGGGGAGAGAGAGGGTTAGTGGTGGGCCTCATTCCTTTTTCAACCAATCACAAATTTTTATTTATTATTATTTTTTTTAAATGTTTACCACTTTTCATGTGTTTGAGCACCCCTAGTGTTTGAGTGCAAATTGAGTAGTGAATGGGGAAGCATATGGCATGATTTTATTTGTTAAAAACAAAGTTTACCACTCCCCATTTTAGGAGTGCCCCTTCCACCCTTATAAATAAAGATAGAGTAAATTACTTTTTGAGTCCCTGTATTTTAGTGGTTTTAATCACTTGAGTAAAAAATCAAAAAATTTAACGCTTTGAGTCCATAACCACTTATTTTATAACATTTAAGTCCAACTTTTTGACACTTTTACTTTTGATTTTGGACTCAAGTAGTTAAACCGCTAAAACATGGGGAATCAAAACGTTACAAAATGAACAATTAGTAATAAAAAAACTTAAAAACTAAAAAAATAAAAAGAATCTTAAAAAATAGTAAAAAAGGTAAAAAGAAAATATTACAAAAATATTTTTTTATTCTGAATAGTTTCTACACATCTATGTATAAAAAACTCAGAAAAAAATTGAAAAAAAAATATTTTTTAGTATTTTATATTGAATTTTTAACACAATTCACAATTTTTTAAGTTCTCCAATAAATCTCACGCTACTTCAGAAAAAGATATTATAACATCCACAAGTATTCTGTTTAGTTGAGAATTTATTTAAAATAAATATATTAACTTTTAAATGTCCAACAAACTCTTAGTTACATTTATCTAGTTGTTGCAATTATTCGACCAACTTTTTTTATTTTCTGTTCATTTCTGTGTTGAGTTTTGAAGGCAACGTTGATTACAAACGTTTTGTCCAACTTATTAAGATAATGTTTTTTACTTTCCCGTCACAGGGGCGGATACACCATATAATTAGGGGTAGCCTCCGCTACCACTTGCGGGTCCGACATTAGTGTAAATTTTGGAAAAATTTGACGTTTTTTTGATTTCGTTACCCTTTTCTTTTAAAACGTTACCCTATGAAAGTTTTCTAGATCCACCACTCCTTCCAGATCCAAGTTAATGTTGATTAGAAACATGATACATAAGTTTGTATTGAGTTTTCTTCACATATATTTAAGTTATATAAAATATTAATACGATATAAAATTATTTGGATTCAAAACCACTCCCCATCGCTTTAAATGTCAAAGTTATTGCAATATCTTGTGGAACCAGCAAGTGGGGAAGGTGTCATGTGACAAATATGGTCTACTTTAGATATTTTATTCCCCCAATCAACTGGAAAATTAAACTGTTTTATATTAATTTAAAAATATAAATATTATATTACATAATTTCTCAAGCCATATGTTTTATTTTGTGATGTATAATATTTTTCCATAACTACAAATAATAATACATGATAATGTTGATTTTAGTATTTGAGCGTTGTAGTAGATTATAATCGGGTGATACGGAAGGGAAACATATTTGACGCTAATGTCACATAATATATGAATAATACCTTAACAAAATCTCACACGATTTTATTTTATTATTTATACAGGAGGGAAACATGGCTATGGAAAGATTTCTTCTCAAATATCACTAGCGCGTTTTGAAGGCAATGGTCGTAAATGAAAGAAAAACTTCACATTTAAACATAATTGAGATAAAACAATCATAGATCGGTGAAACATGGAAAGTTTGTACTCTGACCACAAAAACAAATACATCTAAGTGACAACATATACGATAATGCCTGGTGCCACATCGCCATCGCCCCTATCATCTCAACCTCTCAACCTACGTTATACTCATCTTTCATCCCTCGTATTTGTTATTTATTTAATATGGGCTCGATTTAAATGAGAATCACCACGAGTTGTGAAAACCATGAGAACTTTTTCTTCCCGCACGAGTTGGGCCAAATTTTTTTTGCACAAAGGTAGAAGAAATTATTATAAACGCATCTGTAAAAAAATAAAAAAAAGTTGTCGAGTCGGTAGTTTTGACTGATACAAGTTTTTTTATGCGTTGGTGTAAATTTTGTTCGAAAATAAATATTTTTTTCGCCTCATGTAAATGTGGGTATTCAACATTTTTTTTAATTTTTTCTTTTGTTGAAACAAGAGATTTTTTATGACTTTTGAGAAAAAAATTTCGAAAAAATCTTTTGCATTGCCTAGTTCTAATAACTCAAGTTTGTTATTATTTTAACCAATCCCTATTTAATACAGTTAAGTACATATAAACTTTTAACTATAATATAATTAATTAAAAAAAGCTACACTTGCTTAGAATAAATTTTATTTGTTTTTTTAACATTTATTATTAACTAAAATAATTTAAAACACTTGATTCATTTTCAATTTATTTTATATTATTATAAACTACACTTTCTTCTCTTTTTCCCTTTTCTTCCGGGGCTCCTTCTTCATACCTACAATCTAATATCAATACCTCCATGGCTTCTTAAAAAAAACCTTGAAAAACATGGTTCGTAGAAAGAGAGGGGGGGGGGTACGGCGAGTCGGACGTGGGTCCACGTTATCCCCCGAAATCGGGACATGAGGAGGGCCGGACTTTCTGGGAGTGAAGGATCGGAAGAAAGAAGCCATGCTCGGTATAATTAGAATCGGATGTTGGAGTATCTGGCGTGCCAGGACCAACTTTAAATTTAACAATTGTTCGGTAAACACTGAAGATATTATTAGTGAAGTTAAGTTGGTAGATTTTCTTTGGTTTAAACATAGGTCTAGATGGAAATCGATTTCTTGAGAAAACTGGTGTAAGTTTGTTTTTATGTAGTTGCGTTTTTTGTTGGATATGCTGTTTTTGGGGCCGGCCTGGTTTAGTGAAAGTAACTTTAAAAAAAATGTTTATTGCGTAAGGCATTCAACCACAACAAAGAGAATCGTATTCAAGCTCCCGATAATTTATAACCTAAAACTCTCAACTACCACCACAAATTTATAAAAAAAGTTACCTGCAATATATTTGTTATTGTAAAAAAATATGAGAATTTATTAAAGTACGTTGTAAAAAATTTACTCTTGTTTTATGAGTAAATTGCACAAAACATCCTTTATGTTTCCTCAAACTTGCAGGTTCCAGCCTTAATGTTTAAAAGTTGCTAAAAACAGTCTTTAAGTTTATTTTTGTTGCGGGTTCAATCCTTTACAGCTAACCACGTTATTTTCTTCAGTTAAGTTCCCTCACATGCATAACATGTGAGGATATATTCGTCATTTTGTTTGATCTTCCACCCACGTCAATTATAAGAAAAAAAAATATTTAAGGTTTAACCTATTTATATAAAACAATTAACTCTCTCACTCAAGACCCATCTCTCCATCTCTCTCAAGACTCAATCTCATTCCTTCAATTTTCTGTCTCTCTACAATCAGGAACCACCACCGCCGCCATAGCACCACTACCGTCACATAACCACCCACCTGCCACCACCACCACCTCCTCCCTCCCGAAATATCTCCCAAAAATTTCACACCCAAATCCAACACCAAATTCCTTTAATAAATCCGCAAAATACGAAACCAAATTCATTGCCTCTCATTTCAACTGATTGTGAATTTGTAATCAAAATATTGATCTGCAATCAATGGGTGAAGAAGTGAGCAACGACGATGATGACGATCGAGTTTCAGTGTGGGAACAAGGGTTACCTACCGTCGATGATCTGATGCCATTGCACCATGCAACTGCCGTCTTCGAAACCCTAAATCAGATCTGCCTCTGCCGTTCCACAAATCCAAATCCAGATACCGTCATGCTTGGTACGGTGGTGGTCGATTGGTGGTGGTGACAGATTTAGGTGGTTGGTTTGATTGGAGGTGACAGTTGGTGTGTGGAGTGTAAAGGTGGTGGCTTGGGATTATTGGTCGCCGGAGGTTGGTAGTAGTGGTGACCGGAGATCTGTGGCCAGGAAGAGGATAGAGAGAGTGTAAGTGTATTTATGGAAGATGCGGTTTTGGGTAGGTTGGCGGTGGTGACAGATTTAGGTGGTTGGTTTGCTTGGTGGTGACAGCTGGTGTGTGGAGTGTGGAGGTGGTGGCAGGTGGGTGCTGGCTTGGGATTCTTTGTCGTCGGAACTTGGTGATAGTGGTGGTGATCGGAGATCTGTGGCCGGAGAGAGAATAGATAGAGTGTAAGTGCATCTGTGTTTGTGTTTAGAGAGAGAGAGAGAGATGAAATTAGAGAGAGTTAAGAAAGAAAGGTTGATTTTGTCACACCCCGACCCGCAGCGGAAAAGGTGACCGGGGCATGATTGGGTTATCATCAAAGCTCATGACATTTATTAAACGTTTCATATTTATTAATACAATTTAATGGAAATTTACAATAAATGATACAACATGTTCTAACTATCAATCTTAGCTTCTTGGTTCTCTTCTAAGGCATATCCTATGTTTTCCTTGCTTCAACCTGTTCACCTGTATCATGTGTAAAAAGGTTTTTGGATCAACATAATGTTGGCGAGTGAATCCTATGGAAAAACATTTGAACAAGTTTATCCAATTGATTATAAATAATGTGCATACCACATATGAGTAAATGTAGATGTAAATTTATTCACACAACACGTAATATTGAATATTGAACACACAAACACCAAATAATTGTTTCGAGGCACGCGTTGTTCGACTCGTCTCCCACGAGGAACTGATGGGCCTAATGAATGAGTTTTGAGGCACGCGTTGTTCTTACGAACTGATGGGCCTAATGTATGAGTTTTGAGGCACGCGTTGTTCTTACGAACTGATGGGCCTAATGTATGAGTTTTGAGGCACGCGTTGTTCTCGTCTCCCACGAGGAACTGATGGGCCTAATGAATGAGTTTTAAGGCACGCGTTGTTCTCGTCTCCCACGAGGAACTGATGGGCCTAAATAATTTGCATACAACTTTGACAATATGTAATACATCACAACCAATAATAGTTACATTCTAGTTTAGTTCATAAAATGGTATAGCACGAATTTGCATAAGAGAATTAGTTTAAGCGACACATGATACACCCCAAAACATGAATAAAAAGGGGAGTTTGTAAGAATTCACTCACCTTGGGTGCGTTCGGTTGATGATGTTGAGTGCACGCGAAATGGTGTTAACCACGAGTGAAATTAACCTAGATAAATCGCATTATGGTTTGGTAAGTAAACGGATTTTATTAATCTATTTTAGTAGGATTGTTGGGTGTATTTTTGTGAGTTTGAGGCTATTTTCTAACCTTAAAAATGTTATTTTTAAGTATTTATAATTGATTTTTAATTAAAATAATTAAATAAAAATAATAAAAAAAATATTTTATTTTTGCTACAGTTGACTTTGACCGTTTGACTTTGACTGACGTTGACCGGTTCGGAAGGCATATTATTGTGCGCTGGGTGAGGCTCGAACCCGAGACCTCCCGTACGCGTGCACGCAGCTCTACCAACTGAGCTACGTGTCTAACCCGTCATATATCCGATTTTAATTACATATATACATTAATTAGAATTAAACAGAAATCCTTTATTTTTAAAAACGATTTAAATCACAAAACCGGTGCGCTCCACAGGTCTCGAACCCGGGATCTGTGGGTTAGTGGACACACAGTCCACCGCTGGACTGTGTGTCTCACTTGGTTATAAACTCGGTTATCAATATACTTAACATATATCTAAAACAATCCGGTTCAGTTTTGCGAAAAAAGGACTTTTTATTAAGGCAGCGTGTGAGGGACAATACTCGAACTCGTGACCTTAGCGTTAAAAGTGCACACAGTCCACCGCTGGACTGTGTGTCTAACCCGGTAAATAACTTGATTTTAATTATACTTAACCGTTACCGAAACGTCGTCTTCTTCACTGGTTTTAACCGGAAGTGACGACTGACTGGTTCGAAAAGTTGATTCAGGTTCCTTTAGCGTTGTAAGATCAATTACAGACGAGATAAAAGTAAAAAGAAAGGAATTTAGGCGTGAAAAGTACCGACTGTTTCTCCTCTGTTTTCCGGCAGAACTCCGGTGGCAGCAAGTTCTTCCGGCGACGAGTCTCTTGCAGCAGAGAGTCTTCCGAAAGCTTACAAAGGTTGTGGGTGACTTCGGTAAAAGGTTAGGGGGTTCAGTAAAGCTCAGAGATTACTGATACGGTTTTCCGGCGAAGTATAAATTATTTCCGGCGAGTGAGTTTTCGCCGAGAAAGGGTGCGATTTGGGTGTGAAATGTTTCTGGCGAGTTGTGGGTGAATTTATAGGGTAGTATCGAGATGAATGGGGTCTGAATTCGGTCTCAATTCGAAGTCAGCCGTTCTCCGGCGGTTACAGCTGATGTCGCGGGTTCAGACGTCGGTTATAACCGTTGTGAGAGTTAAGACTTCGGTTATTTTGAGCGGAAACGTAAATAAACGGCGAAGTCGTCGGGATTTCCGACGACTGCTAATTGGGCGGAAAATTGACGAATTTTGACTTCCGAACATTAATACTTGAATTAATTGTTTCCTGTTATTAACATAAAATCAAAGCGGCGGAGCGGTTGTTCGGTTGAGTGATAGTTGTTTGGTTTGAACCGGTACAGACCCGAGTTCGAAACCCGGCATGAGTAAAACATTTTTATTTTGTTATTTTTAACAGATTTTCAAAAACTAAATACATATCCCCGCATAATAATTGATTACGTATCGTTTAAAATTATTTTGGGCATTTAATTCGCAACAAAAAATTTGACTGACTGTTCGGTTGATAAACGGGGCGGGTTTGGTAAATCTGTTTGTGACGGATGTTACAGTATCCCCTGCTTTTTAGAAATTTCGTCCCGAAATTTAAATAGTGATATATTTGACTAAAAGAATGATGGTGCTTAGTTTTGACAGTTACACGCTTTAGAAGAAATAAGGGTTTAAGTTTTTGTTTGAGGCGGTAACGTTCCTTGTAAAGGTTAAGTATCCTAATACAGGAATCGCTTTTTGTTGCCTACTGTATAAGTATTGTTAAGCAGGAATGATTCGCTAAAATGATATCGTGTATAAGAGTTTAGATATGTTTGGAAAAGTATGGTTATATCCTAAGGCAAAACTTCTAATACTACAATCTACACAAAAACACAACAACTAATAATTGAATCCACATTCTGATAGTATATATGTTTGAATGGTGACAGTTCCTCTCTCGTTTGTTATGATGGAAAGGTTAGTCTATGTAGAAATGGATCACATTCCAATTTCTTTAAATAGTGAGATGATATATATATGTAACACAAATTTCAACCAAGGCAATACTAAATCCTACATGGAACTTCTCATAACCGCCTGATAACGCCTCTGATCCTTTGGCAAGAATACTTATATATAGGAAGTACCAGCGGCGTATCCACCATATTCTTGTCAAATTTTCATTGGTTTTATCAAGGAATTATGATTAGTCCTATAACTCTACAACCAATACGACAAACATAAAAATACTGAAATGATATATATCTGTGCGATCAAGGCTCAATCAAACGGAGCCGATCGTATTGTATGTACTGAAATTGAAATGTCTGTGCGTTCAAGGCTCAATCAAACGGAGCCGAACGTATTGAATGTACTGAAAAATGAAATTGTCTATGTGCTCAAGGCTCAATCAAACGGAGCCGAGCTTATTGCATGTACTGAAAATGAATAACTTAATCACACAAACAACCTATGCATGGAACCTCTCATAACCGCCTGATAATGCCTCCGATCATTTGACAAGAATACTTATATATAGGAAGTACCAGCGGCGTATCCACCATATTCTTGTCAAATTCTCATTGACTTTATCCGCAAGTTATGATTAGTTCTATGCGACTCTACAACATAAACAACACAACAACCAGCGCTTGAGTCTTAATTCTGATAGTATCCGTGTTTGACAAAACCTCTCTCTTTTAATATGATGGAGAGGTTAGTCTATGTAGAAGTGAGGCACAACTCAACTTCTTTAAATGATGAAACTGAGATATGTCGTGAAGTATGATGATATGAATATTAAATCAATGAGTATAAAACAAACTGAACTAGTAATTTGCATTAAAATTTCTTGGATAAAAATTCCAATTGAGATACGTGAAAATCGAGATATAAACATAAAAACTAAGTGATTGGAGTTGAATCTTGATTCTTGGTGAGAGAAGGCTAGTTAAGTGGTTGGTTTGGTCCGTTAACATCTTCAACAGGATTGGCGTTGATGTTATAAACTCTTCCTCTTGCTGGCGGTGGAGCTGGGTTTGCTTGGTTTGCTTGGTTAACTGGGTTTGCTTGAGCTTGGGCGTTTATGATGTTAACCAAACGAGGGCACGTGTTTCTAAAATGGGTAGGGTCGCCACAATTGAAACAAGCTCGAACATATGGGTACATGGGGTATTGAGGTTGTTGATATGTTTGGATCATGGGTTGAGTAGGGGTTGAGGTTTGGTTTTGAGCGGTGCGGCAAACGTTGCTCAAATGACCGTAGCGTCCACAATTCGCACATAGTCGACAGGGTAAAGTAGATGGATGGTGATAGAAACAGGTGTTGCATTGAGGGTGAGGTCCAATGTAAGGTTTCTTATTTGGGTAAGTTGAGTTGGGTGCTATTTGAGCGTTTGGGATAGTTTGAGGAGGTACAACTTGTGAAGCTGGTTGGTTACGTTGGGTGACGGCGAAGATTTGCCCATCACGTTTTCTCTTAGAAGTAGGTGGGTAAGTTGAGTTGGGTGCTATTTGAGGTAGAAGATTTGCCTATAAAACATGATTAGAAAAATACACCATTTAAATATAATATATTGAGTCGTAATAGAAGTAAATAAATTAAAACGGGAGTTAAGTTATATTGCTATCGGATATATAAAAATCTATAATATTTACGGATCGATTTAATATAAATAAGATTTTGAAGTTAAATATTTTAATTAATATAAAGTATATTAAATAATAAAAATAGTGTTTCCTTGTAATTTTATTATTTGTTTATACGGTATATCCACAGCCACCATTACGGACGGTGGAGGATTTAAATATTTGCTAGTTCAACCTGTTTTTTTTTCTTTTTTCTTTTTGATTTATTTAAAAATAAAAACATACATAAATGGTTATTTTCATTAAATGATATATGTTTATTTATTTGCCTTTGTTAAGTAACTTGTTGGATTACCCTTTTTATAGATGCATTAAACACGCTCTAATATAATTTGTTAGCCTGACCAACCGATTTTACTAGCTTAACAGTTTGGTTCAATTTCAATACCCTTTTTTTATATCATTAGTTTATGTTTAAAGACAACAAGTTTAAGTTTTAAGGCAGATCAAACAACGAAAGCTAAATCTTTTGGTTCCTAATTGACAAAAAAGTTAAGACTTCCTTCGACCAGAATAGCTTAGTTTGTGTAACAGTTTTTTTATTACTCTTACTTAGATTAAGTGGTTGTTTGACAATATCTGGGCAAGTAAGTGTTGAGTCATTGAAGTGACTGCTTAGGTAAAAGACTTTGAAGCAGTAAGAAGACTAATTTGGCTCGGCCTAATTGGTGGTGAGTCAAGGAGGTGGTGTGTAATTGGCAGATATAAAGGTAAAATTTTCATTTAGCATCATTTTGAAACTTAAAATGTAAAAGGCTACCAATGATCTCTTGACTTAATGGTTAAGGAGAGGTGGAAAGCTTTGCTTCTCTTGAAGGTCCTGGGTTCAAATCCAGGCAAGTGGGTTTAAATACTAACTTGGTAATATTAACATACTAACTACAAACCCGGTTAGAGACATCCTAACCGTACGCTGTTCAATATATATGTGTGTGTACTGATTCAAGGGTATCTTCTTAGTAAACAAAATACACTCAAGGGGGGATAGGGGGACCTCACAGATAGAGGTTTCAACCCTTGCTAGAACACGTTGCCACCCCCTAACGGTAAGGGGCGAGGATAAGTTACTTGCGCAGGTTTCAAGATATTTGGTAGTTTGAGGGTGGGCTCCATCTCTTGAATGATGTGTTTGTGATTAATGGGTGAGGTATAGGTGTGGAGTCTATGGTTTAAGGGTACTTCGTGGTGTAAGGGTTCGACGCCACCTGTTTTTTGTAGTGCAATGATACTTTGTAAAGAATTTGGCATGTCGTCCGTTGACTGGTTGGGGTAATGGTAGTAACTTTGAGTGTCGCTTCCTCCCCAATGCTTACTAATTGAGAGATATACTTTGAATAATTTTATAAAAAAACTTACCAAACAATCCTTAAATTAACATAAATTATCTATTTGTTATATACTTAAATTAAAACTATTGTATTTTATGAGTTATAAAAAAGAAATCCAATATAATAAACATAAATACTTTTTAATATAAACAAATAAAAACTAATAGCTAACAATGCACATACTTTTCTTTCTAAATTTCAACAGTCTAAACAGAAAAATATGAGGGGCAATCCAGAAACTCTCATAGAGTAAAAGGGTCCAAAATGAACATCCCAAAACCCTCACTCATTACCATAACACCCCACACATTATCTGTATATTGTCACTTCTAACCCCTAGACAACAAAACTATTGCATAAAGAGTTCAGACTGCAACAAAGTGTAATAATTTGCAACCTCATCTTCAAGCTCCCACAACCCATCACACAAATCCACCATACATTTACCACCACCGCTGACGTCATCATCACCCCCACCACCACCACCGCTGATGTCATCATCAACCCTACTGGGTATACCCAGTTCATCATCAGAAGCTTCAAGAAGGTGTCTGATAACACTTTCTTTCTCTTCATCATTAATATTATTAGCATCCTGGTCGGGTTCGGGTTGTGGGGCAAAAATAAGAAACGGGTCGGAAGAAAGACTTGTGAAGAGATCTAGTAGCTCTTGGGTGGTGGTTGTTTCTTGTTGGTCGTTAATGTAAGTGTTTCTATGACGTTTTGTTGTTTCGGTTGTGGAAACGACGTCGTCTTCACGGTGGCGTTTGGTTTGTGTTTCGGCCATGAAAGGTGGCAGGGGGTGAAGTGTAAAATTTGGAGAGAGAGAAAGGGGGAGAGTGGGTTGAGGAGAGAGAATTAGGGTTGTTGAAAGCATTTATATAGAGGACGTAATGGTCAAATTTGTTTTTTGGGATTTGAAAATAGTTAGTGTGATTATTTAATGCTTGTATAGGCCACCATGGTTAGAGACATGAAATGAATTTTTGTTCATATATTCAAGCTAGTTTATAACACCACACACGAGGATATGAAAAGATGATGTGAAGCGTCATGTGGTAATTACGTTGGTGTGTGTTAGAAAAGCAGCGTGGTGTAGAAAAACTTAAGGTGGGATGAGGGGTGGTAAAATAGTGTGGCGTGACATGTGTCATATACTTTTTGTATTTATTAAAAAATAAAATAGATCTATTAAGTAAAAAAACAAATTTATAAACCACACCCGATCACCATCGCCCACATCATCATCAACAGCAACACAACGTCCGACGAAATCTTCCTACCCCCTCCTCTATGCCAACCACGACGCCGCCTCCGAGGTAGTGTTCTGGCGTGATTGTGGCTTCCACGCCCCTTCCAAACCAAATAGTTTAAGTTCTTTGAACTGTGATCAGGGACGGATATAGCGAATGTTAAACGGTGCTAGATTGCCCCTTAACTTTTTTAGCGAAATTCAAAACCAGTGCAATTTTTTTCTTCTTCCTTGTTTTATATGTTGGTACACCTGAACATATTTTAAGTTCAAATATTTTTATGTACCCTTAATTTTTTTAAATTTGTTATTTATTGTTATCATAATAATTTTGATAGAAAATATAATATTCTCCTTGATCTATCGAAACATATCTTTTATAATTTATTAATTGAGTAGGCTGTCCAAGTTCTCATTTATGTCACTAAATATCTAAAATATATATAATTGTTTAAATGTTCACTTTAAATCATTTATGATACAACAAATACGTATAGCAATAAATCATTTATGATTTAACATATATGGCGTTTAAATGATACAACAAGTACGTATAGCAATAAATCATTTATGATTTAATATATATGACGTTTAAAATGATTAAACATATATGGCGTTTAAATGGTACAACAAATACGTATAGCAATAAATCATTTATTATTTAATATTTACGGCTTTTAAAAAATCCAAATACACGTACGATTTTATGTTACTTGCATATGGATACATATTACGTTATATGTAACCCACAAATGCTTTCACGTGAAAATGAAACATCATACAAAGTACATGCCACTTTAAAAAATATATCAATTTGAGGGTCTTAAGCAATATATTAATTTTAAAACATTCCTTTATGTTAAGGAGTACATTTCATACATCTAGCTTCTTGCTATGTGTTAGTGTAACAAAAAGAAATAAATAAATTCTCCATCGTTAAAAGAGGTTAAAACCCCCCAAATCTAACACACCCACCACTAGCAGCACAACCAAACCATCATCGCCCTTATTAACCTGCCATCACCACTGTGGTTACAACCAAACCACCACGCCACCATCTGTTACCGCCACCACCAAACCACCATTGTTTAATGAAACCTTAAAGCGACCACCCCTAAATCACCGACGCCGCACTAACTTCCATCACCGCCTCACCAGCTCACAACCATCACCATAAAACAACTGTTGCTGCATAACACTACCACCACCTAATTGTATGATAATTTTACCTTTGATTTTCATGTACAACAGTCGAAGCAGTACGCTTGTCCAAGATAATTAAGAAGTATGAGAATAACACCCAAGTCTTGTTTGTGTTAATCTTTGTGGAATATCACAATACATGGGTAGAAGTTTTCAAACCTTTGTGTCACACTACACGGTAACATAAAGAACTTTATACATTCTAACAAATATTTCGAAAAACACCAATAAGAAAGTGAATTATCATTTATCCAAGTTCCAAAATAAGTTACAAAATACCAATTATTTATCAATGGAAGTTCTTGATTTTTCAGGACGAAGTGTCGTTTGAGAAAGATGGTTAGAGGGGGAAATAAGAGACGATTAAAAGGGCAATTTTGTCATGTTGAAGAATTTTAAATAAAGAAGAGAAATATGCAATTTTAATTTAAGATTAGTTATATATGCAATTGATATAGTTTTATAAGGGAAATTAGTTATCCGAAATTTAACGTATATACATGCTAAATTTAGGTATATTCATGAAATATTATGTTTTTTGATTAAAGAAAACTTAATTAAGTTTAAACCTGATAAACGAATTATTATTATTATTATTATTATTATTATTATTATTATTATTATTATTATTATTTAAACAAAGTAGAAGGGATATTCGTAGTTAAAAAACAAAAATAGAAAGGTTTTTCATTATTTTTTAAAGTAAAGCAATAAGTTACATAGTATATTTACCAATAATAAAGTACCATACTTATATTCTTTTTACGATATTTATACACTAATTTTTACATCAACTCATTTTAAGCGAGTGAACGATCTTGAATATCTATAATTTATTGTAAAACATTTTAGATGGACAATATGGTAATTTCAAAAACTTTTTAAGATATCTATTTCAATTTTGAAATATAAGGTACAAGTGCTACATGTAATACTTACTTGATTGGCTCATGAATGAACTTCTCTTAACTAGTATATTATTTAGCAAATTAAATTATTTAATTCAGCACATTAACTATTATCTTATCTATAATAAATATTTAAATTTACATAATAGTAGTAGTAATATTAATAACCCAATTTTAAATCGGTGTTAAAAAAATGTTGGTTAGATTATTTAATTCATCACATCGCTCAATTTAAACTAAAAGGCTCCAATCAGATTGTATATTGCTTATTTTTTTAGATGGATGGAGATAGATATATTGCTTGTATGTCTAGTTGGTGTTTGTGAAAAAAATATATACATATTTAAAAGGTAAATGACAGGTGGTTTCATTGGTGGTGTGGTCTTGAAGATTAATTCATTAAAATAACTTTTTATACTTGATGACTTTTTTAATAACTAATATTTAGGATCGTACTTTATGATAAGACTATTAAACCGAACAAAATGTAAACATAAAAGTATTAAAACACGTATAGTATTACGTCATGTTAACTTACAAAAATAGATCGAAGTAAAAATTAATAACCTTTTAAATTAATATTGTTCACATAAGCCTAACATTTTAATCTATTTATGTTTGTCCAAAGTTTTTATTAAGCAATTTTCTTTTATAATACTTTGAAAATCATTTAATTTTTATATTTCTTATAGACAATAGATAAATCATTTAAATTATAAATATATATGTTCATGTTTTTATTATAAATACTTAATATTCAAGTGCACAATTAATAATTCTTACTAGAATGAGTTAAACATTTAAACAACTTAAACTTAAACATAAAATATATGGATTGAGCTACTAATGTAACTCATCGGTTTAGTTCGGTTTTTTTTCGGTTGTTGAAATTGGTTATTAGAAAACCGAACCGAAATTTTCGGTTATTAAAAATCCGAAAACCGAACCGTCGGTTTTTGTTTCGGTTCGATTATTTCGGTTTAGTGCTCAACCCTAAATTCACATATGATTTTTAAGTCTTATAAGTAATTGATAATGGACGATAAAAAAAACTGATTGGTCTTATTCGTTGTATACCGACACATTTTTATCTTTTGTAATAATAACGAAGTAACTATATAATGTTTGTTGTAATAATTAGATGAACATTAAGAATGCTAATTTATTGTTTTTATAACTTTTGCAGATAATCTGAAGGTATTTCATATTATATATGATTGTCGTAACAAGGTTTATGCAAATTTGTCCTTATCCATAACATAGAGAAGGAATTTGTGTCATTTTGTAATTTTTTTGTTGTCGTTATAAAGACTACTTTCCTGTTCCCCAATATACTTTTTATATTGTGTAGTCACAAAAAATAGTATATTACTAATGAAACCAATAAGTTTATTGACAAATGGGTCTGACTAATAAAAAAAGACGATCACAGACTAATGTTAGATGGATCGGTAACAAGTTGCGTCGCTTTTTTAATTCACGTCTTGCTTATAACCTTATTTTCACTTAATTATTTGCTAAAAGAAAAGCCTTGATGTGAGATTTGTTTCATCGTGAGAGAGAATAAGGGGTTGTTTGTTTCAACTCTTAATGAACTTTTAATAGTTCACATATTTCATAGTTTAGCTTTAGTGGTTCAAATGGTTTGTTTCGTGAGCAGATGTCTTAATGGTTCAGACATTTGCTTCTGAATGATTCAGCATTATACTGAGTCTGAATGGTTAGGACTTTTTTTTCTGAATTGGTCAGACATTTGACTCTGAACAGTTAAACATTATACTGGCTCTTAATGATTGATACATCTTATTGGTTCAGCACTTAATGATTTAGATCATTTACTAGTTAGCACTAACTCTTTCAGAAGTTGTCAAACAACCCTAACAGTTATTTAAAACCAAGATAAAGGATCCCTAAACAAGGAAATACCACTTCAATTGTCTCACGGATCCAAAGCCATCGATCGCCATCTCCTTCCTGGCACCGGAAGTCTAAAAATTTATTATCCGATTTGTTAAAAAGAAACTATCATTTGCAAAATGAGAAAGGAGAGAAAGAGATAATCTAGAAGCTTAAGAAAGGAAAACATCTTACCAATTACATCATATCCCTTGGAACACATGACTAAATTATATATCTAGAAACAGTTTTATTACAAAACAACTTTGAAACAAATAATAGCGAGAGTAGGTTGTATAGGATAATTAACTTTTTATTATCCTATCTACTAAATGAACTTTTATAAAGTACGAATAATTTAGCTAAAGTTCAAAACAGGACTTCTAATAACTATATTTTTAGACGATATGATCTCTTAATGTGATAAAAAGGAAGTATAGAAATTGATAAGCGTTACCTCGTTTGCGTCCAGGGGCGGACCTACCTTAGGGGAAGGGGTAGCCTCCGCTACCTCTTGGCGCTTCGACGGTAGTGTAAATTTTGGAAAAATTTGACATTTTTTCGATTTCGTTACCCCTTTTAATAAAACGTTACCCATACGAAGATTTTCTGGATTCGTCACTGTTTGCGCCATGATCTGAAATCGTGGAATATAACTTGTATTATTTTCTGTTACATAGTTACATACAAATATAGTATCTTTGCTTTAACATATGATTTTATTTTTGGATACCTTAAGCATCTTTAACCAAACAAATTAAGAAATCTAGTTAATTCAGTAATTAATATGATAAAAACGAAATAATAGTCTATTTTATGTAAAGTACTTTCAACTTAAAATACCATGTTTTATGTTTTACTGATTTGGGAAGCGTGTATTTTATCATTATATATAGTAAGATATATTTACGAAATTGTAGACCATTGTCTTATATGAAAACATCATAAACTTGAATTAAAATATCTAAAATATCCCATTTTCAAACGTGTTTCTTAAAGGAAGATCTTATCTTCAAAACTGGTCAAACGCGTTTCTTAAGGAAGATTTCATGTTCAAAACTGAATAAAGAAAAAATTTAATATTATTGGTGTAAACTGTAAATCAGAAGAATAACATTTGACGTTGAAAAAAAATAACAATAATATATAAATTCCATAAATATTGCATTAATGATAGTTTGATTTATGAAACTTCACTTACATTTAATAATTTTGAAATCTGCTTTCTCTTTCTAGTTGGGTTTATATTATTTGTTACCATTGTAATCTTTAAAACGTGTTCTTAAAAAAACGATAGTTGTTAGTCCAGTGGTTAAAAGGTCTATCCTTTCTAGTGGAGACACAAGTTTGATTCCCCTTTAGGCCATTTTTAAGAGACATATGGATGAAGGGACAAATCGGGTTTTAATTCCGGGTTCGAATCTGACCCGGTGGGGGGGGGGGGGGTTGAGGGTTTACGGATTTTATCCGGTTCCCGCGCATTAGAGGATACGGTCTCAATGCAGTCGAGCAGTCAACCTTGGACATAACCTCAAACAAAATGAGTTTACACATAAGATTCTTTACGCTTAAAAAATATATCCACATATGTTATCTTAAATTTCTTCAAACCTAAATTTGGACATGCATTCCAAATTATAAAAGGACTCGATCAAAGAAAATAAGAATCTCCGGCTCCTCACCACCCATTTCAATTGTATTTGTTGTCACTAATTTCTAATTACTTTGCCGATTTTATCAATCAACACAATTATTTAAAACAATATGAATTATAAATTTTATTTTCCCGACAAATTCCAATTTATTCGGCAAACTTTAACTTTAAATTCGTATTTCTTTTTTAAATTCTGGTTTTTTCCTGGAAAAATTATTTTTGTAATTATGAAACGAATGCCCTTTCTTTATATTCCTCACAAACATCACTTGAAATAATATCATCAATAAATAATACAAGCAAGATTATCACATGTGTTGTTATCTCAACTTTTAATAGTAAATGAATTTAAATGTGAAAACTAATTATGGGTTTAAAGGCCCATAGTAGTAACATTCGTATTCACATAGGAACCTTTAAATTTATTATTTATTTATAATATAGAGAAAAAAATAGAGAACATAACTAAAACACTATTACATTGAATTCTTTATGCTAAAAAATACTTTAACGAAAACTAAAGTACACTTCTATATTTAGAGGCTTATATAGTACACCTTTATATTATATTATGATTGTATAAGAAAGAGAAAAAATAATAAAATAAGTGTTTATAAATATGATAGAGATATAAATAGAGAGTTGGATGTAAAAGATTTTTTAAAATAAACAAAATTAAAAAAAAATGTGTTTTTTATTTAAATTATATAGATAGAGACGGAGGGACAAATATAAATACTCTATGCTTGTAAGGGTATAATGGAAATTATGCATGTAAACCTTATTATGCAAGAGTCAAAATCAACCTCCTCATTTTGACCAAACACTTCCTCATCTTTCACATCTTTAAGAGAGAAACCATGAGTCAAATCCAAAATCTCACGGGCTATGTGTTTTGCCTTGTGGATTCATGATCTTGACCCGGTCTCTCCTTCCGGGATCGAAGACAACCTGATTCATCGTGTCTCATCACTGCTTTTAAGCGTTCGAGTTTGGTTTTGGATTTTTGCAACGCAAAGGGCATATGATGTTCGAAACTTGAAATTAACTATGTTATAAGTTGGTCATGACTTGTTCCAAATATTTGATGTTTTCCGCTACTACTGTATAACGATTATCAGTTTAAGAACTATGTTTTTGTGCTTAGATACAACTGTCAGGCCTCCCAGATCTTGGACCATACAATATATATCAATTCATTCAAGCATCTTAAACCAAACACTAGTATAGATCCATTCATATCCATCCTTCGTATGTAACAACTATTAATTTAATCTTCATTTTTTAGATATAAATTGCTTGATTGTAAGTTGTAACCACCACGTAGTATACCCTCACCGGATCAGATTTGGGTGTATAGACTTTGGGTAGGGGCTGTTTCGTTTGCAGCAATGGTGTTTAATGGATTCTCTTTTGTTGTGCAAAGAAAAAAAAAAATCAGTTTATTGTAATATAATTATGTAAAAAGAAAAACTAGTACATAAATTAGTATTTTATGGCGTACTTACTATTTACTACTTATAAATAAAAAGTTATGCTATTGTGGATCTAGCTCACTTGGTAGAGTCCTATGTCTTTTAGAGGTGAGCTTTTAGGTTCCTGGGCAAAGACGATTAATTTATAATTGTTAGAGTAGTAATGTAGAGTAAGCGTTTCTATTAAAAAAAAAAAAAAAAAAAACCGTACTATTCAAAAATATATTGTGAATCGATGTTACCCATGTATTATACGCTAGGCTATCACATGCGAACTTCGCATGCAGGAAAATTTAATTTATATTAATCAAATTATGTCGTTAAATAAAATAGACATATTTTTATACGTTATATTGTTTTATAATTGTTTTGAATTGACATTAATAGAATTTTTGAAAAGAGATTTGAAATAGCATATACGATACACAATGAGTTCTTATAGTATATAAGAAAAGAGGTTTCATAAAGATTATACAAAGTAAAATGTAACCCGTTTTCAAACGACAAATGTAATATTTAGGTGGGTGAGCGTCCCCCTTAAAAAGAATTTTTAGTGTGTTTTGTAGGCAAAAATTCCGATCATAACCTTTAAAAGTTTGGTTAAATCCCTTACTCGCATCCTTAAAAATAATTCATATTTCCATCACTACATATGTTGTACGTAAAAAAAAAGATGAAGTATCTTTCAGTGTTATCTAAATTCAAGAAAGAACAAAGATAATATAATGGGGAATTTATGATCGACTAAAATAAAAAATTAATTAGACTACACGGAGTGGAGAGACTTGAAAAGAGGGAGTTGTTTAACATGTGGACGTCACGTCAATACGCGTTAGAAAAGTGACGTGGTTAAAAAATGGAAGGAGTGAGACTGGGCGTGAAAGGATGACATTATTCAACACGTAACACACTTTTTATTATATTTTATATTTATAAATATAAAAAATCTATTAAATTTTAAAACTATAAACCACACCAATTGGAACACGACACCTCATCACCCCTTATCACTCCACGCCAGTGAAAAACTTGCCACACCATACACAACGCTGCCTTCCACACCGTTCGTGGGCCGGGCACATTGGCGTGAAGAGGTCACAACGCCGGTATTTAACCCCACACCGTGTAGTCTTATAGCCGGTTTGTTGGAATTTATGATCAAATAAATTGCAAAATTACTAGCTTATTAGCTTTCAACTCCACGTTTTGAGTTAACGTTCCAAGTTCCATACCGACATGCAACCTGCGTAATGGTGAAATAATTTTTTTGGTGGGTTATGCACCTATTCAATTCAATGCAATAAGTATGTCTTATTTAAATAAGTCCCCACCAAATAACTACATTTAGGTTGCCAAACAAGTGGCGCTACAGAGGTGGGATAAAAAGAATTGATTTATATAAAAAAAAATTCAGATTTATTGGGTTTGCTGCTTAATTATTATATAGTCATTATTGCCTATTGAAGACATATATAATCAAATAATTCTGTAATCGAACCGGTCATAGATTCTATTTGTTTACCAGTAGAACCGGATGGTATTGCATATAACTTAAGATTCTTATATAACTTATGTTGTTTATATTTAAAAAAAAAGAAAATTTACTTTGAAGAAGAACAAGAAATAATGAGTAGTTGAAGGATAGAGTATATTAATTTAGTTAATTAACGCAAAGTAACATTATAGCCTTGAGATATTTATGGATATACTTTTTTAAAAAAAATTAGTTCTACTATTTAAAAGGGACAGCGACGCAACTTGTTAATCGTTTACCTTTTATCTTAACGTAATTTCATTAGTTTATTATCAAAAGATATTACAAACATCCTAGTAGATTAGTTGGGAAAAAATAATGATACATGAATGATATATCGTAAGTTTAAATCTTATAATAACCTTACAAAATCGCTATTCTTTTTAGTTAAATAGTACAATCATCGAATAGTTTTATCGGTTTAACATATGCATCAAAAGCAACCGGTGCAATCAATGTCGTCTAATCCATACAAACCAAATTTGTTAGGTCTCCGGATCTAACAATTGCTTTGATGAATTCTCTTATAACTTGAATGGTATTTTTATTGGGTTTGATATATTACTAATTACCAATTACCAATTTTCTTATAAAAGCTTAAATAAATATTCAAGAAGTGCAAACATAGATTCGAACCAACTAATGTCTACATTGATATCCATAGTTATGTCGATGTAATTATAATCACACAAAATAATAATGAGTATAAAAGTATAAAACCATATACGGCTATTATTAATTTATTATATTCATGTTGGCGTGTATTGTGAAAAAACTAAAAACAATATTTTTATGTCCGTTTAGTCATTGATTTTGACAACTTAATTAATTATTTTTTAAATAGAAATAGAAAAACATAATAAAAAACAAAGAAGGAAAAGGTGGATGGTCGACTTGAGGGGTGGGATGTCTTTGTCTTAAAGATGGTGACAAAATCAGCAACGAAAGCAAAAGAGAAATGGGTAGTGCTCTTATCTTTTTGTTTTTTCATTATTACCACATTACTTTATTAAATTATAAAAAAGAAAATAAAACTTATCTTTTTGATATTTATTAAAATATCATATCAATTTTTTTTCATAAATATAATATAAGAAAACTAGGCAACTATTGCACCATTTTTTTCAATTTTCAAACTAAAACCATTATATATTTGTACGTTAAGATCGTTGACAAGTGTTATTAAAATCAAACCGCAAGGAGCGTCGAGCTCTCATATTAGTTAATTAAGAACCGGCTCAATTGTTTTTTTATATATAAATGAGATGAAGTTTTAGAAATACTACTAAATCCAGTCTTTGAAATTTATAAATTGATGTATGTTTGATTTTAAGTCTTGCCTTTGTCATGTATCTTACTAGTTGGGGTCGTTTTTTTAATTAAGAACCGGCTCACTTGTTTTTTTATATATAAATAAGATGAAGTTTTAAAAATACTTCCTTTGTTTGATTCTAGTATCTTACTAGTTGGGGTCGTTTTTTTTCTATATTCTCTTCCGCCTTTTAAGAAAAATATTACTTGATGCTTTGTTACCTCTACACTAATAAATAAAAAAAGAAATACACTTCATTACCATCAGCATTCTTCTTTTATTTATTTTAGGCTATTTAGGTGTCTCTAATTCCATGTCAGATTGACATGTGACAATTCTCCCTTAGTATTTGACTTTTTATTATGAGAAACATAATAAAAGTTTGATAACAATTATTTGATTTTAAATAATTAACAATTATTAAATTTGGATATGTTAAATTTAATAAGCTTGATTACTTAGATTTCGAAATTTCAAAAACAATTTATTCAAACTTAAATTTCGAAAAACTATATATATATGGTAATATGTTACTATTTCTAAATAACTATGTAACTTTGAATTTACGAGTGCAATATCAAATTATTATATAACACTAACTTGAAAACCCTATTACTTTTTTTGATATTTGATATACATTTCACAAAATTTACATTTCAAATATCTATATATGATAAGGTATATATCTTAAAACAACTAGATACTATTGAATACACCAACTAGATACTATTGAATACACCTTCCCTAAGTATAACATTTTTTCTAATTTTCAAAATATGCTTGTTTTTTTTATAAACAACATGATATTCGTTTTTTAATTGATTTTGTATTACTTATCATATTCACTGTTTTGTACATGCCAATTACTATTATATCTAATATCATTAGATATTTTACCATATCCAATTACTATTATATCTAATATTGTTAGATATTTTATATTAACTCAAATAAATTTATTGATATAGCTTTTGATAATGAATATCAACTAACTAAGATTATATATATAGGGGGGGGGGGGTGGTTTAAAAAGAACGTTAAATATCGCGAAAAATGTGAGAACGAATGAAAAAACCACTAAAACTTGGTAAAAAAACAAGTGAAATTCAAAATTTTATTTTTATACTTGTCATTATTATTCGAATATAATTCTAAAAATTTTATTTACACATTTAAATTTACGTGAATTCGGAAATAAAGAAAATTACACATGTGTAAGTTTGCCATTTACACATGTCTAAATTTGTTATATTTGCATATGTGTAAAAAATCTAATAAGAGTGATTTTGGGAGAATAAATGAATTATTTGATGTTGTAATTTCTTTTTTTTGACGCTTGTACTTTAATTAAAATGATGATCGTATTAAAAAAATGGTTTTGATTGGTTTTCTCATTCGTTCACGGTTCTCATAATATTTATCGTTATCAAGATAACCCTCTCACACACACACACACACACACACATATATATATATATATATATATATATATATATATATATATATATATATATATATAAATACTATAATATTTAAATCATTAATATAATTACCAATTTTTTTATTATCTTTGTATGGTTATATAGAGAGAGTGTTTTAGAAGACTGTGTTTTATTTTGGACGCATCAAATTAAAATTAAGTCTAATATATACTAATTATTCCTTATTTACTTTATAGTATAAATGGAAAAAATGTTAACATTATTGGGGTTAGTTAACGTACAATTGACCTTAACGTACGATGCGTACACAATGAAAATATAACATGTGGATTTGGTTCATGTGTGAGGGAGGATTTATAACATGCGGTTATTCGATTTATGTGAGTAAAATCCACATGTTATATATCGAAAGTGTACATGCGGGTTTTTATGTATTCAAACATGCGGGATTTTATGGGTTCAACATGCAGGATTTTCTTTTGAGGTTTATAATGTGCAGAATCTCATCGCGTACGCAAAGTATATTAAGGCCAATTATACAATACACTTTCTCAACATTATTTAAACATGTCAAATTTAGATATCAATATTAGATAAAAGATTGAATTATACAATACACTCCGTATGGTCTAAGAATTTATGCGTAGAAGTATTACAATTTAGAAATACATATCAGATAACATGATAATTTAACATACGTCTTCTGTTATTATTTGTAAAATTTGATATAAGTTATTATATAAATGGTTTGATAATATTATTGATGATGATACCCTTTGTTTAGGAGAATAGACTTCTCTCCTGATCCATGAGGTCAATAATTGGCATGTCCTTTTATTTATATTTTTTGGTTTATACACCTTTATTTTAAGGTTAGATTGACAAAACATTTGTATGTTTAAATTTTTAAGGTTAGATTGACGAAACATCTGTAGTTCATTAGTCATTCAAACAATGAAAGGATTTAAGGTAGACTTCTATGAACATGCGGTAATTTTAATCAGGGGGCGGCCGACCCTCCAAACTTTTCGCTCAATTGTGAAGAATACGTAGTTTTCGTATAGAAAATTTTGGGTATATACCTTTTCGACCCTCTTAGGTCCGGTGACTTCCGCCCCACGGTCGGGAAATCTCAAGCTTCGCCACTGTTTATGAAGCTGTCAGTTTAAATTCAGAGCCCACCTGCGTTTTGTCCCATTATGTGTTACGCATTGGAGTTTTGCTCTTGTGGTGGCACAAGGACTTTCAAGTGGCAGCCGACAATATGGTTTCATGAAGAAACGCCAAGCCAACGTGAGCCCTGTTAAATTCATTAAATTCAAATTATTTTATTTTATACTATAAAATCATATCAAAGTCTCAGTGGCGGACCAATAAATTATTTGATGAGGGTGCGGATGAGACGTTCAACCATATTTTCAAGAGGTCCGGTTGGGTTTTTTCCCTAAAATATACACAAAAATATTCTTTTTCAGAGGGTACGGCCGCCACCCGCAATTATGAGTAGGTCTGCCCCTGCAAGTCTGTATGTATCGGTTAATATTTATATTTTAAACTTGAAAGTTCTTTTATAATGAAAAAAAGGAGAGAATATGTATATGAGAAACAAATTGGCAAACAATCAATGAACATGGGCTATGGATTTTTCTTTTTTCTAATACTATAATTTCTTCGAAATAAAGGAGGACCATATTTTGGCTGATATTCATTTTTAAAAACAACAAAGTAAACGATTGTCTCTTATGTAATTTAAATCTTTCTATCTTATATTATGTTTTAATGCTTCCATAACTTTTTTTTTCTGTCTTTTAGTTTAAAAAAAAAAAAGAAAAATAACTTTACATAAGCAATTTGAATTCACTCATTATAATGACAACAAATAAAACATAACCAATTCCAAACACTATTTTTTTCTGTATTTTAGTTAAAATAAAAAAGAAAAATTACTTTAAATAAGCAATATGAATTTACTCATTATAAGAGCACATGGTGTGGTATAGCGTCCCGTGTAAATCAGACGAATTAGCGCCCTATAGCGTCCCTAACCCATTTCATGGGCGCCCTAGATGGCTTCACCATGGGTTTGGCGAACATTAGGGGTTGCACATGTGGGGCCACTTTTCAAGAGCCAATCACATTTTTTTTCTTTCTTTCTTTATAAACAGGTAAGAAGCTTTGACCAATTATATAATTGTTTGCTATAAAGCCCATAATACGTGGCGTATACGTGCGCTAATATTACGTGATAAATAAAAGATAAGAAATCCTAAACACCCCCTCCGGCAATTTGGTAAAGGTGGTCTCTTATTTAGATGAGAAACTGATGAAAGGGATTATTATTTCAATTGTTGATTATTATATTGGTTGTGTGTATACCATTCTAGCCATGTCAAAAACCATCAGATACGTGTATCTTATATGCTTATCTCGTGTAACACTTCAGTGTATCAATGCATGCTTAAAATTATAACATACATTGATGCATCTTTGTATCAACTCTGATTTGTTAGTTGCAGAGTTGATTACGAAGATTCAAGTGCTCTATACAAACTGAAAAAAAGACCCTTTAGCACTAACGAATTATATAAACTATTTGTTCTAAACCACGAATAACATTATAGCAATAAAGATAGAAAAATCATAACATTAGAATAACATACCGTAACCGATGATTTGCAAAGCTCTCCTAGTATTGTTGATATCAAATTGTTTTATCACTTCTTCGTAGTTTATACTCTCTAAGATTTGTTACGAAAGCTATTAACAACTACTCAATTTGGGTTCCAAATTTAACAAAACACGCAATTTAGGCTTAACAAAACACACAATTTTAACAAATAACAATTAATCAATTAGGGTTCAACAATCAATAAAACACCCAATATATGGGTCAACAAAACACCCAATTATAACAATTAATTTATTAAAGCAAAACACCTAATTTTTACAATTAGGGCTAAATTGTAAAATCAAGGAAGTGAAAACAACCAACAAAAAGTTAATTAAAGAAGTTGAACCGGTGATCAATGGGTTACTTAAAGGCCGACAATGGACTTGGTGAGGCCGACCATCGACTCCAGCAAGACCTGTACGACTTTAATTTGTGTGTGCGGTCTACGTCTACTCGATTTTTTTTTATCGTTGTTTGTTTTTTTGTTCTATTTGATTGGCGGTTTTTTGTTTATTTTATTAAGGTTTAAAGTTTAAACAAACAATCTAACTTTCAGAAACCAAATGGGCCACTTAAACAATTTAACTATTAACACAGGCTTCATTTTTTTTATTTACTTTGTTATGGGCTTAAATATTTACATCGTTTCATTTTGATTATAAATATTTATATTTCTAAATTTTAATTATTTATTTTTTTTGGTCGGTCAATTTTATGGGGTTCCTTTACTTTTTTTCAAAATTTATTGGGTCGAGTTTAAAAAATTAACGTGGTCATTTAGGACCTAAAAACAAAAAATTTACAGGATGCAGCCTTAAGTCCGCCAATGCAGTTCCTTATCGTATTTTTTAATAGTAATCCTATGCCTATTTAGATTGGAGCAGGCAAAGTTGTGCTCTGTTGTGTTTGATAATATCACCTTGTTGGAGCTGGAGCAGAGATCCAATAAGTGATGAGGAAGTCAGAGAACCTGAAGAGTACGTAAATATCATTAACACGGTTCAGAGATCTATTGGTGAAGATAAATGATCGTGGTCCATAAGCAAGGATGGTACATTTTCAGTCAAATCTCATAGCTAAACCAGTCATGCCTCGGTGGCTAGTATGGAACTACAGAAAAAGGGTATTCACGTAAACTCTTCTAACTATCCATTTTGCGGGGACGCAGTGGGCATATTCTGATTTCATACTATGTGGCATTAGTGATATGGCAAGCCGTTTCGTCTTGGTGTAACATTCCACCCATTTATGCCTTCTCGCTGCAAGATCTCTTTAACACTCGCTTAGGCTCTTATGTGTCCATGGTCTAGGGTCAACTAATACAAACGGTGAAACTCCTGGCGTGCTGGTTACTATGGAAAAAAAGGATTGAAGTTATTTTCAAATCTAAAAATCTGGATGTGAGGAATATCTTGGTGTAATTGAGAACACTGGTATATCTATGGGTCAAACATTGATCCACTAGATTGGGAACAATGGTGTAGATTTAAGATTTAGAAGTTTCCGTCTAAATTTGGGTTTGGCTGAATTTTCGGCTGTTGGTTTGTTTGTACAGTTGAGGTTTTAATAAAACTTAGTTTTTAAAAAAATTTTGCCTTCACCTTACATAAACCATTCACTTTTAAGATAGAGAATGACGCTTTAGGTTGTTAGGCGTGGTTTTGAACTCTCCAACCACCCCTCCATCACATCATCCCCACCTCACACCACCTTCCCCTTTCTCTAAGTTTGAACCAGGAGATAGGAGGGGTGTGTTCCTCGTCGGGAAAGGAGAGTACGTTAGCTACCGAACCTTTTCTTCGATACCATACCCCCTGAGCTTACCACCAAATGACATCTTTTGGGTACATATTTATTTTCCAAGAAAAACAAGGCTAAAAACATAATACTTAAAATAAATAACATGTTTTGCACTTAACTCCACCTTATTGTGGTTTCAAATTATATATTGAAAAAAAAAAAAAGCCAAGACGATGAATGCTATAGAAAACAAATCTCACCCACCACACCACCACCTTGACAAAAATGGTTAATTTTTTGGTCGTTTTTATCTATAATGGCAAATTTTATAGGATCAACGCCTTTATAACATATTTTTAATGTAATCAAGTATAATGCCTAACCACTATGCCAAATCTGAGATTTTGTGACTAATCTATATAAGAACAACTATTATTTATGGTTTGTTTTTTGTGTGTATATATATCTAGTTACCCCTAATTTAGACGAGTTAAAGAGTAAAGTAAAAATAAAAAAAAATCATGTTAGATGGTTATATACTTTATTAGCGTATTCATATCCCTCTATCATTTTTATCGTATAAATCGGTAAAAACTATTTTTCTTTCTCATTCTTTCAATTAAATAATATTTTTCATACATTTATCATTACATTTTCTTTTTTCTTCACTCACAATCACTTTCAAAATATATTAAAAAGTTATAAAGGTTGAACATTGTCCCCTCAAATATATAGATGAAGAGTAAAATTTTTTTTCATCTTCTTACAACATTTTCTATAATATAAAAAACTTTCTCACAATCACAGAATTTGGTGGAACAATTCTGAATGCTCTTAGTAGAAACTTTGACCGAGTATAATCATAGAGTGAAGATGGTAATCATCAGTGAAGCTGATGGGTAAATCTGAAATATTTTAGGATTTGGGACAAGCATCCAGAGTATACAACCAGATATGAGATTAGTTTTAAGATTTTTGCAAGTATGGACGAGTATGAGATCAAGTGATACCCAATGATTACCACAAATCATCTTATATACGTTTACTCAAACTACATATCTGGAGTGCGTAACCGGAAAAAATTATTTATATATTTATATTGCCTCTACCATAGTCTAATAACAGTGTATTCTACTAGTTTTTTTTTAAATATTTAATTGATAATATTATTTATATATTTTTTTATCATATCAAGTATATAAGACCCTAACTTACTTAATTGAGATTAATAAAAGGTTTCATGTTTCATTCATAAAATGAAATTTCAAAATTTCTTATCAAGTACGGTTTACTATTACACCCATATTATATTTATGTTTGTAAACGCATGGTTTACAAAAAAAAAGATACGGAAATCTAAATCTTCATCGTGTTCGGCTCTTTGTTGATGGCTTGATTATCGTCCGAGGATGCTTGATATTTCCTTAAACTAAAAATTTGCAATTAGTTAGTACCATAATGAATAAGGGGAAATACAACATAACTAATTATACATATTATCGAATCAGGAAAAAAAATAATAATTTTTGAGGTGGAGTCGGCGACGGCATTAAGCCGCGTCGACGACGCCATGTATATTGTTGCGTCGGAACAAAACTACCGTAGGCAGTAATATAGGGCGTCGAGCAAACATGTTGCGTCGGCGACGCCACTTATTGCACCTGTTTTGTTGTTGTTTTTCCATTCGGCCCGTTTCAAGTCTCGTACATTAAAACACAACTTGGAACTTGCACAGACACTTCCGTAAAACATTATTTCCTGCGTTCATTTATAAAATACCCTTACTACAAGTGTTTATGTCCGATACACCTCATCGAAAACATAATCACGCATTGATATTTAATAGAATTATTTACCGATTTACCCCTTAAGACTATTTAACCCATACCCGTACATATGAAATCTATCTCGATATATGATGACCTATTTCCGGTTTCCTTATCTTGCTTACCTCGCGCTTCCATTTCCGGTTGCACTTTTAGAACACTCGACCTCTTAGAGAACTAAGTGCATAGACTTAGCCCGTTTATAAAATATTATTTGGGATCACATACATCCCTTCTGCTCTTTCGGGTTCGTTACTTTCAACATTCACACTTCCCATAGTGAGTTTCGTACTTAATTGTATCATTACTCATCACCGGGGATTAACATATACGGAATGAGTGCTCCTGATTACCCGGTTTGCACTTATCCTTAATTAACCGTTTGGTTACTTTAACCAAACAATAAGTTTATTTTCGTCCAAATCTGAAGTTAATTATTCGTAATGTAACGCCCAACTTATTTTCATGACCGAAAAACTAAAAAATTTTAAACTTTTAGAAACATAACCCAAAATTCCCATTATGCCCTTATCTTTTTAATACGACAACACGTCTACAAAATATTTTGACAACGCAACTTTAACCTACTAATTACTAAAGTTAATTCATCTACTTATAAAAGAAACTTTTAAAGTAATTTTATCATTTACAACCCAAAAGTAGTTTGACCCGTTAGTCGTATTTACTTGCGAAGCGTAAAGAGAGCAAAAGTATGTTCGTTCCAAGCGAGGCGCATCATCAAGCAGAAGTTTTATCTAAACACCATAACAAGTTTGGTTAGCAATTCTATGACAATTTATAACGATTTCATTAGCCAAACACAAATCACCTTCTTATTTGGTTAATCACATAATAGGGTGTAAATCGAATTCAATTCCTTTGCATTCTTGTTATTATCCGGTTGACCCATTCATCATTAGTCAACTGCGGAAAACATACTTTTACCTTTTTACTTTCTCATTCCTTGTTCGGTTGACCCATTCATCACAAGTCAACACGGAACCATACTTTTACTTACTCATTCCCTTTTTCCGGTTGACCCGTTCATCACGAGTCAACACGGAACCATACTTTTACTTACTCATTCCTTGTCCGGTTGACCCGTTCATCACGAGTCAACGCGGAACCATACTTTTACTTACTCATTCCTTGTTCGGTTAGACCCGTTCATCACGAGTCAACGCGAAACCATACTTTTACTTACTCATTCCTAGTCCGGTTGACTCGTTCATCACGAGTCAATGCGGAACCATACTTTTACTTACTCATTCCTTGTCCGGTTAACCCGTTCATCACGAGTCAATGCGAAACCATACTTTTACTTACTCTTACCTTGTCAGGTTGACCCGTTCATCACGAGTCAACGCGGAACCATACTTTTACTTTCTTAGTTCATTGTCAATTCCTTATCAACATCTCTAGTCGAAACAATAACGACTATAGTCCTTCCAAAATGAGATTGGATAATTCATTACAACTAGACTTAATATACAAACGAGAATGCAACGTACAAGTAACGTACCTCGATCTTGCGAACTTTGGGGATTCCGGTTGCTCGAACCTTCTTCTTTCACGCCTACAATTTACAATCGACATACTTTAATCTCACGTCATTATTTCATCCTTTATTTAACATTAGTAGGTTAACAACCATCATTTAACCAATTATAGTCATTTAGCATCATGTTCATCTAGAATCTCAATTCAAGGCATTTTACCAAACACTTGGCATGCGTACCACTAACAAGGCATAATGTACAACTTTTATATGCATATTTCCACTAGTTCACATCATGGATTATCAATTCAACTAAGCTCACATAATCTTCACTCATCATCAGATTCATACATAACTTCTCTATTACATACACAATCTTACATCAATATTACACTTAATTTCTTGCACTTATATGATCATAACATTTCATCATACTACTGCTATAAGTGGGCTTTACTTCAATCATCAAGATAATCAATATTCAAACATATTTCATCTTCTACATGATGATTCTAACTAGTAACCATGTTTAATTCCATTCAATCTTCTCGGATTATTACAACCCACTTCTGAATAACCACCAAATCATAAATTCAGCTTACCTTTTGTTTAAGAAGCTGGGATGGCTAAGGAATTAAGCACATGCATCAGATTTTTGTTCTTAATCACTCTCAATTTGTTGAATTTATGGGAAGAAGGGTTTCCCTTCTTTTTCTTCAATCCAGGCGACACACACACTAGAAGCGTGTGTGTGTTTTAATTTATGTTTTATTAACTCACTTTCCCACTTATTCAGGTTTAGTCCTTCATGTTTGGTGATTATTATCATTATAACTAAATATACATCTTCTAGTTAAAACTTTATTTGTATTTTAACTAAGGTTATAATTCTTGTCACCATTTAACCAACATTCATACTTATACATACACGCACACATTATATATATATATATATAATTTTGGTGTGTTACAAACCTACCCCCCTTAAAAGAGGTTTCGTCCCCGAAACCTGATTACGTACCAAATAATTATGGGTAGTAATTACGCATCTCTTCTTCCGTTTCCCAGGTGAGATCTGAGCCCTTTCTATGTTGCCATTGGACCAAAACTTGTCTTATGGTTTTGTTGCGAAGGTGCTTAACTTTGAAATCTTTTATTGCCACCGGTTTTTCTATATAACTCATCTTTTTATCCAACTCGATATCATCAAGGGGCACGTAGGCGGTTTCATCTACTAGACATTTTCTTAGTTGTGACACATGAAAGGTGTCATGTATTCCATCCAACGCCGGTGGTAAATCTAACTGGTACGCCACCTTTCTGATACGAGTTTTAACTTTAAAGGGCACAATGTAACGGGGATCGAGCTTTCCTCGTTTACGGAACCGAATCAGTCCTTTCCATGGTGAAACCTTTAACAACACATGATCCCCCACTTGAAATCGATGGGTCTTCTTCTTCGATCTGAATAAGCTTTTTGTCGGTCTTGAGCCGCTTTCAATCGGGCCCGTACGATATCAATCTTCTCATTAGTTTTGCTACTACATTTTTAGCCGCAATATCTCTTTGACCTACTTCCCCCCAGCAAATGGGGGTTCTACACTTTCTTCCATACAACATCTCGTATGGTGCCATCTGAATGCTATTTTGATAGCTGTTATTGTAAGCGAACTCAACTAATGGCAAATGGTCATCCCAATTTTCCGTCAAAATCTAAGACACAAGCTCTCAACATATCCACAAGTGTTTGAATAGTCCTTTCAGACTGTCCTTCCGTTTGTGGATGATAGGCGGTACTAAAATGGAGTTTTGTTCCCATTTGTTCATGAAATTTTTGCCAAAAACGTGATGTAAATCTATTGTCTAGATCCGACACAATGGAGACGGGTACTCCATGACGAGCTACAATTTCGTTCGTAAAAATCTCTGCCATCTTTGTTGACGAATAAGGCTCTCGGATAGGTAAGAAGTGGGCACTTTTGGTGAGTCGATCTACTACTTCAACATATGGCATCATGCCCCTTTCGCGTTTTGGGAAGTTTAGTCACCAAATCCATTGTTATATTTTCCCATTTCCACATCGGGATTTCTAAAGGTTGTAATTCACCGTACGGATTCTGATGTTCCGCCTTCACTTGTGAACATGTTAAACATTTAGCGACATGTTTGACAATATCTCGTTTCATTCCTGGCCACCAGTAATATCTTTTTAAATCATTACATTTTTGTTGCTCCCGGATGTATGGAGTATCGTGATTTATGAGCTTCTTCCAGTAACATCTTCTTTATTTCGGATAGCCAAGGAATCCAGATTCGTCCATACCGTGTTCTTACTCCAGTTGCATTCTCTTCTAGTTTTTCCACAATTCCCTTTGTCATTTCTTTCTTAGGATCATCTGCATTTGTTGACTTGATTTGTGCTTCTTGTATCATCTCAAGGAGATGAGGCGTAACAATCATCCTCATAGACTGTACCCGAATCAGGGGTGGGTGTTCCTTTCGGCTAAGAGCATCCACCACTACATTTGCCTTGCCCGGATGATAAAGGATTTCACAATCATAATCCATTATCAATTCCAACCACCTTCGTTGTCTCATGTTGAGGTCTTTTTGCTCAAAGAAATATTTGAGACTTTTATGATCTGAGTATATGGTGCACTTTGTTCCATATAAATAATGTCGCCATAATTTTAAAGCGAACACCACGGCGGGCAATTCGAAATCATGTGTCGGGTAATTTTCTTCATGCGGTTTGAGCTGTCTTGAGGCGTGTGCTATAACTTTACCTCGTTGCATTAATACACCTCCTAACCCTTGACGTGAAGCATCCACGTACACTACTAAATCTTCCGTTCCGTCTGGCAGGGTTAACACCGGTGAATTAGACAATTTCTCTTTCAGAACTTGAAATGTTTTCTCTTGTTCGGGACCCCATACAAACTTCTCACTTTTCTTTGTTAATTTAGTCATGGGTAAGGTTAATTTGAGAAGTCTTGAATAAATCTTCGGTAATAGCCCGCTAGTCCCAGAAAACTTCTTACTTCATTTGGATTCTTTGGGGGAACCCATTTCATAACTGCTTCTACCTTTGACGGATCTACTAAAACACCATCTTCGTTAATCACGTGGCCGAGAAATTGGACTTCTCTAAGCCAAAACGCACACTTGGAATATTTTGCATAAAAATTTTCCTTACGAAGAACTTCTAACACTCCACGCAAATGGTTTGCATGATCGGCCTTGCTCCGGGAATATACCAAGATGTCATCTATAAACACTATTACAGATTTGTCTAACATGGGGTCGGCATATTCGATTCATAAGGTCCATAAACGCAACTGGTGCGTTGGTCAATCAAAAAGACATTACTAAGAACTCATAATGTCCATATCGGGTTCTAAACGCAGTTTTTGCCACATCTTCTTTACGTACCCTCAGATGGTGATATCTCGAGCGCAAATCAATCTTTGAGAACCAACTTGCCCCTTGCAATTGGTCGAAAAGGTCATCAATTCGGGGTAAAGGATATCGATTCTTAACCGTTAATTTGTTCAATTCTCGATGCACATGCGCATCGATCCGTCTTTCTTTTTTACGAACAATACAGGGCTCCCCAAGGTGACATACTCGGGCGAATGAAGCCTTTATCGAGTAATTCTTGTATCTGGGTCATTAACTCCCGCATTTCCGTATGGGCTAACCGATAGGGAGTCTTAGCCACCGGTTTTGCACCTGGGTATAGTTCAATGCAAAATTCCACATCTCGCTCGGGAGGTAGTCCCGGTAATTATCTGGAAACAAATCCGGATATTCATTTACGATTTCTACATCCTCGAATTTTGGCGCGTCTTTAGAGGTGTCTATTATGTAAGCTAGGAATGCCTTACCTTTATTTCGTGCGTATTTGACTGCCTCTACAAGGGTGCACAACATCATTTCCACTTTTCTTTCTCTGTGGATACTTCCCCATTTCTCATTAGGTGATAGAACTCTTATAATCTTAGTCTCACATTGAATTTCTGCATGGTATCGGGATAGCCAATCCATGCCTACTACTACTTTGAACTCTCCCAGAATCATGGGCACAAGGTCTATTTCAAACTCCTCGTCTTCTATAACAAGTTTACATCCTTTACATACTTCGTTCAATAAGTAGTTCTTACTATCGGCTATTTCTACCTCTAAAGGTATTGGCATTCGTTCAATTTTAAAAGAGGGATGGGTTATAAGTTCGCGTAATACAAATGACCTACTTGCTCCAGAATCAAACAACACATTTGTAGGTATTAAATTGATTAAGAAAATACCTGACACAACATTCGGTAGTGCCTTAGCTTCTTCGGTGGTGATTTGGAACATCCTTCCTTTAGCTTTTGAGGTATTATCTTTCTTCCCATCATTACCCCCTTTCCCTTTCAGCTTCAGACAATCTGCCTTGACACGTCCCGAAACAATTAAAACATGTTTTGGCTGTATTCGGGCATTTGTAGTAATGGTGTCCTTCTTGTCCGCAATTGTAGCATCCTTTCTTACCCAACAAGCATTCCTCTGAATGAAGCTTTCTACAAGTTTTACATCGATGAATACCACCTTTCGCATTACTTTTCTTGTTGTAATCATAAACCTTCTGTTTCTTAGCCGGAGTCGGGTTAATACTCTTTTCCATCATCCTCTTTTTCCCTCGTTGTATCTGACGCTTGAGCTCTATCTCTCGATCCCTAGCCCAATTGATCAGTTCATTCAAAGTCTCACACTTCGAGGGAGTGATAAACTCCCTAATCTCCGCCTTCAACATGTCATGATAACGGTTAATCTTCATTCTTTCTGTCTTCATGAGGTCTTGGCAAAACTTTAACTTACCAAGAAACACATTTGTGATCTCATCAATAGATTCCGTGCCTTGTCGGAGACGTAAAAACTCTTCTTGAATCCGATCAACTCTGCGAGCAGTGAAATTTCAAGAAAGGTTCCTTAAACTCTTGCCATGTAAGTTCCTGAAGTTTTTCTTCTCCCAATTCTTTGCAGTGAGCGTCCCACCAATCCTTTGCTTGGAGTTGGAGTTGGCCTGTTGCAAACATCACCTGATCCTCTTTTTCACATCTGCTTCGAATAAAAACGGCCTCCATGTGGGAAACCCATCTTTGACATACGATAGGATCTATTTTACCATCGTACGTTGTAGGGTTACATGCCATGAAGTCCCTATATGTGCACCTACGTCCCCTTTTTGTTCTGAACCCCGCCCATCCATTCCTTCAATTCTTCAATCTTGCTAGTCATGCTAGCTTCTACTAATTCTAAAACACGACTCTCTACTTCTTGTGCTAGTTGAGGCAGACTAGCTTGCATAGCTTTCGCCACTTCCTCTGAAATCTTTTCTTTCATTGCTTCTTGACGGGCCAATTCATTATCATTCAAGTCTCTTTCTCCTTCCATCTACATAATTTACTTTTATTATAACATTCATTCTTCAACTTGTCATGTTCATTTATAACAATTTTTATTCTACTTCGTACTTGAATTGTTCATTCTATATAATGATCATAAATGATCAAGAATCATTCACTCATTTTCAACATTTCATAAGACTTATTCTTTTATACATTCTTGTTCTTGGTGTTGACATGTTACGTTTCCAACATATTCATCGTGTTTTCAAAAATTAAGTTACACAACTTCTTACCCTTAATTTCGCTTTTCAGGTTCTATATGAGTTACGGATTGTATTTTAAGAAACTTGGGTCAAAAATATAAAAAGAAAACATGTTGGGTTCAGGGGGGGCCGTCGGCGACGCCCAAACATGGCGTCGGCGACGCGTCTGAGAAAGTTGCGTCGGGGCTTTAGCTCCATAGACAGTGGGTTAGGCCGTCGGAGAATTGGGGTAGCGTCGGCGACGCCCCATTTGACCGTCGGCGACGCCCCATCTGTACTGCAGACGCATATTTTTCGTTTTTCAGCTCATGGAACCCGCTTACAGGCTCCGACTCAACCCAAACCGACCCATAATGTCCGCAACAACCCAAACAATTCTGTAGTCACCCCATACGTTTTTCCCTCATATATTTATATTAAATACGTAAAAGACACTTACTTAAATAACGCCGCGGAACGAACACATTTACGCATGAGCCTCCGGTTTGAGTTTAAGCACTTCAACTCATGTTTGATTCCCTCAAACTTGGGCTCTGATACCAATTTGTAACCCCCAACTTATTTTCATGATCGAAAAACTAAAGAATTTTAAACTTTTAGAAACATAACCCAAAATTCCCATTATGCCCTTATCTTTTTAGTACGACAACACGTCTGCAAAATATTTCAACAATACAACTTTAACCTACTAATTACTAAAGTTAATTCATATACTTACAAAAGAAACTTTTAAAGTAATTTCATCATTTACAATCCAAAAGTAGTTTGACCCGTTTGTCGTATTTACTTGCGGAAGCGTAAAGAGAGCAAAAGTATGTTTGTTCCAAGCGAGGCGCATCATCAAGCAGAAGTTTTACCTAAACACCACAACAAGTTTGGTTAGCAATTCTTATGACGATTTATAACGATTTCATTAGCCAAACACATATCACCTTCTTATTTGGTTAATCACATAATAGGGTGTAAATCGAATTCATTCCTTTGCATTCTTGTTATTATCCGGTTGACCCATTCATCATTAGTCAACGCGGAAAACATACTTTTACCTTTTTACGTTCTCATTCCTTGTCCGGTTGACCCGTTCATCACAAGTCAACACGGAACCATACTTTTACTTACTCATTCCTTGTCCGGTTGACCCGTTCATCACGAGTCAACGCGGAACCATACTTTTACTTACTCATTCCTTGTCCGGTTGACTCGTTCATCACGAGTCAACACGGAACCATACTTTTACTTACTCATTCCTTGTCTAGTTAACCCGTTCATCACGAGTCAACGCGAAACCATACTTTTACTTACTCATTCCTTGTCCGGTTGACTCGTTCATCACGAGTCAATGCGGAACCATACTTTTACGTACTCATTCCTTGTCCGGTTAATCCGTTCATCACGAGTCAACGCGAAACCATACTTTTACTTACTCATACCTTGTCCGGTTGACCCGTTCATCACGAGTCAACGCGGAACCATACTTTTACTTTCTTAGTTCATTGTCAATTCCTTATCAACATCTCTAGTCGAAACATGAACGACTATAGTCCTTCCAAAATGAGATTGGATAATTCATTACAACTAGACTTAATATACAAATGAGAATGCAACGTACAAGTAACGTACCTCGATCTTGCGAACTTTGGGGATTCCGGTTGCTCGAACCTTCTTCTTTCACGCCTACAATTTACAATCGACATACTTTAATCTCAAGTCAATATTTCATCCTTTATTTAACATTATTAGGTTAACAACCATCATTTAACCAATTCTAGTCATTTAGCATCATGTTCATCTAGAATCTCAATTCAAGGCATTTTACCAAACACTTGGCGTGCGTACCACTAATAAGCCATAATGTACAAGTTTTATATGCATGTTTCCACTAGTTCACATCATGGATTATCAATTCAACTAAGCTCACATAATCTTCACTCATCATCAGATTCATACATAACTCTCTATTACATACACAATCTTACATCAACATTACACTTGATTTCTTGCACTTATATGATCATAACATTTCATCATACTACTGCTATAAGTGGGCTTTACTTCAATTATCAAGATAATCAATATTCAAACATATTTCATCTTCTACATGATGATTCTAACTAGTAACCATGTTTAATTTCATTCAATCTTCTCGGATTATTACAACCCACTTTATGAATAACCATCAAATCATAAAATTCAACTTACCTTTTGTTTAAGAAGCTGGGATGGCTAAGGAATTAAGCACATGCATCAGATTTTTGTTCTTAATCACTCTCAATTTGTTGAATTTGTGGGAAGAAGGGTTTCCCTTCTTTTTTCTTCAATCCAGGCGACACACACACTAGAAGTGCGTGTGTGTGTGTTTAATTTATGTTTTATTAACTCACTTTCCCACTTATTCAGGTTTAGTCCCTCAAGTTTGGTGATTATAACTAAACATACATCTTCTAGTTAAAACTTTATTTGTATTTTAACTAAGGTTATAATTCTTGTCACCATTTAACCAACATTCATACTTATACATACACGCACACATTATATATATATATATATATATATATATATATATATATTATATATATATATATATATATATATATAATTTTGGGGTGTTACACGTAACATGCGTTCCCTTACTCGGTTTACTCTTATATATATATATATATATATATATATATATATATATATATATATATATATATATATATATATATATATATATATATATAATTTTGGGGTGTTACACGTAACATGCGTTCCCTTACTCGATTTACTCTTATTTTCATATTCCTACCCATCCCCCTAGTTTATTCCGAAGTCATTATTCACGCACTCATCTCGGTAAGCGTCTATCCTTCATTTTGACCCGTTTGGAAGTTTATGTGAAATCCATCACTTTCAAACAACCAAACATAATATAAGGCTCTTATTTTGACCCCTTTGGAAGTTATGTGAAATCCATCACTTTCAAACAACCAAACTTAATATAAATATCTTATTTTGACCCGTTTGGAAGTTTATGTGAAATCCATCACTTTCAAACAACCAAACTTACAATTACTGTAATACTAACAAATTTAACGAAATTATCACATAATTAATCAACGTATTACGAAGCAATAAGCCACGTACCCTAAAGCTTTCATTTCAAGCGCGTGTCCGTCCCGGCTTGGCCACTTAACGCTTCACCCAATTTCCCTATAGAGTTCAATCCGATACATCGTTTAGAACTAATAATACAACATAGGACACGCGACATTGTCAAAATCTCATTTACGTGATTCTTTCATACTTCTCAACCATTCATGATCATTTAAACATTACATCAAACACCTTGTGAGCAAGATTTAGATACTACCTTTATCAAGCCTATGATTTGTTTAATAACCATGTATTCTCATCCTTTCAAACTTCTATGTCTAGTATGTATAATTAACATCTATAATTTAACATTATAACATCAACACTACAATTTCATTATCTCAATTACTCATCATAGTTCATGTTACCATTCAATTTCAATAAATTTACATCATTACATTCATAATTCATACAATCGCTTGAGGCTTTGTCATACAAGAGCAAAACCCACTTTGTTATATAGAGCATAATAATCTCTACTCATAATTTTATAAATTAATCATCTATTTTCAGTTAGGATTATAATCCTACACTTAAATTACACCTCCCATAAGTCATAACATCAATTAAATGTTTCAAGAACTTCAATCATCCAAAATCAAGTATCATCAAGATCAAAATTACAACTTACTGGGTGTTAGGCAAGTATGGCTTAAAATCATTTTATCTATTAGTATAGAAAGATATAGTTATAAATTCAATTAATTTATTTATTCGTTTTATTTATATGCTTTTATGATAAATATATTTTTTATATTAAACATTGGATGTCACACCCCGACCCGCAGCGGAAAAGGTGATCGGGGCATAATTGGGTTATCATCAAAGCTCATGACATTTATTATATGTTTCATATTCATTAATACAATTTAATGGAAATAAATGATACACCATATTCTATCTATCTGTCTAAGCTTCTTGGTTCTCTTCTAAGGCATATCCTATGTTTTCCTTGCTTCAACCTGTTTACCTGTATCATGTGTAAAAAGGTTTTGGATCAACATAATGTTGGCGAGTGAATCCTATGGAAAAACATTTGAACAAGTTTAACCAATTGATTATAAATAATGTGCATACCACATATGAGTAAATGTAGATGTAAATTTATTCACACAACACATAATATTGAATATTAAACTCACATACACCAAATGATTGTTTTGAGGCACGCGATGTTCGACTCGTCTCCCACGAGGAACTGATGGGCCTAATGAATGAGTTTTGAGGCACGCGTTGTTCCACGAACTGATGGGCCTAATAAATGAGTTTTGAGGCACGCGTTGTTCTTACGAACTGATGGGCCTTAATGAATGAGTTTTGAGGCACGCGTTGTTCTCGTCTCCCACGAGGAACTGATGGGCCTAATGTATGAGTTTTGAGGCACGCGTTGTTCTTACGAACTGATGGGCCTTAATGAATGAGTTTTGAGGCACGCGATGTTCTCGTCTCCCACGAGGAACTGATGGGCCTAAATAATTTGCATACAACTTTGACAATATGTAATACATCACAACCAAACAATAGTTACATTCTAGTTTAGTTCATATAATGGTATAGCACGAATTTGCATAAGAAAATTAGTTTAAGCGACACATGATACACCCCAAAACATGAATAAAAAGGGGAGTTTGTAAGAATTCACTCACATTGGGTGCGTTCGGTTGATGAGGTTGAATGCACGCGAAATGGTGTTAACCACGAGTGAAATTAATCCTAGATAAATCGCATAATGGTTCGGTAAGTAAACGGGTTTTATGAATCTATTTTAGTAGGATTGTTGGGTGTATTTTTGTGAGTTTGAGGCTATTTTCTAACCTTAAAAATGTTATTTTTAAGTATTTATAATTGATTTTTAATTAAAATAATTAAATAAAAATAATAAAAAAATATTTTTATTTTTGCTACAGTACACATTGACCGTTGACTTTGACTATGGTTGACCGGTTTATAGGCATATTGTTGTGCGCTCGGTGAGGCTCGAACCCGAGACCTCCCGTACGCGTGCACGCAGCTCTACCAACTGAGCTACGTGTCTAACCCGTTATATATCCGATTTTAATTATATATATATATTAATTAGATTTAACAGAAATCCTTTATTATTAAAAACGAAATAAATCTCAGAACCGGTGTGCTCCACAGGTCTCGAACCCGGGACCTGTGGGTTAGCGGACACACACTCCACCGCTGGACCGTGTGTCACACTTGGTTAAAACTCGGTTATCAATATACTTAACATATACTTAAAACAACCCGGTTCAGTTTGCGGAAAAAGGGATTTTTATCAAGGCGGCGTGTGTGAAACCGGAATCGAACTCGTGACCTTAGCGTTAAAAGTGCACACAGTCCACCGCTGGACTGTGTGTCTAACCCGGTAATTATCTTGATTTTAATTATACTTAACCATTACTGAACTTCGTCTTCTTCACCGGTTTTAACCGGAAGTGACGACGGACTGGATTCGAATGTTGATTCAAGTTTATTTAGCGTTTAATGATCAATTACAAATGATATAAAAGTAAAAAGGGAAGGAAAATAGGCGTGAGATGTACCGACTGGTTTTACTCTGTTTTCCGGCAAAACTCCGGCGACAGAACTCTTTTTCCGGCGACAAGTATTTTGCAGCAGAAAGTCTTCCGAAGGCTTGCAAAGGTTGTGGGTGACTTCGTTGAAGATTTAGGGGGTTCAGTAAACTCAAAGATTACTGATACGGTTTTTCGGCGAAGTATCAAGAATTTCCGGCAGGTGATTTTTCGCTGAGAAAGAGTGCGATTTGAGTGTGAAAGACTTCTGGCGAGTTGAGGGTGTATTTATAGGGTAGTATTGGGATTGAATGGGGTCTGAATTCGGTCTTAATTCGAAGTCAACCGTACTCCGGCGGTTATGGCTGATGTCGCGGTTCAGACGTCGGTTATAACCGTCGTAATAGTTAAGTTTTCGGTTACTTTGAGTAATAACGTAATTAAACGGCGAAGTCGTCGGGATTTCCGACGACTGTTATTTTGGGCGCAATAATTTAACTTCTGAAATTGATTATTTGAATTAATTGTTTTCTGTTATTACCAGAAAATCAAGATGGCGGAGTGGTTTGTCGGCTGAGAGATAAGTCTTTGGTTTACCCGGTACAGACCCGAGTTCGAAACCCGGCAAAAGTAAACCATTTTTATTTTGATATTTTTGACAGATTTTCAAAAACTAAATACATATCCCCGTATAATATTTGATTACGGATCGTTTAAAATTATTTTGGGCATTTAATTCGCAACTAAAATTTTAACTGACTGTTCGGTTGATAAACGGAGCGGGTTTGGTAAATCCGTTTTTTTTTTGACGGATGTTACATTGGATCCGTTTCATTTTCTATTGTTAACATTTAGCTTATTTTAGTCGTTTACATGCTTTTTTTAAACTTATTTTAGATTAAACTTATTTTGTTTATATTCAGACCACTTGACCTATTTTATTTGTATACGTCTTTTATATTTAGTTAATTTTTTATATACATCTTTTATATTTAACTAATTTTTATATTTAATTAATAATTATTTACCCGGTTTAATTATATACCTTTGTATTAAATCATTTGACATGGTATATGTTTTTGATCTTCTATACTAAACTCGTATTACCCATTTCACTCCTACCCCATTGACAAAAAAGATTGCGATTACCATTTTGTTTTAACAATTTAATCTAACTCGTATAGTTAGTTTCATGATATTTTTTTGTATCTATATTCTTGTTATAAGAAACATTATACAGAAGCAACTAATATAATTAACTTCATTTAATTGAATATGCTCTCTAGTTTTCAACCTAATGATATATTTTAAAATGTTCTCCAAAGTTCTCACACTTCTTAGAAAAAAAAGTAACTATATTGTAAAAATATGTTAGATAAAAAATTGTAAAAACTATTATCAAACTGAAGAGGTAACATTCTACCATACTAGTACCCCAAACGTTCGGATTCTAGCATTCCGGACAATTATGTCCGGACTGCTACTGATCTCAAGCTTCGCCACTGATCCGGACCAGCATGTTAAATTTGAATATGTACATTTGTTTAAGACAGTGTGTTACTCTATTATCACAAAACAAAATGGGGTATAACAAAAGTTGATGACCTTTTGGTTTAACGACAACAAGTGTTTATCTTTATTAAAATATGCTTCAGGTGTTGCAAAGCAGGCATTAGATAAATTTTAAGTGATGTATGCTTACGATTAAAAAAAAGTTAAAAATCAATGGGGTTTGTAGGCCATTAGCAAACGTAAAATATTTGGAAATATTTAAGATTGAATACATCATTAAAAAATTAGCCTTTAAAAAAAGTCAGAGAATAAGGTTTTGAAATAAATAAGGATAACAGAAAGTATTTAAATTTTGGAGTGAGGACAGTAGACGTGGTTAATAGGTATTCACACCTTACCACATGAATGGTTTTGCAAATTTGGCCAAACTTCATTTATTGCTTTAGGCTTTATACATCCCAACATATATATCTCGGATGTATTCTCATTAGTCTTATTGAAAATATATTTATTTCAAATAGTCATGGAAAGAATTTGATTCATATGTGATAAAAACTTGCATGATATAAGTACCAAGAGACTCAAATTAGGTACAAGTATTAAAGCGATACAAAACATAGATAATTAGAATACCTAAATTAGATACAAGTATCAGAAACAAAACAAAACACATAGATAATCGGGATGCCAATCTCTCATAGGTAGTCTTTACTTCAATGCCGCTAATATACACAGAAGCTTTCGAACAACCTAAACATTAAACTGATGTACATACCAAAAAATACTTACGCTAAGTTAGTTCTAGTTTATATAAAACATTGTAAAACATCAGCAATGCATTTCATTTTATCATAAGACACGTTATATGGCACACTTTAAACTTTAACCTTTATCTTTAGCATTAAGGTAACATTGAGAAGTATTAATCATCATCAATCCTCTTGTAGTTCTGATTCTGAATAGCTATTGGTAGCCCTGAAGATCACTACCGTATTATGTGTTCGCAATTAAGTAAGACTTACAACCCTAAAGGTAACCGTCCTATCATATGCTCCCCTCGTACCAAGGTTTATGAGGCAAGACTTATAGCCCCGAGGTAATCACCCTATTATATGCTAACTGCGTACCAAGTTCACGACTATAGACTACGAGGCAAGACTTGCAGTTGGGAGGTAATTGCTCCATCACAAAAATCGTTACTTTAAGTTTATCAGTCACTTAGCTTTTAAGGGGCATGAGGAGGCGGCCGACCCTCGAACTTTTCACTCAGTAGTGGAGAGTAAGTAGTTTTCGTATATACATTTTTGGGTATTTACATTTTCGACCCCCCGGTTTTATAGAAACTTTAAGGTCCAGTAACTTCCGCCCCCTGATCAGAAATTTCAAGCTTCGCCACTACACATAACTACATACCATTGAACTAATAAAATAGATAGGGATATGTGTCATCACCAGATCTTTCTTATCATTCTCACACTTTTAGTCTTTTTTACAGGATCCTAAACCCAAATAACTATATTATAACAAAGAAAATACAGACCTTTAAAAGTATTTGCTTAGAAACAAAACTGAAATTGTCGCTAACTTAAACTAGTGAACAATGACTGATGCACATTTAGACACGCTTGTGTATTAGTTTGGAAAGTGAACTATCTAACGTGCAATTGTTTGTCCTTATATCAACCATTTTTGTCTTTGATTGATACAACTATTTTTTGTCTTTCTACAACGGGTTTTGAAGGCTTTTCAGTAGACTTTAACAATCCAAATTCGTTATCATTTAAAACCTCAAAAAATTCTGATTGTTGAAGTTCTACTGAGAAGCCATCAAAACTCGTTGTAGAAAAACCAAAAATACTTATATCCATCCAAGACAAAGATTGAAAAAGCAGTTTCTTTGTTTCTTACTCTTACGGTTATACTTTTTTATATGTTTTCTTTGCTTTGTAGGGGTAAAATTATTGATTCTCTCCATAGATCATACAAAACACAAGCTATTGGCGACAACTCGCCATATTTAACATATAAAAAAACTTTATATGTTAAATATGGCGGGCTGCCGCAATAGTCAATGTCTTGTATGCCCTATGGAGAGAACCACCCATCCTCCCCCTACAAAGAAAAAAGAAAAATAAAAAAGCATTGTCATGAGATTAACAAAGAAAAAAATCATTTGAAAAGTGACTTCTTGGACCATCAGAGCATCTCGACAACGTTTGCCAACAAAGTATTCTTTTTAGGTGTTAATGTGTCATAGTTTTTTGTTTGTAATCTATTATAAAAAATAATAATTTTGTTTCACATTTTATATAGATTTTAACGTTTTAATGTAATGTGCATATGATTAACTTGTGAGCAAATGCTCCCTAATTATTTTGTACTTTATCGATTACTGTTTATTGTTGTGATTTTGTTAGCAAATTTATAATGTTCAGCATATGGCTTTTTCATATTTGTATCGATTAATTAATTATGGTTAAAGCATTATGTACTTATGATTGATTTTATGAAAAGATTCATCTCCTGTTCTAAAACAACCATATGTAATACATGGGTCATAAGCTAGTTTTAAAAAAGAGTAAACTACAATTTGCGTTCATTTGCTATGTTGTGCACACCCTTGAGGAAGTATGAACACCTGCCCTGTTGTCGTTGGCCATCAGAAAAGTGGTGAAATGACTTTTTTACCCCTGACCCTTATTATTATTATAAAACCCTCCACACCCACCCCCTCTCTCTCCATAACCACCACCGCAAACCACCGTTTATTATCATCACTGCCACCCAACTCCACCTGCAACCATCGCCACTCCTAACCCCACAGAACCACAAGTTACCGGAAAACAACACCCGACAACCATCATCGTTACCTCCACCATCAGGCTCTTATATTTGGATATTCAAAGGATTTAACCATGACTAATTTATTATACAACTCTTGAGATGGATTTTTAATGAAAACACTTTTACTTTTGAACACCCTCTTCTCTAATGTTCTAAGTTCAAAGGTAACACACGAAACCCTAGTTCCAAAAGAACTTGCAGCTGTAAACTCTATTCTAATCTCTCTTTCTTTTGATATCCAACATTATATAATCCACATACCAATCACCTTGTAGACGAAGGTGGGTTCAAAAGTATATAAAAGTCTTACTGGGACACACAAACTCTGAACTTTCACTAAAAAAGCAAGGCAACTTGTACAAGTTACATCTTGAAGGATAAGGTTTACTTAAAAGGAAGGTGAGCTATAAAGGAGGGGGTTCACTAGGCACGAAGCTCTACTTGTATAAGGACACCTCTCCCATCTCACAAAGGTATTTACCCCCACACACACTAACATATCTCTCTCTCTCGCTATACTTATTCTCTCTAACTTGTGAACTCATGAGAACCCTTTACTGATTCTCATGCCGAAGTTCAAACGCAGGAGACCACCTTTTGCGTTAAGGCTAACGGTGTTTTTCTGTTTGTAGATATCCAAGGAAGCTTCAAACTCAGGAGGATTCAAGACCTTCTAACTAGCCATACACCATACTCTTATTTTAACATTACATATATAGGTGGTTCATCAATATTAATCTTCCTTGAGGTGATTAATTTTATAGAAAATTACAAGCGACATTGTGTATAAGATTTAACAAATATAATGCATTATAAGAACAAGCTATTTAATTGCACAATTACAAAATTTGGAGAGTGAAGCAATTGAATCATGAATGATTAGATCTGACATCGAGCTCGACAAGTACAAGTTAAATTGTCAAAAGACCCATACACTAGGATATTATAAGAAAACAAGAGTTTGTTAAACATGTTTCAATAACAATAACAAAGTTGTTATCAACACATTAATGTTTCAAATAACAATAACAAAGTTGTTATTAACACGTTAATAATTTTTCCTCTGTATTTAGTATATACAATTGAAAAATAACTAATATTTTCTATATAAAAAACACCGTTCTACTAAAATAATTTAAGTGTTTAATTATTTAATTATGATTTGTGTCAATTTGTAAACTGATTTCATATAATTATATAATTTTTTTACCAGCGAACACACCCTCAACTCTACATCTACTCAACCATCAAATTAGCGCTTCTACACTTCATATACCTTATAATTTAAATCGACAACCACTTGATTAGAAAGCACACTACTTTAGCACATGTCCTCTTTAACACTTCACATATTTATATAACTATATAAAAATTTCACGTATTTATATAACTATTTTAAAAACTATCAATATCGAAATGTTAAATAGTTATCAATATAAACAATAAATTTTCTTATAAAAATTATCTTTAAGAACACTAGGAGATATTATAATTGATTGGTTAGTTACATGAGATGATTAAACGAGAACATGCATTGATGATCATAGGTTGGTTTGGAATAGCCCATGTGATAACATAGGTGGCAAGCACATGCTTAGTGGGCCTAACTTTCAATGCAACTATTGTACGGGTTGCATCAAGCTTCGACACTTGGCATGCTTTACTATACTATTTACCTCTAGGTTAAATATGTAAGCATGAGAGGGGTGTTTAACCCGTGAAGAATGGTAAATTTTCCATCCAGTCAATCACCTTATCTTATGTCAAATCCTCACTCCAACTCCTCTCTTGCACAGTGGTCCACTTGCGGGGAGTCCACCTCCAACGTTGAAAAAAAGCATGCAAAAGTCACATAACAGAAGCGGTAACTAGTCACCAGGTTTTATGGTTCATCACGGGGAATGGGGGGTCGGTGGCGGTGTTACCGCGTGGTGACTGCACTCAACCCACCCACTCCTCACTTCCACCCCGCTCACCCAAAACATTGTGGTTTGTTCACAATTAGTACAAGATCCAATCTGAGTTTTTTATAATATAGAACTTCTTTTAACTCTATCATCTGTGAGACTAGAATATAATACCTTCAAAATTAAGCGTTTTAAACACTTTGTCTTTATCATCAAGCCACCAACCCTATTCGTGTATAATAAATATCCAGTAGGTTAATTAGACCAAAAATCGACCACATAGTTAATTCGGTTAACGAACCAGGTTTGAAGTAGACAAACAAAGAAAACGCTGGGGAAGGTCAACCCACCCACTCCTCGCTTCCACCCCGCTCACCCAAAACATTGTGGTTTGTTCACAATTAGTACAAGATCCAATCTGAGTTTTTTTTATAATATAGTACTTCTTTTAACCCTATCATCTGTGAGACTAGAATATAATGCCTTCAAAATTAAGCGTTTTAAACACTTTGTCTTTATCATCAAGCCACCAACCCTATTCGTGTATAATAAAGATCCAGTAGGTTAATTAGACCAAAAATCGACCACATAGTTAATTCGGTTAACGAACCAGGTTTGAAGTAGACAAACAAAGAAAACGCTGGGGAAGGGGATGATCATAACACAGGTTTGAAGACGAAATGGAGAGATGGTGATATGATGCTAAGACCATTCACAATCTATTCACCAAATTTTGTGAGATAAATTTTTATATTATAAAAAGTGGTTGTGAGTGGATGAGAAAAAATATTACTGTTCATCTGTATATTTGAGGGGCCACTGTTCATCCCTTATAATTTTTTAGAATATTTTGAAAGTGGTTATGAGTGGATGAAAGAGAAAATGTAATGATAAAGATATAAGAAAATATTATTTAATTGAAAGGGTAGAGAAAACGTATTTGTTTTTAGTAGAATTATAAGGTAAATTTGAAGGAAGGGATGTGAATGCTCTATGGTGACAGTTCAGGATGAAGGTAGATGGGATGACCATAACAAATAGGCAACGCATGGTATGCATGATTAGGAGGTGGAATAGAATGGACCACTATGCGTGAATGAAAAAAGGGTGTGTGGTTAGTCAAATGAATAGAATCACCTATTGCACAAGGAATGTCATTCCTTTTAAACAACCCAAATTCATTCTATCCATCCCTCCTTTTTTTCTCATTCCATTCCCTTATTCACACCTCATCACCACCACCAATGTTAGAGCATATTTGTGTGTTCGTTACTATACTAATAGGTTGTATAGAGTGTGTTGTATACGTAGTTTGTATGTGAGAGTGTCAACGCATGTGTCGGTCAACGCATGAGAATTGCAGTTTATTTTGTAGCCATACGTGTTAGTGTTCATGTATGAGACATGTGTGAGTTTGTGTTCCAACACATGTGACATGCGTAAAAGTTTCCCAACGCTTGTCTCATACCCTATATATACAGGGTCATGTGTGTAACATTTGTAAAAATCGGGTTTTCAAAACCCGTTTTGTAATCGAATATCAAGTTATAAAAGTCACGTTGAATATTTATGATTATTTTGATTTAAAATGATACATAATTAATAAATAAACTAAACTATAAAAATTATATTTGATAAAAAGTTAAAACAAAATAAATAAAAAAAAGTTGCTGCCGGGACTCGAACCCGGGTCAGCCAGAACAACTCCAACGACTTAACACACACTCACATCACCACTCCGCCACTTTGTGTTTTCTGTTATCTCTAAGAAACAAATGAGATTTATACACAAACTCGGTTAAACCGGTTGCGCCAACTGAGAAACGGAAATCGGCAAATCAATCGTCAAATCGCTTATTTACTTGCACATTCAGTTTATAACCGATGCACCAACGATTTTTAATCAAGTCGGAATTGATTGAGCATCAAGTCTCATCATTATCGGTTTTTATAACCGAAAAGTAATCAAGTTCAGATTACTTCAACTCATGACCACTCTCGCGACTCAGAAATATCATACCAGCATCCCATTTCACTTTCGTCACATTTTCAGACCATCAGAACGCTTAAATCAGCTCGCCGGAATTTTCTGCAAATTTCGCCGGAAAACCGTATTCATCCTCAAACGGTAAAACTTTCAATATCATTGCAGTTCAACAATTGTTAGGCTATTTCTAACTTAAACCTCTCAATTGAAATCGAATTCAGGCGCTGTATTCAACTAATTCCAGTTCGCCGGAAATTTCCTGAAAGTCTTTATTTCCGTCTGTGAAACGGTAAGGACCTTCAATCCCGCTGTTAACGTTTGTTTATCACTTCAATTCCACGATTGACTAATCAAAACAGTTAATTGTCTTGTTCAGTTGAAGAGCATAAAAACAGAGCCGACGCAATTGCCGGAAATTCTGTGATATATCATTCCTACGGTATGTTACTTCCAACACCGTTTCTGTCATTTTATTTTAACCTTAAGAATGTTTGATAAACGTAAAAACAAGAAATGAATCAGTGATTCAGTCGACGGAAATATTGAATGAAGAAGACGATGTTAATTAAGTTATAAGTTTATTTAAAACCAGTAAAATGAACGGGTTAGACACACAGTCCAGCGGTGGACTGTGTGCAAAACATATACGCATGTCTCGAGTTCGATCCCTGCTACACGCACTCCTTATGTAATAAAATGCCTTTTTGTTTAAAAACTAAACCGGGTTAACTCAGTTAGATATTAAGTATAATAAAAACCGAGATAATAACCAGGTTAGACACACAGTCCAGCGGTGGACTGTTTGCAACATTAAGTCACACGTCGCGAGTTCGAAACCCGTCACTGGCACCGGTTCGTAGAATTAAAATGTTTTTGAAATTAAAAGAATTTTGGTTAAACCGAACTAATATATAAATATAATTAAAAACAAGATTATTTCGGGTTAGACACGTAGCTCAGTTGGTAGAGCTGCGTGCACGCGTACGGGAGGTCTCGGGTTCGAGCCTCACCCGGCGCAAACTATGTCACTGACCGAACCGGTCAACAAGTCAACAGGTCAACGGTCAACGGTCAACGCAAAATAAACAATTTTTTTATATTTTTATTTATTTAATTTAATTTAAAAATCAATTAAAAATACTTATAAATAACATTTTTAAAGATAGAAAATAGCCTTAAACTCACAAAAATATATCTAAAAATTTTATTAAAATCCTTAATAAAATCCACTCATTTAATATATTTTTCCGTTATTATTTAGGTTAGTATTTCTCGTTGTTCCGCTCATCTAATTCGTGCGCATCTCACCATCTCCAATCCAACGCACCCAATGTGAGTGAATCTTTACAAATTCCCCGTTTAATCACGTTTTGGGGTGTATCATGTGTCTTGTTATATATATTATAATTAAACCATTGTGCATACATCATATCATGAACATGTGTATTCAGTTTGTTTCTGTTGTGTAGTTATTGTTGGATGCAATTTATTATTTTCAGTACATGCATTTTCATAGGCCGCCGCTCCCCATTACATTATGAGCGTTGAGCATGTTCCCCATTTCGTTATGAGGTTGAACCTGGCGTGCCCACATACGATCGGCTCCGTTTGATTGAGCCTTGATCCCACAGACATTTTCATTTTCAGTACATGCAATACGTTCGGCTCCGTTTGATTGAGCCTTGATCGCACAGTTCATTTATGTTATTTATCGTATGTTGTTGGTATGTTAATGTATGCTATCATATGTTATTGTATGTTATAGTTATGATTGCTATTTGCCACTGCTTGATTATTTACATTTGCTCATTTATGATTATGCACAATTTTTCATTGATAAACTAACAAGTAATTCATTAATAAATGTTTATCTAATAAGGTTCACTCGCCAACTTATGTTGACCCCAAAACCCCCATTTTTTACACATGATACAGGTGAACCAGCAGCAGCTAGGAATACATAGGATTGGACTAGAAGAATAAAATGATTTAAAGTTGGGATTGTTATGTTTGGTTTATTTTCTTTGTATTGTATGAACATGTTTGGATATTTGGAAATGTAACTTTGACTTTATTAAATATGAAACATATTAGTAAATGTCACGAGCTTTGGTGATAACCCAATTATGCCCCGACTCTTATTCCGCTGCGGGTCGGGGTGTGACAGATTGGTATCAGAGCCATGACTATAGGGATATAGGATAGGTTATTAGACCCTTAGAGCCTATACTATAGTTGATTAGAAACTTATAAGATTTTTGTGTGTTACATGCCAAATTTCATGATGTTTATATGTTTTATGTTAAATGTTACATTCAATATTATGCAAGCATGTTCATAAGTATGTATTATCATATAATGCCTATCATGAATCATATACTCATAACATATCACATCCATGAAAGCACACACCACATCATGATTGTTTTTACAATGATTTTTGTGTTTTCAAATCTCATCAAAGTGAGTTCTCATGACGGGCATGTAGTAACTGGAAGGGTACCAGTACCGGTAGTCGGAACGTCCTGTCTAGGCTGGCATTCGTATAAATCCAAAATAAAGGACCAGTTTGCCTACCTAGGGACTAACGATGAGAGTACAAAGTACCTATTAGGCCAAAGCATGCTATACCAAACGTCATGTGAGCTAACCCCACTTTGAGTTGTCATTGTGTCTACACCTGGACACGTTCCGACCAAACATCTCATGAACATATTTTGTGGTTTGCATTCGGGTGATGCGAGTGTTAAAGTTCCAATACTAATGTGAACCCTACCAAGCCAATAGCCATGGGGGCCCACATGACTATATAGGTGAAGGTATGGGAGACATTTGAGGCCCAACATGAGCAAACCCAAGACATCCTATGAATGTAGTTGCATTATTGATATTTATGTTATTTTCATTTTCTTAAAGACACATGACACCTAAAAAGACACCATAAACTCACAATCTTCTCATTGTATGATCCTGTAGATGTCGTCTAGACAGCAACGAAGGGGTAAAAGATCAGGAAGATCTCAGGAACGTTTGGCCACTCAGATCGCGAAACAAATGGCCACGATACTGCCTGACATTGTGGTCCAAGTACAACAAGCCCTCGCTACAAATCCTACTAACCCTCCCCAACAACATGACCAGAACATCGACAACCCTCCTACCAGCAAGTGTTCATACAAACATTTCAAGTCTTGTGATCCTCCTAAATTTGAAGGGACCGAGGGTGTCACTGCTCTCCTACATTGGTTCGAGGAGATGGAAAACACCTTTCTAAACTGCGATTGTCCTGAGGATCGCAAGGTTCGATACGCCACCGGGAGACTATTTGGGGTAGCTCTCACTTGGTGGAATACTGAGAAAGGGAAGAGGGGAACTGAAGATACAATGGCCTTAACTTGGGAGGAGTTAAGGGAAATCATGACTAGGCGTTTCTGTCCTAAGAGTGAAATTAAAAAGTTGGAGGATGAATTTCATGCTCTAAAGCAAAGGAGGGAGACCATACCACTTATAACAAGAGGTTCTTAGAGTTGAACCAAATGGTTCCAAATTTATTCACCCCAACCTATCGTCTGATCGAGCATTATATTCGAGGACTTCCCTCGAAAATCCAAGATTCAGTTCTCAGCGTTTCACCAGTAACACTTGAGGCTGCTATGGAGCTAGCAACTGAACTGACCGAGAACCGAATACGCAACGGGAAGTTCAAAGAAGAGAAAAAGAAAGCCCCTGTTGAGGGTCAAACTTCAAACCATCCCATCTCTTCCTCTAAGTTTGCTAACAAGAGGAAGCGCAACACCAGAAATTTTGCAGTTACTCAAACCAACACCCCTATTCCTGCTGCACCCATTACTCAAGTCACTCCTTCACCCGCACCATACAGAAGACCTTACACTGGCCCGTTACCAAAATGTAACCGTTGCCAATATCACCATTCCCCTGATCATCCCTGCCAATATTGCACCGGCTGCGGTCGAGCAGGTCATACTGTTCAAACCTGCCGCATGCCTCAGCGAACGAACCGCCACCAACCTTTAACCCAAACCCACCAACAAATAATGGGCCAAGCCCAACAACCCCTACTATTACCACCCACCCAACATTTAGCCCAAACATATTACCAGCCCAATTATCCTATGGGTCAACCAATGCGGGCTTGCTACAATTGCGGTGACCCGAGCCATTTCAGAAACACTTGTCCAAGGTTGGTTAATATTATTCATGCTCAGGCCCAAGCCAACCCGGTGAATCAAGCAAACCAAGCTCCTCCACCTGCAAGAGGGAGAGCTTTCAATATCAACGCTAACCAGGCCAGAGCTGACGGCAATGTGGTTAACGGTACGTTCCTTATAAATGGTAGATATGCATCTATGTTATTTGATACTGGTGCGGATAGAAGTTTTGTGTCTTTAGAATTTGAACCTATCTTAAGCAAAAATCGGGATAAGCTCACGGAATCCATAACGGTAGAAGTTGCGGACGGGAAACCAGTTTCATTAAACTCTATTATACGCAACTGTACACTCACCTTAAACGACCACGATTTCTCAGTCGACCTTATTCCTATGAAGCTGGTAAGTTTTGATATCATAATCGGTATGGATTGGCTCAGTCAACATCAGGCAGAAGTTGTATGTCGTGAAAAATTTATTCTTATTCCTCTTTCAAACGGACAGACTCTTCGAATCATTGGAGAAACCTCGTCGAAAGGGCTCAGCTTAATGTCTTGTCTTCAAGCTCAAAAATATCTTCGCAAGAATTATGTCGCGTTTTTAGCTCATATCATCAAAAAGGGAACCATGGAGAAGAAACTTGAAGACATTCCTGTAGTAAAAGACTTCCCACAAGTTTTTCCTGACGACATTTCAGGACTTCCTCCAGTTAGAGACGTCGAATTCCGTATTGATCTTATACCTGGTGCTACACCAGTTGCAAAGTCTCCTTATAGGTTAGCCCCCTCTGAAATGCAAGAGCTAGCCAGTCAATTACAAGAGTTGACTGACAAGGGATTCATACGTCCTAGCTCGTCGCCTTGGGGTGCACCTGTTCTTTTTGTAAAAAAGAAAGATGGATCGTTTCGTATATGCATCGACTACAGAGAGCTCAACAAGTTAACAATCAAGAATCGCTATCCTTTACCTCGCATTGATGATCTTCTTGACCAACTTCAAGGTGCCAGCTGCTTTTCAAAAATCGACCTTCGATCTGGCTATCATCAACTTAGAGTGCATGAAGAAGACGTCCCTAAGACTGCTTTTCGAACTCGTTATGGCCACTATGAATTCATGGTTATGCCATTTGGTTTAACCAACGCACCAGCTGTCTTCATGGACCTAATGAACAGAGTCTGCAAACCTTATCTTGATCGATTTGTTATAGTCTTCATCGACGATATTCTTATTTATTCAAAATCTAAATCTGATCATGAGCGTCATCTTCGACTCATCCTTGCACTTCTAGAAACGGAAAAGCTTTATGCCAAATTCTCCAAATGTGAATTCTGGTTAAAAGAGGTGCAATTCCTCGGGCATGTAGTCAATGACAAGGGAATACATGTCGACCCTTCAAAGATCAAAGCGGTACAAGAATGGCAAGCTCCACGTACACCAACTGAAGTAAGATCTTTTCTTGGTCTAGCTGGCTATTATCGTCGGTTCATTTCAAACTTCTCTCGCATTGCTGTACCACTCACGACTTTAACTCATAAGGGAAAACCTTTCATATTGGGACCCAAGCAAGAAGAAGCCTTTCAAACTCTTAAACAAAAACTTTGTGATGCACCAATCCTCACTCTTCCTGAAGGTGGTGATGATTTTGTAGTCTATTGCGACGCGTCAGGGCAAGGATTAGGCTGCGTTCTAATGCAAACAGGAAAAGTCATAGCTTATGCTTCGAGACAACTCAAGACACATGAAAAGAACTACACCACTCATGACCTAGAACTTGGAGCCGTTGTGTTCGCTCTTAAGATATGGAGACATTATCTCTATGGTACAAAGTGTGAAATATACACTGACCACAAGAGTCTTCAACATATCTTCAATCAAAAGGAGTTAAACATGAGGCAACGAAGATGGGTCGAACTTCTAAATGACTACGACTGTGAAATTAGATACCACCCTGGTAAAGCAAATGTGGTGGCTGATGCACTTAGTCGAAAGGGTTATGCGAACTCCATTCGTCTTCTATGTTCGCAAATTATAACCGACATTAAAGATCAAATTCGAGAAGCCCAACACGTTTCAATAACGGAAGAAGATGTACGAAAGGAGATGTCCTGTGGAGCTGAGTTAAAAATTGAAACTAAATCTGACGGTATTCTGTATTACCTAGATCGTATCTGGATTCCTAACCACAACAATTTTCGTGAAATTCTTATGAACGAAGCTCACAAAACGCGATATTCTATACACCCAGGAGCCGATAAGATGTATCAAGACCTACGATACACCTATTGGTGGCCTGGAATGAAGAGGATATTGCCGTTTTTGTTTCCAAGTGCCTTACATGTTCCAAGGTGAAGGCTGAACACCAAAGACCCTCAGGACTTCTGGTCCAACCGGAAATACCTGTATGGAAGTGGGAAAACATAACCATGGATTTCATTACCGGGTTACCTCGCACTTCTGGTGGGTATGACACTATATGGGTGATTATAGACCGACTTACAAAATCAGCTCATTTTATTCCTATCCGCGAAGATTTCAAGAACGAAAAGCTTGCTCGTATTTATATCAACGAAATCGTAAGCCGACATGGGGTACCGTTAAGCATTATTTCTGATCGTGATGGCCGTTTTACTTCACGAACATGGCAAGCAGTACAATCCGCTATGGGCACGCGATTAGATCTCAGTACCGCCTATCATCCTCAAACTGATGGACAGTCTGAGCGCACCATTCAAACTCTTGAAGATATGCTTCGAGCATGTGTCATAGACTTCAAGGGAAATTGGGACGCCCACCTACCATTAGTTGAATTTTCGTACAACAACAGCTATCATTCGAGCATCGGCATGGCACCTTTTGAAGCCTTATATGGCCGTAAGTGCCGATCTCCTGTATGTTGGCACGAAATTGGGGAAGCTCAAATTACTGGTCCAGAATTGATCCAAGAAACCACAGACAAGATCCATCAAATTCGAAACAATCTTCTAGCGGCTCAAAGTCGTCAAAAGAGTTATGCAGATAAACGACGGAAGCCCTTAGAGTTTAACATTGGTGATCATGTACTTTTAAAAGTATCACCGTGGAAGGGAGTAGTTCGTTTTGGTCAAAAGGGCAAGCTAGCACCACGCTACGTAGGACCTTTCAAGATACTCGAAAGAGTAGGACCTGTAGCATACAAGCTTGACCTACCAGAAGAACTCAACAGGATTCATCCCACATTCCACGTGTCGAACTTGAAGAAGTGCCTCGCTGATGAGAACCTCCACATTCCGCTGGAAGATATTCAGATTGATGAATCTATGCATTTTATTGAAAGACCTGTAGAGATCATGGACTTCGGAGAGAAACGTCTACGACGAAGTCGCATTCCAATTGTTAGGGTACGCTGGGAGTCGAAACGGGGACCTGAGTTTACTTGGGAACGTGAAGATTCAATGCGCGAAAAATACCCGCATCTTTTTCCTACTACTTCAACTACTTAAATTTCGGGACGAAATTCCTAAAAGTAGGGGATACTGTAACATTTGTAAAAATCGGGTTTTCAAAACCCGCTCCGTTTTGTAATCGAATATCAAGTTATAAAAGTCACGTTGAATATTTATGATTATTTTGATTTAAAATGATACATAATTAATAAATAAACTAAACTATAAAAATTATATTTGATAAAAAGTTAAAACAAAATAAATAAAAAAATGTTGCTGCCGGGACTCGAACCCGGGTCAGCCAGAACAACTCCAACGACTTAACACACACTCACATCACCACTCCGTCACTTTGTGTTTTCTGTTATCTCTAGGAAACAAATGAGATTTATACACAAACTCGGTTAAACCGGTTGCGCCAACTGAGAAACGGAAATCGGCAAATCAATCGGCAAATCGCTTATTTACTCGCACATTCAGTTTATAACCGATGCACCGACAATTTTTAATCAAGTCGGAATTGATTGAGCATCAAGTCTCATCATTATCGGTTTTTATAACCGAAAAGTAATCAAGTTCAGATTACTTCAACTCAAGACCACTCTCGCGACTCAGAAATATCATGCCAGCATCCCATTTCACTTTCATCACATTTTCAGACCATCAGAACGCTTAAATCAGCTCGCCGGAATTTTCTGCAAATTTCGCCGGAAAACCGTATTCATCCTCAAACAGTAAAACTTTCAATATCATTGCAGTTCAACAATTGTTAGGCTATTTCTAACTTAAACCTCTCAATTGAAATCGAATTCAGGCGCTGTATTCAACTAATTCCAGTTCGCCGGAAATTTCCTGAAAGTCTTTATTTCCGTCTGTGAAACGGTAAGGACCTTCAATCCCGCTGTTAACGTTTGTATATCACTTCAATTCCACGATTGACTAATCAAAACAGTTAATTGTCTTGTTCAGTTGAAGAGCATAAAAACAGAGCCGACGCAATTGCCGGAAATTCTGTGATATATCATTCCTACGGTATGTTACTTCCAACACCGTTTCTGTCATTTTATTTTAACCTTAAGAATGTTTGATAATCGTAAAAACAAGAAATGAATCAGTGATTCAGTCGACGGAATATTGAATGAAGAAGACGATGTTAATTAAGTTATAAGTTTATTTAAAACCAGTAAAATGAACGGGTTAGACACACAGTCCAGCGGTGGACTGTGTGCAAAACATATACGCATGTCCCGAGTTCGATCCCTGCTACACGCACTCCTTATGTAATAAAATGCCTTTTTGTTTAAAAACTAAACCGGGTTAACTCAGTTAGATATTAAGTATAATAAAAACCGAGATAATAACCAGGTTAGACACACAGTCCAGCGGTGGACTGTTTGCAACATTAAGTCACACGTCGCGAGTTCGAAACCCGTCACTGGCACCGGTTCGTAGAATTAAAATGTTTTTGAAATTAAAAGAATTTTGGTTAAACCGAATTAATATATAAATATAATTAAAAACAAGATTATTTCGGGTTAGACACGTAGCTCAGTTGGTAGAGCTGCGTGCACGCGTACGGGAGGTCTCGGGTTCGAGCCTCACCCGGTGCAAACTATGTCACTGACCGAACTGGTCAACAAGTCAACAGGTCAACGGTCAACGGTCAACGCAAAATAAACAATTTTTTTTATATTTTTATTTATTTAATTTAATTTAAAAATCAATTAAAAATACTTAAAAATAACATTTTTAAAGATAGAAAATAGCCTTAAAATCACAAAAATATATCTAAAAATTTCATTAAAATCCTTAATAAAATCCACTCATTTAATATATTTTTCGGTTATTATTTAGGTTAGTATTTCTCGTTGTTCCGCTCATCTAATTCGTGCGCATCTCACCATCTCCAATCCAACGCACCCAATGTGAGTGAATCTTTACAAATTCCCCGTTTAATCACGTTTTGGGGTGTATCATGTGTCTTGTTATATATATTATAATTAAACCATTGTGCATACATCATATCATGAACATGTGTATTCAGTTTGTTTCTGTTGTGTAGTTATTGTTGGATGCAATTTATTATTTTCAGTACATGCATTTTCATAGGCCGCCGCTCCCCATTACATTATGAGAGTTGAGCATGTTCCCCATTTCGTTATGAGGTTGAACCTGGCGTGCCCACATACGATCGGCTCCGTTTGATTGAGCCTTGATCCCACAGACATTTTCATTTTCAGTACATGCAATACGATCGGCTCCGTTTGATTGAGCCTTGATCGCACAGTTCATTTATGTTATTTATCGTATGTTGTTGGTATGTTAATGTATGCTATCATATGTTATTGTATGTTATAGTTATGATTGCTATTTGCCACTGCTTGATTATTTACATTTGCTCATTTATGATTATGCACAATTTTTCATTGATAAACTAACAAGTAATTCATTAATAAATGTTTATCTAATAAGGTTCACTCGCCAACTTATGTTGACCCCCAAACCCCCATTTTTTACACATGATACAGGTGAACCAGCAGCAGCTAGGAACATATAGGATTGGACTAGAAGAATAAAATGATTTAAAGTTGGGATTGTTATGTTTGGTTTATTTTCTTTGTATTGTATGAACATGTTTGGATATTTGGAAATGTAACTTTGACTTTATTAAATATGAAACATATTAGTAAATGTCATGAGCTTTGGTGATAACCCAATTATGCCCCGACTCTTATTCCGCTGCGGGTCGGGGTGTGACAATGTGTTGGACAACATAAGTTGTAATTTGAGAGAATACCGAATTATGGTTCTCTCCCAGTGTTTAACGATGTAATCTCTTTTAGTATTAATAAAAGTTGTCATGACACCATAATGCTACCGAAATTTCACCAAATTTGTTCTATTCATTCAAACTTCCGCCTTTAACGTATCTATACACTAATAGAAGAATTCACGATGTGAAACACGAACTTTCAACCATCACCCTCCCACCACTAACCACCCTCCGTCACCACTCCCACCCAACACCACCCCACCCATAACCATTACCCATCACCACCACCCACCACCTAGTACTACCATCCACAACTGTTACCCACTACCATCACCAACGACCACCACCACTTCTACCACTAAAAAATTTTGTGTGACCCCTAAAAACTTTTGAAACTTTGAAATTGACCAGATGAAATTTTAACACCGACTCTTAAGAAGTATTCGTTTAGAATTTTAAAACTATACTAATATAATTGTATAAACCTAACAAACTGTAACATCCTAAAATTATAAAACCATTTTTTACACTTGTGGAATTTAGGCCCATATATTTTAAAATACTGCCTTAAGGGCTACGATCTCAAATTTGCATCACTTCAAACTAACATAACTCGCATACGGTTTAAGACTCATGTTTATAAACATTTTGACACGGCACATTCTTGTGAGACTCATGTTTATAAACATTTTGACACGGCACATTCATGTGACGCACAATCCCTATGAAGAACAAAACATCTTTAATAACCAAATAATCCACTAACTATAAATGTGACTCAATAACACATGCGACCATGACCTTTTAACTAAAGCAACGCTGGAAAAATACTCTATAACACATCATATAAGAAAGTTGACCTGATAGGGTAAACCAGACAAATTAATAAGCATCAATAACACAAATCTTCGTTGACCCATTCCCTAGACTTGATAACATATGCCTTTCACCAAATAAGTCTGCCACACAATAGCACAAGAACTTTAGCCATAACCGAGTATATAAGTATTTCATCTGTTATTGATTAGCAAACAACAACGTTCGGTTAGAAGGAACAATCGTCACAATAATACACAAGCTTTCAGCTAACTTTATAAGTTATAACTCCATCATATCTTACATTAACGCACTAGTCTTTTCTTTACGTGATTGTAAATTAACCGTACCACTAACTCGTGCCTCATAAAAAAAACAAACAAACAAACACCTCTATATATCAGGAATGCTCACAACCTTCAAGAATCATTTGCACCTACTTGCAACTTCAACTTGTTCAACAATATTAACACAACTCGTGTAAATCATAAACGGACACTTGAGTCACAAATCTATGATTCCATTACTCCTTCTGTCACACAAATTACGTAGTTCGTTATATTTATCATTTAGTTAAAAACCTTGTGACTTTTAATTTCATATTATGTGTCACGGACTCTATGCTCCATAGCATATAGTTCACTGACATATACATATATATATATATATTAATTTTCCAGAAATTAATAAACTACACATTTGGATTCATTTTCATAATAACATATGGTTTATAATATTAGTGTTATCCATTCACAAAACAACACATGCTGACACACCAGCCTTAAATCCTAAGTCTTACATACATCTGAGATATTAACAACATGACAGGAACTCACAAAAATCCACAATTAGAATCACTTACTTGTACGATGATTCAAACTCCACCTAACTTGTATTAGTTGGGATTGTTATACCCCATGATTTCAAACTTCATTATCCCATTAGTACTTGTATAAATGCATTACAATACTTTGGCAAAGAGAACATTACACATAAAACTAACCCTTATTCTATAATTTCCCTAATTATATTTGGATTTGCTCAACAATCAGGGGCGGACCTACCTTAGAGGAAGGGGTAGCCTCCGCTACCCTTTGGCGCTTCGATGGTAGTGTAAATTTTGGAAAAAAAAATTATACAAGATCCCTAACATATGAACTTCACTAACGTTACCCCTACGAAGATTTTCTAGATCCCACACTGTCACCAATATCACAACTTTATACAATCACAGTTCCACAGAAATTCTCTTTTTTTTATACAAGAACCCTAACACATGAACTTCACTAACATAATAAGATGAAAGATTACTCGACTACACAATAATCATTAAACTCAACTACACAATAATCCTTATTATAAACAATTAAATCCAAATACTATTTACTCCACCTTCGTTAACAATTAGAAAACTAACCTAATAAGAAAACGAGAAAGCTGCATTTTAATTAACAATTTCAAACTAAAAACTCAATTGATAATAGCCAATACGTTTACCACCATCGGCTGTAGGGCGTGTGGTCTAGTTTTGGGCGCCAATTAGGTTTTTAAAAATCGTTCAGTTTTTTTTCGGTTTTTTAGTTTTTGGTTTTCACGATAGGATGGGTTCGATTTTGGGTTTTTCCGCTTTGCCACTTGGGTTTGCAAATTTTTTAGCTAAAAGTGTTTATTTTGTTTTTAATTATGTGGCCTGGTCCTACACCACTAGATCCAAACCATATAGACAGAGGGAGAGAGAGATCAAGAGATAACTCACTTGAGTTGTGAGAATTTAAAGAACTCTGATTTCTCTTGTGAGTTTTGCCACCATCTTTTGTATACACACAGATGAAAATGTTACAAATATAGCTATAAAAAAATTCTGAAAGACATTTTCACCCTTTTCACGTTGTGTAAAAAACTGCTGACATGAGTATTTACATCTATTGTATGGGTTTTTACGGTGGTGTAAATCAACAAATATATATATATATATATATATATATATATATATATATATATATATATAATATATATATATATATATATATATATTGAAAAGTTGATTTTTTTAGAACTTTTAGATTTTTTTTTAAAAACACTCGCTTTGGCCGAGTTCTCCAAGTTTTCACAACTCGTAGAAGTTTTCATTTTACCCTAACCCTATATATATTTAGCAATAGACAATCGATAATCCAAACTTTACGTCCCCATGCGAAAAAAAATTATGAACACACCACCAGCTATTGGTGTCTCATTTACGGATGATGCATTTCTTTGTTTGCAATGTGGTTTTGCACGAGTTACGTATGTTATAACGTTTATTTAGTACAACAAATCAAACAAAGATCACTTTATTATACTAACATGTTTTTACTGACTTCTCTTTACTATACTTAGATTGTGCTCCGAGTTTTACATAAAAGGAGAAACATTAAAAAAGATTTTATTTTATTTTTGATATTGAGATGGATAGAAGAATGAAATAAAACGAAATGACAAATAGCATTGATTAGAAAGATTATTCGCGCTACATTACAGGGTTTTCGGCGATATCTATTTGGTTCAGTACAGCAACCCAAAGAAATATGCTCAAAAGAATATCAACACATGTTTTACATTGATCGTAAACCATAAAGATAAATTTGAATTTGAATACGTACATAAAAATTAACACGTAAAACTCGATTACAAAGTTTTTTGAAAGATTAAGGGGTTGTTAGTGTTAACGCTGAAAGTAGAGATGTAAAAGTTTATAAAAAAGAAAAAAATCACAAATATACAAAAACAAAAAACAAGTTACTATTCTTTTAACTTATTGTATGTATTATAAAACTAACATTATCGTATATCAGAATATGTGAACTAAACAATCTTGTATTTTGAGCTTTTAGATTTTTACTACTATATGTATTTGACTAACTATTCCTTATTTAATCAAGTATTTCTATAATGCATTCAAGTTTGGTCAAGAAAACGAATAAGTAGCGTTTGTTTCAGAAGAATATTAATTAAAATTCTACAATTTAACAAAGGAGACTTAATTTGAATGAATTAAACTTGAAATAAAAAATTAGGCTGCATCTGGTTTGACATATAATCATGTTTACTTCGTAATTTTTTATAGTTAAACTATGGAAGCGGTGTTGGAGAGAGTAGTGATAAAGGTAGGGGCGACGGTGATACCGTTGGCAACACTAGTGGTGGTAACGAGGATGGATGTGGGCACAAGAACGGTGGTAGTGACATTTACAAAGTGGTGGTTGCAGTTTTAGTTGACATATAATCATGTTTACTTCGTAATTTTTTATAGTTAAACTATGGAAGCGGTGTTGGAGAGAGAAGTAGTGATAAAGGTAGGGGCGACGGTGATACCGTTGGCAACACTAGTGGTGGTAACGAGGATGGATGTGGGCAAAAGAACGGTGGTAGTGACATTTACAAAGTGGTGGTTGCAGTTTTAGTTGACATATAATCATGTTTACTTCGTAATTTTTTATAGTTAAACTATGGAAGCGGTGTTGGAGAGAGAAGTAGTGATAAAGGTAGGGGCGACGGTGATACCGTTGGCAACACTAGTGGTGGTAACGAGGATGTGGGCACAAGAACGGTGGTAGTGACATTTACAAAGTGGTGGTTGCAGTTTTAGTTGAAGAGACGGCGGAGATGGTAGTTATGGGTTGGTTGTGATAGTGGTTGTATAATAATAATAATAATAATAATAATAATAATAATAATAAAATATAATAATAATAATAACAAAACAATAACAACAAAACAATAACAATAACAATAATCATAATAATAATAATAATAATAATAATAATAATAATAATAATAATAATAATAATAATAATAATAATAATAATAATAATAATAATAATAATTATTATTCATATTCAATGTACGAAAATATATTAAATTTAAATATTTATTTATCAACCAAACACCTCATGAAATCCAATTAAGTAATTTGAAACCGAAAAGAATTTGAACAAAAAGACTTTTATACTTGTTTTTAACCTCTCAAAAAGAATTTGAACAAAAAGACTTTTTATACCTCTCAAAATTTCAAAAGTTCTTATAATATAAAAATGGCTAGAACACAACATGGCATGTTATAATTATTAATTAATTAGCCACTCGATTATAAAATAGTTAAAAACGATGGATATTGTTTTTACAAAGATGTAACGGCCCAAAGGTTCTAAAATTCATCAAAAGCCCAAAAATCCGGCCCAAGGTTATAAATTCATCAAAAGCCCAATAATGTTTGAACTATATGGCTCTGATGTTAAGGGCCTGTTCTGTTGTTCCAAATGTAACAAATGTGGTTCAAATTTCAAAATCCTATCTATATAGATATATAAAATTTTCCATGTTAGCTAAGTGATAAACATTGGTATTTTAGGATTTTTTTTATTAAATAAATTATGAGCATTTCAAGGAAAACCCATGGATTCTATCAGTATCATAGAGACCAAGTAAACATAACTTGAAGGCCAACTAGAGGATTTGATACTTCCACTTCAATATTAGTCGTATTTTAGGCATATTTTATTACGCTTTATCTCATTTTCGGTTGAAACAGAGTCTATTTTGAATCGTGTACGTCACAATAAAATCTAATTAACGTGGGCCTAAAATGAGTTATTATTAACTAGCTTTATTCTTGTAACTAGTTAGCCAGTGAAACTAAAATAACATCAAAGAGGCCATATGGGGGCATGAAAGAAACACGGTGTGCATCTCCGAGTAGTTGTGTTCCTCTAGCATGAAGAAAAACAACAATGCCTCCTTTTGGCATGTAATCTAAAACAAGAAGTTTATTGTAACACCCCACCCGAAAACCTGGGTGATCATCCACAATTGATACACTTACAACAACGTCAACTATATACTGTTGAGCTCATGTTATACAGTTTACAAAATATAATTGACATGCATGCAACATGGGCTGTCATATTTGGGTTAGGGGTAACACGTGCCAACCCAAACCTTTTTCACAACCAGTGACAGTGGCCCTGTTAGACCCCCGACCATCACATAGGTATGATGGTGTCATGATGGATACGAGGAACTCTATCCTCTTTGATCCAAATCTTACACTTCGTTTTAAGCATATAAGGATCCCAATATATCCATACGAAATATTGCACATTAACAACATTCTTGTATAATTACAATTTAGACGGAACGAGTATACAATTATAATTTTATATATAAACATCATGTTTAACAGTTGTTAGCACAAGATAATATCTCTAGGTCCCGATACAATTTTAGTAATCTTGGGTTAAGTAGTGATACACCTAACTAGTTATTATCATGATTAGATATTAGTTCATGTTGCCTTATTTAAACATGGATGATCAGTCCATGTATAACAAGGGTAGGCTAGCCAATACTCTTCCTTGACAATAGTCCTAATGCCTAAAAATAATAATCCTAATACTTATTAGTACTAATAATAATAGTAACAATAATAATTAACTAGATATAAACTTAAACTTGAATATACACCAAAAAAGGGTATTGAGAGCTCGAAATTCTCTTTATCTAGAATGTTTCCAAGAAAACTTATACTCTAAGACTATGTGTAATCAGGCAACTTCCCGATGATGTGGCAGTGAAGGGAGCGGTGAACACTGCCCATTGGGTGCTAAACCGGCGTTAGGGGGGTTGAGACAATTTATGATCATGAAACATAGGGAAAGAAGTGAAGAGCCATTGGTTGTGGGACCCCACCCACTTCCAACTGTGGAATTCTAGTTGTTAAAAAATATAAAAATTAAACTTATATGTGTGTATATATACACACAGAGCAAATCATCTCTCTCTTTATATATACCTCAACCTAAATCTCTCTCAATTTACTCTCAATATTTATAAGAAGAAGAATGCATAGAAGAAGAACGATAGATAAAAGAAGAAGAAGAAGAACGATAGATAAAAGAAGAAGAAGAAGAAGACGAAGAAGAAAGTATTACTCTCAAATCAATCGCTACGTTCATTCATTTTACTAGTTCGCTTATTAATAACTAATACAATTAACTAGGTACAATTATAACCCTCATACCATATTGTTATTACACTCGACCCCATCAACTATTATTGGATACTTAATAGACGATACAATTTATTTTCTTCGTTTGATTCAAAAACTTATGTGAAACGATTATGAGATCTGACTTTTGAATGATCTGCTTGTGTGGTTCTTGGTCTCAAATGTAACTGACAGCATGTTCGTAAGGATCCCACCAGAGTGCCTTCCACTTGTAATAGGCCACAAACTAGACCAGAATCATTCTCAACGAGTCCATAAGGAGTGATCTGAGATTACATGGATTATACCAATTTACTCAAATACCTCGGCGATTTTCACTCGTTAACACATAGAGTCCACTAAGCATATCTTGAGTTGGTGTAGAAAATGGATCTCCAATAGTTGGAGACAACCCAAAAAGAAAGGAACTACGTCTGAGTTAAACTTGGAGATTGAAGTATTCTTTCGTTTCTCGACAGTGAGGTAAGACAAAGCTCATGAGCTTAATATCTCAGGTCGGAACAAGTTGATAGGACCCCCTTTTTACGTATATGTATATTAGTTTATTTATGAAACTGACAACTATGTTAATTATTCTACTAAATTTATTCATGATTGAAAACCATAATCGGTTTTAGCTTTTGATTAAAAGGGCAAATATTGAATTTGTTACAAAATCAAAACAAACTAGTTAAACATTGGCGTAAGTGTTTAATGATACTTCTATCACGTAATCCGTTGGTTAAGAACTAAATGACGTGAGCTTAGAATAGCGAGTTGGCTCTAATCCACGAATTAGACCTGGTTAGACTTTAAATGGAATGGATGTTCATTTAAAGGATTGTTGGACTATAATTGTTAATTTTCATAAGCCGAATCTAATAGAAAATTTTCCTTGGTGTTGATGTTAGAACTCAATATATGTAATTTGCCTATAATTATTTAATGTTTTCATTTTTATAATTAAGTCCAAATTTTATTTGTAATTCGTGTTAGTTATTAATATTGATTTCGTTAATATTAAGTTTAAATCAAAATTCCCCTTTTAAAATATTCATATATGCACTTAGAAACGTTTTTGGTATAACTGGTTCATCTATATTCTTAGGAACATGAGCTTTAATTCAATTCATACTAAGCCTTGTGACTCCTAGCAGGTAAGGCTACAAATAAACCGAACAAAGACGAATAAGTCTTTATTCGTATTTGTTTGTTAAGAAATATAAGTGTTCACGAGCTGTTCATGATCGCTTACCGAACGAGATTTTATGTTCGTGTTTGTTTCTTAAGGAAATGAACTTGTTCGTGTTTATTTGTTAATTTTAGGCAACAAATGAAAACAAACGATGATGAACACAAATGAGCACAAACTAACGTTCATGAACACAAATGGTAACAAACAAACACAAACAAACGTTTATGAACAAAATACGTAATACATTGACACTTATTAAATATTTTATTTATCGGAATTTTGAAGTATTCAAATAAAAAATATAAAAGCTAAAAACACTAATGAACTATCAAACACAAACAAACACGTTGCCGAATGTTCACGAACATAATTGAACGAACGCGCCATCTGTTCATGTTTGTTCATTTAACTAAACGAACGAAATTTCTTGTTTGTGTTCGTTTGTTTAATAAACAAACAAACATAAACGAACTTCCCGTCAAACGGTTCATGAGGCCTAATGTTTGGTTCATTTGCAGCCCTAATAGTAGGTTTAGTTGATTATTTTACTTATTGGATTTGACACCCAACAATACATATAATCATGATCGAACTATAATATCCATTTGTAGTAATATATGATAACTGAAACTGTCATTTTCTTAATTAATTTAGTTATTTCAATTCATTTTCTTTTTCATATTATAACTAGAATAAATTCCTTTTTGAGTCCTTAAATTTTAATGGTTTAAATTATTTGAGTTTAAAACCACGAATACATTAGTTTTATTCTATAAACCTTTAAGTACAATTTACTAATGTCGTCCACCAAGTCTCTTAGCTTGAAATGCATTTAAGTCATTTACCTCTTTACATATAATATATAAACACACATGCACACAGACCTCACACACAACTGTGATTCTCTATACTCTTCATCACCACCACCACCATTGCACCACTACACCACTAAACCCTCACCGCAAATAGGGGTCTCATGAGCCGAGTCGAGCTAAGCGAGGGCAAGCTCGGGCCCAACTCCATTATAAACCGAGCCGATTCGAATTCGAAACCGGGCTAAAAATCTTAGCTCGAGCTCGGCTCGAATATATAAAGAAAATTAATAGATAGCTTTTAAAATAAATAGTCTAAAATATCATTCAAAAGTTGAAAATGACATATCCAAAATAAGTTCAACCTACTATTGTAGAAGCCAAAATCAAGTTCAACCAAATACAAAATAAGTTTCAAATCTTAACGAAATACAATAGAAGTTTATTATAGCACCCTTCTCATCCCCCAAATATGTCAAAGATATATGCATCACTCATAAATACCTAGAAATAAAACCAATTCCCTATAATATATTACATCTATATGAATATCAAGTATACTAAAAGTAAAATAATCTGAGCTAAATCGAGCCAAGCCTAGCCAATTTGGCTTGTTACTAATCAAGCCGAGTTAGGATCGCTTTCTAATCGATCCGAGCCGATTTAGCTTAGTTTTAAACTGAGCCATATTGTGCAAGCTTTTTTCAAGCTAAATCCGAGCGAGCTTAGAGCCGCGAGCTTTTTGAACATCCATAACCACAAACAACAACACCACAACATGAAACGTTTCCCCCCACCCCACCCCCAACTCCAACCCACCCGGTCTTAAGATCTGGGAAAGAAAGCAAAATTGGAACCCTAGAATTCACAACTGACGTTGCCACTATTAAGATCTTTGAGTACCGACACCGGTATAACGCCCTGCATTTTCATATTCTCTATATTTGGAAACCCTTGCTTAAAATCCTATTTCTCGAAAACTTTGTACTCTCGTATGCCGTCCTTCGTTGCAATCGATACATTATCCAAGACTCTTGGCTCGTTATTACACAATGGACTCGATGCTCGTTAAACTAGTCAAAACTCTTAAAATAATAAGATTCGGAAGCTTCGTGAAATGAATAACCGTTTAAAGTTTTTTTATCCTAATTTAAATTCGTTCATAAATATGGTTATTTACCTATAAAATTTTATTTAATTAATTAAATTAATTAATTTTACTATTTAAAAGTTAAAATTTTTATAATAAACTAGTTAGTCTCGTTAATTTTTAAGTTAGTAAATACAAACTAACCCAGTTAGTTTAAACTAAGAAGTTAGTTCCTTTAAAAATAACATAACTTGAGTTTTAATTAAAGTCAAGGGGTGTTAGAGTCAATTTCTGAAACTTTAAACTTTCAGGGACCATTTGGGTAATTGCTGAAAGTATAGGTATAAAAGGGAGGAAAAGAAAAAAATAAATAAACAAAACTGATGACCGCGGGACTCGAACCCGTGTCACCAGCCTCAACAAACACACGCACAGCCATTCCACCATGGTCATTACATTGAACAAAACCCAACACTTAAAACCCTTATACACTCGTTAAATGGCCTGGTCAACGCGACCAGAACCATTCAGCTCGCGAATTTGAGCGGGTTTTGGGTTTGTTTTGAGTTTTAAACTTGTTTTAACATTAATTACTTCACCAAACCCAAACCTAATCCTTCCCTATAAAACCCAAGTATGATCCAAGCCTTTTTACACTTTTCTAATCATCAAAACACTCTCAAATCTCCTTTCATTCAGCTAAGAATCAAGAATTCGAGTAGATTTACCACATTTTACAAAAGTGAGCATATCTCACTCATTTCTTAACCTTTTTCATCCATTCTTTTTTCCACTTGCTTGGAACAACCTTAGGAACATTTCCAGAGGTTTTCCATGGAAAACCAAGCTCTGGAATGTCACCAAAAAGTCTCCAAAGTGGACTGTTTTGTTGTTATCTTCATTTAACTTGTTAAACTTGTTGAACTGAGTCGAACTCATCTCAAACCTATGTCCTAATGCTCATAAGCGAATGAATGGTTAGTTGGGCTTAAAAACAAGGTTGAGACATGTTAAATCAGAGGTTAAAACCTCACAAACATTCTGTTTTAGTTAGGGTTTTACCCACAAGAAGTGTTCAAGCTTGAAGCTTGATGAATGTGTGATTGTTAGACTAGCTTGGGCTATCTTTCATCAAAATCCACTCACTTCTTGATGTTTCCTCATAGAATAGTTGTTCTTATTTCATTCTTTACTTGTATGTTCTTGACCCTCCTTGTTGTTCATAACAACAAGAGTAGTGGTGAACACCAAAGAGGTTCCTAAATGGATGGTTTTACCTCCTACCTCATGCTTCACTTATGGTCCCAAAGAGGTTCTAAGTGGATGGTTAATCCTCCCACCTCATGCTTGACCCATATGACTTATAATAATTATATAAAACGTATATATTATCTATATAATACACATGTATATATCTAAGTAACTAGCCTTGATGATGACTTAGTAGTTATTTGTCAAGAACATGTTACATCATCTATGACCATGCACTTGTTACGACTCTAATAGATCTTTGAATCCATGAAAACACACAAACTCCCTCGAGTATCAATAGTGTCAAGAACAAGTGTTATGTGTACAAGATGACTATTTTCACATATGTCTATTTTCATGTACTTTAAACTCCAATTCCTTAGACCAAATGTAACCATCTCTTAAAACTCCACATCGAACATATTCAAGCTTCTAGTCTCAACAACTTCGTCACATTGGATAATCGGAAAACACATGCAATTTTGTGAGTATACTCGAACCCATTTTTACTTTTAACACTTTTGGGTGCAACATGTATTCTATATAAACACACGAACACTTGAAACTAATTGAATCACTCTCTATCCATGTTAAACATGATACTATACGATGCTTGTTAATCTCGTATGTTATGTAAACTTTCATGTCTATATGCTCATTAACTTCGTACAAGCCTACCTTAACAATTATAGCGCTATAGGAGTCATGCACCGCCTACTAGTCTCGGGGTATTGTTAAGTTAAACTATTTACCTCCCGTTATTCTTTGGGATAGGCTATTTTAACGCATTGTATTCTTGGGTTTGAACATATACTTGGCACCGTTTCAACATACTAGTAACTTGCAAATTGTGATTCATGTTGGATACGAGCCGTTAAACAAATTTAAACTATTTTAAGCTATATATCAAACTCGTATACTCGCCTTTGCTTTTGCATTGAACTCTATTTTAATACATGTTGCAGGTTTGTTAGACGAGATGATGCTAAGCGAAGAAACAAGATTTAAGTGGACTTAGAAACACACTTAGATTAACTATTTTGTTGTATATTTGAAATAATGTCGTTTATGTTGACTTCTTATATTATACTTTAGCAATTTATGAAATTTAATTTAATTCATATTGTCACATAGTGTTATGATGTTTTGAGCAATTTGTTCGTCTCATCCCGATGTTTCCGCCATCGGTTGGGGTGTGACAACCGGAAACCAACTCATCACCACAACTAACGTCGCCGCTGTTCATGTCAAAATCGACATCACCGCCACCGGTTTGACCTACTCGTCTCTTTGCTTCTCAAGATTTTCCCTCTCATTTTGTGGATTTTAAGTGTGTGGCTTTAAAATCCAGTATGGTGGTGGTGGTTGTCGCGCGCGCGAGAGAGAGAGATAGAGTGAGAGCTAGCTAGCTGTATTAAAGATTACAATTATTGGTTTAAGCATGATATCAGGGCGGCTCTGGGGGTGGGTGGGGAGTACCACCCGCCAGGGCCGATATTTCGAAAGACACGTTATTTAAAAAAAGCATGATATGTATATGTAAATTTTTTTTAATAGGGTATACCCATACGAACACTAATCATAGGCCAACTTACAAAACTATTCTTATGGTTTAGACGAGTTATTAGCCCATTGACATTAGGTTTAACCTTTTAATGAGTCCAGTACCCAATTTCGTTAAGACATAAGGACAAATTTTTTGAGCTCGAACATGATACACGAATTCCCCTGATATATAAAAAGGTTATGTGACTGTTTCTCTTTTACTCTCTCTTACTGCTTTTAGTTAATCTTCATGCACAAGGGTAGTATTATTTGTTACAATTCTCTTAAAATGAATCACTAGTCATGCTAACTATGAGCATCTATGATAATATTTGAATAAAATATACGTGATATGCAATTAAAGTTATTAATTAAAGAAGAAAACAAGTTTGACTCAAACCGATTAAAATTATATTTCCATATTTTCTTTAATGACACGGTCTTATTCAAATAATAGAGAACGTATTCGTGTGGTCAATAATTTAATTTAGTAATTAGGATATTTGAAAATGTTGGGAAAATCGAAATTTGCTTGGAAAGATCTGAAGTCGTGTAATCACTTTCAGATCAAACAATTGGAGTGGCTACCAATCTTTGATCGGATAAAATCAGATTTGATTCTAGATTTCTGTATGGGATTTTGATTGTGAGATTTTGGGGATTAGTTACGAATCAAAATTCGTCCAGGGTATTTCTCTAAAAATTTGGGAGCGTATTTTCAGTTTTTTCACAACTGCTTGCAGTTTCAATTTTGAACAAAACATCTTTAGTCCCTCAAGTTTCAAAATTGCACATTTAGCCCAAAATGAGTTTCTGTTGCATTTTTTGATAAAGGAATTTAGCCCAAAATAAAAAGGAATTTCTGTTGCAGCTCGACCCCAGCCAGGGGCTCTGCCCCTTGGACCCCGCCAGGGGCTGCCGCCCCTTGGACCCTGCTCCCAGGGGCGCTGCCCCCAGACCCCCGCCAAGGGGGCGCTGCCCCATTGGATCCCCCGTTAGTCCCGATACATTCAAATAAGCGTGCACTCTTATTTGACCGTCACACGCAATCTCAAATTACACTAAAATATCCATCATACCTCCCCCATTTTTGTGTAATCAAGGATTACCTAACTTGTTCACAACATCAAACAAACTAATGCATAAATGAAATGTCGTGACGATTGAATTTCATATTAGTATATTACACATTCCAAATATTCGAATTTAAGGGTGTCTCTAAGGATTGAACCCTTAATATCCATACTGAATACATGAAGATAATATACACATTAGTTTACATACATAGATCTAACTTGACACTATCTTTTACTAGCCTATGTCCCTATCCTTCATAAGCATATCAAAGCCAAGTCCAAGCTTCTTGAAGCAGCTAAACTTCATGGTCATATAGGTAGCTCTTTTACTCTTGCATCTGCAAATACAATTTTTCAAAAGAGCTATTAAGAAGATATACCTCAACCTTACATAACTTGCAGATCTAAACACATACCTTTGGGATAATTTTAATGTTGTGTTCCAAACTCTAGATGTTAAGCTTTTCACATTGAATTCTGCACCTAACATCATATTAGGTGGGAATTGGGTATCTTAACATGAGAGTTTTCAGATGGACTTTAACCCTAATCCCACAGCTGATCCTTTCACGAGATCTCTAGTTAACCCTTTGGTTAAGTGATCAGCTAAGTTATGTTGAGTTCTCACATACTCAACCGAAATCGCACCATGCATGATGAGCTCACGAACCATGCTATGTCTCACACCTAAGTGTCTTGACTTGCCATTATACACTTGACTATACGCCTTAGCCAGTGTAGCTTCACTATCACACCTTATAGAAATGGAGCCATTGGTTTTGGCCACAATGGAATCTCATAAATCGAGTTTCTTAGCCACTCAGCTTCTTTGCCAGCTGTGGCTAATGCTACAAACTCAGACTCCATTGTTGAATCAGTTATGCAAGTCTGTTTCTTTGAAGCCCAAGAAATGGCACCTCCCCCAAGTAGGAATACCCAACCACTTGTGGAAGAATGATCTTCCTTATTGTTTATCCAACTTGCATCTGAATATCCTTCAATCACTGAAGGAAATCCAATGTAAGTTAACCATAATCCATGGTTCCTTTCAAGTATTTGAATACTCGACCTAGTGCTTGCCAGTGATGAGTACTTGGATTGCTAGTAAACCTACTCGTTTTCCAACAGCATACGCTATATTTGATCTGGTGCAGATCAGAGCGTACATAAGTGATCCAATCGCTCTTGAGTACTCAAGTGGAGATACTGCAATGCCTTTATTAGGTAATAGCTTCAGACTAGGATCAACAGGAGTACTTGCGGGAGAACAATCCTTGAAATTGAACTTGTTCAAGATCTTCTCAATATAGTGTGATTGAGAGATTGAAATGCCCATGTTCTCATGTTTGATTTTAATACCTAAAATCACTTCAGCCTCCCCCATATCTTTCATAGCAAACATAGATGATAAAAATTCTTTTGTTCTATTAACTTGATCTTGGTTAGTGCCAAAAATCAACATATCATCTACATACAAACAGATCAAGACTCCGTTTCCAGAAGTATCAAACTTGCTATAAACACATTTATCTGCTTGGCTTAAAGCAAAACCATTAGACAATACAATCTCATCAAACTTTTGATGCCACTGTTTGGGTGCTTGCTTCAAACCATAAAGAGATTTAATTAGTTTACACACCTTGTTTTCACTTCCAGGCATAACAAACCCTTCTGGCTGTTTCATGTAAATCTCCTCATCTAATTCACCATTTAGAAATGCAGTTTTCACATCCATTTGGTGAATTACAAGATTATGTATAGCAGCAAGTGCTAATAATAATCTAATGGTGGAATCCTTGCTACAGGAGCATATGTATCAAAAAAGTCAATACCCTCCTTTTGTCTAAACCCTTGGATTACTAATCTGGCTTTGAACTTATCAATAGTACCATCCACCTTCATCTTCCTCTTGACGATCCATTTACTTCCCAATGGTTTACAACCAGGAGGTAAATCCACCAATTTTCAAGTGTTATTTTGAAAAATAGAATCCATTTCATCTTGGATGGCTTCTTTCCAAAATGAAACATCCCGTGAAGCCATTGCTTCACTATTTGTCTTTGGATCCTCATCAACATGGAAGCAATATTGATATTGAAAATCAATATCAATCCTAGATCCTTCAACTAAGTAGAGTTGAAAATCGTCACCATAAGACTTGGCCTTTCTTTCTCTTGAACTACTTCTTGGTTCAGTGCTAGTTGAAGGCATGATTTCTTTTTCACTAGAAATCTTAAGAGAATGATTCATATCCTTTGTCCTAGGTATAGATGTGAATCTTTCTTCATCATATTCTACATTTCCACTTCTTGCCTCAATAACCGATGTACTGAAACGTGGTCATTTGGTTCTATTACATAGAACCTGTGAGCACATGAGTGCTCAGCATATCCAATGAAAATGCATTCTATACCTCTTTCCCCTAAGTTTCTTATCTTAGGATCATTGAGCCTAACCACGACTCTACAACCCCAAACTCTTAGTTTTTGCAACTCGGGTGGCTTTTTATACCAAAGCTCAAAATGGGTTGTTTCGTTCCTTTTATTAGGAACCCGGTTTAACAAATAACAGGCTGTCAACATAGCCTCTCCCCAAAACCCATTATTTAAACCCGAACGGGACAACATGGTATTAACCATCTCTTTTAGCGTCCTATTCTTCCTTTCCGCCACACCATTTTGTTCCGGTGTGTAAGGAGCTGTGGTAAGGTGTATTATTCCAGTTGATTGGAAATATTCCGGATCAAAATACTCACCACCTCTATCCGTATGTAGGGTTTTGATCAATTCACTTCGATAAAGCTCCACTTCTTGTTTATAGATTTTAAACTTTTCCAGAGTTTCATTGTAACATCCGTAAAAAAACCGGATTTACCAAACCCGCTTCGTTTATTAACCGAACAACCAGTTAAAAATTTCGTTGCGTATTTAATGCTCAAATTAATTTTAAACGATACATAATTAACAAGTATATTAGAATATAAAATTTATATTTGAAAATGTATTAAAAATAGTGAAATAAAAATAAAACAAGGCTGCCGGGATTCGAACCCGGGTCAGCCGGGTCAACCGAGTCAGCCAAGCCTTAACTCTCATTCACCAAACCACTCCGCCACTTGTGTTCTTTAGTAATGTATCAAAACAATTAATTCAAATATCAAAATCTCGATTTCAAATCGACGCGCCCAATTCGCAGTCGTCGGAAATCCCGACGATTTCGCCTTTCTCTGTCGGTTTCTTGTGTCTTAACGCGTATAATAACTATTACATCGGTTATAACCGATGTCCAGTCCGCGACATCAGTCATAACCGCCGGAAAAATTATTGACCGACGAATCAAGACGGTAATCGGACTAAATTCATCAATGTTCTTCCCTATAAATACACCCACAAGCTTCTGATAACCTTTTCGCTCACAATCACACAAATTCTCGACGTAATTTTACTCGCCGGAAAATCTCTGCAAGTCGCCGGAAAACCGAGATTTCATCTACACGGTAAATACCTCGACTCTTTCCGTTTCAATCCGTTGTTAGACTGATACTAACTTCAATCCAACCATCAGAATCAATCCCAGACAACGTAGCCGCCGGAAAACCTCTGAAATTTCTGATCTTACGCTGGGAATCGGTATAATCATCCAAACTTCTGTAAATCCTTGTTTATGTACCTCAATATCATATCTAATCGAACAGAACTGTTAATTGATTCTAACAGCCGAAGTTCACAAACAGAGCCGACGAGTCTTCGCCGGAGTTCTGTGAAAGACGCTGATCGGTACATCCTTCCCCCAAACTCTCTCCATTCATTACCTTTCAATTACTTATAAAGCTTGTTAATCGGATTAGACATAAATCAGTTGAATTATCATAATCAGTAATCTTAAGCGAAGAAGACGAAGTTCAGATATATTATAAGATTAATTAAAATTAGTATATTGAACGGGTTAGACACACAGTCCAGCGGTGGACTGTGTGCAAACAATATGCACACGACGCGAGTTCGATTCCTATCACACACACATTCGCTGTAATAAAATGCCTTTTTTTAAACCGAACCGGGTTAACTCAGTAAGATGTTAAGTATAATAAAAATCAGAATATTTACCAAGTTATACACACAGTCCAGCGGTGGACTGTGTGCCAAACTAAACCACAGGTCCCGGGTTCGAGACCTGTGGAGAGCACCGAGTCGTTACATTAAATCTTTATTTTAAAATAAGTGATTTTCGGATTAACTTAATTAGTATATAAATATAATTAAAAACAGAAATATTTCGGGTTAGACACGTAGCTCAGTTGGTAGAGCTGCGTGCACGCGTACGGAAGGTCTCGGGTTCGAGTCCTGCCCGTCGCATACATACACACAATAAAACCGGTCAACAAGTCAACGGTCAACAGTCAACGCTTATGGTCAACGGTCAAAAGTCAACATTTTTTTTTATTATTTTTATTTATTTATTTAAATTAAAAATCAATTAAAAATACTTAAAAATAACATTTTTAAAGTTAGAAAATAGCCTTAAACTCACAGAAATATATCCAATAATCCTACTAAAATTGATTAATAAAATCCGCTTATTTACCGAACCATTATGTTATTATCTAGGTTAGTTTCACTCGTGGTTAAATCCAACTTCGTGCGCATTCAACATCATCAACCGAACGCACCCAATGTGAGTGAATCTTACAACTCCCCTTTTTAATTACACGTTTTGGGGTGTATCATGTGTCACTAAAACTAATTCGTTTATTCAAACTCGTGCCATACCATATTATGATTTAAACTTAGAATGTAAATATTATTTGTAGTTATGTATTACATATTGTCAAGTTGTATGCAAATTATTTGTTAGGCCCATCAGTTCCTCGTGGGAGACGAGTTGAACACATTCATTAGGCCCATCAGTTCGTAGAACAACGCGTGCCTCAAAACTCATTCATTAGGCCCATCAGTTCCTCGTGGGAGACGAGTTGAGCAACGCGTGCCTCAAAACAACCTATTATTGTATGTGTGTGCATTATTTAATATTAAGTGATTTGTGAATAAGTTTACATCTATATTTTTTCATATGTGGTTACGCACTTTATTTATAATCAATTCAATAAACTTGTTTAAATGTTTTTCATAAGATTCACTCGCCAACTTTTTGTTGATCCAAAAACCATTTTACACGTGATACAGGTGAACAGGATGAAGCAAGGAAAACATAGGAAATGCCTTAGAAGAAAATAATGAAGTCTAGAAAGATGTGTAGAACATGTTGTAATTATGATTGTATGATTTCCCTTTAAATTGTAATAATAAATATGAAACGTTATAATAAATGTCATGAGCTTTGATGAAAACCCAATCATGCCCCGATCACCTTTTCCGCTGCGGGTCGGGGTGTGACCTTCATCTTTTGCATGTAATAAGTAAACGTAACAGAATCTAGTAGCATCATCTATAAAGGTTACAACATACTTCTTGTTACCTAATGATGGTGTACCATGAAAATCACATAGATCACTATGTATCAAATCTAATAGTTTACTTTCTCTAGTAACATGTTGCATGAATGGTTTTCTAGTTATTTTATTCAACTTGCAGATATGGCATTTTTCATTTGTTAAGTTAATTGCCGGAATTAAGCTCATTTTAGACATTTCCATAAGTCGTTTATAATGTACATGTCCTAGTCTAGCATGCCATAATTCAGATTTTTACGAATTTACACTAGATGACGAATCAATCATACAAACAGAATTATCACTAAACGACACTTCTAGATTTAACATAATCATACCATTACATAGATAACCAAATCCGATAAAAGAACCATGTCTTGACAAGATATACTTGTCACATTCTAACACTTGTTTGTACCCGCTATTATTTAATACGATACCGAATAACAAGTTTTTCCGAATGCCGGGTACATACAATACATTACTTAAACTTATAGTTTTTCCCGAAGTAAATACTAGTACTACACTTCCAATTCCGTGGATTGGCTCGGTTGCAAAATTTCCCATCTTTAAAACAGATCCATCTTCAATTAATGTAAGGTCCTTGAACCATCTTCGATCCTTACATACGCGACTTGTTGCTCCCGAGTCATACCACCAAGCAACAGAATCATCCTGCACATAAAATGCTTCAGAAATTAGTGACACATAATTCACATCTGAATTATAATTAAAGTTTAATTTCTGACCTTGTTGCTTTGGATCCTTCGAGGATCCACTAGTACCAGCTTCATTCTTGGCTTTACCAACACGACAATCTCTCTTGAAGTGTCCTGGTTTACCACACTTCCAACAACCTTGATCCTTGGTCTGTTTTGCATACTTCATAGCCTTGTTCTTCTTGTTAGGCCCACTTTGAAACTTCCTTTTGTTGTTTCCCTTGTTAGAACTTTTAAAACTAGGACCACTTTCTTCAACCATGTTAACAGAAGACCCACCAACGTGTTTATCTTTGTTAACATTTTCCATGGCCCGACAAGACTCCTCAATTCGAAAACAACTTCCAAGTTCAACCAGATTCATTTCTTCCATCTTATGTTTTAAAGTATGTTTAAAATCTTTCCATAAAGGAGGAAATTTATCAATGATAGATGGAACAGAAATTGCTTCATCCATCTTCAAACCATGTTGTTCAAATTGACCCAGAATTCTTAGACATTCATTGTATTGTTCCATGATGGGTCTATCATCAACCATTTTATAATTCATAAAATCACTGACTAAGAAATTTCTTACTAGATGAGTATTCAGCCATGTATTTGGCCTCTAGTAATTCTCACAGTTCTTTTGCAGATTCAACATTTTGATAAATATCAAAAAAAGAGTCACACATACCATTCAGAATATGCCCACGACAGATGTAATCAGCATTCAACCACTTTCCACGCTTCCTAGTTTGTTCCAGCGGTTCATCCACCACTTCCTCGGGCATCGGGGTACTCAGAACGTACACCACTATCAAAGTCGTCAACAGAAAATGCATATTCTTTTACCAGCGACAAAAGTCTTGCCATTCAAACTTGTCCAATTTCGCAAATTTGTTCGTCATAGCCTTCGAAGATTAACCACCGCTTGTCATCTTCACTGAAATTGTTTGATCTTGTTGGGTAAATCGAAATTTGCTTGGATAAATCTGAAGTCGTGTAATCACTTTCAGATCAAACAATTGGAGTGGCTACCAATCTTTGATCGGATAAAATCAGATTTGATTCTAGATTTCTGTATGGGATTTTGATTGTGAGATTTTGGGGATTAATTACGAATCAAATTCGTCCAGGGTTTTTCTCTAAAAATTTGGGAGCGTATTTTAAGTTTTTTCACAACTGCTTGCAGTTTCAATTTTGAACAAAAACACCTTTAGTCTCTCAAGTTTCAAAATTGCATATTTAGCTCAAAATGAGTTTCTGTTGCAGTTTTTATAAAGGAATTTAGCCCAAATAAAAAGGAATTTATGTTGCAGCTCGACCCCAGCCAGGGCTCTGCCCCTTGGACCCTGCCAGGGGTTGCCGCCCCTTGGACCCTCTCCCAGGGGCGCTGCCCCCTTGGATCCTCCGTTAGTCTCGATGACATTCAAATAAGCGTGCACTCTTATTTGACCGTCACACGAATCTCAAATTACACTAAAATATCCAACAGAAAATATAATTAAGTTACTGTCGTGGCGTGAGTGATGGTTATCGGAAGACTAATAAACGGAGCAATGATGCTTAATATTTTGGTTTATTCATAATGTAATGTGATGTTGATTACCACGTAAAGTGAAGCAATAGCATTAAATCAATTTATAGTTTCAAATAAATTCAAAGGTAAGTTTAAAGAGTATGATACATAAAAAGTAAGGTTTGAGGTAGACTACATTCAACTAATCCTTTTAGTCGTTTTTAGTAGTATCGATTTTGCTATATTTAAAATGAGGTTGTGGCGCAGTTTATTGCACGTTTTGCTATCACTTTATTGTAAATTGGACCCTACTCTAAAAAATACATCTTGTAAACAACATAATGATTTTAGTTATGGTACACAATCATGCAAATTCATATGTAGTTTTAAGGTATCAAACTCAACAAGCAACCTTTTGAAACCACTCTTCATCCAACACCGTATGCAAGAATCGAGAAAAAGCTTGAAACGAGTCGAGCTTTATCGAGTTTGAATCGAGCTTGAGCCTAAAATAAAACTTATTTATTTATCAATCCCGAGTCCAAGTCTAATATGTGAAGCTCGTCAGACTCGTCGAGCCTTATCGAGCCTAAGTGTAAATATACCAAGCCTATTTAAACTTGTTTACGAGCCAAGCCTATTCGAGATTGGACTCTGCTCAGCTCGTTTGCTCCTCTAAAGGTTCTTTTGGTTTTTGCTGGTTTTGTGTTGTTGGTTTTGCTTGTTTGTACATTTAGTCTTAGTTTCTTGCTACTATAAAATTTTCGTTATCAAAAACTTATGATAAAAAAAATTACAATTAACAATAATTATCCAGAATAAAAAATCTCATAAATTCCCTTTTATTACATCTCCAAGGGTGAATCAGTGAATCACGAATATTCCAGACAAAAAAAAATATACTTTAAAAAGCAAAAAAAAAAATCTTCGTACAATTTTCTTTAATAATCTCATCATCATTATTCCCATGATCCCATCATCATCATAATATTATTATTATATTATTACCCGTTGACCAATCTCGACCCTACATCAAACCCACCCGTTGAGCTAATCCAAATCCAACGGTTCCCAAGCCGAAGCAGTAACCAAACTCAAATCCTTCCAACCCAATTTCAACCGACCCGATTCCTCCACCAACGTATACCCTTTCCACGGAGGAAACATCCCCAACAACAAACTCGCTTGAGCCACCGGGTTACCCGCCAAGGAAACTGCCCTAAACCCGACCCGACCCAACTCCTCCCCCCACCTCTCCACCTTCACCTCACCAGTCCGTTTCGGTCCTCCAACCGCCACAATATTCTTAATCTCCGCCCCAAACAACTGCCGCTCCACCGTAAACCGCTCCACATTCTCCAGTTCAACGCCGTCACCAACCGCATCGAACAAAGCGGAATAGTAATGTAAAGCCTCCACGAACCGGTTCAAAAAGCTCCCTCCGTGACTCAGATCTTGTTCGATAACCGTTATCAGTTTAGGTTTCAGCAGACGTAACAACTGTACGGTATTGTAATCGCTTCCGGTGACGTCATATAGGCAGTGATGCAGCCAGTGAACAACGACGGTTTCGTCAGATCTGACACCGAGTTGACTCAAAAACTCGGTGGAATCGGAGCTGATGTTACCGATTTTGCATTCGAGAGGGATGAATTCGAACGGAAGGTTTAACGAGTTGGCGAATTCGTGTAACCGGACGCCGGTGGCATCTAGAAGCGAGTGAGAGGATCCGATTCCGGTGATTCGGAGTGATTTGAGTTTGCGTGGACGAGAAGCTAAGATGTGGAACAGTCCTGGCCATTGGAGGCCTTGCATGATGTCCAGATCTATGATGTGTACGGTTTCTTCGTGTTCGAACGCTTGGAATATCGCTTGATTTGATGTGAAATGTGAGAATTTGATGAACGGAGTGATAGAATTGTACGATTGAAGTGCGTTGTGGATTTTTTGGTTTTGAGCTAGGGTTAGGGTTTTGATACTGAGCGGTGAGTACGTTCCGAGATATGAGCTGATGATTCTGGCTTGTAACGCTTCGGCAAAGTATGCTGCTACTCGCTCCGGCGAAGATCCGAACGGAGAGGATAGTTCTGAGATTTCCGGTAATAATAAGTTCGCGCGGTTTAGGTTTTCAACGGCTACGCACTCGGCGCATTGTAGCAGTAAACCTAACAGTCTTAAACCAGAAGATTCTGCTTCAACTGTCGAAGAATGTCCTCATGCTCATGCTCGTTGATGTTTCGCCGTTTAATTTCGCCGGAGAATTCGGTTATCTCGACGGTGGAGTCGTGGATTGGGCGTTTTGAGGTGTTGGTGTTGGTGTTCATGGTGGAAGCGTTGACTGGTGAGGAAGTTGTGGTGGAAAGTGGAGGTTGTTGAAGGTGAAGAGACTGTAGCATGATTGGTGTGATGGTGATGGTGATGGTGGTGTGGTGGAGGTGGTAGTGGTGGGGGAATGATGGGAAAGTGACGTGGGAAAGGACGAGAGAAAAGGTCCAGAAGAAAGGGATGAGGATGAAAGACTTGTCTGTGTCAGTTCAGAGGATGAGGATGAGAAGAAGAAGAAGAAGAAGAGAAGGTTATCAATGGTGGATATTGTGAAATGAGCATGAGCTTATTATTCAAGAAGATCATTCATCAATAATGGAAGTCTTTTTGAGTTTTGACTACATGTTGTTGATTTGCACCCTTTCATCTTTTAGCGGATGTCAAGTAAGTCCTTGTACTTTTCTACTTTGCTTTTCGTTATAATATTTGTTGGGCGTGTTTTTCCTTTCTTTTCGTCGGGTTAGACCAGTACGCCCAATTTCACATTGCGTGATCCCATTGTTTGTTGTATGGGGTCGACACACACATCCAGCATCCACGCATTCCATAGTTTCATACTCATGGTCGAGCCCTTAACGCCCCTTGGGGCTGATATGGCCATGAGAGTCACACCACAACACACAATGCTAAAACTAGAAAGTAGTTAATTTTACTCTTAAGCCATTTTTATGAACAATGATCATGTTGTTAACTCACGTTGACTGAGTATAGTTAGTCTGGTTTAAGTGAAACCACATACGATGTATTACGAGTTGAGTTCAAACTATGATGAGTCTAGTCGAAGGCTTCAAATGCATGTGTATGAATTATGATCCTAAAACATGCCAAGTATATTCATGTTATAGATTTTTGTGAACCATATAATATAAGTGAAACAATGTAATGATTCGGTATATCAAGTGTTCAATATTGCTAACGATGGTTCACTTATATACCTAATCATTTGGTTCCGGGTTCGATCCACACAAGTGACGATATTCAGGCATGTTTCCTTCGTGGGACAACAGCCAAGTCCCGAGCGTTAGTCAGACACAATGTTCGATCTTGGGTTTGCCTCGGTGTAGGTTATCCTACAGCGCTTAACATGCACACATGTAGCCACTGCGTCACATGGCACTAAACAAAGTAAGAAAGTTCTAAATGCATAACGCGGGTTATGATTTGTTTGGAAGAACAATCATTAAACAAAGTAAGAAAGTTCTATAAAAAAACATGACATTAAACAAGTAATGCATAAATGTAGAGTTAAGGTAAAATGGAAGGGTTGTAAATGAAATTCTTTTTGTAATTTGATTGTAACGACGTTAGGGTAGGATGTTATTGTGTCTCATGTTGCTGGTTTGTTTGTAGCGTTGGGTGTTACGAAACTGAAAGGGAGTTGTTTAGTCTGGTCACGCCGTTTAATTCACTAAACACAACCGATAAACCTATAATTTATTCATTAACTAATCACTAATGAACTTTTGTTCTTAAATTAATAATAAAGCCTTTTTGTCATTGCGTCATCCTTGGATTCCTTTTATCTGTTCTACACAGAATGCATTATATTCGAATTTTGTCTTATCAACGGCTTTGAGTTTTAATTCTTCTAAACAATCATTAGTTAAAAATATTATGTTTATTATTATAGCTATTTAAAGTAAGATGCTCTTAAAGCGATTCGAAAAGATGTATAGCACTTGTGTAATCAACTATCATATAACCGTGACATAATTTTTGGTCAAGAGATATTCGAATCGAGCCGAGTTTAAACGAGTTCCAACTTAACCTTGAGCTTAAAAATAACCCCCCTTACAAAATGAGCATGAGTTTCAACTTTAGTTATCGAGCTCGAGTTGATTTGTGAACCTAAACAAACCTATTATTTATTTAACTTTCATATAACACATTAAATATATATATTATTATTATATATAAAATTATGATAAAAATAACCAGATAATATATTGCTTAGGTATAAATGTTATAGTTATAAATATATATAAGTTAATAGATACTTGATAAATGAGTCGAGCTCGAGCCTAGTTAAGCTCGAGCTCGGCTGCGCTCGTTTACAACCCTAGTTTTGCCACCACAATCATAGCTCCTTTCCCCACAATGGTAGTTCATGTCACCATGTTGCCGTTGTGCCGCAACAGTTTAGCTCCTGCTACCGTAGCCGTAACTCTACCATAACCCCATGACGTGCCTCTTGCCACCACCGTTGTTGACTTAGATTTGTAGCCTTTGTTTGCGGTCACATTTTTTCACTTTCATTTTGTGCTTTTCTTTCAAGATTGTATGTTCTTATTATACTTACATATTCATCATTTTTTTTCAGTTTGAGCATTCGATTTCTCTTGTGAGGGAGCATTAGAGAGAATAGGAAACTGGTCATATCCTAAATAAAAACTTCAAATGAAAAATTTTGCATAGTTAACACCAACTATATTATAAATACCTATCTCAAATTGACAACTATAACACCAACACATTAAACTTAACTATATTATAAATACATATTCATACAAAATATCATATATTTGTCTAATATTTTAGCATGCATTTTCTTATTGGTTACATGTTGAACAAATTCTCATAGACTTTATATAACTTGAACCACAATTTAGAAGACATGTCGATTACGCTAAACATTGTACACATGCAACATAATGTACCAATTTTGCATTTAAACAAAGCAATATGCCAAAACAAGGAAGATATGATGTCAAAACTATCTTTAATTTATGCTATCATTTAACAACACTATGTGCTCACCATAGGTTTAACTTAGGGTTAGTAGAAAACCGAAATTTATGGTTCAATTTGGTTCAGTTTTCGTTTTGCATTATATGAAAATAAAAAAAACGAACTGAAATTTATGGTTTGGTTTTAGTTTCGTAACGCAAATTTCCGTTTTAGTTTTGTAACATAGATTAGCTGATGTCGGATTGGATTATGTATACGGAATTGAATTACAACAAACAAGAACAAACTTGCGAATCGTATTAATCAAAGAAAATTCTCCTTTTCAAATACATGAAAGGCTACATACTACCAAATTCAAACAAATAACAAGATAATTAAAGAGAACATATGAATTCGAATATCCCCGATAAGCCACCACTCCTATCTCAAGCAACCGGACATATGATCAGGCTTCGTTGCCGGACACAAACATATGATTGCTATCGTCTTTTCCTTCCATTTGTTAGTCCTAGTGAATAGTAATCCTGCTAAGAACCTTGTGCACAAACATTTTTTAAATGTATTTTTATTATTAATTTTAGTTGAATAATAATTGTTAAATGATTGCGACTTAGTTAACTCACAACGCCCAGTTAACGAAAAGTTTAGTTAATGGAACTGTGCTGAAGTTGATGCTGACGTACTGTACTTTTTCTTAATTAATGGAAGATTCAGTTAATGGACAACACAGTTTAAATCCCCTATCCAATGGAAACTCTTTTGTTGGGCTACGGTTAACTAAAACCAAAGCCCTTCCTGTAACAAATATCGTGAGCACCTAATTAATATCTAGGAGTCTCCTTTGTTATGATACTAAGCATTGGGTATACTTAACCATCCTCAACTCAAACCTAGGTATCATATCACCTATCCACTTTTCCCATTTCACTCTCTCTCTCCTAAGAAAATGGTTTATCGTTAACTCCATCTAATCCTAAATTTTACTAGTTTTTTGTTTTAAAAAAGAAAAGAAAATTAGTTTAATTTCTTAATATCTCGTTAAAATGTTAACAAATAACCCCTTTAACGCCTCTTAACACAAGGAGAGAGTGATGTGTAATGTCGATTAAAATGTCATGTCATTGTTAAAGCCCTAGATGTTAGAGTACACCCAATAGCTAATAACACTCACAAATATAATATTAAAATAATATTGGTGTTACAAATAGCCCATATTGACCGTCCACACCACCTTTTCACAACCCACCTTAATCTCTACCATCACTTAACTACACCCTAAAGTGGTACAATATACACAAACGATTAAAAATGAGAGAACAAAACTAGATAAGAAATATAAAAAAATATGGTATTGCTACGTGACATTAACTGATCATCTACATATAAAAATTGATCATCAACATCTACATATAAAAATTGTTACATTACTTTCTCCGTTTTAAGATAAATGTCTACTTTACTATTTGTAATCAATATATAAAAAAGACATGTGCATTTGAAAATTAGATATAGTCACTAAAATGTATTATTTGTATATTTTATAAACTACATAAGAGTAAATTGACATATAGCTTATACAATACATTGATTGTATATTTTTTTAAGTCTCTTTTGACATGGCCCATTTACCCAACATGTCTGAAAGCCCAACTAACTTCATTGGGACAGAGTATATTTTTGGGCCATGTTATATTTAAATTGTTTTTCTTCTTTTCTAAAATTATAATCCCCTTTTTTATCTGAACTCATTACAGTACGAACTTGTTGACCGAACTGTCTGTTTTGCCAAGCTTAAATACAATACCGGTTATGTGGTATGATTTTGTCAATATATATTTGGAAAAACAAAAAAAAATCATATCATAAAGATTGATGCTTTATCGAGAGAATCCTTAAACTCTTGACGTTTGAAATTAATATTTTTAATGTTGATGTAGTAATATTTTTAATATTTTCCTAGATTTATTGGGTTTCCTACTGAATTGGTGTATAGACATTATTGCCTAGTGAGAAGGATATGATCGGGTGGTTCCGCTGGTGGCACGATTATACTCCAGTGGTCCGTTAGTGATCCAAATTTGCCGTCTTTTCAAGATAATAAATATAATAATAATAATAATGGGTCAAAACATATACATGATAAAATGGGTTAAATAATTGTGCCAAAACGAGTTGACAAGATATAAACTCATACTAAAATTCATCATTTATGGTATTCTCCACCAACACCACTCTCTATATATTGTAAATAAGCGTTGTATGCTATCAATGTTACTTAATATTACAAATATCGGTCGCTAAATTATTAAAGTGAAACCAACGTGTAGACATAAACTAAGCATAGCAACCCGGGTGGGTGGGTTTAGGTGACAAGTCAAATGGGTTCTGAGCAAAATAAGTTTGGGTCAAAATGGCCGTATTTGGTTGAGGTTAAAACGGGTTCTAAGTTGAAATAACACGTTTTAGATTGTTTTTTTTTTAAATTAAAATATGTTCACACGATATACTTTTTCTAGCGACAAGCGGCAACGAATGCATGTGTCGTCTTGGTGATGATGATAATGACAACGAGGTGGATGGGGTGGAAGTGGCGAGAGGAGGTCATGGAGGCAAAGATGACGGTTGTGCTAGCGGCGTCAGCGATGGTGGAGGTGGTGGTGGCAAGGGTGGAAGTGTCGGCGATGACGCCAACAAGTAGGCAGTGGATACAAACAATAGTAATGAGTGGTGTTGACCCATATGGGTATGTTTTAAGTTAACAAGTCTTATAAGATTGTCCATTTTGACCTGCTATCCAATTTTAATATACCTAGATTGACTTGTTATCTAATTTGAGTTGATCCAAATTAACCCATATACATTTTTTTACTCAAATCAACTCATTCTTTGTATAGTGGGTGGATTAGAATGTTGTCATCATGTTTATAAAATACCTTGAGTCCCCATATCTACTCACTTTGTATGATGCAGTTTCCAAGACATTAACAAGAGCTAGACAAACACAATCATGTAGAGATGTATGAAAAAATTATAAAATAAAAAACTTGTAGTTTTTAAGTTTGAATATTGCAAACACAACATGATGTAGTTTTCAAGTCATTAAAAGGGTATGAATACTCAGCTCTGTTAAAATGAGCACTAAATTGAGCACGGGTGGGTGTCATACACACGTACGGTGTAACACCCCAACCGATGGCGGAAACATCGGGATGAGACGAAAACGAGATTGCCCATTGCTCACAACATTATTAAGTGACAGTAATTAATCAAACCATATTTCATTTCATAAGAATTGTCAAATACATCAATGTAACAAAACAAAGAACAATCTAACATTTGCAAAGTCATAACAAAATTGACACGTCGACATTAAACCTAACGTCTAATTTGTGTGTATCTAGTCCTTGCTATATTGTTTTCATAGCGTCATCTCCTTCAACCTGTAACATGTTTTAAAATAAAGTCAATGCAAAAGCAAAGGCAAGTACACAAGTTTAGGCATAGCATACGTATACGAATAAAGTTTTAACAATCCTCATGGCAACTAAATCTATACAAGAGCAATATCAAGGCATGCAATGCTAATAATCAAACCCGTAACGCAATCACGATGTTTTAACATGACCTCACGAATAACACGATGGAGGTGGATGCGTGAATTCCTATAGCGCTAAGCATGTCAAACAAAGGCTAAAAATAGTTAATGACTAAAGCATAGCACAACGTTTATCCCTAGACAAGCAACAAGTATACGATTCAAGTAGTCATGTGTATAGGATTGTTTGTGCGTTTCATAAAGTTTAAGTGTTTGTGATTTTTGTATATGGAAACATGTTACACCCAAAAAGTGATATAAACAAATGTGGGTCGAGTGTACTCACAGTATTGCTAAGTCTTCTTTGGAAATACCGCGACGAGTTGATCAGTGGGAGAAAAGGGGAAACCGAAGTCACCTTAAAGGCAAACGAATGGGTATAAGTAAACGGAAATTATGACGGAGGATTTGATTTGAAGTTGATTGAATGTATATATGTATAACATAGTCTATACGACGATTCTAGGTTTAAATTTGTTAATATATTATAGGAATGCTGTCAAACTAATAAGTAATTATATATACCTTTGAATTCAATGTGCCAACTCTAGCTGTCGACTATAAGGTATATACATATACATCTTTCGTGACAGTCGTGACGGTAGTATATATCTCGTCGTTAAATAAATATATTTTGTCGAAACATACAACTCATATGTATCTTGTCAAAAAAAGTAATATAGATATATATATACATATATATCTATATATGTTGTAGTAGCGAAATATATTTGCCGAAAGGAAGTATTAGATATATTTATATGTTTTGTCAAAACATGTAATGTATACATACATATATGTTGTCGAAAAAGTCTAATAAGTAAAAATATATATCTTGTCGCTCGGTATATTTAAGTAGATACGTTTCTTCGATAAGCGTACTAAATATATATATATATTTCATGTCGAAAGATATGATTAAATAAGTATATACATTTTGTCGATAAAGTGTCATGTATAATATATTTTGTCGCAAAAAAATAAATAGACATATTTTGTCGATAAACGGGCAGAGTTTCCTCTTGTTTTTGGACAATCCTGACAACATATGTGTCGATATATTTTTCCAAAACACAACAATAAACAACGCAAGAATCGACGAAACACTATAAATGTTTACATACTCTTTTATGTCTACAAATTTTATAAGGTTCGGTTACGTGATTATAACACTAATTAAATACAAAACAATATAAATGATAACATAAAAATTTGCGGCGTTAAAAGTATACTGTGACGTGTTTTGATTGAGTTGACTAAAGCATTGACTGAACTTGGCCCCGAACACCGAACCGAACATCGAATCTGACTGGTTTGACTGGCGTTGACTGTTTGACCAGGTTTGACTTTCGTTGACCAAGTTGACCAGGTTTGACTTTCGTTGACCAAGTTGACCAGGTTTGACCGAACACCAAACGAGACCCGAAATCGAACTAAGACCCGAAAAGAACATGGTCTGAACCGAAACCTGAACAGGAACTGTTGTTTACTGATGTTGTCTCGAACCCGCGACTGTTTGACCACAGTTGACCAGGTTTGACCTGGTTTGACCGAACGCCAAACTGCAACGAGACCCGAATTGACTGAGCCAGATCTGTCATTGACTCACTGCTGACCCAAACCTCTGCACCGAGACCCGAACCCGCTGAACATGAGCCATGAACTGAACCGAAACGAATCGTAACCTGCCGAAAGAAAAGAGTTAACGGGATTCGAAATAGAGGCAAAACCAAGACCCGAACCGAGACTAACCTTGACTGAACCGAGATTCGACCCGGAGCTGATCTGTGGACTGTTTGACTGCTTGACCAGACCCGAGCTTTGACCAGGTCTAACCGGGTTGACCGAACCGAAGCTGACTGCCTGGAAGCTCAAGACCCGAACCAGCTGAAACCGAGCCTGAACCAGGTCTGAGACCACGGGCGCTGTTAAAACGCCACCGCTAAGCCACGCCGTCGCTGCTACACCGCCGTTGCTGAACCATCACTGCCGCCGCTGCTATGCCGCCCCTGCTGCGCCGCCACCGGATTGGTGGCCAGCGACACCACTGCAGAGAGGGAGAGAGGAGAGCGCATGACGGCCGACGGCCGTCGCGTTTGATGGGAAGCAGGGAGTGAGGTAGAGAGTCCAAGAGGTGAGGGTGTGGATGTGGCGGCAGGGGTCTGCGTCTGCAGAGAAGGGGTTGGCCGGAAGGACGGTGGTGGCTGGTGTTGCGAGGAAGACGGAGGCAGAATCAACTTTAAGCGCTGGAATCTCTAAGGGGGTTACTCATGGATGTGTTCAGTTGGTCGCTAGAGGGTCGCCGGAACGGCGTCGGTCGCCGGAAATCGCAGGGGGGGGGGGGCTGGATAGAGTTGTGTGGTAGGTTTAGTGTTTTAGTGAAAAAGGGGAAGAATGAGATTAGTTTATAGGCTAGGGTTTGATAGGTTGGGCTAAAGCCTGGTTGTGGCCCAATCACGTCTGGAACCCGCCGTAGAATCCCGATCGTCGCATAATGTCATAGGGTATTGTTATTATTATTATTATTGTTATTATTGTTATTATTATTAAAAAAAATAATAATAATAAAACGCGGGGCGTTACATACGGTTACGACACAACTACGGTTGTAAACGAACTAAACGTTTAAGAAACCGTTCATTAAGTTGTTAACAAACATGAACAAAAAATGTGTTCATAAAAGTTCAATAAACCGTTCAACAGGTTGCTAACAAACATGAACAAAAAATTTGTTCATTTCTATTAAACAAACGAACTTGAACACATGTCCAGTTCATCAATTTACGTCCGTTTATGTTTGTCAATTTACGTTTTTTTTATTTGTTTATGTACGTCTGTCTAACGAACGAGCAAGAACACAATGGTTTATGTTCGTTTACATTTGTTTATTTATGATTGTCCATTTACGTGAATTTACCCAAGTCGTGGGTAATCAACTAATGAATGAACAAAAGCATGTTCATTTTATTCGTTAATGTTCATACCAAATTTTAGTAGATGTCCTTTAACTTGTTTATCTTCATACCAAAGGACATACAGTATAAGATTTTTAAAATGTAAAGGATGATGCTTTTAATTTCAAAAGTTAAAAGGCCATCGATGAAATGTGTAATTAACCATTTCGTTTATGTTCGTGAGCTTATATTTGTGAAAAGTATTAATGAACACAAAGACGTGATCGAACATGAACTAGAAAATCTCTTCATTTAAGTGTGTTCTTGTTTGTTCGCCATTTGGTTAAAGGTAAATCAAAGAGTTTGTTTACCTGTTTGGCCAAAGTTAAACCAAAGAACACGAACAAAGCCCATATTCATGCTGGTTCCTTTACATGCTTAGGCGTGACAATAATTGTGCTCACAGCTTCTAATACAGCAAGTGTTGCACTCACATGAGTGATCCTACGTGCCAATTACGACAACGATCTTGTGCTTCGATAGATCTATGATATGTTTGAATCACCGTCATCAGTAAAGAAAACACTGATACATAACGGCTCATTGGTGCACGTGTCTAAATAAGTTTCGAATTAGCGTACTTATTGTCTAAACTTGATGTCTTAAGAAAACCCAAGTATTGTGTTGTCAGCTACATGAAAAAAAAACACTACAATGATGGTACAAGTTGATCTATGAATCTTCCTTTTCATACACCATGATCATTAGCATGTATTGATCAGGTTAAATCATGAATCATGATATAAGTGAAAGTAAATATGTTACCAATGATGCACATATTTCTTGGCCATAGACACATTGTTATCTGACATGGTTGTAGAGGTATCTTTCCACACATGATAAAATGAATTCTTTCCTCCATACTTAATAATCTATATCATATGTTTTTAAGTCATGGCTAGGGGTGCAAACGAACCTGAGCTCAACCAGGCTCGAGTTCGGATCGTTGGTAGCTTCTCAAGCTCGAGCTTGGCTCGTTTTTTATCTATTAATTAATATATCAAATACAAATAATAGACTCGTTGAGGCTCACAAGCTTGATAAGTGAAGCTCGGGCCCAGGCTCGTTTACAAAACAAGTTTACTTTTACCTTTGGGCTCGGCCCGTAAACAAGTTTAAATAAGCTCGGCTTAGCTGGTTTATCAGAACCTTTAAATTAGGGGTACATAAAGATTAGAGTTAAATGCTTGGTTGGTCCCTGTGGTTTGCAAATCTTGCAGACTTGGTCCCAGTGGTTCACTAATTACACACTTGGTCCTAGTAGTTTCAAATTTTGCACTCGGGTGGTCCTTACCACTAACCTTTGTTAGATTTCTCAGTTAAGTATACATAAAATGTCTATTATACCCCTCGTCTTCTTCATCCTTTCTATCTCTCTGAATAAAAAGTCCTGTCAACCACCTGCAACTACTCTGCTACCACAACCCTCACCCTCGCCGCCTTTCACCGCCATACCACTCAGCCACCACTGCCACAACCACCCTCCGCCACAACCACCACCGCCGCACCCTAATTTTGATATTATATGGTGTTTCTGTTACAGGAGATTTGTGTTGTATGTCTTTCAATTTTTCAGAAGAAAATATTTGAAAAATTGTATGCAAATGAACGGATCTGAAGCAGGAAGACTATTCCAGCCGTCAATGGCGTCGGGGCCGCTAACCTCTCAGCCGGTGGTTTCGTCTCAGCAGCCGGTGAATACCGTCCGTGTGTATCCTCCCAGCGTTACAGGCGGTTACGGTGTTGCTACTGATGTAATGTCTAGCAGCGGCGGTGTTGGCGGCAGTGGCAGTGTTGTTGGCGGCAGCAACGTAGGGTTCCACGAGAATATCAACATTAACGAGCACGGTGGCAGTGGCAGCGACGGTGTTGGTGGCAGTGAGATAGTGGTGAAAAAGAGGGGGAGGCCGAGGAAGTACGGTCCGGACGGCTCTATGTCACCGTCGGCAATCAGTGCAGCGCGGGCCGTAAAGTTGACACATGTCACCACCACCACCGCGTCGTTGAACGGAGCGTTTGAACATCAGCTGCTGCTCCTCCGCCTATTTCGGCTGCGCCGGTTAGTTCTATTCCGATGGATGAAGGGTTCGGATCGGTTAAGAAGATTAGAGGGAGACCTCCGGGTTCGACGAAAGGCGGCGGGTGGTTGTGGCGGAGGGTGGTTGTAGCGGAGGGTGGTTGTGGCAGTGGTGGCTAAGTGGTATGGCGGTGAAAGGCGGTGAGGGTGAGGGTGGTGGTAGCAGAGTAGTTGCAGGTGGTTGACAGGGCTTTTTATTCAGAGAGATAGAAAGGATGAAGAAGACGAGGGGTATAATAGACATTTTATGTATACTTAACTGAGAAATCTAACAAAGGTTAGTGGTAAGGACCACCCGAGTGCAAAATTTGAAACTACTGGGACCAAGTGTGTAATTAGTGAACCACTGGGACCAAGTCTGCAAGATTTGCAAACCACAGGGACCAACCAAGCATTTAACTCTAAAGATTAATAAAAACTAATATTAAACTAACGCTTAATAGGGCTCGACGAGCCTACTGAGCTTCACATACCAGGCTCGAGCTCGATAAGTAAACGAGCTTTATTTTAGGCTCAAGCTCATAAGGTGCGGCTCGTTTGCACCCCTAGTCAAGGCTCATGGGTTAACAAATGGAGTCAGGCTCAGGGCTATATGTAAACATGACCCATAAGACAAAATACCAATATATTTAAACCGAACAGAACCAGAAACGTACATAAAGCGCGTAGAACGCATCATCAACAAAAAACACACGATAGATACAAGAACAAGAGAGTATCCATAAGAAGCCTTGTAAGTTTATTTTTTCATGAAGCTTATTTGTTCTTTGAGCAATGTTAAGAAATTGAATGATAAAAAAAAAAAAAAACCATATGTATCAAAGTGTTCAGATCATTTGTAATGAATATCTACCTACAAAAGATAAGTTATTTGACCCTCTAACCCTTGAGATAGATGACAACTTAAAAGAAATATACTGAAAATTAACTTTCAAGAAGCCTTTAATCTTAAGTAAAAATCTGTTTTTTTTCTTTCTTCCTGAACAATGAAAAATGATAAAAGAGAAAAGATAATGTTTTAAAATAGTGAGTTACCAATGATCAAGAATCATCATATGCCCATGAAAAACACCAACTTCAGCAGCCCATCACCGCACAATTGTACACGAAATTACTCGACTGTTTCCTCCCAAGCAGGGTCCATCGTGGTGGCCCGTCTCGTGGGACCCACGAATTCACTTCTATAAACCCGGCCCCGCTAGTTCTCGGCCCACCAATAACTATAACGCGATCACCACAACCCCTAAATGCAATACCCCAACCGTTCATCGAATCGGCCCGTTTGGGCAATCTTCCAACGGTTTCCCATTCTTTTCGTTGTTTGTCGTACTTTCTAACTTCCATATCCGCACAATCAGCAGCATACAATTCGTTATCTACAACCGCCACTAACGGTGGTGCCTCAGTGGCTGGTGGGGCACTAGCGGCACCACCAGTTTTTACCGGTGACATATTTGGGATTTCCCTCCATTCCCGAGTACCCAAATCGAATTCTTCACCACACGTTAACGGTTTCATATCTGCACCACCGATCCCTCCGATTACGTAAAACTTATTATCCATAAACACCCCCGAACACATCTTTCTCGGTTTAAGCATGTTCGGAAGGCGTTCCCATTCACCCGACTCGCTATCATAACGCTCGGCCGAGTTAACGATCCTTCCGTTTGGGTCAACCCCACCGCGACAATCGCAATCTCTCCGAGACTTGCGGACCCGAATAAACATCGGGGCTCGTTCATTAACCGCCCGGATGACCATGAGTTAGTTAACAAACTGTACTTGTATATTACATGATCAAGAACTTCTTTCCCTAACACGAGTAGCTCTGTTCCTACCGCTAATGATTCTTTATCGGAAAACTGGAAACATGTGTTTGATGACATTGTCGGTAAATTCATCCAACGCCGTTGGATAGGATCAAAAGCCTCCCATTGGACCAAATGGCATGAAAAATAAACCCAATGCTCGATAATACCGTGTTTTCTTCTTAATCTATAGAGCTCACCGCTCCTAATTAGGTCACGAAACGTTCGGTTGAGTGATGCTAAGGACCCGTAATTGAATCTTGAGCATTTTAGTAGACAATCGATCGAGTTGTCTCGGCCTATGGCGTGGAATAGAGAGCTTGAATCTGAGTCATCACCCGCTTGGTCTTGATTATGGCTGTCGGATTGATCAACGGGGGCTAGCGATAGATCTTTGATCTGAGTCATCACGCGCTTTGTCGGGTGAACGATTTCTTCATCTTCGATCTCTAATGGTCGTTTCTCGTGATGAGATTCGATCTTTTCGATCCTGCAATTCCTCATAAACACCCAAGTGCTATCCCTTTTGTTACTGAAGTCTGAAACCAGAAAAGATCTCTCTTCCAACATACCTTCTTGAATCAAACCCAAAAGATTGAAAGTTTGGGGGTTTTTGAAAGAACCCTAATCAAGATTTCTTGTAATCTTCAGTTTTGATCACCAAGCACCAAACTTTTTCAACTGAAATCTCAAAAATAGCAATTTAATTGTGGTATCAATCAAAAGCCCTATCAGATAACCATTCTTATTCAAGAAATTAATGAGTCAAAACACCTAATAGAAATATAGAATCAAGATCTACATGAATTAATTAGCTAAACAAAGTAACAACCTATAGTCAAACAATCAACTAGATGTTATTATGTTAATCCACAAATGGCAATATCTTAAAATGCATAATCCCACATCAAAAATCCAATCTTTTCCACAAAAGATTGGATTATAATCCAATACAAAAAGCCCCAGATCTCTAAATCCCAATACCCAATAACAAAACACATCAATCTAATCAAACACCACTCAAAAAACCCTAAATCAATCAATTGAAATCAATCAAAACAAATTAAACAAGATCTACAAAACCATAAGAGGGTATTGAACTTACCAATTGGAAAAACAAAACCAACAAAAATCTTTCCTTTTTGCACCAAATTCCGCCCCCCAAATCACCAAAAAAAGTATCTTCTTTCTCTAAACAAATCTGTTAGTTCATCAATGCTTTTGTTTCTCTATCTCTGCATACATGTATTTGTTAGCTTCAGCTATTGTTCTTGACAAAACCCAAAAAAAAACTTGCTTTTGTATGTATATCTTTCTCTCTCTCTCTCTCTCAAGAAATATGCAAAGCAAGAGGCTTTTTAAGTTTTAAGAAGTTTTTAGGGTTAAAGATTTGTTGGGGTAAGAGAAATTAGGAAATAACAAGATGGGTTATTGTTTTTATTGCTTCATTTCTAAAAAAATCCAAACGTTTTTTAAAGAAAATTAATCTTTAATATGAACAGATATGTATACATATACATATACATATACATACACACATATATATACATACATAGAATAGAATATATAGATAGAGAGAGAGGTGTGTGTGGTGGTCGGAGATGTGAGAAAGAGGAGGATGACGGTGGTCGACAGTGGCGCGTGGGTACCCACAACCAGCTGGTTTTTTTTCTAACTTTGCGTCGAGTCGCCGCCGTGTTCGACGTTCTTATTAACTTCGAGGGGTGACCGGAAACCGGTGATAGCCGGTCTTGACACGTGTACCGGCTGTTTTAATTTTTTTTTATAACATTAAATCGGCTAATCGGCTACCCCTTTTTATACGATTATTTATAGATGAGTTTTTTAGAGTTTAATCGTGTACGTCTCTAAAGCCGTTTATTTGTCGAATATTAGTCGGCAACTTTTTAAAGTTGGGATGATTTTTTTTCACTTGTGTATTGGTTTTAATTAATTATTTTATTGAGTGTAATAAGTCATTTGCATTACTTATTTGACTTTAATTAAATTAGGTCACGAAACGGACAAAATCGAATAATAATTGATGATTTGAGCTACATTTACGTCTTCATTCAATAGCTTATAAATACTTAGCGTCATAAATAGGAATGATATTAGTATAGTATTCGTATCTTATAAAAATGCCGATATCGAATTTGAACAAACTAAGTATCAAATAGGTAAAATCGATACGAGTACTATAAATACAACATTATGAAATAAAACATAATATTAAAAAAAATGTTAGGGTTCTATATAAAATTCGGTACTAGTACCCGTTTTTACTCGTACCGAATATCAAAATCAATAAAACTGGGTAATGATACATGTACCGAATACCCAAAATCGTTATAGGTACGAGTATGGATATTTGAGAAAAATAGTTCATCCCTAGTCTCAATACAATTAATATATTTTTAAGTGCATTTATTTTGAATAAGATTGTGTCGTTCGAGATGGTGGTGCATATTCTCATTTAGGACGATGAGTCCCTTTAAGTTAATCTCCAACAATCTCGCCATTAGACAGGAACTTTTGAACCATGTACTTATTTGTTGATAAGAAACTAATCCAACTCGGAGTTGTTGATGTGTATATCGATCGATCATAGAAGAAAACTTCGGAGTTGTTGATGTGTATATCGATTCATCATAGAAATAACTTCTATTTCATTTCGATTAAGTTTCCTTCCTTCCTATTAACCTGGAAGGTCTTCTCAGATACAAGAAAACAATTCAGTTTCAAAGCTAAATATCGTAGTTCTCGAACGAACAACCGAAAAGATTTCATACATATCTTTGACGAAGATAGTAAAGCAAATCTTATTAAGGACGATTAGTCTATAAGTTAGCAACTACAGCACCCAACAAAAATACCATATCGTCGTGTCGTCGACATGAAAGATGAGAGTTTTTTTAGTGAATGTATTGAATGAGGTACCACTAACAAATTTTGGAGGCATCGGATGTAATGGACGAGATGATAACTTCACAGTTAATTATATTTTGGTGGAAGCAATTTCAACATAGATAAATTTTTCTGAAGTTTCTATTATGTAACCAAAAATAAATCCCTAAAGTGTTCATGACAAAAACAGATTATAATAATTTAGATAAAAAAGACTAATGTTTCATACTTTAGATAAAAAAAGACTAATGGTTGAATTTAATTTAATACAACAAGATTTCGGTATCAATCATCTGATATTCTTTATATATATATATATATATATATATATAGACAAACGTTTTTCTTATAATAGATTTAATTAACATGACTGCTATTTTATTAAACTACTTAATTATCATTTATATTAGAATTCATACTTTACCTTGTATTCTTATGAATGATAGCTCAAAACAACATTTTCCGTCCTCGAATTATTACAAATACTTACTTATAACACGTTTTTCGTGAATTCATATTTGCTTAAACAATATATTCAGTGGTGAATCTAAAAAAAATCCGCATAAAGGTAACATTTCAATGAAAAGGGTAACGAAATCGAAAAAACGTTATATTTTTACAAAATTTACACTACCGTCGGGGCATTAAGGGGCAACGTAGGTTACCCCTTCTATCACTCTAAGTCCGCCCCTGAATATATTATTCGAAATTTAAAAAGTTCATATTAGTATTATTATAATAAAACTTTGTGTATTAAAAGCTATTAAACGTTTCTTTAGGGGTCAAAACTAACCCAAAAACAAAGCAACTAAAAGCCAAGTTTGATTTGAACACCTCTTATGGTTATGTTTATTGACCCTTTAACTTAATAATGTGATCATGCTTTTAAATCTTTGTATTAGGCGAACCCTTTAATAACATCTTGTAATAATTTATCCCTTTTGAATTGACCTACTTATCCTTTGTTATCACACGTCTATTGATGTCTTTCAAAGGGCCTTTGTGTCCTTTCACCATAATACTTTTTTTTTTGGAATGAAAGTGACTTGGACCAACCATAATCCTTATGATCATAACACATAATATAATACCATATCCCTTTTGGTCTTCTTTTGTATCAAAAGCCAAAACCAACTAAACTAATACTTTCTTGTTAGATATGGTTATAAATGGCATTCTTAATCGAATGTATAATCGAGCCACCGAACTTGTAAACTATTCGAAATATGCTAGCGAAAAGATCTTGAATTGAGTAAAGTTAAACAAACTCGATCAAACATGAGTTAAAGATAAGGCTATTTAATAAATGACGTCTAAACTTCATGCATCAAGGTTAGTTAGACTTGCGAATCTATTATATATATAAATATAATACTATTTGTATAATTGCAAGGAGAGAATTATGAAAAACTACGTATAAATGAGAAAACTATAAAACTAACTAAAAAAGCCTAAAACATACCCTTTTTATATTTTTTTTTATAAAAAATCGCTACTTTTTATGTATAAAATTTTTCTTTTTAAAAAAAAAATTGTACTAAACATGTGCAGTATATGCTTAGATTTAGCTATTAGGGTTAGGTTTTTTTGGGTTTAGGATTATGATTTGGTTTTTAGGTGTGTGGGAGGAGGATTTAGGTTTTTGGGGGTATACGTTTAGGGTTTAGTTTTAGGTTTTTTTTGGAGTGGGGGTGAGGGGGTTGCTTTTGGTGGGAGAATGGATTTAGTTTTTTTTGTGGAGTGTGGGGTTTAGGTTTTTTAGGGTGTCGGTGAGGGGTGGGTTAAGTGGTTTAGATTTTTCATATTAATGCACATGTGCAGTACAACTTTTTTTTAAGTTTTATATATATTATATATTATAGCGATTTTTATTAAAAAAATAAAAAAAAACGATATGTTTTTTTTACGATTTTTTAGTTAGTTTTTTAGTTTTCTCATTTAAACTAGTTTTATCATAATCCATCCCCTAATAAATATTATCATACAAATGGTTATACTTAAAAGAATTAAATTATATGCATGTATATTACGTTTTAAATATAACTATATTATATGTAAACAATATTTTAAAGAGTACATGAATATAATTACAATGAATAAAGATAACTAAAAGAATAAACGAATCTGCAGGGCGAGCTCGAGCTTATAAAGCTATATATAATCCAAGGTGGCTTTGGCTTGACTTGTTTACACTCATATTCTTAATATTTTGTAAAAATAAATATTAATAATTGTCTTGGATAAGTTTAGATAGTGTATAACCTAATTGGATGGGGTCATATTCTTAGGACATAATGTCAGATAATAGTCATAGTTCTATTTGGTAAACAAAGGACGGTATCCGTCAATATTATCAAGTTAATATCGGGTCTTACTTGGTCCTTTTCTTTGACATGGTTCCAACTTCTAATTTATCATGTTTTATTTTGTATTTTGTAGTTTTTTCCTTTTTTTTTTAGAATTGAGAAGACAGTTGGCTATGTATTTTGTATTTTAGATAGTAAAAAAGAATTATGTGTGTATAAAAACACGTTTAGGCTTAGGAATGTATCATCCATTACCAATGAATAATATCATATTTATTTGGTTTGACCCCTTCTAATTCAAAAGCATCAATTTAAACATATGCTTTTCGACTCTCTCGATTTAAATGTTTAAGTTTCTCTACTTATTGTCAAGCATCACATAAAAGTTATTATAAAGTTCTCACGCATTTATAAACCGATCATATAACGAATATACCATTTATATAAGCGTCATTCTTTCATATGGCTCTTTTCTATACTTGTATGTTTAAGAATTTAGAAGTTGTTTAAGAATTTAGACGTATGTAAAGAATATTAGTATATGCCTCTAATAAATTAAACTACTAAATAATTTAATTACTACGTCCAAAATAAATTGAAGATGGAATATATTTTATGATATCCGATGACATGACTTTTTTATAAAGAAAAAACACATGGAAAACTATCTTTCGTGAAATCTTATTTTTAGAGCTGCAAACAAACTAACGTTCGACGAACAATTCGTAAACAGTTTGGGAGTCATTTGTATGTGTCCGTTCGTTTATTAAAAAACTAACACCAATACGAAATTTTGTTCATTTAGTTAAATAAACGAACATGAACATGGGCCGCGTTCGTTCATTGATGTTTGTGAACGTCCAGTAACGTATTCAATTGTGTTCGATGGTTCATTAGTGTTTTAGTTTTTTATTTTATTTAAGTATTTCAAAACACCGACAAATTATATATTTGATAAGTGTTATTGTATTATATATTTTCTTCAAGAATACTTGTTCGGGTTCTTTTGTTTCCATTTGTGTTTATGAGTATTAGTTTGTACTCCTTTGTGTCCATCACCGTTTGTTTTTGTTCGTCGCCTAAAATTAAAAAGTTCATTTCCTTAACAAACGAACTACGAACATAAAATCTCATCGATAAGTGTTTATGAACACATATTATTCGTGTTCTTTTGATTCGTTAGCAGCCCTATTTATTTTTATACACTCTTCTTTTTAACCATTTCTCTAAGTATTAATATAACACACGAATATCATTATCTATTAAATTAACCAACACCATTATCCATTAAAAAAGTCGGATTATTTACTAACAACTTGCAATACGTCAAAAAGTGATTGGTTGAAATAAACAAAACAGAAAAAAAAAAACGGTGACAAGTGAATCCGTGTTCTTGCATAAACTGTGTGCGTGTGGGTCCCACGGCGCTGACTCTTGCCGCGTGGAACAAGCAAAAGCAAAAGCAATCCCCCGACGGCTGTACTTGTGTCGTTATCTTCGACTTCTCCCACGATATTTTGACTCGATTAATGTTTTATGTTTTTTTTAAATATCGGCACAACGAATAGGAGTCTGCCATCATCGTTTGGTTGTACCTTCATAAAGTTGGTTTTGGCTTTTGGGTCCGGTTCACACATGTAATTGTTTTGTTTTTTTCTTTTTTTACAGCCGAATAATATTGTTCGTTTTCTGATGTTTTGGTCATGTTCCAACTATGCAAGGTCTTGCATTTGGGATGGAAAAAAGTAGGGGCGTAAACAAGTCTATAGGCTTAAGAGCTACTTGTTATCAGCTCGGTTAAAAGTTCGAACGAGCTGAGGCTTAACGAGTCCGAGCTCGAGCCTGAAATAGAGTTCGTTTAGTATAATATAATACTAATGATGATAGCATTGGTGAGCCGAGCTTTGGCTCGTTTAAGCGATATTAAAGCGAGATTGAGCTGAGCTTTTAGTCTGTTTGAGGTTGTTTTCAAATTAGCTCGAGCTTCAAGAGCCGAGCACGAGAATAGTCGGGCTCAGCCCGGATTGTTTACACCGCTAGAAAAAAAGTCACTAGGATTACCGTTTGTTGCGTTACTTCAACGTCTTTTATCTACATTCGCCCATGTTAAGAATTTCTTTTTGTGAATACGGACTTCTACGTCAATTCGACGTAGTTATTCGACAAAATAAAATCATCAAATATAAGTTATGTATTATCAGAACCGATATTTGCTATATAATGGCATGAAACTTTGACAAAGAAAATATTAGTGACACAAAAAAAACCCTCATTTAAACACAAACACGCACATAAAAATCCTAATGTATGATATATGGTTGGTTTGCTAGTGAGAATGGTGGAGAACTCTAAACAGATATTAGAGGCCTTTCTAACCACAACATTGAACTATGTATGCGGTTAGTTCATAATCTATAGACAAGCTACTCATGCGAGTAGCGTTGTGCAAGATTTTTAACTTATCATATAATGAGCGGATGACTGATGACTAACTTAGTGTGGCAACTGCAAATACTAAAAACGCATTTTAAACAAGTGATTCCAACCCCTAGATTAATGTTTGTATTAGAATGTAGCACTAAAATCTTTGTATAGTTTTAATGGTAATGTACAAATTTGGTCCTAGATTTTTAATAACGGTTTATAAAACCGGTAAATAAGAATTATACTAACACTATAAATGGGGTAGTATTCAAAATCATAACATGATCTAAACCGATAGGTGTTTATATAATACAGATTGTTTTAACAAATTTAGTTTGATTTCCCATTTAGAGACTTGTTCATAACTTTTATGTTTTTAAGCCTTTTCACCCAAAAGTGTACATTGAAACTTAGTTTCAAAATTAAATTCTCAATAAATTCCCAAAAGAAGTATGTATTTTAAATATTATAGGATAAAAAGGCTTTTATAAGATAAGTATACTTGTTCAACAACTAATAGAACCAATATGACTCCTTGAATTGGTCTACATCTCACATGTGATGTTAAAAGAATTATTCGGATTCTAATTCTTTAGTTTTTCTTAATGAAACGTGTGCGATTGTCATGGACCCGCACTGTCATATTCGAACCATTTTTCGGGTGGATGAATGCTTATGGAAAAGACATCGTAGTTATATGCCTATATTTTAGATAAAGAGTGTTGACAAAAGTAGTTATCCCATTTGATACAAAAAAGTCACCCGGAACCAAACTTATGTGGAAAATTCACCCAAAGAAAGAATAAAGTTGATTGGTTTCCATCTTAGATTTTAATCATTTTTTTGGGATCACCAATCAAACATTCCTAAACTACTATGTTTATTTTTTTAAGTAATAACCATAAATACAGCCAATAATCTCTAGATCAAGTCGTGGAAAGTTTGAATTTCTCTATGAGATGCGCGGGTTTAATTCCCACTTGGTGTAGAATGAGGTACTGTTGGAAATGATAGGATACCCAGGCAAACTTGGGTTTGATCATTGAGCCAAATGGGTTTTACCGGTAATTTAATCATCATGCCTACGGGCGGATGAGTTACCCGGTTTTCCCCGGAATTGATGGTGGACTCGGGTTACTCTCGGAGTACTCTATTTGGTCCAGTGGGTGTCCCAATAGTACTCGAGATTGATTCTGTTGCCGTTAAAAAAAATAACAATAAATATAGTTTTGTAATTGAAATCCCACCATAAATATATAAGTTATCATCAAACTTAGTTCAAATTTGTTTCTATAATTTTTATCAACTTTATTAAAGAAAACTTAATATATATTGCTTGAATATAATACCTATTTTTTCATTAGTTAAATACATTATTAGGTTGTTGCTTTACTTTATAACCCCCCCTAAATTGGAGTGTGTTGCCTAACAAAAAATTCAAAACATCAGCTATACTTATTTTCAAATAGTTATAATTTTATTCTCTTCTTCAAATAAAAGTCTTTGTTGGGTCATATCTTAGTCAAATTCTGACGGGTTACAAGCTTAGTTTTAAAGTTTATGGGCTTGAAATGCAAAGATAACAAAAATAATTAGAAGTTGAACCATATAATAATCAAGTTATTGATTATGTTCAAAGATATGAGTTTTCATACATTTTATTTTAATTATTTTGCATATTTTATAATTTTGACTTCTGGTTACGTATATATCATGTGTATGGCTTTCCCGATAGACATGCAATTACCCAAACGTGTGGTGTCGACATGATGAATCACGGCCATCATCGTGTATATAAGTTACACACGTGTGAATGACTTAACCCTAAAAATGGGTACTGTCGAAGAAATTAACTCTTCACAACGTGATGTGAAGTGCTCTAAAACCTTCATGTTGTTTTTGCGAACGGATGGTCAAAGACGAGTTTTTAAATAGAAAATAGTTATTTTTTCTTTTACGTTTTATTCTCATATTTCTTAGTATATAGCTATAAAGAATAAATCATTTAAATTTCAAATAATTAAAGCTTATTATTATAAATAGTTTGTTAATTTCTTTATATGTCAATAAATCACTTAAAAGCCACCATTCTTGGGTGATTTTCATGATCAAGGTCAAGGGATTGAGCCAGTTTCTTCACTAGGAATAGAAGGTGATCATTGGTTATTGTTTTCGCACCGAAGAGAAGGTATTTTAGCTCGGGTTCAGTTTAAACAAGGATAAAGGTAAGGTTTTCGCTTAAGGCTCGCGTTTTCATGAAATATAATGCATGGGAAAATAATAGACGTTGATTTTGGTGTATTTTGATACATCAAGTTTTTATTTGGATGTGTTCATAAACCTACAACGTGTAGTCGTCTTCATAACTCGATTTAGGGTTTATGCGGATAAGACAAGTTCTCGCACCATAATGCCTATGCAAATAGTTTAGATTTCACATGTTAGTTCTCATATGATAGATTTTGCATGAATGGTTTAGTTTTCATGTTATAGTCTTTGCATGATCATGCATACAGAATCCTAAATTTTTCGCATAAGAACAGCACCCCTTCTCCCGAAGTTATCAACTGCTCCTCCAGAATGGCTGGTAATACCACTTAGGGCGGATAGACCGTCCACGATTCCAACTCAGCACTTTTGTGCTTGTGGAAATTATCGAGTAATCGGAATGAAAAGGCCAAGGCTGAGGTTGAGGGTTCAAGTCCCTCCTTCCGCTCCCGGCTTGCCAAAACTCTAAGGATGACCTATTCGAGAGTGTACCCTTTTGGGCACTCTTGTTATGTGAAATATGACTATTTCATGAATCTTTAAACAAATTTGACTTAGTATTCTAGGGGTTAGGGTATCCAACATGCAAGGTATTGAAGCTTAAATTCCATAGGTGAGCTTCTTAGCCCTTATTCAGGATAAATTTGGGATGATGTGGATACTTGGTAAATAATGATAAGAAATGACTAATTTTAAAGAAAAGTAATGTTTAATGAAATGAAATAGTTTTGGCTTATTGGCACAAGGTTATCAAGAAACAATTTCAGATAATTAATGTAATGAAAGATAAAGCTAAAGTAAAGATAAAGGGAAAATGTAACATTTGTGTAAAACGGGTTTCGAAAATCCGCACCATTTTACAAAGCTAGTGTGCGTTTATTATTGGCGTATTCTTAAAATTTTTGTCATTAGTAATAAATGCGGTTAGAATTCAAAACTTTAACAAATAAAACATTAATTAATAAATGAAACCATAATTTATTAAACACTAAAAATAATTAAGCAAAGAAAAAGGGAAACCGGGATCGAACCCGGGTCTCCCAGCCTCAAACACGCACCAAACACCACCACGCTGCACACACAAGATGTGATAGATTCTAAATATCATTAGATATATACGCAACCGGGCGGGAAAACCTGCAACTGTAACCGGAAACATCACAAATCTTCGACGCGCTTTCCTTTCGAAATTCCGACAACTGTCATCTTTTATCTTTGGCAAATTTGCAATCAAGGCGCGCGCCCACCATAAATCTTGAAACCCTAGCCGAAATCATCACTCACCTATAAAATACCTTCCAATTCTAGTCATTCCAAGCTCGCAAATCACTGTTCCCTGTCACGGATGTAACGCCCCGCGTTTTTATGCTTTCTATATTTGGAAACTTTGTATCGTACTTCTATTTTTAGTAAGCGTTGTATCTTGTATTCGTCTTTCGTTGTAAACGTGGAAAACCGAGACTTGAATCGTAATAAGAAACTCGTATTTTAACAATATTATGTTAATTATAGTCATGTTACACTTATACTTGTTCATACTTTAAACGTGTAAACGTATTCGTGGTACTCTCAATCGTAAACGTGTGATAACTTGCAAACATGGTATGTATGCGTAATCGAGACTCAAACGTAAAACTGTAATCATTAAACTAAATTCGTTACGAAAATATAATTATCTATTCATTTATTAAGTTAATTAATTAAATTATTATTAATTAGTTAATAATTAATTAATTACTTAATTATTTAATAAAATTAATATAATTATTTATAAATTATTAATATTTAAAATTAAATGTTTTTAAATAATATACATTAATAAGGTTAAATAAATACTATACATATATATATTTTATAGAGTCCATGGTCTAAATTGTAATTCTTGAATTCTTAACTTCAGGGACTAATCTTGCCATTTTTGGTAAATTGTTTAAAGGGTTTTAATTAAAAAAAATAATATACCAAAATCGGGTTTCGCGGATTTCGAACCCGGGACCTCCGGTTCATCATGCAACAACTCCACCACTCCACCAGTCGCCTGCATTTGAATGAACCCGGAAACAAAAGCTTCTTATGCTTTGTTTGCGGTCGAAGACTGGTCCGAGCCAAGGCGGACAGCAGCCATTTGGGCGGGCTTTTGGTTAAATTTTTGAGCTTTTAACCTTAATTACCCACTTAAACCCCACCTAACTAACCCTAATCCTTCCCCTATAAAACACCTCTAATCCAAGCACTTTTACACTTTAATCTCCCTCAAAACCTTCCAAATCAGCTGCAAAATTACAAGTTCGAGCAAAATTACTCATCTTCACTAAAGTGAGTGCAACTCACTCATTTCTTAACGAAATCACTCCATTCTTTTTCCTACTTGCTTGGATAAACTTTGGGTTGAATTCCTAGGGTTCTCCATGGAAGAATCCAGACCTGGAAATGCCCCAAAATGTCCACAAACTTTCTGTTTTGTCCAAACTTTTATCAAACTTGTGTTTTAACTTCAACAAACTTGTTTACTTGTGCTTACAATCAAGCTTATGATTAGTAAAGCCTAACCAAGCTTGTTAACATGAACTAAGGGCTGTTTACACCCTAAACTTTCTGTTTTTGAAGAGCATTAATCTCACAAGTGATGCAAGCTATTATGCTTGTTCATGTGTGTCCACAAGGAAGCTTGAGCTATCCTAACTTGAGACCACACATCACTTGATTATTTTCATCAAGATCCCAAACTAGTTTGCTAGACCTAAAGTGTCTCAACCCCACAAAGCCGCTGACGATTGTCCTCGTGTGCTCGTCGGGTTGTTGAATACTTGGCTACTTGGTATCTAGATGACACCTTATCATTCTTGTCTTTACATTCTTGTATAGTATATAGTTCTTGTACCTCCTTGTTACCAATGGTAACTTGTGTAGTGGTGAACATAATCCGAGGTTCAAGTGATGGTTTAACATCCCACCTCATACTTGACATACATGACACTAGAGGTTACAAAGTGGATGGTTCATCCTCCCACCTCCTACATGATTATAATGATATATATATAACTATATTATAATTCTAAAACCGAAACCTTGATAATGAACTTATAATCACCTATCAAGTTATTAAGTTTAACACTAAAGTATGTAATTCCTTGTCACGATTCTAATAGGTCCCGAACCTATGAAATCACATCCAACTCTTAAGAGTCACTATAGTGTCAAGAACAAGTGTTACATCTTAGTGAATACTTTCGTATATAATACTTTATCAAACTTATTTTTAATCATTCTACCTATCCCCTTGAAACTCTATACTCATACGCCTCGTTTCCTCTTGTAGGATAATTCGGCGTCATCCTCGAACCAACGTCTTCACGGATTGTCAAGTGTAGAAAAGACTCAGCAAAACCATGAGTACACTCGACCCACTTTTGTTTATAACACTTTTCGGTGTAACATGTTTCCATATACAAAATCACGAACACTTAAACTTTATGAAACACACAAACAATCCCATATACATGAAAACTTGAATCTTATACTTGATGCTTGTCTTGGATATTCGTTATGCTATGCTTTAGTCATTAACTATTTTTAGCCTTTGTTTGACATGCTTAGCGCTATAGGAATTCACGCATCCACCTCCATCGTGTTATTCGTGAGGTCATGTTAAAACATCGTGATTGCATTAAGGGTTTGATTATTAGTATTGCATGCCTTGATATTGCTCTTGTATAGATTTGGTTGCCATGAGGATTGTTTAAACTTATTCGTATACGTATGCTATGCCTAAACTTGTGTACTCGCCTTTGCTTTCGCATTGACATTATTTTAAAACATGTTACAGGTTGAAGGAGATGATGCTATGAAAACAATATAGCAAGGACTAGATACACACAAATTAGACGTTAGGTTTAATGTCGATGTATCCATTTTGTTATGACTTTGCAAATGTTATGTTGTTTCTTTGTTTTGTTACATTGATGTATTTGACAATTCTTATGAAATGAAATATGGTTTAATTAATTATTGTCACTTATTAATGTTGTGAGCAATGAGCAATCTCGTTTTCGTCTCATCCCGATGTTTCCGCCATCGGTTGGGGTGTGACAGATTGGTATCAGAGCCATAACTATAGGGAATTAGGTAGAATTGCCATGTTCGACCTAGTCTATAGTTTAAGTGTCCCATTTTGACCATTCCTATATCATGCTTAAAATTTTATTCTTCCTGCTTGCTTCTTCCTTATCTTTTTGGTCCTAATGTTTATACATGCCTTTCCTAAGGCATTTTACACAATATACACTTGAAGACACTCGTAATGCAAACGAGACGATTTGCACCAAGATAGACCCAATGGTCAACAATTTTTGGTGAAATCCCTCATTCCGCGTATTCGATTTTTCACGAAGTTACGCCATCAAGCTAGGAGTATATCCACATCTTGATGGAAAACTTCCGTTTCATACTCTAGTGGTCTTACAAACGAGTCGGAATTTCTCCTCGTTAAGTAAGAAACAAACCACACCGGTACGATGTTGTCAAGTTAGGGGTGAAACCCGCACCTTGTCAACTAGTCCCGTTCCTTGATTTTCAATCTCGCCAAAGTCTCGACTTTTCGATCGGTTAGAGACGTGTAGTAACTGGAAGGGTAAAATGCCGTTAATCGCTTCTCGATGAGAGCGTTTTACCTATAGGCCAAAAGCACGTTTCTCTAATTTGAAAGGATCTTCGATTCACTTTGGAATAGTCGACGTTTCTCTACCCAAAACAATCCTATGTTTTAGTGAGCCTATCTTTTATGTTATCTCAATTTTGTGTGATTTTATACTTGTTACCTCGTTCATTTCAAACCGTTACACACTCGCACGTTTATCGCAATCAAAAACAATACTAATCCTCGTGAACAAACTAAATTTATACTCTTTATTTGTATTCATACGTGAGTATACGTGTTATACTTGTTGAACTCATGCAAACTATGTGAACCATACTTGATGAACACATGCTTCTTATGTGAAACTTATGTGAACTTTATTCATACTCATGCATACAAAACCTATTTTCTTTATTACGAAGGACTATTAGGCCAAGCACCACACAAACGTCGTGTGAACTAACCCCACTTTGAGTTGTCATCGCTACACTGACATCCGACTACTTCGCAATCAGTTACGATTTTCAATGTGACGTGGATAAAGCCACCATGTGAACCTACAAGCCCAATAGCCATGGGGGCCCACATGACTATACAGGCTATGGTATGGGAGACATTTGGAGGTCTAAAACAGGAGCAAGCCCAAGACATCCTATGGATGTAGCTAAGTTATTTTTTTCTGATATTCATGAATGTTGTTTTTCATTCTTTTTACGACACATGACACCTTGAAAACTATCAAACTCACAATTTCCCCACATATATTCATGTAGATGTCTGCTAGGCACTTGCGAGGTGGTAGAAGGTCAGGAAGATCTATCGAACGCATGGCCACTCAAATTGCTCAACAAATGGTCGCGGTACTTCCTGACATCGTTTTGCAAGTTCAACAAGCCCTCACCGCCAATCCCATCAACCCTACAAATCAAGAAGGCCAAAACGTCCCCACCCTCCTCCCAAACCCACTAAATGCACCTACAAGCATTTCAAGTCCTGTGATCCCCCAAAATACGAAGGGACTGAAGGTGTCACCGCTCTCCTCCATTGGTTCGAGAGATGGAAAACACTTTTCTCAATTGCGACTATCCTGAGGATCGCAAGGTGCGATATGCTACTGGACGTTTGTTTAGGGTAGCACTTACCTGTTGGAACACGGAAAAGGGTAAGCGAGGTGTTGAAGATGCCATGGCCTTAACGTGGGAAGAGTTGAGGGAAATATGACGAGACGCTTCTGTCCAAGAAGCAATCAAAAAGCTGGAAGACGAGTTTTACGCATTGAAGCAAAAGGAAGGAGACCACACTACATACAACAAGAGATTTCTCGAGTTAAACCAAATGGTCCCCAACCTGTTCACCCCGCTATACCGATTGATCGAGCAATACATTCGAGGTCTCCCCTCGAAAATTCAAGATTCGGTTTTAAGTACTTCTCCCGCAACGCTCGAAGCTGCCATGGAATTGGCTACTGAACTTATTGAAAATTGCATCCAAAATGGCGATTTTAAAGATGAGAAGAAAAAAGACACCTGTTGAAACTCCAACCCCAACCCAATTAGGTCCATCTTCTAAGTTCGTTGGTAAGAGAAAGCGAAATGGCAAAAATTTCGCCGTCACCGAAACCAATCCTTCCATCACTGCTGCCCCAATCACACAAGTTGCCCCTCAAGCTGCCCCATTCAAGAAACCATATACCGGCCCTCACCCGAAATGCAACCGATGCCAATATCACCATCTTCCTGAGAATCCTTGCCAATACTGCACAAGTTGTGGCCGTGCAGGTCACACGATTCAAACTTGCCGTACACTCCAAAGATCAGACCGCAATCAGCCTCAAGCCCAAACCCATAATCAAATGGTGAGCCAAGCCCAACAACCCTTGCTTTACCACCTGTCCAACCCATGGCTCAACCCTCTACCAACCCAACTACCCAATGATGCAACCCATTAGAGCATGTTTCAACTGTGGCGATCCAAACCATTTTCGAATACCTGCTCACGCCTGGTGAACATCATCAACGCCCAAGCCCAAGCCAACCCGGTGAACCAAGCTAATCAAGCTAACCCACCTGCTAGAGGAAGGGCTTTCAACATCAACGCCAATCAAGCAAGGGCTGATAACAATGTGGTCAACGGTACGTTTCTTGTAAATGGTAGTTATGCATCCATACTATTTGATACTGGTGCGGACAAGAGTTTTGTGTCTTTAGAATTCAAGTCCATTCTTGATCTACCTCGTGTTAGCCTCGCTGAATCATTCACGGTAGAAGTTGCTGACGGTGAACCCATTGCTTTAGACTCGATTATTCGGGATTGTACTCTTACCCTTAATGACCACGATTTCTCGATTGATCTTATTCCTATGAAATTGGGTAGTTTCGACATCATCATCGGTATGGACTGGCTCAGTCAGCATCACGCCAAAGTAGTTTGCATGAAAAGTTTATTCGAATTTCCCTCGTTGATGGTCAGACACTACGTATTTTTGGAGAAACTCCTTCGAAAGGGCTCAAATTGATATCATGTCTTCAAGCTCGAAGATATCTTCGCAAAGATTATGTCGCGTTTCTAGCTTATATCGTCGAGAATGAAGGCAAGGAGAGGAAGCTCGAATATATTCCAATCGTTAAAGAATTTCCCCAAGTTTTTCCTGACGACGTATCAGGACTTCCTCCTGTGCGAGAAGTCGAATTCCGAATTGATCTTATACCTGGTGCTACACCAGTCGCAAAATCTCCCTATAGGTTAGCCCCATCTGAGTTGCAAGAACTGGCTAGTCAGCTGCAAGAGTTGATTGACAAAGGATTCATACGTCCTAGCTTGTCGCCTTGGGGTGCACCTGTCCTTTTTGTAAAGAAGAAAGATGGAACTTTTCACATGTGTATTGACTATAGAGAGCTCAACAAGTTGACCATCAAGAAGCGCTATCCATTTCCTCGTATTGATGACCTCCTAGATCAACTTCATGCCACCTGTTTTTCGAAAATCGACCTTCGTTCTGGATATCATCAACTTAGAGTGCGCGAAGAAGATATTCCAAAAACTGCCTTTCGAACTCGTTATGGCCACTATGAATTCATGGTTATGCCTTTCGGGTTAACCAATGCTCCTGTTGTCTTCATGGATTTGATGAATATGGTATGCAAACCCTATCTCGACCGTTTTGTCATAGTTTTCATCGATGATATTCTTATCTACTCCAAGACCAAATCTGATCATGAGTGACATCTTCGACTTATTCTTACACTTTTGAGGACTGAAAAGCTTTATGCTAAGTTCTCAAAATGTGAGTTCTGGTTAAAAGAGGTACAATTTCTTGGTCGTGTCGTTAATGACAAAGGGATTCATGTCGACCCTTCAAAAATCAAGGCAGTACAAGAATGGCAAGTGCCACGTACTCCTACCGAAGTTAGGTCATTTCTTGGTCTGGCTGGTTATTATCGACGATTCATTGCAAATTTTTTTCGTATCGCCATTCCACTCACAACCTTAACTCACAAGGGAAAACCCTTTAGTTGGGGACCAAGCAAAAGGAGGCTTTTCAAATTTTGAAGCAAAAGCTTTGCGATGCACCTATCCTTACACTTCCTGATGGTTGCGAAGACTTTGTGGTTTATTACGACGCGTCAGGGCAAGGGTTAGGTTGTGTTCTAATGCAAACAGGAAAGGTGATAGCTTATGCCTATAGGCAACTCAAAGTGCATGAAAAGAACTATACCACTCACGACCTAGAACTTGGAGCAGTCGTGTTCGCTCTAAAGATATGGAGACACTATCTTATGGCACCAAGTGTGAAATATACACTGACCACAAGAGTCTTCAGCATATCTTCAATCAAAAAGAGTTGAACATGAGGCAACGGCGATGGGTCAAACTCCTAAATGATTACGACTGTGAAATTCGGTATCATCCTGGCAAGGCAAACGTTGTGGCTGATGCACTCAGTCGAAAGGAATATGCAAATTTTATTCATCTTCTATGTTCTCAAATTGTAACCGACCTCAAAGATCGAATTTGGGCAGCTCAACATACTTCGGTAACGGAAAATGACGTACGCGATGAGCTGTCTTGTGGAGCCGAACTCAAAATAGAAACCAAATCCGATGGTATTCTTTACTACTTAAACCGTATTTGGATACCCGATCATGACAATCTTCATGCTTTTCTCATGAATGAGGCGCACAAAACACGATACTCTATACATCCATGAGCGATAAGATGTATCAAGACTTACGATACACCTACTGGTGGCCTGGCATGAAGAAGGATGTCGCTATTTTTGTTTCCAAGTGCCTTACATGTTCCAAGGTAAAAGCTGAACATCAAAGACCTTCAGGACTTCTAGTCCAACCCGAAATACCTGTATAGAAGTGGGAAAATATAACCATGGATTTCTTTACCGGGTTACCTCGCACCTCCAGTGGGTATGACACCATATGGGTAATCATTGATCGTCTTACTAAATCAGCTCATTTCATTCAAATTCGCGAGGACTTCAAGAACGAGAAGTTAGCTCGTATCTATATCAATGAGATCGTAAGCCGTCATGGTGTACCCTTAAGTATCATTTTTGATCGAGACGGTCGCTTCACTTCACGAACATGGCAAACCGTACAATCCGCTTTGGGTACACGACTAAATCTCAGCACCGCATTTCACCCTCAAACTGATGGTCAATCTGAGCGCACCATACAAACCCTTGAAGACATGTTGCGAGCATGCGTCATAGACTTCAAAGGTAATTGGGACACTCACCTACCGTTAGTTGAATTTTCGTACAACAATAGCTATCACTCAAGCATCGGTATGGCTCCTTTTGAAGCTTTATATGGTCATAAATGCCGATCTCCAATATGTTGGCACGAAGTTGGTGAAGCGCAAATCACTGGAACTGAACTGATTCAAGAAACAACTGACAAAATTCTTCAAATTTGAAATAATCTTCTAGCGGCTCAAAGTCGTCAAAAGAGCTACGCCGACAAACGACGAAAGCCTTTGGAGTTTTGTGTTGGTGATCAAGTACTTTTGAAAGTATAACCGTGGAAGGGAGTGGTTCGTTTTGGTCAGAAGGGAAAGCTAGCACCACGCTATGTGGGACCATTCAAGATACTCGAAAGAGTAGGTCCTGTAGCATGCAAGCTTGACCTACCAGAAGAAATCAACAGAATTCATCCCACGTTTCACGTATCAAACATGAAAAAGTGTCTCGCCGACGAAAACCTCCATATTCCTTTGGAAGATATTCAAATTATGAATCAATGCACTTCGTGGAAAGACGGGTGAAATTATGGACTTCGGTGAAAAGCGTTTGAGACGAAGTCGTATTCCAATCGTCAGGGTACGTTTGGGAGTCAAAACGAGGACCCGAGTTCACTTGGGAACGTGAAGACTCAATACGCGAAAAATATCCACACCTTTTTCATGTAAGAGCTACTACTTAAATTTCGGGATGAAATTTCTAAAAGTAGGGGATACTGTAACATTTGTGTAAAACGGGTTTCAAAAACCCGCACCTATTTTACAAAGCTAGTGTGCGTTTATTATTGGCGTATTCTTAATTTTTTTGTCGTTAGTAATAAATGCGGTTAGAATTCAAAACTTTAACAAATAAAACATTATTAACAAATAAAACATTAATTAATAAATGAAACCATAATTTATTAAACACTAAAAATAATTAAGCAAAGAAAAAGGGAAACCGGGATCGAACCCGGGTTCCCAGGCTGAAACACACACCAAACACCACCACGCTGCACACACAAGATGTGATAGATTCTAAATATCATTAGATATATATGCAACCGGGCGGGAAAACCTGCAAATGTAACCGGAAACATCGCAAATCTTCGACACGCTTTCCTTTTCGAAATTCCGACAACTGTCATCTTTTATCTTTGGCAAATTTGCAATCAAGGTGCGCCCACCATAAATCTTGAAACCCTAGCCGAAATCATCACTCACCTATAAATACCTCCTAATTCTAGTCATTCCAAGCTCGCAAATCACAGCTCCCTGTCACCGGAAAAATTAAATCACCGGAGTTCTGCAAGTTCGCCGGAATCTTGGTATCGCCGCCGATTCTGTTCAACGGTAGTTCCCTTTCGAAATCTCTTTCTAATTATCATGTTATGAAATCATTAATTAACACTGAATCGAAGGGGTTATCCAAGCGGGTAAAGGTTCTTGGTGAAAATTTAAATGAAGAAGATGAAGTATAGTATGTGTATTTATATAATATAATTCGGATCATAACCGGGTTAAATACACAGTCCAGTGGTGGACTGTGTGCACATTAAACATACACTTTCCGAGTTCGATCCTTGCAACCGACACCGTTTTCTTTAAAAATTGTTTTTCTTTTAAAAATCAAACCATACTGAATTCCATCGAGATGTTAAATTTAATACAAATTCTATATTATATGGGTTAAGCACCCGGCCTAACTGGTTGGGCCGGGTGCAAACCAACCCCAGGGTCGCCGGTTCGAGTCTATGTTGTCACGCCGGTTGAAACATTAAAAACTTTTTAAAATTAATAATTTCAGAATGAAGCTAACAAGAATATAAGGTTAATTAAAAACCAAATCCTAACGGGTTAGACACGTAGCTCAGTTGGAAGACTGCGTGCACACAACCGCGAGGCTCGAGTTCGAATCCGGTCATACGCAATCCAGTTTCACACAAAAACCCGGTCAGATCTGACTGTTTTTTATTATTATTTTATTTATTCACTTTATTTTATTTATTCAGTTAATTACTTTTATTTCATTAATTCATATTTCTTATATCTTTATATTTTAGCAAAATAATATACATAAAAATATAACTTTGAAAGTTAAAAAGTCTCAACCAAAATAACCTAATAACCTAACAAAACGTATAAAGCCAAATATTAATTTATCGTTATTTTTTTACCATATTATTATCTTAGGGTAGTGTTCGTTTGTCGATCAAATTCTTTCCTCGTGCGCACTCATCATCCACCAAGAATACGCACCCACTGTGAGTGAATCTCTATGATTCCCCCTTTTTAATTACGTTTTGGGTGTATCATGTGTCGTACATTTTTTTATTTATTTAAACACTTGTGCTAAATCATCTCGTGATCAAATGTGTATAGTTGTTTGTGTGGTTTATGTGTGGTTACATTTTATCATTTCAGTGCAATCATTTCATTAGGCCCATCAATTCCTCGTGGGATACGGGTTGAGCATCAGGTGCCTCATTAGATTGGCTCCGTTTGATTGAGCCTTGATCTCAAGTACACCATTCATCATGTCATGTGTTCAATGTGGATATAATGTGGTTTGTGATTGGTTATATATATACATATGCTCACATATGATTCATGCATGATTTTTATTTAACAACAAATACAATTCAACTGTTTAAACGTTTTACTAAGGTTCACTCCCCAACTTTTGTTGACCTAAATCTTTTGTTTTACGCATGATACAGGTGATTAAGCTGAAGAAAGAAACATATAGGAATGACCTTAGAAGATTAAACAAAGTTATTGTGTTCTAACAATATTTTGGTTTTATTTGTGCTTGAATGAATTCTGGTGTTTGATTATTTGAAGTTTTAATTCCTATTTAATAAATATGAAACTATTTAGTAAATATCATGAGCTTCGGTGATAACCCAACCATGCCCCAACTTTTATTTCCACTGCGGGTCAGGGCGTGACAGAAAAGGTGTTAACACCCCAAAAATATCAGATAATATAAGTATGTATATATATATATACACACATATGCACATGTTATTATAGCAAGATAACTAAAGAAAAATAACCTAATTATTAATAAGAATTAAATTATTTAATAACATCAAGTTACAATGTACAATGGTCAAGAACTAAACTAAGTGTACCATACATGTAACCTTTGAAAGTAAAACATTAAAAAGGAATTAACACAAAAACACACACTAAGTATGTGTTCTGGTTTACCAAAGCCAGGGAAAAAAAGGGAAAAACTCCCCATAACCTAAATTCATAATTTCTTCAAAATGGAAGGGAAATTGAGCCTAAATATAATGCATGAACTTAAATTAGTGATCATCCAAGGTAGGAGATCATAAGGTATGTTGAATTTTTATGTTTGGTGATGTTATGAAATTTGATGAACATCACAAGTTACGATTCAAGTATGAATTGTAGATGTTATAGCATGGCTTGAAGTGTATTCATATTTAGAAACAAACCCTTGATGATAATTGTGAAGCTAATGCTATGATTTAAGTACTTGAACCATTAATCATGATTTGTAAGTGGGTTTTAGTGAAAGTGTGTAATACATAAACTATGATGAGTAAACTATGTATTTGGAGTATGAAAAACTGAAATTGAATGGTAATTTGATCATACTGAGAATATTAATGTGATGAAATAAGAATGTACGGCTAAAAGATGTCTACTTGAATAACTAGTAGTAACATAAAAGTCATGCCCACAAGATGTTTGACAACATGTTTGAATGAAAGGTTTGATTTTGATAATATATGAAATTATATAAAGAAAACCTTGTGATTTTTTGTTGGCAAAATTTACATGCCATAGACTTGATTCATGAGTTCCTAAATAATAAGTGGTTGCACTATTTAGGCAACTCGAGTGGAGCTACGGAAGGACAAGCCGAGCTGGATAAGCGTTTAAAGGAGAAACTTAAAGGTACGTGGCTTATTGCTTTGTAAGATATTAATTATGATTCTGTAGTGATATATGTTGAATAATGAAGCGACATTAAACAAATTCGGCTCATTCATAAGTGATGTGTTTCACACGAATGAACCGAATAGGTAATATCGAATAATGATTTGTTCAGGTTATTTTAAAAGTGATGGTTTTCACATAAATAACCAAACGGGTCAGAATAGAGAAAAGATAATAAGTTTGGTTAGTTCCAAGTGATGGATTTCATACGAACAACCAAACGGATCAAAATGGAGTCTTAATGCATACTGAAATGGATGTGTGAATGACGACTTTGGTTTAAACCCGTCAATGGGTAAAATCGGGAATATAAGCGTAAACCGGGTAACGGGAACACGGACTACAAGTCAAGGGACTCTGGAAAGAGTTATAGTAAATCAATAGTGAATTCGTGGAAAAAATTCGGAATAAATAAGTTCAACGATCATAAGGTTGAACGGGTTGTATAAGTGTAAATGCATACTGGATAACGGATGCGTAAAGCACAAGGAAGTTAGCCCGGAGAAATAGGATACATTCATAAAAATGACAATCATGCAAAAAGAATTTGGTTTAATAAGTTTGTTTGCTCAAATGTGCAAACAGGTCAAACAATTAAATTTACAAATTTCGAATCGATAGCATAAAACACGTTGTTATGGATCCGGGTAGAGGATTTCAAGATAAACATGTGGACAATCTTTTTACGATCAAATAGGAACAAGTTACGTGTTAAACGGATGAGTAATTAAAAAGATACGGAGGATTTAGTATTAAAAACAGCAAACTTGGAAATTCCTACAGCAACCCACCGTAGGCTACGGTGGCCTACCGTAGCTTACGGTAGGCTGCTGCTGTTTGAAACAGAATATGCAGATCGTAAGCTACGGTGGCCAGCCGTAGCTTACGGCGAGGTCTGAAACAAATTTATGTTTTGTTTGTTGGGCCTTGTTTTGATGTTTGTTATGTTCTAATATGTTATATGTATTATATAACTAAAGTTTTAACCAAATTTCACAATGTAGGTAATCGATATGATGTCGGGGATGATTGATCAAGTTTATCTTCTGTTTTTGCTTAGTTCGTTTTAGAAACTGAATAGTGTTAATGCATTTTGAAATGTTTGAAGTACGCTTAACTTTCAATCAAATCTGTATTTTTGTATGAAAGTTTGATTTGCATTACTTTAATTGAATGCAAATCTCTTATAAATTCCAATTAAGTAGATTCGGGTATTACAAAAAGGCAGTTTCCTCCAGGGCTGCCACATCTTACTCATAATCCATGTTCATGAACTTGGCACGTTGTGAGCACACGATATGGCGATTACCTATGGTGCCGCTAAGTTTTACTAAATTGTGAGCATATGATAGCACAATTACCTTTGGGGCTACCAAGTCTTACTTCGTTATGAGCACTTGATAGGGTGGTGACCTACAGGCCTATTGATAGTCGTAAATAATTACAATTACAAGAGTGATATGAATTACTTATGAAATGAATGTCACCTTTTTTACAGAAGATAAATATTAAATTTTAAAGTATGTGTATGTAAAGTATGTTACGATGAAATGATTTGTATTTATAATGATTTATTTAGCTAGAACTCAGTTAGCATAGATGACATTTAGTATGTTCGTTAGTTCCTGATGATGGCTTTGGCATTGGAGAGAATGTTACCCTACGTCTCATAACTCGCATCTCATAACTCTATAGAAAAACCAAGCTAACAAAAGTAACTAAAACCCGAATTACATAAAGACATCACAAATTTTGAAATCGCTCCACCTCTTTTTACCCTTGATGCTTTAAGATTTGTACTATTAGAGAGGACCAAATGTGTAAATAAATAAATAAATAAATAACTATAGCCAGAAAATGCATCATCACTGACTTTGATTTATATGTTTTTAGTATATAGTATAATATTCAAGTTTTCATAACTATCAATTTTTTATTCATTTTTATCATATCAAATACACTATTAACCTACAGTTGCATATGCAATAAAGTCCTCTAAAGAAGATGACAATCAAGCATAGAATAATTTTTATTTATAAAAATATTAGTTACTAGTAACTATATTTAGAATCGTTTAATTAACTCAAGCTTATTTTAAGACCACACGTATGATTGTGTGAAGAGGAGAGGCTGGAGCTCCTCTACGCCCCAACACCACCCGTCGCTTGTTCCATATAGTGTTTCCCCTTATGAGGTAGAGACTTCTACCGGTGTTACCCATTGACTTCTTTGAACTTGATTTTTTTTCAAAGCTCCTTCATGCCCTCATAATCATCACATACTTTTTTTGATGTGAATGACAAAACCCACATGGCCTATGTAACGCCTAGGTGACAGCGTAGAAACTTTGCCCTTGCTCTCATGACTCCGTGTAGTTTAAGTACTAAAAACAACTCCATTGTTTAATTATGACCAATTTTTTCACAATTAATTAAACTGAGTGAACGAATGAAATTAATTTTTCCTAAGTTCAAAGTAATTTTCTGAACTTCAAATAATTACTAACTAAAACTTTTTATATTTTTATATCTGAATCTCTCAGCTTAAACTAGTTATAAAAAAATTCCATATCGAGAAAAACAAATTTTAAAAGTTACAAAATTTAATAGTGAAGAAAAAGTTTCAGCTGTACCGAGTGTTTTATCGTTGTAATAATTATTTATATCTTTAGTTTTTAATTATTAATTGCTAGACAATGACACGTGCACAACTCAATTTTTGAGGGATTAAAATATGACTTTCTAATTTAAAAATAGATTTTTTTGCTAAAATAAACAAACTTGAAAAAGAAGCAATCAAACTCACGAAACCCAAAAGAAAAGATTCCGGCGTGCACTAACAATTATACTAATACTCCCCGTCGATCGAAACGTCCTTATCCAATTACTTACTGCCACGTGTCAAGGTTTATCGATTTTTGAAAAAAGACGTTAATATTTTTACCAAATTCCTAATTTCCAATTATAATAGATGAGATGGTTGTTGCATGCGACACAAGTTTGATTTCTGTATTCACTATTTAGTTTTGGCGGCACTAGGTGATATTGAAAGACTAGGTAATTAGGTGGTAATCGCTAGTTCAATCTTTGAACTGAGTGGTTTTGGTCATAGGTGATGGTTTTCCTGGTTCGAAGGCGAATGTATTTCGATGTGGTGAATTTCGCCAGTAGCCGATTTAAAGAATTCGTTGGGCGTTAAAAAATATAGATGAATCCTTTTATTTTAATTTTTTTTAACATCGAGATGATACTAAGGTAAATCTGAAAAATAGAATTACGTCATAGTAAATATATAAAAATCCATTTATCTAAAATAATAATTAAATTATATTATAATATATTATATAAGATACTAATTACTAAAAGCACTACATGAACAAGATCCAAATGTTTGAATGATGAAAAATATATAGTATGGTTTGATGCAAAAATACATATAAGGAAGATCAATCCGAAGTAGTGATCCATGAAATTTTTTTTACTTGATTCACTATTTTCAATGCTTTAATTTTTATTGACTGAACACGAAAAATTTCGGATCGGTTCAATGATTCGGGTCGGATAAGGTCTATCATATAATAAAAATACGATACAATAATGAAAAAAACATTATCATTAGAAATTTAAAAACATGTAATATAAAATACAATGGTCTTTAAAAAAGCTACCTATAGTTGTTCCCTACGAGTTTGAAAACGTTGGATTACATTCTCGATTGAAACTTGTTGTAAGAACTCCTTTTAAATGTATAAATGCAAGATTCATTCATGTATCCATCACTTATCCTATTACGCAATTCCGGCTTCACAGGCTTCATTGAAGAAAACTTCTTTCAACGCTAGCGCTTTGAATTTAAGACAGATTTCTACCTGGTTATCACTAGACAATGGAACAAGAATGGAAGGGCCTTATTCTATTTCAGTTTTACTACGAATTTCCTCCTCTAACTGAAAACAAACAGATGCAAATGAGTGTAGACTCTTTTTGGACAACACCACCATCTGCAATAATTTGCATCTTGTAAAAAACATATTTTCATAACCAAAACGATGAAAAAAAAAAGATAAAATCTCTTTAGGGCTTAAAGTATCGCTTAATATTCCATACACTCACTATAGCTAAGTCACTGTCATAACTAAAACAAAACGGATGAAGAGGGTGGAGGGCGAGGTTGTTCGCGAATAATGTGTTCACGCTTTTATTTTTTAATTTAACCCGAATATGGGGTTTGCTTTAAAAAAATGGCACTGTACTGATGCGGGAATCAAACCGGTGATGTCAAGGATAGATTTAACGTTTCTTACCGGTTAGACACAAGCCATTTTTTGTTATGGGTTCCAACTCTATTTTCTATATAGGTTTTCGCTAAAAATTACAAACCAAATTGGTTCCTGGGAACCTGGTGTTTTAACGTAAATCCGTCGATGATCTATAACTATACTTATTCAATTTAAGTGATCTTAAAAACTTTGGAATGTTACCAAAATTCAAATGTGTATAAACTTCGTAATATTATGAATTTTATGGATTAATCAAGTGAGTAAGTCAATGGTTGAAAAATACCGATTTAGATGTATATTTTCTTTAAGCTCAGAGTATACTGTATACATATTATATAACTAGTTTACACCAAAAGGTTTAACATATTACTAATTATAAGTTGTGATCAACAACCATATCATATTTACTAGGTTATAAACATATTATACGGGTTGAATAAATAAAATATCAGTTTGTTAGTAACGTAGAATTATGAATTATAGGTGGGATTAAATTAGAGAAGCGAGAAAACAAATCATTGCCTCATATGATTATGACATGGGGTGCAACCAAATCACTTATTTATTAGATATAGACACTTTAATTATTTATTAGGAACATCAACATATTATTATGAAAACACTCCTAACAAGGCGCTAGGACATGATAAATGTAAAATAGTCATCTAATCCCAAAATTTCTCTTACACAAATCTTAAAACATCTATATATGCATGACAACATACATATGTTATATCCTTCTAAATTGCCTAGTATCACTACTAGGGTTAGTGAATTTCTCCACATATATTTTAATGATGCTACATGGATTGGCCATTAACAGTTCTTCACAATACGTTCTTAGCCAACCATACTGATCTCTATAATCACCAATCAATTTTTGGAAACAATACATTTAGCTCTAAAACTTTCATTAGTTAAACCTATAGCTGATGTTTTTTTTTGGATTACATCTTGAAGAGCAAGCAGGGGTATTTCAGGGTTGTTTTCAACAATTGGTTCAATCTCCTTGCTCTGAAACTCATGGTGTAGAGACCAACTTCTCTAGTTTGTAGCATTGGTGTTTAGGCCAAATTGTTGTCACACACCAAGCATCTAAGGTTGTTTGTCTAGAGATCTAAATAGCCCAAGGGCTACTTATCCAAAAAAAATAGCCTAAGGGCAAGGGGTTTGGTTTTCCTTTTCCGAAGTTTTTTGGTTTTTTCAGTTTAACTCCTATTGGTATAAGAACTTTGCCCTTCTACACCTTTAACGCCTACCAATCTTAGATTTATACCCTTGTAAACTAGCCTATACCTTAAAGGTTCATTTCTACCTATGCAAATTTCTCTTCTTGACTTAAGTGCATATGTTTTTACAATCTAATTTAACTTGTGCTTATCCTCAATTAACCAGCCAATATAAATTGTATTATATGGGTCAATAGTTGTATTTTTCTTCTTTCTCGTTGCTTCCTAATTCTTCTTGTTGTGTGTTTTAACACTATATGTAACGCTTCGCATTTCGGTATTTTCATTATCTAGAAAGTGTTATCATATTTCTATTTTTAGAAACTTGTATCGTATTCGTATCTTTCATTTCCAACCCTTGTACTCTGAGATTATGATCATAATGTAAAAACTTATTTGATACTTACACATGTTACATACTTAAAATTTACGTTACAATCTTGAATACGTGGTTATATGCAAGAAACTTATAGTTGGAACACTCGAATACTCAAATTTTATGCGCAATTATACTTATACATCACAACTTTATGCTTAAAATATCTAAAAACCGGCTAAAACATGCGAAAAATGACCCGAACAAGTCAGCTCCGCACGAGGTGAGGTCACCTCGTACGAAGTGGTACCTAACTCGTACGAACTGCACCTGTTTCCTATAAAAACGTACTCTATTCCACTCCTAAAACCTTTTGCTCACTCCACAAACACTCTCAAACTTACTGATTTCTCTCCAAACGACCAGATTCACAACAGGAGGTTTCTTAAGCCTTCTAAGTGAGTTCAAACTCACTCTTTTTCACTTACTTTTAATAACTTCTTCTACTCTTTCTAAGGCATGCGTCTTCAAATGTTGAATGCCACCAGGCTATCCTCTATATGATTAGGCTTGTGTTGGTAGTAGTGTGAGCACTAGAAGCCTTGGCTTCCAAAGTAGTTCCACCACCTCATTTGTCCATTGCATGTCATTCAAGTGGTTTGCTAGCACCAAAGTTACGAAACCCCGTCTGGCCTCTGACACTTAGTTAACTCTTTCCGTGTCGGGAATGGTTCACCTGGGTTAATCATACTTGGCCACTTGTATAGTTAAATTTACATTGTGTTATTCATGACCAACCGGGTTGTTACAACCTTATGCTTTAGTGAATCATATAATGAGGTGTTCGCACCCCATGCTTGACTTCTATAACGAACTTGACTAAAATATACATAAACTATACATAAGTTTAGTATTTTCTTATTACACTAGTATGAACAGAATATTAATCGCTTTCTGACTAAGTATTATGGTCTTAGACTGTTCTGCCTCGTGGTCAGAATCCCCGTTGACATTAACCGTTATTGAAACGGGTGCAAAACGAGCTAAAACACTTCAGAACTATCACTGTCACACCCTGGCCCGCAGCGGATATGGTAGTCGGGGCATGATTGGGTTTTCAACAAAGCTCATGACATTTACTATAAAGTTTCATATTTATTAATTCATATTAAAAGGAGAAATTCCATCAAACACATAAACCATACAAGCACAAGATTGTTCTAAACATGACATTTATGTAACTCTTTATTTTTCTTCTAAGGCAAATCCCTATGTGTTCTTTGCTTCAACCTGTCCACCTATATTGGATCAACAAAAGTTGGCGAGTGAATCCCGTTTAAACATTTGAAAGAAATAATTAAGTTGATTAATTTAATAAAAATGTGCATAACCAAGTATGAGCAAACGTATATGTAAACTATCCACAAACCACATAAACATCTAACAATGAACACATAAACATGATAAATGATGTGATATGAGATCAAGGCTCAATCAAACGGAGCCGATCTTATTAGGCAACGCGATGCTCTAATCGTATCCAACGAGGAACTGATGGACCTAATGTGAATGCTTGACTTAAATGAGAAAATATAACCACATAGAACAATAAACCAAAAACTACATAACACGTTAGATCATATAATGGTAGTAGCACAAGTGTTTGAATACGCGATATAAATAAACGACACATGATACACCCCAAAACATGAATAAAAATGGGGAGTTTGTAAGAATTTACTCACAGTGGGTGCGTTTCTTGAGTTGATAACAAATGCGCACGATTAAAGATTCCAACAGACGAGAAAACTAACATAAATAATCATGTAATAATTCGTTAAATATATTTCTCTTATTTGAAATTAATATTTTTATTTTATGCCTTTTATTAGACTTTTAAGACTATTTTTATAGTATTTGTTACAAATTTAATGCTTAAAAATCTTATTTTTATCTATATTTTAAGGATTTTTGGAAAAATTTAAAGAAAATATTAATTAAAAAATATACCCCTTTCAGGGTTGAACTGGCCGAATTGGAGAATTGTATGCAGCGTGTAAGAATCGAACTCGTGACCTCCCGTAGACGTGCACGCAGCTCTACCAGCTGAGTTACATGTCTAACCCGAAATAATCTGGATTTTAATTATTTATATATATATATATATATATACTAACTAGACCAAACTATATTTTTGTTTTATTTTAAAAAGGTTTGATTTATTTTAGAACGCATATAATCGTGCTCAGACCCAACTCGAACTCGCGACCTCTGACTTGTGTTGCACACATCCCTACCAACTGGGCTGTGTGACTAACCCAGAATAAACTAGATTTTATTACGTATATATATACTTACTAGTTTAATTCATTATTCATTTAATTAAAAAGATTTGTTATGTTATCAAACCGCTGCACACAACCGGATTCGAACCCGCGCCTTTGCTCTATGTTTGCACACAGTCTACCACTGGACTGTATGTCTAACCCGATATAAACATCAAATTTAATTATACTTATACACTACTGCGACTTCGTCTTTTTCCTTTAAGAAAACCATAAATCCACTCGACTGTTAATCCAATTATTCATATTGGATTAACTGATTTATTGTAACTAAACATGATTCAAATGAAATAGGAGGATTTAAATATTTGTACCGAGATAGAAGGTGTTATGATTTATCCGGTTGAATTCCAGGGATGAACAAAAACTCCGGCAAAGAGGATGTTGGACACAGTGGATCTTCTGGGAATTTTGAGAGGGTTCAAGGGTGTATGAGCGAGTTTTAGAATAGGTGTGGACCGATATTTATAAGTGAATGCGGGTTTAATTCTGGAATTCGGTTTCAACCGATTTCGGTTAATAGATTTGATTGCCATAGATAATTTGTAACTGATTTGGGTAATAATTGGGTTATAAAGCATGATTGAAAGTCTGTTTCTTCGATTTAATTCGAAGGAGAAACGGAAATTAAATGGAGATTCGGATGTTGCAAACGTTGATGCTGAGCAGTTAATTTTGAACTGATTTAAGGGTTTGTTTTAGTAGTATAAGACTTAATTGTTTTCAGATTAGTTCACAAGTGTGTGTTGTAGCTCAGTGGTATGGAGTGTGTGTTTGATTCATTGTAGACCCGGGTTCGAAACTCGGGGTCACCCCTTTATATTTTTTTTTTTATTTTCAGTTTACTAGTTATTATTATTATTAGTTTTCATTTATTATTTATTGTTTTAACCCTTTTTATTTATTTATTACTTAATGACATTAATATAACGAATTTGAACGATTAACATAAATACATAACGAAACCTCGTATCAAATATTTGAATTATTTAAACAGAGCGGGTTTAAGAACCCGTTTTACAACGAATGTTACAATCACTTCGCACGAAGTGGACAGTCACTTCGTACGACGTGCAGGTCACCTCGTACGAAGTGCATATCACCTCGCACGAAGTGGTTAGCCCACTTTGCACGAAGTGGAACATTCTACGTTTTTCTTTCCGTATTTTCCGACTCCGAATCTGAATCTTTCGACAAATACAGTCTGCTCACGCACCTTTGTTTACCCATTGTAGGGTAACTCCGGTGTTCATCACCTCAACACTCCAACTTAACAACTCACGTACTTCTAGGAAGCTTACAAAACCATGAGTATACTCGACCCCGTTTTACTTTTAACACTTTGGGTACAATAAATGTACTTTATCAAAATCACACAAACATGGTTATGCTTAAATGACAAAATAATCCTTTATACATGCTTATTATGCCAAACTTAGATCCATACATGCGTATACTTGTTGTGCTTATGCCTTGTCATTAACTTCGATCAAGCCTCCATTAACATATATAGCGCTATAGGAGTAACATACCGCCCGTATTCGTGAGGTCATTTTAAGTAAACAAAACGGTCTAGTCATTGCTTTGATTAGATTACGCTAGCGGTAAACTTTGGGTTGACATGTATAATAGCATGATAGTTTTGCTATGTTAGTTTCAAGTTAACATTTATGCATGAGGATTTGTTAAACGTTTACAGTATGCTATTAGCCAAACTCGTATACTCGCCAATGCCTTGTGTGTTGAATTGTACTTTAACATGTATTGTAAGTTGATGATGACGACGATCCATGGAATCTAGTAGGATGGACTTAGAAACTCATCTTAAATTAGATTTACGTAGGATCGTGTTTCAAATTCAAATGTTGTATTTGTATTTGAATTCAATGTTGTATTTGTTTCCAAAAGACCTTGTACTTGAAATGGTAGAATTGAAATGGAAATTTATTGTTTAAATTACTTATCACGAGTTTAGCGTTATGAAGTCTCGAGCAATCTATTTACGCCCGCCCTGATGATTCCGCCATCGGTTGGGGTGTGCCACTATAACATCATCATTCACACCATTGGTGTCAAAGTTGTCCATATTAACATTAATGTCATCCTTTAAATCATCACTATGCTCATCATGGAGCTCATCTTCTTCTACATCATGATCAACTAATGCATTAAAGTGGCTCATGTCTACTTCTACATCCATCCCAAGATTATCTTGTACCATAATATAGTCAGGATCATCCTCCTCATTATCCTCTTTTGATCCATGATCATTATTTTGAATGGCATTATCCAATTCTATGGTATGGCTACAAGAATTAAGAAACAATTTGACGATTTTCAATTACAACAGATGAACTAGATGTACCAACATCTGGACCAACTACAACATGTTGAGATGAGATCGAGTTTAGAATCACATTTGAAACCCAATGTTCAACATATATTTCAATTAATATAACTCCATCTCGTACATGATCAAGTAGGTTTTCAAAATCATGATCAACAATCAAACTTCTTAGACCCAAATCCAAACACAAATAGGAACTTTATAATGGAAGTAAAAAATCCATATAACAAGAATAACCAAGACACTTAACCATTTCTTCCAACATATCAACTAATAAATCATCTATATCAACATTGTCGATGAATGATAGGTGACCATGCAGGCAATTCCTACCGGATTGCTGAGTGAACTCACCTCCATGGAATATCTTCAACGTACACTAGTTGGGTTGGCCGCTGTAAAAAAGGATTTCAATGATCAATGCAATTTTTGGTTATTTAAGAATAGATTTTCAGTGATACTTACTGGTACATTGTGAATGGGTCAAATTGCTCTTGAAAGCCATAAATTCTCCAATATCCACTATCCATTACACGATTTGGAGATTGATACAAATTTTTTTCTTTGTGTTAACTGGTTCGAAAGACAACGGGAACGACTTATGGATTATACAGGGTTTCAAATTACAAGGGGTTGTATTTGGGGAGGGTCGCGGGTTTAGGAGGCGAGATTACCGTTTTACCCTTGAAACAGAAGGTCAAACAAACGGTCTTCTAATGGAAGGAGGCATTTTGTGATAAATGGAAACCACAGGAAAGCATATTGCAAAAAAATAAAGTTTGGGGATGCACTATATATGCGTCACCAAACTACAAGGTGACAAATTGAAGTTTACTCATTTTATTATGTTATGTACAAATCTCGAATACATATAGTAATTCACAATATTAGAATTATATATCGTAAAAGTAATATATATCATTCCTATTTGTTATATACAGGTCTCATGAAAAGGTTTAGTTTAATTTCATGAGAAACAAAAAACTTTAATCAAAGTTAACTTCAAGATATTATTCTTAATTTTGTTTTAATATAAAAAATGTCCCATAATGGTTGTAATAATTTTTAGCATCTTACATTTTCTATTTGTCATGGAAATTAGCTTTATATATATATTTTTGTAGTTATATACTTGTTGTAAATGAAATTATACGCAAGTATACAAGTGTCCATTAGCTATATTATAATATGCAAAATATCATGACTTTAGTTGGCTTTAGGCATGTTGACAACTTTCAAAAACAGTTTTATAGCTAAAACACATAAAATAAAGGCATTGTCTAAAGAAGAAAAAAAAAACAAATCAGAAAGAATCCAAAAGACAATGATTAGTATATAGTTGTATTTTCAAAATTATTTTATTCATAAATATCATTAAAAGGTTTGCATTTACAAAACTTAAATATATTCATAGTTATTAAATTTTCAGAATTACTTTCTTCATAAATATCATTAAAAGGTTTACATTCACAAAACTTATATATATATCATTAAAAGGTTTACATTCACACAACTTAAATATATTCATAGTTTTTAAATTTTCAGAATTGCTTTATTCATAAATATCATTAAAAGGTTTACATTCACAAAACTTAAATATATTCATAGTTTTTAAATTTTCAGTAGTATTTTATTTATAAATATCATTAAAAGGTTTACATTCACAAAACTTAAATATGCTCATAGTTTTTAAAAACAAACATTAGGAAAATGGTTTAAAATGGGACAATCATTGTGGTTTTGTAACTAAAGAATAGTCTTATAACGAAATCCTCATGAGTTCAAATCTGGCATTTTTGTGTTTGTAATAAGGTGGATACTCATCTAACTTGTCTTTATAACAGATCATTACATGTACACTTAGGTTGTCCATGTATAATCTCGTATTCTTATAAGTAACCTTTTAAATGGTTTTTGCTACACGCGCATGAGTTCATCATAATACTCATATTTTTAAGTATATAGAGAATGCAATCATTAACCTATTTCTATATTATACATGCCGTTTTTTGTTAAATCATTATTTCGATAGTTGAAGAACTAAGATAACAAATATCTACGTTACATAATTACAAACAATATGGACGAAGAGAAAGCACTCTAATATCAAAATACAAAATTCATAAATCTAACCGACGCTCACTTATTTATAACTAACACATGTAAGATCAACGAGGAAGATGATCATCGTACAAACGAACATCACGTTTATGCTTCGAAGTACTCAAAGTATATGTTTATTGGTTAACTCACATTCCATCTTGATTCAAAGGCCTAGAGGAATCCCTGGATGCATAGTATTCTCAAAGGGTATATGCTAAACTCATGCACCATCCCCTTACCTTGATTTAAGCCTCCTAGTGTAATGGACTAATAACACTTCCCCTAAAATGCATCATCCAAGGCATGCATTAACTATTTACGGTCACAAGGATAGATCTTCTCCATTACTTGCATCGTTTCCTGTAGTGTCATGACCATCCCCTAGGTAACATTAAGATACCATGGTTGTAGGGAGGTGCCTAAGATTGAGAATCTTACCACATTAAACAGATGATTATCATGTAAAATGCTTGCTCTATATCAATCTCATATCATGAATGACATATTTATTGTGTGTGTAATACAATACAGCCTACACCAGATATACATGAGAAAGGGGGAATGGAAGTGAGCTAACAAATTCTCAACAATCACAGCTAACTCAACTACTCATAACTATACTCCCGTTCAGCTTGAACCGCAGACTGTCAAAATGAACAACAGACAATTCTTTGCTCAAAATGTCTGCAATTTAAAATGTAGTTGAAACATACCGGACATGTAAAATACCCGCTAAACCATGTCATGAATAAAATGCAAGTCAATCTCTAAGTGTTTGGTGCGCTGATGAAACACCGGGTTGACTGCAAGATATGTGGCTCCAATATTGTCACACCAAAGAGAAGGTGGACAAGTCAACGTAATATGTAACCTATGTAATACTGACGTAATCCATCGCAACTCAGCAATCGTATGAGCAAAAGCTCGGTACTCGGCCTCAGTACTCGACCTAGCAATTGTATGTTGTTTCTTGGAGCTCCAACTGATGAGGTTGGGCCCAAGAAAAACACAATAACCTGTGATAGAATGTCGATCATCGGGATAACCAGCTTAGTCGGCATCACTACAAGCATGTAAATCCAGACATGTAGACGGACGTGTGCATAACCCATGAGAAACAGTACCCTTGAGGTACCACAAGATACGATTTGACATCAACCCAGTGTCGATCAGTAGATATCTGAAGAAACTGCAATCACATAACTTACTACAATGTTGTCAAATCTCTCAAATAGGATTAGAATTTCTAAATCATAACTACAAGTCTTCGGTTATGTGATATTCCACATCGGTTGTGAAGGGAACGAAGGCTTCCTTATAAGGGGCTTGATACCTTCATATCGTGACGCGTTTTAAAATCGTGAGAGGCAGGCGCTCAGGGCGTGTTGGCTGCCAAAGCGGACAATATCATGATGCGGTTACGACTGGACTGTTACAAGTTAGGCAAAATGTCATAACACCACTATCTGTGTATATCCAATCCTAATTTCGAATTTAAACCAAACCGAAATATGTTGTTGAAATCAACATAAATAAAACATCTTCTTTAGAATCTAGATTGCAATATACACATTTTGCTTATTCGGATTATATAGCAAGAATGTTATAAAGTAAAATTATGTGTTCTTAGTAATAAGGTAAATTCAAATATATCAATCATGATTTAGGGACTAAAGCACTCCCAAACAAATTAAGAGAAGGAAATTAAGTTGAATGATCCTAATAATTAGAAGCCAAGTCATGAATATAAAGTTCTTTGCAAATGACATTTTATGTTATAAAAACATTTATTTAATGACAGTAAATGAAACTATCATAATTTGGAAATTCTAGCCTTGATATGTATTTTCTATATTTCATAATTAAATGAAACTAAATGACTTTTCTAAGAGAAAAAGACAATACCTTAGAAATAACATGAGAGCCACTTTTTTTTTCTTTTTTCTTTTATGTTTTTTGGGTGCAGGTCATAGTTTTTTGGGTGCAGGTCATACAGGATAAGTCTCTAAAGAAAGATGTTTGTAACGAGTTTAGATAAATCTCACATTGTCGATGAATTTAAAGAGCCATTGTATTTATGTTAGATAAAAGAAAATATACTATATTTTTAGTATTTTTTTAATGATTTATTATCTTATATTGGTAGTTTGATACTAATGTTTTGTTTTTATTATTTTTGTATATTTATTCATGATAGTCCGTTATATTTCTTAAAAACTATAATTCCATTCCATACTATATAAATTAGCAACATTTTATTGTTTTAGTTTGCTGTAATCTATGCATAGGAATTTTTTCTAAAAATATTTGATTTTTCAAAATTTAACATAAAGGTTTTTTTTAATCTTTCGCATTATAATTGCTTTAATTTTTTTACTAGCTTTTCATATTTCACAATTTAATTCCAACACAATTTAATTTTCAAATTTCAACTTTCATTCCTCATACTTTTCATCTTCGCAAGTTTTCGTTTTACGTTTCGTTCTAAATTTTGTGAGTCAACATGTTGCAACGTGCGTGTAGGGTTCAACGTTTTTTCGTACGTTTTTTTTCGTTCGATAGGTCCGTCGCAACGTGTCTGATTTTCTCCGTATGTCAGATTTGTCACAACGCGCGAGACTAGATCGACTTAGTTATTTTTTCTACGTTCTATGTTACAATCTAATTTCTTCGCATTAACACGCCGCAACGGTTGTGCGTGGTTCAATGATTTTACAGTCTGCTTTTTGTTCGGTGTTATTTTTTCCTTTCTTATTTATTTTATTTTCACGAGATTTTCCGATGTTGGTAATTGCTCGTAATGGTGTGGCATTGTTGCTACTTGTAACGATTTTACGAACGTATTTAACCTATTAAGTTTATTGCTAATAATTTGTTTCGAGTTTACCCATACCTCCTTTACTTAAAAACTATTTTTTTACGTACTCATTTTTATGTACATGTCGGTATGAATTTGATTTGCTCTACGTTTCAACGTAAACTTTTTCTTGAAACGAGTAAGGTTAAATATAATACGTTTTTGTTGAAAGAAACCATTTTTACGTGTATATTTTTATGTATGGTTTTGGTATAAATTCGAGTTGGTGTACGTTTCGATGTAAACTTTTTGGGAAAACGATTCAGGTCAAATATAATATGTTTTCGTGTTTATTTCATGAATGTTTCGTATATTTTGTTTCGAACCGAGTGGAGTCAAATTGTCGTGTTTTCCCTTTTTTTCGAAAGCTCTAATTAATCCTTTTTTATTGTACGTGTCATTTTTTTCCGTTATACTCGTTACGTTTTTCTATGTATGAGTCGGGTCACATGTAATACGTTATGATTGTAGGATACATATTTGATTTATTTTAAACATTGATTCAATCACAATGCTTATGTATGTTACATTGAGTTTGATCGTATACGTCGAAACACGCGTTTTCATATGATTAACGCTTCACATAACGTTTAGACTAATTCGTTGAATGTTTACGATAATACCAACGACGCAACGCATGCGCGAGTGTTATTAAACTAGTAAGCAAAGTAAATGAATACCACTTACTAAAAAGGGGAACAACATTCACATTCAAAATTATATTGAAAAACACATAGGGCTCGATAGACGATAGATAATTCCTTTTCGTAAATCGCTCATAAAAATTTATCATATTCACTATATTTAGCTTATTACTTGCATAAGTTTTCAAGCCGAGCATGGGCTTATTGTAGGTTACTCGTTGGATTACTCAAATAGTACATTAAATTCTCAACCTTATCATTGTGTTCTTTTTTTTTCTTCTATATTGATTGCCTAATTTGAGATTGTTGTTAAGTTGGTATTTGAATATACCAAAATCATTTAAGAAAAAACCAACTCAACAATGCACCAGTTGGCTCGAGTTGAATACGAGCTTAATAAAAATTGTGCTACGAAGTCAAATAGGGATATATTGAGTTAAGCTAGCTATTATTGGTATTGGGTCGAGTTTAAGTTGACGCTAACTCAACTCAGGTCAACTCAAGCAACTCAAACTTGTGCAGGTATAAAATTAAGACACGTATAGGCTAGCATGATGGAACCAATATTTGTAGAATATATTCATGACCATGATGAACCGTACAATATGAACAAGAAATCAATGTAAGAATCGGGTTCAAAAAGAATAAAAAAAAAATTAAAGTGGAATTGCAAGTGACATAATTATTCCCGTTAATTCTCTTTAGTGTTGTTTCATTCCATCCACCCTGAAAGAACCAAAACTAAATGCGTCTTTGTCTTACGTCGACTTGTTAAAAATATTTTTTATAGATTCAAAGTGAAAGAAATATTTATTCTAAGAAGTAATTTTAAACAGAGTTTATAATTTTTATTATAAATTTTATTTCGGGTAACCAAGTTTTAATACTATTCAAATAAAGTTAAGAATTACTTCTTTTACCGTCTAAACCTTTTATAACCATTTAAATTGAATTACCTGAATAGAACAATTATAAAATTTGTTATTATTTATTGAATTGTAATCAAGTGGTTTTTATTTCATCAAACAAAAAATGTCAAGACTACAGAACTGGACTTCTAGTTGGGCCTTATGAAAAAGGTCCCATTTGAAACTCGGCTCACACCACCTTTCTATGCATATATAATTATATATGACAAATTCTATTATATACATACCATCTCTTATTACAAAAGGGATGAATCATACATAGTTACATACACACACAAATACACACTAGAGGGGTGTACGCATGATGCGGCAGTCACATAATATATTATTTTTTAAACCTAAAAAAACTATGAGAATTCCGCACTCAAAATAAAGAGAAGAAAATGCTGATTTTATGGTGTATTAGTTTTTCTTAATATTAACATATAAAAAAGTAATGATCTTTTATAAGTTGTGAGGTAGTTGGTTTGGAACTTGGAAGTCATCAATGTATTTTTAAATCATCGTATCAAATGTTTAAAAGGTTTGAGTACTTAAGCTCTTAAAATTATGTAAAACTACATTTTTGTCCTTATAATATAACACGAAAGTACTGAGTTTGTACACAAGTATAAAGCGACAAATTGAAATCTATAAAGGTTGTTATAGGCCCCTTAAGTCTTGAAGATGCATAACAAGGAACCAGTTATTCATTTTTGGAAGGGTCCATGTGATGTTAGTATTGTGTTGACCCTTTACATGTCTAGTGGCATGATGGACATACCCATGTGCACATCACATGTTTGGTTGGTTAAAGATAGTTGGAATGTAGACAGTTGTTGATATTCATAAACATGTACACTTCCATTCTTGGATCTTGGTAGGGACACTAGACACACATGATTTTCTTAACTTGCTGGTTTTGTTTGGCTAATAGACAGGTTTGGTTGTTACGCGTCGTATTAGTAGTTGTCATGGGTCATCTTCTAACTAAAGTCGTTGGTCTCTCTCGACAGTAAAGCAAGCAAGTGGTTCAAACTCGGTCTTGTGTCCCGCCAACAGTGATGACCTGAATCTATAGACAATGTATCTCTTCATGCATTGCAAAGATGATGTGATCAGATTTTGGTCTCAAGTGTTGTTATCATGGAGGCAGGATTCTGGACCGCTAGCTAGTTGCATGTTGTGAAGGTTTTAAATATTTTTGGCTAGTCAAGCACCATTGATCTTAGGAATGTAGGTCACCTTTTATAGTGTGATGCGGCGAAGGCTCCATACATGTGCAAAAGAGATTATATTGGACATGGCTTGGATTTGAATACATTATATATAATAAGGCATATAATATAGAAAAAAATAAGTTTTAAAATTCTTAAATCAAGGTATAGAACAGTCAACGGTTCAACAAGAAGAAAAGATTATAGTCGCTGGTAAATGAAGTAATAAAGAAATTGATAAATGAAGTAACAAAACGTAAGGTTTAAAAAGTGGATTAATAAGATGAAGACGTGTGGAAGTGCAAGTTAGCATGCAGACTTCAAGATTAAAATGAACAATAAACAAGGAGTGCCCCTCTTTGTAAATCACGTAGTTGTATCCAAATTAGTGAAAAAATTTACAAACAAAAAAAATAACAAAGATTTTAGTATAGTTTTGCTCGTTCCGAACTCTAACTTACTCTCTAGCTGGTCTTGTTTATTATTTAGTACTTTTAATTTAATATATTGTTTTTCATAATAAATACAATACTATTTATCGTTTTATATTGTACAAGTAATTGTGTGTTTAGGTTCATGAGTGTAATTTTTTAACGGCAAATCTGAAGTGGTTTGAGAGAGAAGTGGGGGATAAAAAACACTTATTCTAAAGATAAATTTGGTTTTTACTTCTTTATGTACTAAAGAGAAAATTTGGTTTTTACTTCTTTATGTATTTATGTATATTGGAGTTACACTAATCATCTTTTACATTCAACGTTTATAACAAAATTTAGCTTTTTAGACTACCCGATATTAGACTTCAGTTAATTCTCTAAATATTTAAAAATACACTTACTTAGAATTGACAACAACAACTAGGGGTGGATTTAGGCTACTTTTGTGGGTTTTCAGGAACCTTTCGGTTTGGAAAAATGAAAAAATTTAATGAGAATCTTGTATGATTTGAAAAAAAATTAGTGAAAATCTGCCAAAAAGAACCCAATGAAAAAAGTTCTTGAATCCGCCACCGACAACAACAGCAATGGCAAAAGCAACACACGGAATAGAATTTGAGACAACGATTCGAGATGGAGATCCAAAAGACTTGATAAACCTCCTGTAATACCTACCTGCAAGGCCTAGAAAACCCCTTAATTGTTTAACATTCACAGACCTGTTAGGTGGTAACCATTTAGACTCTTGGAAAATATGTTCATACTGATGTAACAATTCTTCATTCACCTCATTACTATTGTCATGTAACTCCTTGGTTCTTCATTCACCTCGTTAGTATTGTCATGTAACTCCTTGGTTGAATGTTGGAATTGGTCATACTCATTACTCACTTGCAGACTATGTAGTTATGCATTAACTAATAAACACGATCGTCAAATAGACCCAAACCTCGAATAGTTTGCTTATTGTATAATCTGAAGCTTAAAAACAGTCATTAAACTCTAGATATTCAAATTGTTGAATAGCCTTTTGAATGGTTTAATACAAAAATTTTAGTCCATTTTATTTTTCTCTGATTTAATAGGCACCTCTCAATTCCAATCCAAAACATTCATGATTTAGTGGCATTGTGCAAGCCTTCAATAGAAGTGACATGGGTTCAAGGCATTGTACTAGCCTTCAATAGAAGTGACATGGGTTCAAATTCCTTCAAGTGAAAGGTTAAGTGTCAATTAAGGGTAAAAATATGTTGTTCAAAAAAGTTATACATATATTTCTAACCCCAAACCATATAACAAATGCCATCACTGCAACGACCACCGCCAAGGGCAAACATATGTTGTTGGTACTAGTGTCGCGTGTCAACTGTGAAAAAGATTACATGTAGCTTTTGTATTCCTATATCGAGTAACAATTTATATTCATAAATGATAACTCCTATAAAAAGATTTAGTATCACAATTTAACACGACCATTACCCTTGGCTAGTGATTATTTGCTAACTCGATCCGATAATGTATTCCTTGTACATTTGACGTCTAAACTATAGTGACATCAGTCACTAGCCACCACCATTATTAAAGTTCCTCTCAACCGTGCCGCCACCAACCAAAACTCGTTCCTTCGTTTCACTTTATGTAAATTCATAAGGCCGTCTCTGAAATTCAAATTAGAAAAAATGTGCCCTCGGAATATGACAATTAGGTTTTAAATTGGGCCAAATAAGTTTAAATGGTATATGACAATTGGGTTTACATGAGTCCATGACCCAAACTAAAAAGGTTAAGGTTATAGGACTATAAAACTTTGTTAATTGTGTTAGTTTTAGTAAAAGAGAAAGAAAAAAAAAGGTTAACAGGTTTTAAACTTAACACTTTTATTGTAAAACAAGTTTAAATATAAAATAAATATGAAAAAAATTAAAATTTGGGCCCCCGAAAATTTGTATAACAGATGCCTAAATTTCCATGCATAAATAATATTCCAATTTAATCTGATCTAAATATTAATAAAAGATTTCATTTAATGCCATATGACATTCTTTCCCTCAATCTCTCATTTTATATTTATATTTATACTAGCTTAAAACCTCGTGTTTTACACGGGTTGCGTAAATTTATTTTATATAATAAGCAATGCAGTTATATATTTAAAATACCTCGTATATTGCACGAGTTAAATAAATATAATGTAATCGATTAACACATACGGTTGTCAAAATATGTATGTAAATGATAAATTTGATGTACTATTTACTTATTAAAATTTTAATTTGTTTTTTATTTATTATTATGTTAGAAATATGTGTATTACACATGGTAGAACCAATTAAATATTAAATGATTATTAATAAGCGGAAAAATAAAAGAAATAATAAATAAGAGAGATCCAAGAAGTTTGTGATTTAATCTGATTTTCTCATTTATATATCCTATTAAATATTAAATAATAATAGTATTTAAAAAATAATTTAACTAAATCTAATTTAAATGAGAATAAAAAATTATATATTTGTCTAGTCTTACAAAAAAAACTTCTTCTATCTCCTACGAAGAAGAAGAAAATACAAATTATAAATTATTATTTTTAATTTAAAGTTTGATAGAAAGTTAGTATACTTATCTAAATTATATTTAGTTAAACTGTTGTTTAATATGAAAAAGAAATTGAAAAAATAAGATAAGAAGATATTATTAATTCAAAGTTTAATAAATAAGTTATTATCCTTATCTTAATTATATTTAGTTAAACTAATATTTAATAGGAAAAAAAATTGAAAAAATATGATAAAAAGACATCAGGATTGAATGTGTAAAAAAAAGATTTTCATTTAAAAAGAATTTATTTAATATATTTTCTAATAGTTACCAAGTAGATATCATTAATACTATTATTATTATTATCAATATAACAATATTAATAGGGATATTGGATTTAAATAACCTCAACTTTCACCAATTGACCGATAACACTCCCAACTTTCTATTTGTACACCAACACTCCCAACTTTCAACTTATTAGCCGATAACACTACTACCTAACTGAATCCTAACTCAGTTAGTTTTTGCTGATGTGGCATCTGATGTGGCCCTTTTTGCTAACATGGCATATGTTGTGGCACCTGATGTGACATTTTTTTATGATGTGGCAGCTAACATGACATTTTTATGACGTGACAGTTGATGTGGCATTTTTGATGATATGCCAGCTGACATCAGCTAACTGGGTTAGGGTTCAGTTAGTTAGGGAGTGTTATCGGCCAATAATTTGAAAGTTAGGAGTGTTGGTGTACAAATCGAAAGTTAGGAGTGTTATCGGCCAATTAGTAAAAGTTCGGATTATTTAAATGCAATATCCCATATTAATATATTAGATTAGATTAGAAGATATACTAGATTAATTAAATTATATTATTAATATGGTCTTGAGATTAATAATAATCGTTAATGTTGTTGTTGTTTTATTATTATTATTATATTATTATTATTATTATTATTTATTATTATTATATTATATACTATTTCTCCTTTAACGTATTAATAATAATAACATTATTACTGCTGTTATTAAAATGACAAGTGTCATTTATCAAGGCGATCTTTGTTTCTTTTTCTTTTTGTATTGTAATATTTTTAAATCACTTCTTTTTATTATTTAATAAAAATTATTATAAAATTGTTTTTACATATGTTAAAGAATTCAATACACCACATATATATCTAAGAATATTATATATTATATCATCTATGTTTATTCTAATAAATAAAATAATGGAACACAAAGCTTTGTAAGTCACATAAAATTTGATTTTTTCACCTTTTTCTAAGATTAACTAGTTGATGTCACGTGTTATGACCTATAGATTTTGATAAATATATAAAATGCTATTTAAAATAAATATTTAAAAAAACCATGAAAACACACACCCATTAAAAATGTATATTTGTAATAATTGAGATAAAAGAAAACAACTTTCTCTCATTGTATATTTAGCTATTAAAATAAATAAAATTCATGGATAATCGTTATTTAGATGTGGTTTTATTTTTAAAATAACCATTATTTTTACATGATATGAATGTGGTTTTTCCTATAGTCAAAGTTAGAGATGGTTGTAAATTATTAATCGTTGTTAAATATGGTAATCTTCTGAGTAAGACATTTATTGTTGTCAATAAATAAATTTTTAGAGTTTTGTAATTTGCATTAATAGATTTGTAAATTATAAATTTAATATTAATTTGTAATTTTTTATTATTGTATTTAATTTAATGTGTAATTATTTATTATAAACATTTTTATTGTATCATTTCTTGTACTTAATCACGTTTAATACACAAATACACATGCTACTAACCTAGTAAGTGAATGAATAAATAACTAAATGGCCGTGGGCCGTGGATCACTTAACAATGTATCCTGGGCTAACAAAGATATGGGCCTTTTCATTATTTGGACTCCCGAATATAAATAAGATTTAGTATGTTTAAATCTACATATTTTTATTTTATTCATAATTTATAGACTGAAATTTTCATTGAATTTTTTCTATATCATCGATCATCAATATATAAAAATGCAAATAAATAATATCAAAAAAACCCGATCCAGTTTCTCCTAACTATAAGTTAAACTAATATATATAATCGTATGCATCATTTATATATACATGAGAAAATAATAAATATGTTTATTATTAGATATATTTATACGACAATGTCCATATTAGACAAATTTCATGTATCCACTTTATATTATTGAATAGTTGAAAATATCTCAAAATATACAAAGCTGGCCTACTTAGCTAAAAAATTCCGCATTCTCGATAAATACTCGGACTAACTTTTTTTTATGAACGACAATTTTGGATTACTGACAGACTATTGGAGTATTATCGTGTCAAAAGCGAAACCACCCAATAGTATCTGTCTCCACTAGGCAATAATGTCTATACACAAATTCAGAAGGAAACCCAATAAATCTGAGAAAAACCACTTGTAGGAATCGAACCCAGTACCTAATGGTCCCTAAGCTTTATCCCGCATCTAAGATGCCACTATCGTATAAATATATATACTCTTAAGATATACACATTGCTTTATAATTGTTTAAATAAAAAGTCTTGGACGAGTTTAATTTTGTTAGGTGAGCATGAAGTTGTATGTCAGTGAGTAGTGATGGGAGGCCCATTTGAATGGAATCTATTCAAGTATTCTTCACTTATCATGAGAATTGGTATGCACCTTTAAAGAAAGATCAAAGACTTACCATTTTCAATCACTCTTTGCCCAACTCATTCTGCTCCTCCTGTTAAAAGTCTCCAATCATATATATACCCTTTTCCTCTTTGTTTTATTTAGAAATCCCATATACTTTCTACATGTATATATACACACACATATATACGATGGATTTAGTACCTATATTGTTTTTAAACGAATAAGAGTATACACATTTGCCGGTGTATTCATGTGACATGGTATAAAAGATTTCGACTTGTTCTCTAGGCTTAAAATCTAATGATGGACGGATATACAACTCAATTATTGGTGGGATATGTAAGACGTGCATGTGATTAATTGGCAATAAATCTCAATTTGATTTTAAAGGTTTTTTTATTTAATAAGCAAATTGTGAGTTGTCATCAGTTCCTGATGATTTCGTGAATTAGTGGTCAATTCTAGATTTGGGATATTTGACGATATCCGTCAAACTTAGAATTCTCTATAGTAGAGAGCTTGATATATTAGTTTTCGCATTCAGTAATATCATTTTTTTCTTAGTATGTAGTTTTATTTAGTATTCACCCAAATCAAGTGGTTATCACTTATCAAATGTTTGCTAGAACATATCTAGCTCATTTCTAGCATCCGTCTTGCATCATGTGGTTTCATAGATTGTTAGTATCCTGATGATACGTTATGTTGGAATAAATTCGTGTCATTGTTCTTATGGTGCATATGGTGGGGTTGACACTTATGTATGTATAGTTTCTTGAGTTGTTATATTTTTCGAAAAATGGACGCTTATATACCGTAAGGAAAAACAGTCAAAAGTTATACCATCTTGCATGTGCATATTCTGGAAAAAACAAAAGTTGACAGGTTAAAAAAAGAAAAGTTATAATTAATAATAATATATTTAACATATTGAGTTGTGTTATCACCAAACTAACAGGTTATAAAAAAGAAAATGTTATAATAATATATTTAACATATTGAGTTGTGTTATCACCAAACTAAGTTGTTTGACAACTTCTGAATGGTTAAATGCTGAACCAGTAAAAGGTTTAAACCATTAGGTGCTGAACCAGTAAGATGTCTGAACCATTAAGAGTCAATATAATGTTTAAGCGTTCAAAGGTAAATATCTGACCAATTAGGATTAGAGGTCTTAACTATTTTGACTCAGTATAATGCTTAACCATTCAGAGTTAAGTCAGACATCTGTTCGCGAAACAAACAGTCTGAACCATTAAGTGCTAAACAAGTAATAGGTCTGAACCATTAAGAGGTAAACAAACAGCCGTAAGCATTAAAACTCATAAAATGTAAGCAGCTTATGATTAGTGAATTTCAATCATTTGAAATAGGGCCAACTGAAAAGCTAGCTTATGCTTAGTTGTAAATCAGCTTTTGATCTGTGATTCAGTGATGTCTTGCTTTTCTTTATCTGCCAGTTTTAACACAATTGATTATGCTCATAGTAACCGACCTGTCCGGTTGCGTGGTGGTGTCGAGTCATGGGTCATGGCTCAAGGCATGCATTTGGAACTCATTGGGTCGGGCTGGTCTGGTGTGTTGATGGCTTAGAGTCCTAACTTTGCACCCACACCTAGACCCTTGGTACTTCAATATATGCAGTTACTCTCACATTCTTTTAGACATTTTGCAGATCTTTTTCTTTAATTTAACATGATGGGTTTGGAGGGAAATCAAAAGGATAAGTTGCACTTCTGTTCAATTGTGTTGAAGGTATACCAAACAGTTATTAAGGTGTTAGGGACCCTCCACTGTATGGGCTCCCCACACTACTACACCTACTCCTTTCAACTCTCTATGGTTGTAGTACTTGTAAGGTTTTGTTTGATTCTTTCTTTCTTTAACCAACTTTGAATGGTCTTGTTGGATGTCACCAAGAAAGTGGTTCAAGTCACTAACAAACAAACTGCAAAAAATGACTTGTACAGTATAAACATAATCACTCAAGTCTTGATTGGTACCCTATAACTTGCAAGCATATATATGGTGAAGATACATTCTATAAAAATGAGATATTGTGATCGGTAATTTATTCTACAAAAGCTCCTAAAATAAGGTGTATAAAGACACAATATCGAGCAAAATATAACACAATGCTGAATAATATAACACAAGATCGACGAAAAAAGACACAATGACGCAAATATAGAAAACACACAATGATGTAAACAAAAAGTCTAAAATCTACATGCTAAACATCTAAAAACAAAATTTAAAATCTCATGTCGTATAGTTTGATGAGACCGTTCCAATTCCGCTTGAATGAGGTCAATCGGAGTACGTTTAATACCCTTCTTACGACTTCTTATTTTAGGAGACTTTGTATTTGTTTCTAACCCTTTTTTATGGCTTCAAATGAAAACCATTGAAGTTTTTAGGAACCATTTTCTACATTGGCATGGATTTAGCACTGAATAGACTATAGTTTATAAACAGATTTACCACTTTTGCACAAATGAATTTACTAGTGAATAAACTAAAGTTTAAAACTAGTGTACGAAAACCTACATGAGTTGAGAAAACTCAAAAAACCTTTGTAAAAACCTCATGTAACATTTTTATTTTTTTCTAAAAAAAATAGGAAATGTAACATACATATATTTGAACATTTTTATAAAAGAAACACAGAAAAACGCGAATAGTTTATTTTTTTTTAAATATTAAAAATTTAGTGTTACATAATATATATATGTCCAAAAAATGTAACATACAAATTTTGAACATTTAAAAAAAACAAGTAGGCGCTTTTTATAATTTTTTTATAAAAATATTCAAGTACATTAATGTTACATTCCCCTATTTTTTAGAAAAAAAATAAAAATGTTACATAGGATTTTCTATGAGTTTTCTCAACTCAAGTGACTTTTCGTTTTATCTTTCACCTATATATTATATATACACACATTTTGGTTATAATGATTTCACATATACTATATTCATTAGTGAGTATATGTATTCACCACTAAATCAAATGGTTTCTAATGGTCTATATATATAGATGAGAGTTCTTTACATGACTTATATGTGACAATTAAAACAATAAGTAATGTTTATTTGATTATTGTAGTTTTTTTACATAAAGTTGATTTAGTATTATACGAGTGAATTAAGGGAAGAAAATAAAAAAAATCTACACACTTTATAAGAATGATCAGCGTGACAATATTTCTTCAAAAATAAGGAAGTAGAGCATAGGATTCTTGAATTCCCTTTATCTTATTCTCTTTAAAAAGATAATGGTGGCAATGCAACAAAAGATGAGTACAAGAGAGAAAGTGATTTAGTTTTATTTAAAAAAATTATTCAAAAGAAACGAGGAAGAATTATTACCCATTATTACATAAAATATAATATTTATTTGTAAGTTCTTCGGGATACATTAATTAGTGTAAACACAAAATACATGGATACACACATCCACATGTATAACTACATTATTTTCATAAGGTTACTTCATTATATAACGACAACTCAAACATTCTTTATTTTACTTTTAAATTACTTTTTTATATCAAAAGGGTTCAACTCTTACCATTTAAAAAGGCAAAGTCTTATTTAACGTTTTGATAATCCTAGACTAAAGGCCCTTTAATTCTCACAAGAGTTAATAAACCCATAATTTTTCGTTCTCTTATATACACTACATGTTACCAAAGATTGATTGACCATATAGGAAAAAAAGTCGATCCCTATAATACACATTAGTGAGTAAAATAATCAGCAATGCTTAGGAGCCTAGTGATTAGAATTTTATGTACACTAGGTCACAGGTTATCGACATGCTTCAAGTATTTTACTAGCCTTCCTAACCATCCTTTTTTGTTGCAATGTTATCTTTCTAAAACAAACAAAATCCCTAATTGAGTATATCAAAAACCTTTGCATCTCATTTCTCTCGCTCTTGATCAGCTGTCCTATTGGAATTTTGACCACCGACAAACCACTAGCACTAAATCGACCTCTTCACCCATTAAACTTCGATGTTGTGAAGACTTTCGAAGCCACCAAGAATATGGTTATCGTAAGCCTAAATCAAGCCCCAACGAAGCCGAGGAACGTTATCATATGCTTTAGACTTGGCAGAACAATTTTATATCAATCTCTAGGTTTATCTGCAAATATAAATTTCTAATCATTAATATGTTTGGCGTTCAATTATAGAGATTGATGATTGTGGTATGTTAATCATAGCTTATAATTTGTATGTTAAAACTAATTCAGATGTTCATCTCATGCCCTTTGACTTTAACCACAGGGACAAAAAGTAAATTAACTAATGTACTAAGTATGTCCTAATTTATGACCTATAAAGTTATAGGTGTTTTATTTTTACAATATTATAGTACTAAAAGAAGATATATATTGCATCAAAAGTGATCATATGTTTGTGTATATTTAAATTCTCTCCCAATTGGTTTAAGTTCTAATGTTAAAAGTTTGATACTATGTCATAGTTTTCGTAGGACTCCCTAGTCGAACTGAAAATCTATAATCAAATTAATAGACATCAGAATATCGAATTAGTGACCCGGCAAAAAAATGTTATAGGTCTCCCATTAAATATATATAAAAATTGATCAGCGTTTCTAAAGCAAGAAATGCAGCACCGAAAGTAACATTGTTGTGGTGGTTATCTATACCAGTGAAAGGTACAAATACCATAGAATAACTGCAAAAAAAAAACACAATGTGAAAACGTCGAAACCCAAAAAATGAAAACGCCAAAAAACACAATGTAATTCATACTTTTAGAATGCTAGTGGCGTCAAATGAAATCACATCCCAAAAAAACATGATAATTACGTTTACATTGATCATCACATCAAAACAATCCCTTCAAGCGATTGTTATCGTTTGTGAGATAATCATACGAAAAATTAGGTATAGACTGTTTCTTTTCATGAAGATGTCTCACAACCATGTCAGCATCATGTTTACTAATGTACATATTTATTTGTCTGTTGAAATTCGTTAAAATGACTTTACTTGCACCAACATCTTCAAAACCACTAAAAACAGTATTCATAACATTAAACGCCTTAAAAGGGCCATGATTCATCTTAGACATACAATGTATAACATGCTTCTGAAGTTGAGTGAGCCGTCTTTCTGATGATAAGAAATGGTTACCATGTTGACCAACAAACTGGTGATTATGCTCTTAAACAAACTTATAAAGCTTCCAAAATCCATCCTCAAACTCAAGACGAAGTTGAGTTTCACAACAAGTCCTCTTAGAAAAGTTTGCTCTAACAATTATTTCCTTATGTTTCTTGTTCGGTATACCAATCTTCTTCTTCTTATGCAGCCCCTCTTTAATACACATATAATACTTAAGGTGTTTCTGACCCTTTGAATTTATTTTTCAATAGCCTTTCGAACAGCAAAACCCCCATCGTAGCATACTTAAGATACAAAGCATAAGAAGTGTGCAAAGGAAACCTAGTTTTTGGACAAATTCTTTCATTAGACACAATGCGTTCACCTTTACAAACAAAACATATAAATACGCTATTAAATAAGAACACATTCCTTAATAAAAGTAATACACACCATGCTTGGATTTCACTTACTTTAAAAACGCCAAATAACATTCAAGTTAACACAGACCATGCATGGATTGAACTTCTATGTAAATCATGTGTAACAGACGTCACATATGCAAAACACCAGAAAACATACACGCATAGATTGATAAACACACCAAGTAAATTCAAAAGAAAACAAATATTCCACTTATGTATGTTAATCAAAACGCTAAAAAGTTAAAAAGCAAACAAATAAGACAAGTATGTCTTATTAATTAAAACGCTTTAAACTTTGTTACAGTGAGAACTAAATAATCTACTTTTACGTTGAATTAATAATGATATATATATATATATTAGCAGTTAGAAAGATAATGCAGTGAACAAGTTATAATATTACATTTATCAAACTATCATGCACTCATAATTTTTACTAATCATAACAAGTACCTATTTCAATTGTCTCTTCATAGGTGATTTATACAAATATAATTAATAGTTTATAATTCTAAAAAAATATTATTTCTAAGTAATTATTGATAATTTAATATTTTTTTCGCTTATGACTTTTAACTTACGATATTTTATCGAGTTTCGTATATAATTTGGACATGTTTATTTTAATCTGTATTTTAATATAAACTTTATTCAATACGAGTTGTGAATGGTAATCCACAAGTGATTTAAACACATCGCATGTGTTATAAATTACGTTAAGAACGGAGTTGTAATCGCAATAAAGAATTTTTGTATCATAAGCTATACTGAGCATGGTGCCATGATGCACCGAACGGATACCACCCAAACATCGGTATCTGTATTCGTTTTTATAGTTTTCAATCAATGTAAATCATGTGTCGATTGTTATACCAGTGTCGGTATCGTACTGGTGCTATAATGAACCGAATCAACAACGACTGAAATCCTGTCGTGTAATGCGTCACGCTACCACAACTTGTCGATACCTTTTCGGGCTTATTACTTCTCTCTCTTTCTATAAAATATATATATATATTTATCGTTTGGTATACCAAGTGGCGGGTGGCGGAAGTGACAATTACATAACAATTTCATTTTCATGAATCATAATCAAAGTTGGACGTTAAAGTCAGAAATACACGGTGAATGTTTCTTTGCTTATTATAAATATGGTTCTTTTTATCTTCAAAATTTTCATATTAATATAAAAGAAATATAGGTTCTAATGAGCTATAAAGTGGTGTTTTAATGTGATGTCAACAAGACATTGGAGAGAATATGCCCCACACGTATACATGTAGGAATCCCAAGCAAAATTCAATTTATATGTTATCCCTACAAAAACTGTTTTTCTACTTTACCTTTTTCAAACCCTAAAAGCCCGTATTATTATTTCACACGTGAGTCTTCAGTTACCAATTTCCTTTTTATCTTCCCAAAATTAGATTTTGTAATTTTTCGGTAATAATTGTTTTCAAGACTAAAAAGGTGTTTAAGTGTTTCATAAATTTGCAATTATCATTTTTCTTTCTTTAGATTTTCTGTTTGATCTTACCTTTTCAGTGTTTTCGTCCTGAGAGAGTAAGGGGTTGTTTGTTTAGTTTTTAATGGGTTTTTAGTGGTTCAGACTTTTTATTGGTTTAATACTTAATGTTTCAGCGTGTTTGTTTTGCGAGCAGCTGAATGGTTCAGATATTTGCATCTGAATGGTTAAGAAGTATACTGAGTCTGAATCGTGAAGACCTATTATTTGATTTGGTCAGGTATTTGCCTCTGAAATGTTAAGCATTATATCGGCTCTTAATAGTTCAAACCTCTTACTAGTTCATCACTTTATAGTTCAAACTTTTTGCTGGTTTAGCACTTAACCATTCAGGAGTTACTAAACATCCCTTAAATCTTATTTGATGCAAAGTACATAAATTAAGACAGACACAAATGTGTGAGTACTTTTTTTAATTATTCAAATTGTGTTCGCTTGACATTCCAACGTGTAAAAATAGTTGGGTAGACTAGAGGCACCCATAAAATATTGTAACCATAACAAACCCTTCAAATGTTTTTTTAAAGTTTCAAATACAAATTTATGTGTATTCTAATATTCTCAATTAAGAAATAAATATAAACTAATATTCTTCGAAAAAATAAGCACAAATTAAACCAAATCATTGTTCAGTTTGAGCAAAGCACTCGTTTGGTTTGCCTTTTCCAAAGCCATGGTTCTTGTTTGACCAAAAAAGTCCAACAAATTCGGTAGTTCCCATAAATGAACACCTTAACATACATACTTTTTTTTAATCATATACGATGGTATGTTGTATTTATAGTGGTTAAAAGTGTATGATATAGTATTCCATGCACACCACTTTGATGTGATAGAGAGGGGTTTTCAATAAGGGTTTACTCTTGAGAAGATCTTAAGTTCGATCCTTATTAAGTGCAATTTGTACATTATGAGAGTAAGCATCACTAGGAAGGATTCGAACTTGGGGTTGGGTTTAAAAGCTTGTTTGTCACCCTGGAGAGTTAGCGAGTGTTTTCACAGTTAGCTGCACTAGCCGTTAAAAAAAGTATAATATTCTATATTACATCTATATCAACAAATTATCACATACACATATTAGTCATAGACCTTTATATTATACACAAGGTTGAATAATTAATTTCGTATAGAAAAACAAAACATATTAGTTTTATTATAACTATGATATTTATAATATTAAATCTAAATGCTGCAAGGTAAAGGTCCATTAACTTCGGTAACCATTAAAACATGCATTGGGGGTTAATAAAAAAAATTAAAACATGTATTGACTGTAACTTGTGAGAGAAAAGAAAAAAGCATTTCCCAGTTAAAAGTCATGTGACACCATTATAAAATTGACACAAATGAAATGACGCTAGATTCATGATCAATAGAAGACAAACTCCACAACTTTAGATCAAAATTCAAAAGTGAAACAAAATTATAAATAAGCCAAATCTACATAATGGTAAATAATCTAAAGTTGTACTCCTGATTTACTCTACTTAGATTCTCTAATTTTTGTTGATTAGTTATTCTTTAAATAGTTGTCACTTCTCACGTTTAAAAATATTCAGGAGTGCTAAAACGGATTGTATTTAAGGGTTGATGGGTTGAAGCTGAAACGAAGCTAAAATAATACATGTGTCAGAACCTGAAAATCATGTCACATAATTGCACCACATCCACAGAATGACACAAACACAATTTGTTTAACCTAGAAAAATGTGTATGTTTTTTACGTATTATTATTTTAAAATTCTGAATTTCACTTTTTTTTATTTTTAATTGTTTATTGCTTAAATCAAACTAGGAAATCGTATTAGATTGTGGTGGTGTAATTATGGTTACATGAGGTATGTAATTTATAAAGTTGACAAAGTTACAATTCATACCTTATACTATTGTTTAATATATAACTGGTCTAATAGTTAAATAAAGTTGATAAAATTACAATTCATACCCTATACCACTTTCCATCTTGAATTTGAGTTTTGGTTTGTGTTAGGATCTAAGATTGTAAGAACTTATACTTATAATAATTCTATTTTGTTGTTTAACATATTTATTCATACAAGTTTGATGGTGTTCATCATTATAGTCATTGTTGGCTTAAGTTCTTGCATCACTTCGTGAAGACGGATCTTTATTGTTTTTTTATAATTTCTAAGTTTTGGACTTTTCACTTAGTGCGTGTTAACGTCTTTAAATATTTTTAGCTATATTGAAAGTGAGCTTTAATCAATCCATTACTTTGTGTTTATTGATCCAAGCATTCGTGTCTTTACGTCTCTATAAAAACACGTTAAATACTTAGAAGGGGTTAGAAGTGTGATTTAGGTTAAGTTCTTCCCGTGCATGGAGAAGTGGTATATTAGAAGTGTAAGGACGTGGTTTGATACATCTACTACTCTTGAGGAAACAACACGAAATCGAGAGTTCCATGGTAGTTAATGGATCAAATCCCTTATGAACAAATCTTATTTAATACGTTTTCCGACTTTGTGAAATGGTCGCCCCTGCTACTTTTGACTAATATAGTCGAGTGTAACGTTTTCCCAAAAAAAATGAAACCTATTACAAATTGGCATTAATAGCACACAAATTCATTCTCTTCATATAACGACTCTAAGTGGGTTCTTTCGTAGAGTACCAAGGAGAACATACTGATGAGGCGTATTTTTTCATATAATGACCGCTTAAAAAATCCTTAACCAAAGAAGTTGACTTAGTCATTAAGGGAAAATCGGATCCAAGTGATTCTTCTTGTTGTTGATTTTATTTATCTTTTATTTCTAAAACCTTTCCTGCAAACTCACTTTTTTGTTGACTAGATGTTAACAACATTTTGGTATTAAGTTCCCTCGTGTCCTTGGACAATCTCGGTATCTTACTTACGCTATACTACGCTAACGGTGGGTGCACTTTCTCTAACGTGTTGTAGAAGTGATTGTATATTATCGCGTTTATAAATTTAAAGCTTTATATAGTTTTAAAACCAGCTCAAAATATCCAATATTTCTATACATATCTCGACACGTCAATTCCTGACCCGATTATTTATTTTTATTTTCCTTTAACATTTTTCTATTGATGGTGCATTTTAATTGTTTCAATATATGAAATATAAACATTTCTTTTAGGATTATATATATATATATATATATATATATATATATATATATATATTTAATGATATTATTTGTATTTTATATACTATGAACTATATAGTATACACTTATCTTTTGAGATGTATATCATCATGAGATTTACATATTTTAGATGATTCATACATATTATGGCGGTGATAATGTGCATGTAATTTGTTATATTCTAACTTTTAATGGTTATAAAAGAATATATATATATATATATATAAAATAATAGTGAGAATTAGTAAATCACTTGCAAATTTGGCAACCACACAATGTTTATGAGTCCCATGACTCTTATATGACAACCACACAACGTGTAGCCTAATTTTGTGAACCCCTCCTTAATCATGAGCGTGTTGTAAATCATCGTCACTAATTTGAACTAATCGGTGGAATTAATGTAATGTCTCGCTTTTTTATATTTTCCTTAATTAGAAAGTGTAATCGTGTTCCTATTTATGGAAACTTGTATTCATATCGCATACGTATTTCTTTTCCCAAATCTTGTAATCTGAGACTTTGATCGTAACAAAATTCATACTTAATGCATACTTATCTTACATGCATTCAATTGTTAAATACGTGTTTACATACAAACCGCTACTTATTATAAGTGCAAATACTCATACGTACATACTCAATGCTAAAAATATACTTACATATACGTTTTACACTTAAAATCATAACAAAACACCAAGTTCTAGCATAAAATGAAGGAAAAACCAAGTTTAGGGACTAAATGTGACAAAAATCAATTAAGTTTCTGGCCCAGAGCCTCTCGCGCCCCGCGACCGTCTTCCCCTTTGCCTCTTGTGGCCCGCCAGAGGGCTTGATCCACAGATAGTTGTTTTCAGCTCATGGATTGGGCAAATGTGTGTTTGTTAGTTCTGTTTCTTGCATTTGATGCTCACCTAACTCACCCCCAAACCTCAACTATAAATACCCACCTCATCCCACTCTCATTTCACACCTCAAACATTCATCTCTCTCTCTAAATCTCTCTCTTGATTCAGGAAGTTCAAGACTTTCAAATGAGTTCTAACTCACCTTTACCTCCCTTCTTTACTCTTTCTTCCTTCTTAACACTTGGAACACCTCTAGGAGTGTTTCCATAAGTTTTCCATGGAAAACCAACATGAAACATCACCATATTTGAGGTCACAAGTGTAAGAAACTTTTCGTTTTAATACGGTTTTAACCCACAAGTGTTGTATCCTTCCAAGCTTGTTCTTGAAACAAGACTTGAGTTGGTAGTGTGTGATTACTTGGAAGCCTTGGCTATCCTACCTTCAATCCATCACCTCACTTGATATTTTGATTATTTTACAACTTTTATTTTCATTTTAACTTATTCATGACCATCCTTGTTGTCCTTGTGACAACTTGTACATTGGTGAACAATACGAAAGAGGTTAAAGGAAGGTTATCCTCCTACCTCCATGCATGAAGAAAAAGAAGATCTACTTATACTATATATATATGTATATAATATATATATATATATATATATATATATATATAGGGGGATGTTCATTTGAGAAGAAATTTAATGTGAGAAGAAAACGAAGAAAGGGCATAATGGTAAAACATTAAATAGTTTATAACTCTTCTCATTAATTATGTTATCTCTTATTATCCTACATATGTCTTACATTTACCGGAATTTACCTTACACACATGTAAATTTACTCTACACATTTCAAAATTTATCCTACACATACTAAATTTTATCCTACACATGTCGAAAATTGTCTTACACCATAAATTATTTTATCTTGAAAAGGTATATGAAAAAAAATGAGTTACAAGTTTAATTAATTAGCTAATTAATGACAATTATAGATTTTCCTATATGCCCTTTTTCATAATATTAAATACACACATTAAATGAACTAAATAGAGAATTTCTATTGGTTTAAATGTTATTCTTTTTATTCTTATAAAATTTTTCTTCTCATTTGAACTCTCCATTATATATATATACACACTAACCGAACCCTTGATGATAATCGAATTATTGTCCGTCATGGTACTAGGTTACATCACCTAAATACTTCACTTCTCGTTACGATTTTAATGGGTATCTTAACCCATGAAAACACATCAACCCGAATGGGTATTACAGTGTAAAAAACGAGTATTAAGTCTAGGTCATTATTTTCTCGTATACATACTTTGGTACATTTAAAAATTCCCAATCCTCCGCTATCATCCGAATACTTACGCGCTTACGTTTTCCTTATGTAGGATAACTCGGCATTCCATCCTTCAAAACTCTTCACGGAAATTACCGAGTGGAAGCTTGCAAAACCTTGAGTGCACCTGACCCATTTTCCTTTTACACAATTTGGGTTGTAACATGTTAACTTACAAAATACACACAACATACTTGTAACATTCGTCGTAAAACGGGTTCCAAAACCCGCTCCGTTAAAATTCTAGAATTTATTAAATGTTTCGCTACGTATGTATTCATTTTATAAATTATATTAGTTAATTTTTATAGTTAATAAATAGACTAGAATGTAAATATATTGAATAAATAAAAGAATAAAAATAATACTAATAAATAAAAAATCAAAAATAAGAAAATAAAGGAAAAGGGGCAACCGGGTTCGAACCCGGGTCCCCATCAAACACACAAACAACTTACACCACTGCGACACCTGCACAACATCTGATATACCCGAGTCAATTAATCCTTTATATTTACGTTTATCTTGGTCTGAATTTAAAAGAGAAACCCACACCTGTAACTGACTGTAACTTTCAAATCAGTAGCAATTTCCGTTTCAATCTTAAAGTAAACCCAAGAAACTGATTTCCAATCATGTATTAAAACTAAATCATAATTCAATTCGGTTACAAAATCAATGTGGCAATCAATTCTTTGACCGAAATGGATAAAACCAAAATTTAACCCAATTCAGTACCTTCACCTATAAATACCGACCTTTGAACCTTTAGAAACTCGCTCACACTCGCACAAACACCTTGCAAACATACTGAAGATACTTTGGTTTTCAAATAGCATTTCGCCGGAAAACTGTTGTCGCCGGAAACATCACCGGAGTACACCCCTGATCGGTACAATCATCTTAATTATTTTGCTATCGCTTGTTTAGTGTTTTATTATCTCAAAACAATTAATCAAAACTGTATAAATGGTTAACAGTCGGGTTTACGATTGCTGGGTTTTTAAAAAGGAAGAAGATGATGTTTTCATATATTATAAGAGTAATTAAGAACGGGTATTTAACCGGGTTAGACACACAGTCCAGCGGTGGACTGTGTGCAAATACAAAGCACACGTCCCGGGTTCGAGTCTCACACGTATCCAACTCTTTGAAATAAAAACCAATTTTTTTTTAAAAACATATTCAGAACACCACTGAGTAAGTATTTATAACTAATATAATAGTGGGTTGATACGGGTTAGACACACAGCCCAACTGGTTGGGCTGTGTGCACATGAACCGTAGGTCTCGAGATCGAGCCAGGTTAATTGTAACCGATTTTGGCCATTAAAAAAATCTTTTTAAATAAAAACAAAATATAGTTAAGCTAGTTAGTGTATATATATAATTAAAATAGAGATTATTTCAGGTTAGACACGTAGCTCAGTTGGTAGAGCTGCGTGCACGTATACGGGAGGTCACGAGTTCGAACCTCACATGATGCCTATAATACCAAAGTCAACGCGGTCCGACCGGTCAACCCTGTAAAAGGGTATATTTTTTTATAATTATTTTCTTTATTATTTTATTTAAAAATCATTAAAAATCATTTAAAAATACTTCAAAAATATGACTTTTTAAATTTAAAAATTGTAATAAATACCACAAAAATAGATCTAAAAATCTAATAAAAGGGATTAATTAGAAATATTAATTTCAAATAGAAGATATATATATATCGAATTATTACGTGATTATTTAGGTTAGTTTTCCCTCGTCGGTTGAATCATAAATTCGTGCGCATTTATCATCATCAAGGAACGCACCCACTGTGAGTGAATTCTTACAAATTCCCCTTTTATTCATGTTTTGGGGTGTATCATGTGTCATTTATACATTTCGTTATTCAAACCCTTGTGCTATTACCATTATATGAACTATCGTGTGATGTAAATGTTGTTTGTTGTATTGCGAGTTTATATTTTGTCAAGTTGCGTGCAAATCATTCATTAGGCCCATCAGTTCCTCGTTGGAGACGAGTTGAGCATCTGGTGCCTCATTAGATCGGCTCCGTTTGATTGAGCCTTGATCTCATTGATCATCATTTGGTATGTGTGTGTGTGCATTAATTGATATTATGTGTTTTGTGGTTTCATTTACATATACGCGTACTCATATTTGGTTATGCATATTTTTTATTTAAATAATCAATACAACTAATTCTTTCAAACATTTAAATAAGATTCACTCGTCAACTTTTGTTGACCCAAAACCCTATTTTTACACATGATACAGGTGGACAGGTTGAAGAAAGGAACACATAGGAAATTGCCTTAGAAGAAAAATAAAGAAGTCATGAAAAATGTATTTGAACATGTTGTGCTTGTATGTTTATTGTAATTTCTTCTTTAAAAAGAAATAATAAATATGAAACTTTATAGTAAATGTCATGAGCTTTGATAAAAACCCAATCATGCCCAGACTACTATTTCCGCTGCGGGTCAGCGTGTGACAATACTTTATACACTCGACCCGTTATACATGCTTTGTTATGCTTAGGTTCATGCTAGATACATACATGTTTCTTGTCATTAACTTAGCTAGCCCGAACTTAACATATATAGCGCTATAGGAGTAACACACTGCTCGTCGGGGTATTGTTAAGCTTAAGCTTATTCTTATTTTTATTCTTAAATAGTCTCGTTACTTTGTGTGACGAGGGATACTTAATTCTTGTGGACACTTGGGTTTAACAATTAGTATTGCATGCTAGCTTACCTTGTATAGAATTATCATGTGGATTTGAGTAAACTCTTTATTACTTATGCTATGTACTTGAACTTGTGTACTCGCCAATGCTTTTGCGTTGAACCATACTTTTAACCATGTTACAGGTTAATGATGATGCTTATGACGAATCTAGTAGGGACGACATAGAAACGCACCTAGAATGTTAGGCTTTTTATATTGTAATTTTGTTGAAATTGTTGTATTTTGATTTATGTTGTAATTGACAATTTGATTTATGAAATGAAACGAATATTTAAATTTGATATTATCGCAAATAGTGTTATGATGTCTCAAGCAATTTATTTTCGTCTCACTCCGATGTTTCCGCCATCGGTTGGGGTGTGACAATTAATCTGTAAGTTAAGCAAATTGAATATTCATCACTTCATTAAAGAGTGACTTGGTCATTACGTAACTCTTAATCTAATTTTACATTCATTCTAGACATTATTTAACTCTTAATTTAAGTTTACATATGTGTGAGAACACTACTTAGCTATTGACCCATTGTCCAGGTTAAAAATACAACTAGTGTTAAGCATGTGGGATTCACAATCAAATCGATATCTTCTTGTTGTTTTATAATCTGCCCAAGTTAGAAAGAGTCATATCCAAGTGAACGTTGCAAACTACTTTGTTTGCTTTTAAGGATGCAAACTACTTCTCACATAAGAGTAACTATTTAAAATACAACTTACTAAATGTGTAACTACGTTATCTATAGACTAAGGTGGTGTTTGTTTTTTTAGAGAACATATGTGCAGGTTTTTTTCTCTGCTCCGTGCAGACCATGCACAAACATTACTATCTTTAGACTGTTTGTTTTTCTGAATACGTCTTATTAATAAACGTCTTCACAAGCTCTTCTTGGTGCAGACTTCGCCTAGCTACTTTTAAGATCTTCTAAAGTCTGTAGAGGGTTAAACACCACCACCGTCCACAACCACCACCACCACCCACCGTCCATGTCCACCACCCACCACAACCGTCTGTACACCACTGCCAGTATTTTAGAAGTCTATATACGTTAAAAAACAAACAGCCTTCTTCTTGCAGACCGTAGAGGTTTGATCCACCTATTCTTCTATAGATGTCTGCAGATGTATACTGCAGACTGCAGACATTTTATCTCTTAAAAAACAAACTGCACCTAACATTCGATTGAGCTTGACACGTATATATTATCTAGTGTGTTCTAATAACCGACCATTGTTTGTTTTATTGTTTCATAAACTATATGTATTTGACTACATTGATATGCAGCAATACGAAATCAACACTTGTTTTACAATTGATTGCTATGGCTTCCGCTCAATAGTGATAAGGGACAACTTAACACACTTTACTAAGGTATACTCAAGAACTTTAAAAAAAATATCGATATTCAATAATAGTCCAAATCTACTAGTATGAAATCAATCTGTATATTGGTTAAAGATTTAATTAGAGGGGGGATGCACTTCTTTTTATCCCTCTTTTGATGATTATCTCTAGCATTCTTCATGTCCAACTTAAATTTAGTAAAAGAGAAAAGGATATTAGGGGGCCTCAAGGAGCGTTTACTATAGACTCACTTTCGGCCCTTCATTTTGAAAACAATTATAAAAATATATAATCTTTTGGTATAAAGTTATTAATATTTTTCTCAAAACTAATTATGTAAACAAGGACACACATGTCAAAACAATAAATCTAATTATGTACTTATCAAGGGACAATTAAGCAACGATTTTTGGAGTATTTGAAAAAGGCAAATTTGCCAAATTGTAAAGTTGCCCCACATAGTTTACTTTTTGTAACTTTTAGACAAAAAATTGGAAAAACTACACCAACACCCCCTCTTGCTTTTTATACGTTGTGCACAAAAAATATTTCCCATATGACACACAAAACAATTTGAGTATAAATATAATTAAAATTCTCACTAAACATGATTATGGTCGGTTCATATAACTTTTCTGTTTTTCTAAGTGATTAGGTGTATTGATTATACAAACACATTCATTACACCACAGACTTTAAATACATAACAACAATTGTATATTGTATACTATATTTATATGTAGTTTGACATATATAACGATAGCTAGAAAGGATGTAGAGTTTACGGTAACAAAACCATCTCATTCATCATACTTAAAGCACTACGTATCATATGCTAACTCTTATTTTTTTTTATTGCATTCACTTAAGATCATGGTAACTTTAATATTAACTTTATATTTAAGGTGTTATTTTTTATTTTTTAACATCATTCACTTACGATCATTGTAACTTAAACATAACTTTATATTTAAGGAGTTATTTTTATGCATAGTAAAGAAAATCATTTGACATGTGACTCCTCAACTTTAAGAGGGATCCAAATGTGGAGTTTTTTGTTTGGTTGACCCATCAATTTGTTGTCACTTTGTGGAGATTGTTCATTGTTTATTGAGAAAAAGAATTAGCCTTAAATCATTTTTTTAGCAAGTGAATATCATTTCAGTTCTCAAATATGAAAAATAGTATGTTGTAATTTTTATGTGATTGATGTTTTTAAGTGACTTTTTTTTTTTACAAAAGTTAATTAGTTATGTAACAAATAATATCAAGTTAGTGAAAATAATGTTCGATTCGAAAATCTTCATTAACATTTTACATCTCGTGATGGTCAACATGTTAACATACAATTAATCATTACCTAGTCGTATACAATCAATCTCATTAGTTTGGGTTGATATTTGTGGTTGTTGCATATACCAATAAATTAAGATAATCTTGAACAACGGTCCTAAAGCAACAAAACTAATGAGAATTAAAGATATAACATGTTTTATTCGATTCCTTGTGAAGAAACACATTTACACAACAACTACATTGTTTTTAAGTGGACTTGACTATGTAGGATCATGTAATTCAATATAACAACAAATGCATTATTCTTCAACAAATATATAGATGGATAGATAACAAACAATAATAATACAAGTAATATAATAAAACTAATATATTGTCTCTCTAGAAGTTAAAATAAAAACCTTAAAAACATCTTAAACTAATGAGAGATTTGATAATATTTGAACTACAAATTTTATACATAAATAGAAGAAAACATGTATGAATGTTTTTAAAGAATATAAAGAACGTTAACATGACAACTTTCCCTTAAAAATATGATTTTAAAAGTGAGTATGACGGGATTCGATGTAACTTCGAATGAGTTCTATACCAAATCTCTTATTTTAACTTCTAAAACATAATGACATAATTTATTATTAACGAATAAATTCAACATAATATCTTCTTACAATGATCTATATTCAACAAGTGACAATGTATCAAAACATTAAATTAAGAATATCCAACAATTGAGTGGATATTATATACCAAAGTAACAAATTACAAACATGTGGTAGGTAAACGGGCAACAAGCTGCACCGCAACCCCCTTTTGAATTGCAAAACCAATCCTACTAAAGACGAAACGGCCAACAATTAAGAATATGATTGAATGTGAAACAAGAATACAACACATAAGAAATAACATATAGTGGAAGAAAAGGCTAAAATCACGGGCGGAGGCAATGTACAAGGAGGGGTAGCCTTGGTTATCCCTCAACTCCGTTTTCATAGTGTAAAATTATCCTTTAATTCCGTCTACGTAGTGTAAAATTTTTATCTTTTTATACAAATGATAACCCTAATCTAAAAAATAGGGATACTTCTGAATTTTTGGGCTAGCTCCGCCACTGACTAAAATACCTTCGTATTAGGAGCAACTTAACCAATTAAATAAAATATCGTGCACAGCAACGTAAAGGATAAGGATGACTTCTAGTTATCTAAGAGGTAGGAGATTCAAATCCTGTAAGTTGCATATATATGAGTATTTAGAAGTATATTAGTTTGTTGTTACAAGGATAAACCATATAAAATTAACCCATTATATTTATCTTTTTATATAATAAAATTACAATTATCCATTTATTTACAAGAAAAAAACTATATTTTACCATTTATTTAGATGGTTATCCTGTCATATAAGATAACTAAGAAATATACAATATATTTAAAAACAGTGTTAATAATAATAATAATAATAATAATAATAATAATAATAATAATAATAATAATAATAATAAATTGCATGACTTAGACCGATGGTGATCAATCTCTTTCGGAACTTGGACCCATAACAAGCTCCACTTGCTTCCATTCCTCTTCCTAAAATATCCATTAGCAATTTGATAATTTTTTTAAAGAAACCTAATCATACCATTAATTATATACTATATAAATAAAAGCTAGCTTTTTATACCATTTAGAAAAACAATCATACCATTAAATAAACTCTACCTTATAGAGCTCTTAGAGTACTCACATTGAAACTTCTTTATCCATGCTTTCTTTATAATATATAGAGAAATATAGAGAAAACAACACTACATTGTGTTTCTTTATAATAGAGATCATTTTATAGAATAGAAAAGTAAACATCTATATTTAGAGACTTATATGCAATTTTTTATATTTTTTGTAAATATGTAAGAAAGAGAAAATAATAATAAAATAAGTGTTTAAAGTGAAAAAAAGATAGAGATAAAGAATTAGATACGGGATGTTATTAAAATATATACAAAATTTATAGAAAAATGTGTTTTTAGATATATTTTATAGATGAATATAATAATTCAATGTGAATGCTCTTACATAAATACATTGTAACATCACATCATAAAATATATATAATTTAGTTATTTAATCGTATAAACGTATCTTTTGTTATATTTCATTAAATATAGCCAATACCATGTACAAGTATTTATATTGTTCTCAAGTGTCTATATAAAATTAATTATATATCATGTACGTATTTGTATTTGTGTATGTCATCTTAATTTATGGTTTTGATGTTTAAAACAAAAGAAAAGAAGAACACTTTTGAAGTGGGGAAATGGCATGAGAGCCATGGCCAAGAAACCAATAGAAGCTCCACTTTATAACTAAACGCTCCTTGGTTTCTCTTTTCAAAACTTAAGAAATAAAATATAAGTACATTGGGATTATAAATTTTTTACAATCAAGTACAAAAAAATAAAAAAAGTAAATCAATTATATATTATTTTATTATATGTATTTTATAATTTAAAGAAAGATACACCTCTCCCACTTTTTCTTTCTCTAGTCTACTCGTTTGATTTGATATGTATCGCCATCATATAATTTAAAAGATTGTCACATACCGAGTTAAATGATATATCATGAAATCTTGATTGTGATGAAATAGATAAAAACAATGTGGATATTTTTATTATAAAAAAGAACTTGGTTTAAGGGTAAGACGATGTTCATAGTTATGAAATGGTATGTTTTATTCACTGTATTAAGATTTTGTTTTTAATAATCACGTAAAACTTTTTAAAAAGGTTGTTCGTATTGGTAATTGCTTAATTGTAGAGTAAAACAATATAGTCGATCCAGCCTAGTGTACATCTATTGCTTATGATTAATGTCATACTTTATTAGGATATTACAATCTATGAGAAATGATTGTTAACATTACAATGCTAAAAGTATAAGTGTTGCTCTGATATCATGTTGTAACCCTTATGTAACAACCATGATACCATCCAAATTTCCCTATTATCTCATAGTTTTTCTAAAAGATATAAGTGTTGCTCTGATATCATGTTATAACAATTATGCAACAATCATGATACCATCCAAATTTCCCTATTATCTCATAGTTTTTTTCTCGATAATCAAATGATAATTTATTTAAGAGGTCAACAATATTTGTAATGGTTTTCAACCGGTAGTACTCTAATAGAATCCCCTATGTTTGTGAGTTGTGACCACAAGACATGTCATGTTTGATTAGACAATTTACTCTATGTAACACATCATATCTTTTGTCGGCAACAAACGTAGGATTCACCTATAGAGTTACGTTAAGCATCTTTATTTTCATTTTTTTGAAGTTTCGGTTTATGAATTCTATCGCACAATAAGCTCAAGTCGTGTAATTAGTTGATCAAACCTACAAAAAAGGGATAAATGTTTATTTTTTTTTCTAAAGAAAGATGTATAAGTGTTGATTGGAGGTGGGTAGGGTTTTTTAGCAGCTTTTAAAGAATTGAAGGTGGAGGTGGTTTCACCTTGGGTTCCATGTTTGTCTTTCCCCTTTTGATAAAAAAACAAGTTAGTATTATTAGTAGTATTATTAATAATTAATTATTAAAATCTTAATAAATTAATAGTTAATAGTTAAAAATAATTAATAATAATATAAAATAATAAAATTATTAGAAAATCAAATATTATTATAATATTAATTCTACTGTTCATTAGCTTCTAGTATAAATAAATAAAATAAAAATAAAAATATTTGATTTAATATAATTTCAAGAATTAACACTAAAATGAAATTTAAATAAAAAATAAGACACTACTTTTTAATTATTTATTTATTTATGTCACTATTCATCATGAGTTAGTATTATTAGTAGTATTATTAATTAATGTCTATAAATTAATAATTAAAAATAATTAATAATAATATTATTAAAATAATCAAGTATTGGAAAAAATATATATTATTATAATATTAAATCTACTATTCATTAACACCTATTTAAACACACTTAATTATATTTTTATATAATTATATTATGTAGAATCATAGTCAGTTTTGTTATTATATGAGCCATGCAACTAATATATTAATAAATGAAAATAAAATCATAACACAAACATTCAAATTCTTGATCTAACATGCAACATAAAAGAAACAAAATATCGTAATCTAGATAGTATTTGAAACTCTGTAATCTGGACAGTATTTGAAACTCCATCAGATATTATGTATTATTAACGACAATGTAATACGTATATAGAAATATATCTAGAAAAACAAATCAATTTATATATGTTAGTTATATAAACCATAACTAATAAATATTTTCTATTTCATAACCAGTGTCATTAGTATCCAAACTAGCTGGATGAAAGACCATAACATAAAGAAAACCTTGGAGACATGTTTTTCTTTATTTTTAGAAAAGAAGAAAAACAAGGCTGCAAGGATATAATAAAATACAATTTATATATTATTTTCATGAGAAAGCATGCCCCCATTCATTGAGAACAATTATGACCGTATATGTGTATAATCAATAAAAATATATTATTAGTATTAATGTCATCTTCGTATAATTAAAACAATAGTATTAGTACTAATGTCCTCTACTTGATTACTCAAATTACAATAAAAGTAGTAACCCTATGTTACGCCAATGATCCCAAGATCAATTGGTTTAGGGAAGGTGGAAAGGTTTACCCACTTATATAAGGTTCTTGCCTGGAAAGTCTTAGTGTCGAATCCTTGCGGGGGGCGAGCTGTGGCACCGGTTCAACTTTATGGTAATATCATGCCTACTGTGGGGTTCCTACTCGAGAACTGGGTGATCAAAGGCCAAAGGCTTAACCAGGTGTTCTAGCCGTCCAAACTCTACTAGATCTTAATACAAAGTCAATTTTAAGTAAAAACTATGATAATCCCATAAATACTTACACAATATAATCTATATAAAGGATGTGACTAAACTATTTTCATGAGAAATAGTGAGCTATAAAGAGTAAAATGTACTATATAAACTCCACTTATTTGGCGGGAGTTTATTTGTCAAGAAAGATGATAAAGATGGATAGTGTGATCATGTCCCTTTCCTACCTCATTTTCTAACCGTCCTATTCATTTGACTAACCTACCCTATAAAATAGGTGAGATTTGAATTTAGCAATGTCATGTTTGAATAATGAATATCATAGGTGCTATCATATCATATGTAACATCTACTTTAAGATAATATAATTGTCTTTTGATTTGTACACATGTTGCTAACCTAGCTCATAGTGTTTAGAGTAAATTGTACAAAACGTCTTTTATGTTTTCTTCAAATTTGCAGGTTTCAGTCTTAATGTTTAAAACTTGCTAAAAACAGCCTTTACGTTTATTTTTGTTGCATGTTCAATCCTTTACCACTAACCAAGTTAATTATCTCAGTTAAATTCCCTCACATGCCTAACATGTGAGGGTATATTTGTCATTTTAATTCTATTTCTTCTTTAACCCAAATTCTACAATTTTCAAACACTTTCCCGCCATAACTTATTTCCCTCAAAAATCTTCGAATTCTTGACCTGTATAATAATAACCTCACCGGAGATTTACCCTCCGGTGTATCGAAAATGTCAAATCTTGTTCATCTTCATCTGGGTGGGAATTATTTCTCCGGGATTATTCCGGTGGAGTACGGGAAATTTCCGATGTTGGAATATTTAGTAGTTTTCGGTAATGAGCTCACCGGAGTTATCCCTCCGGAGATCGGAAACTTAACAAACCTGAAATATCTTTACCTCGGGTACTATAATGTTTACTCCGGCGGTATACCATCGGAAATCGGTAACTTATCACAACTTGTTCGGTTCGATGCGGCGAACTGTGGGCTCACCGGAGAAGTTCCGGCGAAAATCGGTAAGCTTCAAAAGTTAGATACACTTTTTCTACAAGTTAATGGGCTTACTGGGTGTTGGAAGTGTTACAGTTGTGGGAGAATAATTTTACCGGAAGTATACCGGAAGGTTTGGGGAAGAATGGGAAGTTGCAGATTCTTGATTTGAGTACAAATAAGTTGACTGGATCACTTCCTGAGGGTTTGTGTCTTGGGAATCAGCTTGAAACTTTGATTACATTGGGGAACTTTTTGTTTGCGCCGATTCCGGAGGCGCTCGGGAGTGTCGGTCGTTGAGTCGGGTTAGGATGGGGGAGAATTATCTTAACGGGTCGATTCCGAAAGGGTTGTTGAGTTTGCCTAGGTTGTCACAGGTTGAGCTGCAAGATAATCTTTTGAGTGGCCAGTTTCCTGTGACTAAAATGACAAATATACCCTCACATGTTAGGCATGTGAGGGAATTTAACTGAGATAATTAACTTGGTTAATGGTAAAGGATTGAACATGCAACAAAAATAAACGTAAAGGCTGTTTTTAGCAAGTTTTAAACATTAAGGCTGAAACCTGCAGTTTGAAGAAACATAAAGAACGTTTTGTTCAATTTACTCTAGTGTTTAGATAGTTGATAGGCTAATTTATTTAATGGATGTATGATTTGTCTAGAATGTTACAAACCCTCTTCCTCTTATGATATTAGGTGCTAGTGTGTTGGGCTTTGATACATTTCGTAATCCCTCAAGCCAAAAGGCACATGTTGGGGTCATAACTACAAGTATCTCATTAGAAATCCACAACTAAATGTGTTCCAACGAAACTAGTATCATGATAAGTACCTTACGAGAAGTTCCCATATGAATATTAAAAATAAAGTTGTGAGCAGTCATGAATGTTGACAATTCATGACACAAATTTGTGAACATGACACGGACCTATTTTGCCGGCCTTATACAAATTTATAGGGATGACCATTTGGTATCGGGTACTGGTATCGAACCGTACTGGGCATATTTAGCCTAATTAGTTATTTTTGATAGATATGACATGCCACGTCATCAAAAAACTAAAGTTTTAGCCACATAAACATGTTACGTTATAAAAAAAACTAACCAAGTTAACATTCAGTTGGTATGTGATCGGTGAAAAAAATACGTTCAAAGGTAGAAATGTCTTTTAACATTTATTCACTCAGAATGAACCTAACTAATAGATAAAAAGTTAGAATTATTAAATCCACAATTTAAACACTTAAATATATAATTCAGGCAGACTATTAGGGTGTGTGGGGTGGTCGCGGCAAGGGGATTCGGCAACCCCTTTGCCGATCGGCAAACGCCGCCGACACATAAAATTGATGCGCGGGACCAGTTTGTTTCGGGGAGAGTTTGCCGCATGGGGAAATGCTTGATTTTGACCATTGGACTTAATCGTTTTATGCCTTTTTTGAACGTTGGCATGCCAAACGGCTATATCTCATTCTTTAAAAAACATTAATACCTTTATAAATATAATTCCATTCTACCATTGTAACATTTCATTCTCACCCAATTTAAAAAATTCTCAAGCGCACCATGGATAGACAAAACAAAAGCGATGACAAGAAAAAAGTATCGGGTTTTGATTCGAATGCTAGAGGGCGTGGCTCGCAAAGTAAACGAGGCGGATCAATGGTGTACCCACCCGATTTCCCACCACTAGCTCGAAAACGCAACAGGGCACACGACAATGTTACACCGAAGATGTTGAAAATCACAATAGCTCGAAAACGTGAGATCGCAAAAAAACATGGATGGCCATGTAGTTTCTAAATTTTTATGGTTTTAATTTTTTTTAGAAGGTTTAATTTTATGAAATGTCTTTTTTACTAATTTAGTTAATGTTATTTTAGTTAGTTTATTTTAATGTAATTTTTTTAAAATTAAAGTACTATTATTTTGTTAAAATTAAGTTTCATTTATTTAGGTAGTTAAAAAAAATAAATAAAAAATTTGTTTGCCTAATCTAATTTTAGACATTCACCTTTAACGTTTTTTAAGCAATAGGTAAGAATAAGAGTGAAAATGACATAATACGATATGATTGAGTGTAAGAAAAATTTATCTAATCTCATTAAACATATGCATCTCTTATACCATTAGTCTACGATAAAAAAAAAAAAGAAAAACGCTCCATTAGTCTAATCTTATTAAACATATGCATCCCTTACACCTTAACGTGGTAACTTTATTATTATTCCAAGTATAATTTTGCATCAAACCGTAAAGTTTGAAAAAAAGAAACAAAACAAACAACAAAAAACATAATAATAATATAATAATAATAATAATAATAATAATAATAATATAATAATAAATACACAAAAGAGGGAATATATATATATATCATCTTTTTGTTAACATTTACAGAAATCACATGATACTTAAAGCCAAATAAATCCCCACCACCACCACCACCATCGTCATCATCACCACCGGAGCGTAACAAACAATAACCACGCCACTAATAATAATAATAAAAATTATAATTAATTCATAGATTTCAGCGTCATTTTTTAAACCCATACTCATCCCCGCGCTCCCAAGCCCACCACCTCCACCTTTTCTCCATATTTCATTCACTCCCTTCTCCCATTTGTAATTTCAACAGTTTATTCTCGATTTTCGCAACATACGACGCAAAAGGTATGATTTTTCATTGTATTCTTATACCAATTCACTTGTTGTTGTTGTTGTGTTTGTTGATTGTTGGGTTTATACTTTTTAGGGCATCCAAAGGGAGTTTGATATTAGTGAAAAAGTTCGAATCCGAGGCAAACTGAGCGTATGGGGTGTAATGTATGTATCTATCTCTCTCTCTCTCTCTGTATGTGTGTCCGTTTGAATTGAACAGTAGCCTGTAAAGTTTTCAGCCTAAAAAGAGGCCGGCCAATTTGGGGCTCCCTTTTTGCTATCTTTTTTTGTATTTTTTTTTTCTTTTATATAACTCCAAATACATCTACTTATAAACCCCATCAGAGAAGGGTTTGCTTACATTAGCATGCTAGAGCTTGTTGGCTCTTTAGGTGAAAAAGAAAGATGCCCAATATGAAGAGAGTTTGTGATAGTAATAGTCATAATAATGGTGAAGAAGCTCAGAAGCAGCAGAAAGAGAGGCATATAGTTTCTTGGTCTCAAGAGGTTTGTTTTTGTTTTCATCATTAGATTTTGAAGTGTTTTTGTTTGATTGATTTGGGATTTTTTTTTTTTTTGTAGGAAGATGATATATTGAGGCAGCAAATCGGTATCCATGGAACCGATAAGTACGATTACCTTTTTCGAATGTTGTTCAAGTTATTGAAAATCTGTTGATGATTGGATTAATGGATTTAATAAGATTGATGAGTGTCATGTGCTTATTTGCAGTTGGGCTATTGTTGCATCTAAGTTTAAGGATAAAACTACAAGGCAATGCAGAAGAAGGTAAGCAATAAAGTCTTGTAATAAAGATCCTTTTTTTAGGAATTAAGATCCATTTTTTTTAATTTTAAAGAAAGTATTACTAAATTTGGATTTGATTGATGTTTATATTGCAGATGGTTCACTTATTTGAATTCCGATTTCAAAAAAGGCGGTTGGTCACAAGAGGAAGACATGCTTCTATGCGAGGTATGGTTGTAATAATATCATTTTTTTAATATACAAAACTATCATCATCATCATCATCATCGTCGTCGTCGTGATATTGAACATGGGTAATCCGGTAAATTGATACGATAAGATGATTCGCAGGCCCAGAAGATTTTCGGCAACCGGTGGACTGAAATAGCAAAAGTGGTTTCAGGCAGGTAAACTGAAAACAATGTTCTATTTGATATTTTGATTACCAATTTTGTGATTCGTAATGACGATTAAAACTTGAGAAAGTGATACAATTTCCTCTGTTTTAAAAGGACGGATAATGCTGTTAAGAATCGGTTTTCCACTCTGTGTAAGAAGAGAGCGAAGAATGAAGCATTGGCGAAAGAAAACAACACTCTTAACGTTGTGACAAACAACAAAAGGGCCCGATTTCACAACGGACAAGAATTAGACGCGAGTCTAGAAGCTTCTATGCCTCCTTCGAAGATAAGGTATTTTTTATATAGATTATCAATCGCGTGTAGTATAAACGAAGATCGTAGTTATAACATCAATGGCATTATTCTTATATAGGAGGAAACATATCCCCGATACACCGGAAGAGTATCATCAACCGCGACCTCCATTTGCTGTCATTTTACACAACTGCCATAACCTCGACACATTTACCGCTCAGCTGAATGCCAAACGCGATGAGGAGTTAAAAGATGGTATTTTTTTTATATAAGAGACTTTACTGATGTTAGAATCTTGATCACTTGATTGTATAAAAAAGATTCTTGATTATAAAAACGTAAGTTATAGAGTTTTGGTATGAACTTAATAATTATATTATAGGAACATTTCTGAAGAAGGATGATCCAAAGATTATTGCATTGTTGCAACAAGCGGAACTACTCAGCTCGCTTGCACTTAAGGTTAATACAGAGAAAACAGACGAGAGTTACGAAAATGCTTGCAAGGTGAAATTATTAGGCTCCCACTATTCACGCACCCCAAACATCATTTTTTTACACACCTACTTCTATACGACCCATATAGAGTTATACAACCCGTATAGAATGTTATATGACCCATATAATGCTATACGACCTAAACCCCATATAATGTTATACGAGGCGTATAGAATGTTATAAAACCTAATATTTTCTCCATCTATACGAGCCGTATAGCATTATACGACCCATTATTCATGTCAAATTATTCTATACGGGCCGTATAACCCTATACGACCCATTTAGAGGGTTTGGTTTTATTAACTTCCAGTTATTAATATTTGTAACTTTTTTGTGCTTGTTTCTTGCTGACATTTCATATTGTTTCTTGTTTCTTTTTCACCAACAATGTTGGATTTAATTTACCTTTTAAGGTTTCAGTATTTAAATATTCAGAAATCTATAAACATTCAGATAACTGCTTTTCTGATTATTGCATCTTTAAACATAAGCCACTGATAAACTCTCATGCAACTCTTATTGTTACAGTTGATTATTTGATTCTGGTCATTCCATGTTATTCCGTATCGCATAATCACTTTCAAAACACATTCAAATACACTCATAATGTAACAATGCAAAAAAATAATAATATCACATAGCTAAATATAACGTTCGTCTTACATTTTGTCGTACAATAATATTCAGGCTGTTCAAGATTTCTTAGAGCAAACGAAAGAATGTGATGTGCTTGGATTCAACGTTTCCGATATGGACATAAGAAGTTGCGATGAATGCAGCCCACAGTCTTGGAGGTAGTTGATAAGGGGCAAACTTGAGAATTCACTTTAAGGTGGCACATTGGGCCAGTGGTATAACGGGTCAAAACGGGTTTGCATTGAAACACGTGTATCTTTTTTCCTTAGTTGAAATGGGCTGGTCATGTTGGGCCGGTCAGGTCGGCCCATAAACACTTCTTCTCTTGTTGATACTTTAACGCTTTGATTATTAAATCTTTAAAATGGGCTAGTCACCTTTTTCTTTCCAACATATTTATCATTAAACATGTTGAAGTTGTCACCTATACGTGTCATTGTCTGAGGCACACAAACCGGTTAATTTCCATGACTGGTTAGGTTAACCGATTATGGCGGTTAATTTCACTTTTTTACTTTAACCGGTTTTTTGGTCTTTTTTTTTGAATTTTTCAGTTAACCGGTCTTCCGGTTAAAAAAAAGGGCTAATGATCGGTTCCTATACCAAATATCTATAACTGGTTACTAACCGGCAGTTAAAATTAACCACTAGCCGGTTAATGTTCTACCGGATAATAAACCGGGTTTTTTTGCGCACCTCTAGTCATTGTAATGTACTTTCCCGCCATTAAACGTTCTAAAAACATTTTAATTTGTGCAGACAACCCGATTTATATCAAGGATCACCGGACAGCTCGGAGTATAGTGGCGGGTCAACTGTTCTTTCTCAAGTGATCGATAAAATGGAACCGATTCAAGATAACGTTGTTGATGGTAAAATTACTATAATACCCGATTCAACAGCTAATCAAGGTAATTGATGTTGTATTTTTTGAAACCTTAATGTTAATTACTTTGTTATAAACTTATAATCCTATATTTTTTTTTGCTTCAGATATTTTAGTTTCGTGTGATGAATACCATGATGTTGATGATATTTGTCCATTGCCGATTTCAGAGTTCAATTCACCGCTTCAAGTAACGCCATTGTTTAGATCAATGGCTGCAGGGATTCCAAGCCCGCAATTTTCAGAAAGTGTAAGTTTATTTTATCAACACACACACACACCATATTTTTAACTAGAGTTAACTTCCATTTTCGTCTCTCTGTTTTGTCCAACTATGTCAGTTCAGGCCAAATTCCAAATTTGTACCGTTTTTGTCCCCAACTGTCTTGAAACATGTCAGTTCCGTCCAAAAAACTAACGTCTATTGAAACCTACTGTTTAGTGAAGGGTAAAAACATCATTTTCCATTTTTCTTTTATTTTCCCATTTTAAAAGCCTAGTAAAATCTCACCACCTTATAAGAAATAGGAAAATAATAAACAGGAAAATGACGTTTTCCCTTCATTAAACAACTGGCAGGTTTTAACAGACGTTAGTTTTTTTGACGGAACTGACATGTTTCAAGAATGTCAAGGATGGAATGAAATGATACAAATTTTAAATATAGTTGGACAAACCACATGGACGAAAATGCAGTTAATTTTTTTTTAACTAAATGATAGTAAAGGGTGTTTTGGATAGAGGTTTTGGTAATGAATGGCAATATGAATGATATAAGATGTTTTGAGGGTATGGGTTGGGTTTTTAAAAATTTATAAATGAAACACTTAAAATTGGGTTTTCGTCAAACCCGTCAAGAGGATCAGGTATCGAACAAACCGTAGATAACCTAAACCCACAATTGATTTGGTATCATGTAAACCTTCAGATGATACATGATACAAAAGCAGGAATCATTAAGTCATCTTATTTCAGTCTTCATGAAGGGTTTTATAACTTTTCAGAGCATTCACATCCCACACTCTAGATTACTCTCCATCTCTAAAATATGAAGTAAAATATAGCTTTTCAGTAATTTAGCTTCCACATTCCATTTTTCATTTCACTCTCCATTTCTAAAACATATATAGTAATCTTTATATTTAGAGTGTAACTATTTATCACTCTTTATAAATATGCAAGTGTGTAGGAAAGAGAAAATCATGATAAAATAAGTGTTTGTGAGTATACTGTAGATAGAATTAGAGAATGAGAATGTGAAATGTTTTAAAAATATAAACAAACTTTTGAGAAAATGATGTTTTTTAGTTAAATTTTGTACATAGAGATGAAGAAAGGGATGTGAGTGCTCTCATTTCAATATTTTTTTAAGAAAACTTTTAAATATCATATAGCTAGGTTTTTGAGAAAAAAAGGGTTATTGAATAGAAAGATTAAGAGCATTCACATCAGGTTCTCTATATAGCCTTTTTCTCTAAGAGCATTCACATTAGAGCCTCTATATCGTACATTCTATATAATATAGAGTAAAAAATAGAGAAAACAACAAAAAAGCCACTGCCTCGGAATCTCTATAATAGAGAAAAATTTATAGAAAATAAAGTACAACCCTTATATATAGAACCTCTAAATATAGAGGGTTGATATAAGCCTCTAAATTAGAGGCTTATATCAACCCTCTATATTTTTATTGTGAGTGTGTAGGATAGAGAAAAAAGTAATAAAATAAGTGTTTGTGAGTATGATAGAGAGTTGAATGTGGGAGGTTTTTGAAAAATAAATTAGTTGAATTATATAGATGTTGGAGATTCCAATGTGAATGCTCTAAAATAGAGATAAGGTTTAGAGAACCTACACCAGTTCTCTAACTCTCTAAGTATTGGGACTCACTATTCATCTCCAAATATACTTTTGTGAGTGTATGAAACCAAGAAAAAAACAATAAAATAAGTGTTTGTAAGTAAGATAGAAATAGAAACAGAGAATCTGATGTGGGAGGTTGTTAAAAAATAAACGAAGTTTAGAGAAAAGATTGAGAACCTGAATGCTCTAAAGGGATGTCTACCCAACCATAAACCAAACATTAGTGTTCATGTAGTCAAAACCATAAACCATACTCATAGTGATTCCTGACTGCAAACCAAATGCCACCTAAGTAAACGTTAGTGATGCTAAGGCCATGCATAATGGGCTCACGCCCTTTGCCACCTTCACCCAAAATGGGACGTGAGGGGCGGATGCGTGGGGCAAATCACGAGTGTGAGGCAAGGATGTTTGTGAGATTAATGTTTTCACCCAATCAAAACCTTCCAACTCACAGTTCTTAAAAAAGTGGAACTTTAGTGAGACCATTACACATGTTTCTTTAGTGAAACCATTAGGGATGATCTAAATCAACAAACATCTATAGTTCATAAATTCATGTGTTCCAGTGCTGACTTGATGTAAATGTTTCAGGAAAGGAGCTTTTTACTAAAAACACTTGGAATGGAATCAACACCACCCAAACATGACATCAAAACCTCACAACCTCACTGCAAAAGGGCTCTTCTCCATTGCCTTTAAGCAAAATTCCCAAATTACCCCTCTTCCAGAGTTTTGAAATCATGTAGAGTTCTCTTTTTTTTCTTCATAGGATTTGCAGTCAATCTCAGCCTGATTTTTTCACAAAAAGGTTTGATCAAGATCTGCACCAAACTCTAGAATGTTCCGTTACATTCTAGAAACCACCAGTAGATCTAACAACATAAGTGTGTGTTATGTTGACCTGAATTGTTTTCGTTTGTTCATTTTTGGAGGCTTTCGAGTTTCGAATACGGGTGTATTCGAATCCCCCTCATAACATATTTGGCTTCAAAACATGCCAAATCCTGCACAGAACATTATTTTGTTTTTTTTAAAGAGTGTAACTATACATCGGCAACTCGCCGCATATTACAATTTTACCCCCAAAATGGTAATGGGGAGTAGGAAAAACATAGAATTGAGTGAAGGAGGCTCAACTGCCATTGTTGGACTCCATTTGTTTGTTGGTTTTAGTGTGTCTGTGTGTAGAATAGAGGTGTTATGGTATAAGTTGTAATGTATAATATGTAAAGATTGGTTTTTTTAGAGAATGTGATTCTTGTGTGCACATGTTTTCTTTGTTTCCAATTATATTCATGATTGCAGAAGTCGCCAGACGCTTCCAGGTCAGTCGACTGTGAAGTTGAAGTTCTCGGACATGCTAAATTATAAAAAATTAGTTTTCTGGAAATTATATATACGTCAAATATCATAAGTTACTAATATTTGTAACAAAATACATGAATATCAATATAAAGAAAAAAATTAATGTTCAAATAGTTAAGTATTTTAAAATTTTGGAAAATGTTACTCATTGTTTAATATAACATACATAAAAATTATGTTTTATTTTTGTTAAGTCAAAATAAATAAAAAAATACATGTTCAAATAGTAAAGTATTTTAAAATTTTGAAAAATAATACTCGTTCTTTAATATAACAGATATAAAAATTATATTTTATTTCTTTTAAGTTAAACTCGGCTCAAATTGACCAAGTTGATCTGATTCTGACTAAAGTTGACCGCGCTTGATCGATTCCGAGTAATTAGGAGCGATTACTCGGCCTCTGAGATCTTGTTTTACAACATTGATTATATTAGTAGAAACAATTGGCAGACAATGGTGATGAATGCAAAAGATAATGTGTTAAAGAAAGTGATCAAGAAACTCACTTGCAGGTGAAGATTGATGCCTTTTGTCTTGCTGTGTGTTAAAGATTGGTTTTTAAAGAATGTGAATCTTGTGTGAACATGTTTTCTTTGTTAACAATTATATTATTCTGAAACAATTTTGTCTTGCTGTGTATTAAAGATTGGTTTTTAAAGAATGTGAATCTTGTGTGCACATGTTTTCTTTGTTAACAATTATATTATTCCGAAACAATGCATAAGATAATGTGTTAAAGAAAGTGATCAAGAACTTACTTGCAGATGAAAGATTGAACCTTTGTCTTGCTGTGTGTTTTCTGATGTTTGTGTGTGTAATATTTGGTTAAAAATGGGTGTTTTGTGTTGTGGGGATGGTGTTGGGGTATATATGCTGGCCAGCAATAAGGAAAGATGGTACTTTTGAGAGATGTACAACTCTTACTGCATAGGGTACAAGTTGTACATGGTTGGTGTTTAGGATAGTTATTATTAAAAGAAAAGATTTTGGTCAAAGTGGAAGATTAGAACTTAAAAAAGAGGGGGAAATTTGTGCAAATTTTAAAGCATGCTTCTATGGGGTGTGACTGACCTATCACTTTCTTTTGCTTCTTTTTTCTTAATTATTTTTATCTTAATGATTAGTTAGTTGCTGGGTCCTAGTTATCATTGACAAACACGAATGCTGGTTGCTCTTAACCAATGCAGTGACTGATTGTACATTATGTTTTAAAGTTTGTTTTTATGGAATCCTCACAAAGCACAACCATACTTGGTCATAGACTCATAGGGGCTGTTTGTTTAGATTTTAATAGGGTTTTTAATAGTTCAGACATTTTACTGGTTCAGTACTTAATGGTTTTGACTCCTTGTTTCGCGAGCAGATGTTTGAATGGTTCAGACATTTGCCTTTGAATGGTTAAGCATTATACTAGTTCTGAATGGTTAAGACCTCTAATCTAAATTGGTCAGACATTTGCCTCTGAACGGTTAAGTATTATACTGCCTCTTAATGATTCAGACCTCTTACTGGTTCAGACCTGTTCAACACTTAACCATTCAGAACTTGCCAAACAACCCCATAATCCAATATAATCAATGTATAAAACTCTCAATATATTGATTTTATTTACGTAACAAACAAACGTACTTAGTATAATCTCACTTATAACAAAGCTTTTGGTGAGGGTGTGATAACAGCAAATCTTACATTAGTATAATAGAAATAAATCAGTTTTAAATAGATGTAAATTATAAATCAGCTTACATTCAATTTTCCACATAACACTATCGAAACCTAAGTCTTGAAAGTCCATAAACCTAGAGATCTCATGAGATTTGTCGTATCGCAGGCATCACATATCAAACGAACGGCGTTATTGAAATGCTCCTTTAACCTTTTCTTGTCCCCATTGAAACATATGATGTACCCAACATCCTTCACCCGTTCTTTTGCTGCTACAAATTCATCTCTTCCTTTGTAGCCTACTAACACTACGTACAATTGTTTATATAATTCTTGAGCTATAATTTGGTTCTAGCTTGAACACATCCGCATACATAAAGAGATATATAGAGTTCACTTTAACTACATTAAAAATAGGAGAACTGAGTGAATAGTGATTCTTTATGATTGGCTTACATGGTGGTTAACCAATCAATGAATGTCATTTGGCATCCACTGTATGTCTTTTTTTTTCAGCATCCATTAACGTGTACGCATATACACATGAAAACGGAAACATAACACAAACGTGCACTTGATGCAATGGCTGAGACGCGCTCTTGGGATCCGGTTTACCCATATATGATTCTTGGGGAGTGTCCAATAGTTTGGTTGGTTGGGTTGTTGATTCATTTGTTTCAGAATAAATTTTAAACAAAATCAATGACTAATCACTATTATTAAATTTAGTAATTTTAATTAAAGTTTCATAATTATTTCTAATTCAATTTAAAAAAAAATAAGAATCTGAACACGTGTTCATATGCAGGTTTTAGAGGTTAATTTTTCCCCTAACGAAACGAACATTTGTACATATCCTTTTGAGATGATATGACTTAGATTTTTAAGTTTTTATTTCTATTGTTGTAACGTGTCTGGGTACCGTAAACCGATATCAATTGAATTCCTCGTCACAACATGTAAAGTATTAAATTTGAAAATTCACTGCTGTAATAAGCGGGACCTAGTTTTAATAGTATGACTACAATTATGATTTAATTAATTTAAGAAACTTTAAGATTAAAAGAATTATATAATAAAATTATGACTTAAATCTTGATTTGATTGATGCTAAATGTCATTGACTTTAAATGAACCACCCACAACAATGAAATATGCGCTCTCACCGTAAGGCGACCACTTATTTGAATTTTCAAGATATTATTGACTTTAATCTTGACTTATTTGATTTGATTGATGCTAAAATTATTGACTTTAATCTTGATTTTATTGTTGCATCGCTCGAGTTCTGGATACGTTTTGATGAAACCCTCAACGAAATGCTATGTTTTAGCCCATTGAAAAGTCATGATCAGTGAAGTGTATGTTATGGGAACGAAATGTTGACCAGGTGAAAGGTTACATTTCGCTGACATGTTCACCCACGAAAAGTCGTACATTTCGTTGAATCTTGGGAGCGAAAAGTTGATACGGTTTATGTAAATCTTTGACTAGATGGCTTAGTATTCAAGGTTCTAATTGTAGATTGTTAGCATCAAGAAGCTAACTCTTAAGCGAGTTCTAGATGCCATTCTTTTTTACTATTTTGGGTTGATATGCATAATACTTAAAATGTTCATACTCTCTTAGAGTCTAAGGTGATAGTTAACTATTATGTGTTTTTATTCATGTTATATGATTAATTTTATTTAAGATAAGTTAAAAGTTAAATGATTGACGGTAAACGAATGTTGACTATCATTTGTAAATTGTGTTACTGATGGCGCCTGTGAGCGCTACGACGTAGCAGGTATTGATGGAGTCTTATGCCAGTATAAGTGTGTTTGGCTTTTTGACAAGCAATTGATGGCGAAGCCTGCTTCACGACTATGTGTTTAAATTGATGATTGATGATGACGTGCAGGATTGATGTCTAGTTCAATTTAATACGATTTTAACATATTTTATTTTAAATGATATATTGATGTTTTAACCTAAACTATAACTCACTTAGTGTTTATAGCATGCACGTCATAATCAAGTATTGACGTTGAGTGATAGGAGGCCCCATGCATGGAATTGCAGGCTACCCTACTTCAAAGACCGACATTATGTTGACCTTAGTTTATTTGTTGAGATCTTAACTATTACGTTTTAAATTTGATGATCTGTTGTATTGAATGTTGATACTTTCTATTATGACATTTTATCAGTTTAAGAACTCTATTTCGACAATTAAACTCAAATATGAGTTCTCCTGGGTTTGGGTCCTAACACATGAGGGGACACATAGATAATAGCTTGGAAAATGAGACAAAAATGTAACTATTGGATAAAAAAGCAATTTAATCTATTGGACTGAGGTATTTATTTTCATCAAACCACATAGACAAAAATAGTATTTAACTCGTGTGTGTGTGTATATATATATATAGGGTTTGGTTCATTTTAGAACTCTGAATATTACAAAACTTTCAGAATCGCTAATAAACAATTACTTTATTTATATATTTTTATATTTAGCCTTATTTAAGGATATATTATATGTATTTTTATAATTACATATATGAAAACCAAATTCTTTATGTGTAATAACTAAGTTACATATGTGTAAAGGAACTAGTTTACGTATGTGTAAATGGTATATGTAATTATAAATTTACAAATGAATAAATGGTAAAACTACTCTTAATACACTTGGAATCGTAATAAATGATATAAAATACCCTTAAACAATATATAAAAATATATTAGTAGAATAATTGTTCGTTAGAAGTTCTGTAAATTCTGCAATTATATTTAGTTCTGAAATTATCTTTACCCTATATATATAGTTATGTCTAGATTTATGGGACCTTGATATTTACTTTTGAATTTCCACGTATAATAGTGACATATAAAAAGAATGAAAAAAAATCTTGTTTAAAAGTGATTTTCTTAAATTTTCGACTATATTTTAAGTTTTCAAATGATCACTTCATTATGTATATATATAGAGAGGCGCGGGGGGGGGGGGGGGGGGGGTTAAATTCAAAAGGTTGTTAATGTACAACACGTAAAAAAAAGTTTTTCAGTGCGTAATTTTGACTTCTTTCATGTGTAATTTTCATTTGTTATTTCATTAATGTGTAATTTTTTATGTATAAATTGTTGGGTAATTTTGAGGTCCTTCATGCATAATTACTTTTTACGCTTTATACATTAAGCGTACTTTGCACATTAGCTTAACTTTATATATAATGAAACTATTACAATCAAGAGGCTCATAGTCTAGCGGTATCAAAGTACGTATATAATGGTGTTTTATTATGAATGGTTAATGATTCTAGTCAAACGATAGAATATATATATATATATATATATATATATATATATATATAGGTTTAGAAGTAAAATTAAATGGTGGGTGAGTTCATTGTTCTAAATAAAAGAAATAAGTAAATGAAATGGTTCCACCCTAAATAAAAATAATAAGTAAATGGTAGACATATGTCTTGGGTTTCAAATCATGTAAGATTTGTCATTAAAGACACTAAAATGAAATGGTTCGAAAAAAAAGTAATAAAAAAAGAAAACAAATGCAGACATTAAAATGAAATCTTTCCACTTCAATTGAAAATAATACAATAGTTATGATTCAAGATACTCAAAAATAATGAAACTGCATTATTAATTATGACTTTATTCATGATTTGATTGATGATAAATGTGGTTAACTTCAAATGAACCACCTATTAACCGAAATGATATGGGCTCACCGTTAGGCTAACATATCCGTTAGGCCCACATATTTGATTATTCAAGACATGGACCTTACCACTTGACCAGTGGTGGTCTAGAAAATCTTTATATGGGTAACGTTTTATATAAAAAGAGGTAACAAAATCGAAAAAATGTTAATTTTTTTAAAAATTTACACTACTGCTGAGCGTTAAGGGGTAGCGGAGGTTATCCTTAGTAACATGCTAGGTTCGCCCTGCACTTGACACATATTCTTGAGGCTATGTTCTATTGTTGTAAAAGGAAAGCATGTATCTACAATGTAGAAAACAAATCCAGACACTAAAATGAAATAGTTTCACCTTAATTCTAATAATAAGACACTACTTATGATTTAAGATACTTAAAAATAATAAAATTGCATCGTATATTTTGACTTCAATAATGATTTGATTGATGATAAATGTGGTTTTCAAATGAACCACCCGTTTACACAAATGATATGGGCTCACCGTTAGGCCCACATATCTGATTATTTAAGATATGGCCTTCATCACTTGTTATATTTATGTTCTATTGTTGTAAAAGAAAAGCATGCATCTACTATGTAGATTGAAAAATCATGTACTGTTTTTTTTTCTTTCCCAAAACTGGTTTTGGGTATGGGCAAGAGGGTCAAAACCGGGTTGGTATGTAACTGGGTTTGGAGAGAAAGTGATAGGATTTTTTCAGTTCCGGTTCCAAATTTTTTTGGGTTTGAATAGTTCTGGTCGGATATAACCGGGTTGGAAATGGTTTCAAATCATAGGGTATAGAACCGATGACACCCGATGGGTAGGATCGGGTATTGAACCGGATATGGAGGAACCGGTTTTTCTAATACCTGGTTTCAAGTGTTTTTTTCCGGGTAGGGTTTAATACCCATTTTGCACCGCTACTATCCAGCCCTAACACTTCTAAACTTAAATTACCATGAAATTTAAGTATAAACAAGAAAAACTTAATTACACCTTAACTAGAAAGAAATAAAAGTGGATAAAATTAAAAGCTAGAGAATTTATATAACATGTATGAACATACATACATAAAAGCAAATATATACATGGTTAGGTAGAGACTTGAGGGGTGTATTCTCTAATAAGGCCAACCTAAATTTAGGGAGAACCCATTTACTCTCGACTCCCAGTTTAATTATTCAATGTCCCTTCTAATATTAGAAAACTTTTTGGGAGATAAAAAAAAGTAATCAACTACTATTTATATAAACTTTACATTGCAATCGTATTCAAACCAAAAAGTTATATAAACTTTACATTGCAATCGTATTCAAACCAAATAATAATAACTCATGGAGTATATATCCCATACTTTAGCTTACATTTATAAATCTATAGCCAACTTAAGGCTTAAATGACTAGACAAAAATCAAATACAAATACTCTTATCATACAAAACGTACAAATAGGGTGAAAAGGTAAAAACACGCGGTGCCATTTTTTGTTATTATTTACTCCTAGGGTAACCATTAAAATTACTCTACAAAAGATCTTGTAGGGTAATTTTGATCTTGTATGGTAATTTTGTAAAATGATCTTGTAGGGTAATTTTGATCTTGTAGATTAATTTTGTAGAGTATTATAATTACTCTACAAATAATCTTGTATGGTAATTTTGTAGAGTGTCATAATTACTCTACAAATGACCTTGTAGGGTAATTTTTAATTATATGTTGTTTGATAAACTTGTAGAGTGAAACATTTTTTTATCCATTTGTGATGGAGAGGAAGTGAGTGAAACATTTTTTTATCCAACCATCAAAATACACATCCACTCACCTTTTTTGCTATTTAATTTGTTTTAGGTAGATAATTACATGTTTTTTTGTGGATAGTAGAAGGCGCTGAAAGAAAGGTGAAAGAGGTGGGGTTTATTTTGGGTGTGTATGATTGATGGGTAGAGTAAAGAGGCCGAGTCCTTGGTTTTAGAGTAGATGAAAGGAATGTTGTTAGGGTTTTGTGGGTTTAGGGTAGTTGTGGACGAAAATCTGGTGACAGTGCAGCATTGGTGGGTGTTAGGTTACAAGAAAAGGGTGCCTCTCCACCCTTAATACGTGTAAAATATGTGTTTATTGGTTACGTTGTAATTTTTTTGACAATATTAAACTAGCATTGGGCACATAAATAATTTATCGGCCAAATGATGGTTCACAAACACAGAAGCGAATTAAATTTCGTGTTTGTGCTCGTTCATTAAGAAAATTATTATGTTTATGTATGTTTGTATTCGTTCACTAATTCTATAAACAAACAAACATAAACAAATGAATATGAACATACGAAGAAAAGCACCTATATACAGTCACATGCTTCTAATCATAATCACTCAAAAAAAATTAAGCGAAGTACTTGATATAATTATCTGAAAATATAAAAAAACCTCAATAAATATAAAAAGTATAAATGTTTTGATAATGAAATAAAAATAAAATATGGCAATCCTGAATAACCGAACATAAATAAATGAACATGAACAAATAAACATTAAAGGACATACACAGATGTAAATGAACGAACATTAACGGACGTAAATGAATGCACATAAACAGACAAATTACTAAATGTCCACGAACACAATTAAATGAACACTACCTCTATTCATGGTCGTTTTATTAATTAATCGGGGGAAATTCTTTGTTCATGTTCATTGTATTATTAAATAAACGTGCATAAACAAATTTTTCATCAAATGATTCGCTAAACGTTTGATTTGTTTACAACCCCAGAAATCGATACAATTGTTCGGGTCCTCCCTTTGCAGTGGGAATACTTTTAATAGTGAAAATTTTTTTGTCAATATATTGAAAAGGGTGATGATATTTGGACACCCCCATAATTGTTTGGACACCGGCCTATTTACGTTACATATAGTGTTATACGTGACGTATAAGGTTTACATCTGTCAGGGCTGGATTAATGAGCTATCAATCAAACTATTATACGTCAGGCACGTCTAGTCCTATACGAGATTTTAAACCCGCGGAATCATATGAGTTTAATACGGGTTTGACAGATCTAACCAACCCATCTAAGCTGCTCAATTTATTTTGGAATTTCTAAAACTATTGTTACAGGTTAAATTTGTTTTTTCATTTAAGCAATACACAACAATGTTGTAGTATTTATTAATTGCAAGAAGAAAGAATCTAAGGTGGGCCATAAATTATTGCTGCTCTGAAAAACAAATGGGTGTAGGACATGCATATGTTATTTACTTATAATATAAGCAGAATTTAACACATAATATTTGAATCTTACAGCTAATTACCATTAACTAGTATTTCGGGAAAAAAAAATTCAGTTTTAATTTACTAAATCTGTTATCTCCTGGCGACAAACTCATTTCAGAAAAATAAAAGGTAGCGAAAACTTTTATTTGTATAGAATTAGTGGGATTCTTCATGTTTTCCGACGTGATTTAGGTTGGTATCAATTTTGTTTGTTACGGTACTAAGACAATACGGTCAATTGGTATAGCAACCGAAAGAGATAAAAACGAAGACAACTTCGTTTTCAACGAAATTTATACTGGCTATAATAGTAGTAATCGACAACGGTTTTTACCGATATTCTTCCATCTAAATCGGTTCATTTCGTCATGGCACTGGTAAGAACGTCGGGAAAACCATAAAAAATGAACATCAATACTTGAAGAAACACTGGTTAACCACAAAGAATATCCGGGGTTACTTGGGTTGAAGCTCAATATTTCTACATGAAAGGTTGTCTCTCGTTTGCTCTTCTGGGTGATCTCACTTCGAGTTATCTGCAAAACTAGCAACGCCATTAGCCTCATCACGAGAGAAGGGGGGGGTTCTCCGTGACCACACATCGGCGTGAGAATAAATATTTGGGATTGCAAGGTAATAAGCAATTAGCAAGTAATTAGTGAATAAGCTCGTATGTAGATGTAGGTTGTAGATCCCTTTACCTAGAGATGTGATCCTTATTTCATAGCCGAAGATAGGTGTGTAGGAGATGGGCTGATGGGGCTTGGGCCCGACCCAGACGACCAAGGATATCCGTTCTGTCTCCTCTGTATCGATCATTAATGATCTCTGGCAGGAGGTGGGCTTTGTCGCATGTTGAATGGAGCCACGTGTCATGACAGTTGTCCCTGGTGTCAGACCTGTCATCAGTCGAAAGTGGAGGTTGTGTGACAGTTGCTGGCGTGAGTTTGGTTGGTGTGTAGTTTGCCCTCTACATTACTGTTCATGCGACGTAGTCTAACACAACCTGCTGAGCGGCTATTGGGTCACAACTCTGCAACTTTGTACCCTTGTAGGACATGCATATGTTATTTACTTATAATATAAGCAGAATTTAACACATAATATTTGAATCTTACAGCTAATTACCGTTAACTAGTATTTCGGGAAAAAAATATTCAGTTTTAATTTACTAAATCTGTTATCTCCTGGCGACAAACTCATTTCAGAAAAAAAAAGGTAGCGAAAACTTTTATTTGTATAGAATTAGTGGGATTCTTCATGTTTTCCGACGTGATTTAGGTTGGTATCAATTTTGTTTGTTACGGTACTAAGACAATACGGTCAATTGGTATAGCAACCGAAAGAGATAAAAACGAAGACAACTTCGTTTTCAACGAAATTTATACTGGCTATAATAGTAGTAATCGACAACGGTTTTTACCGATATTCTTCCATCTAAATCGGTTCATTTCGTCATGGCACTGGTAAGAACGTCGGGAAAACCATAAAAAATGAACATCAATACTTGAAGAAACACTGGTTAACCACAAAGAATATCCGGGGTTACTTGGGTTGAAGCTCAATATTTCTACATGAAAGGTTGTCTCTCGTTCGCTCTTCTGGGTGATCTCACTTCGAGTTATCTGCAAAACTAGCAACGCCCTTAGCCTCGTCACGAGAGACGGGGGTTCTCCGTGACCACACATCGGTGTGTGAGAATAAATATTTGGGATTGCAAGGTAATAAGCAATTAGCAAGTAATTAGTGAATAAGCTCGTATGTAGATGTAGGTTGTAGATCCCTTTACCTAGAGATGTGATCCTTATTTTATAGCCGAAGATAGGTGTGTAGGAGATGGGCTGATGGGGCTTGGGCCCGACCCAGACGACCAAGGATATCCGTTCTGTCTCCTCTGTATCGATCATTAGTGATCTCTGGCAGGAGGTGGGCTTTGTCGCATGTTGAATGGAGCCACGTGTCATGACAGTTGTCCCTGGTGTCAGACCTGTCATCAGTCGAAAGTGGAGTTGTGTGACAGTTGCTGGCGTGAGTTTGGTTGGTGTGTAGTTTGCCCTCTGCATTACTGTTCATGCGACGTAGTCTAACACAACCTGCTGAGCGGCTATTGGGTCACAACTCTGCAACTTTGTACCCTTGTATTGGTCAACGCCTCTTTGCGCTTCTCCCTTTCGCGTGGCTTTATTAGTGCTTTTTGACCAGGGCAGAGTTATAGGGATTAAGTCCTTTTCTCAAGACTATGAGTTGCTCTCATGTTGGTCTTGGCCTTGTGCAAGGTTTTAAGACTTCGCGACTAGAGGGTTGTTTGATCCGCGCAGGGTCAAGGGTCCTGCTCATCTAGGTCTAACTTGCGGTTGCGCAGTGTGTGCAAGGTTCGTTGTGTAACCTGCTAGTGTCGGTCTAACTCGGCGTTGCACAGTGTGCGCAAGGTTCATTATGTGACCTGCATTTCTAGGTCTAACTTGCCGTTGCACAGTGTGCGTAGGGTTCGTTGTGCGACCCGCTAGTATCAAGGTTGCAATACCATTGCAAATTGCGTGCAAGGTTGTTAGGCAACTTGTTAGTTTCAAGAAATGGCGCATCATTGCACATTGCGCGCAAGGTAATTCTTGTAGTATGTTGTCCTTGAGAGTGTAGTGCCTTGCGCAGGCGTAGAGTTTTTGGGACTATACCCCTCCAATACTGATGTTCAAAAGGTATTGGTGGTTCGTCACGGTAAATAAACAAATAAATAAGTAATGTTTGACCTGTTTGCCTTTGACTAAAAGTTTTAGCGAAACGTTGATAAAAAGAAGCATGTCGCGGTTATATGTGCGGAATTTTGTAAAACAACGAGAAGGATCACCATTTATAAACTATATATCTAAAATTTTATATTATATTATTAAAATAACGAAAATAGTAAAGAAAGTTGCTTTATAAAAAAAAACTAAACTAACTTTAACAACATGTATGTTTGTGCCTTGATCCCTTAATTCACAACTCGATTTTGAGTAAAGTCAAATCGTAACGTAAATAAAAATAGCCATGTCGCAAAGATGTATTCATAATTTTATAAATAAAAAACATCATTAGAAATAACATATGCCTAAATAATTATATTAATAGAATAATAAAAAATACATTATAAAACGACTGTGCTTAAAAATTTTACTCTACCCTCTGCTTTATTATTTGTACTGTACTTTTTTCTACGTTACCTTTTGTTATTAATAGAAAAGAAATAGATATAGAAATAGCTTTTGTTATTAATAAAAATAGAAATAGAAATAAAAGATATATATAGTTACAAGAATTAGGATTAAATGCAAAAGTTTCATACGATATTTAAAAAAAAATCATCATAGTAACAAACGTTTTTTATCTTTAATATTAGTATGATATTTTGCTACATAAAAATAAAATAAAAATTTTCATTTTTACTGGGTTTTTTTTGTATTATGCTAAATGTTCAGATCATTGTGTCTTTTAACTGGGTTTTTCATTACGTTTCTAGTAGGGCTTCTATACATTGTATGATCATTAAAACTTATAACACAATGTTAATTTTGGTTCTGGCTGTGTTTTTATCAAAAATTATAACACAATTTATGACACAATAAAAATGGTGTTCTATTTGAGTTTTCTATACATTGTGTTATTGGTTATGATTATTGTGTTTTAATATGTTACCCATTGTGTTTTTGTTTTGTTGTTTATTTTGTTTTCATTTGCTGTTCATTGCGCTTTTAGTGTGATGTTCATCATGTTGTAATATGTTATTTATTGTGTTTTTTGCTTGTTGTCCATTGTGCTTTAGTCTGATGTCCATTGTATTTTTAGTTTAGTCCTCATTGTGTTTTACGTTATGTTCATTGTGTAATCGCAACTGGGTTTTCAAATTGTTTTTTGAAAACTATAACAATAGGGTACACATATTAAAGACAAAAAGACGCTCGATTTTATGGTATAAGTTTTTTTTAATAACAAATGATGTATAGAAAAGTTATAGACATTTAAAAAGTGAGGGGGAAATAACATGTGAATTGCATGTACATATTTTTTGTTCTCTTTGACAAAATTACCCTTCCCACTTAATTACTATTTACACACTTGTCACTCGATAATGGTTTCTTTACCATTCTTATTTTTAAATTATTTGTATTATAACTCAACCCGTAGTTGCAAAAAGAAAAATAAATATTTTATAAAAAGTACTTTCCTTTTAAAATTAATCGTTTTAAATCTAAACAAAACTTTTAAATCCAAAAAGGCTTTTTTCTTCCTTTTTCTTTTACCGTGATGACAAAAATTAAGCGTTAAGTTTCTCCATCATGTTATATGAGCATGTGACAAATTTAGAGGTGTTACGTAAATTGAATCTCTAAGGGCATCTGTTATGGTTTTACGTTCTTTCACTCTACGTTACAGTTATATCATAAAGTAACTTCTACCTTAAAAGCATAGCATTACACTACTTTCGTTCACTCTTTTTTTACTAATCCCTATTAATTTCACCCTATTTCAGGTCCTATTAAAATAATATAAAAAATTAAGAAAGAAAAAAACCTTATTAGTTGATAGGCATGGCCTCACCAACTCCCTCCTCATTCACATCGTGACATCCTCCATGCCTCCCCCACACATGCATAGGCGTTAGCCCAAAGCGGATGTTCCAATGGTTTTCTATTTTAACAACCTTGAAGGTCACACATCCAGTGTAAATGTGCGTTCTAACAGAAGCCATTGAATATCAAGGTTTTTTTTATGAAGTATCATAAACTCACTGGTAACACGCTCTTACGATTTGAAAAATAATAAAATAGGAGTCTACCTACAATCATACACAAATTGAACATAAGAAGCTAGAGTTTGAAGAATGGGTCCATCCAACTCATTTTCGGGTTGAATAACTCAAATTAAACCACCCGTTTCAGATTTCAAGGCATTGTTTTCATGTGTGCAGTTGTACCTAAAATTCAATGTTCCTGACTTTTATGTGACGACACCCACAATTTACCAAAACCATAAGATTATATAAGAAAAAATTACACCTTTGTTCTAATATGATAGTTATTTTTACTTTTTTTATAGCGTAGTTTATGTAACGCCCAAAAACCCGAATGTTTGACTCACTAGTATGGTTTCATAAGATATGGAATGAAAGGTGATAACTAAGTTATTTAACTTAGTTAGAACTATAAGTCTTATGGTAAAATACAAAGATTTGTGGCAAAAGGGATAAATGGCAAACTAGAGGGACTAATGGTGGGGATTTGGATTGAAGTTTCATCTAAATAGAATGTGCAAGGATTTGGTGTGTGTATGTGTGTGTGTCGACACACATAAAAGGAGAAAAGGGGGTTCTTCCCCAAAACCTCATAAATTGAAGAATTGATAGTGAAAATGGAAGCTAATCTCTTGCATGTGTGAAGAATTATCATCATCTCAACCTAACAAACGTATGCTAAGTTGTAATTTGAGATTTGATGATCATTGATGAAATGGGTTGTGTTTAATCCATGAGCTTGTGTAAAATTAGAATGATAATGAATTAGAATCATCTCATGAAACATGAATCATGCACGAATTTCTGATTATTTTGATGTTCTAATGAAGACCCACTTTTAGTCATAATGTTATGGGATTTTACGGGACATTATGAGTCAGTCCGGGTTGGAACGGGAATCGAAAACGGGTTACGAAAGCTTAAACAAGAAGGAACAGCGTCGGTAACACAGAGGGGGCGTCGCCAACGGCCACCCTAGCGTCGCCGACGCTGCCCCATTATCCGATGCACTAACCCACTGTCTACGCAACATTGTTCCGACGCAATATTTTAGGTGGCGTCGCCGACGCCTCCCACAAACTTGATATGTTGTTTTTGTTGGTTATTCGTATTGTGGGTTCCATATCTCCTAAAATCTGTTCCGTAACCCCAAATGAACCCCGAACGGTAAACATAACCAATAGCGAGTTATGTGAACTTATTGAATTGTTTTAGTGATTACCTGATATGAATAAGTATGTGAGCATGTATGTATATGTGTGGTTAAATTACATGTTAGTATAATTTTATGGGTAAATAAGGGCCTGTATGTATGTACATGGCTTGAATACGTATGAGCATTAACGTTACTAATTATTGCTCTGAGAATGAATGGAAAGTGCAGGTTTACTTATGTTGATCTTTGAAGATTGACGATTTGAAATGCAAGATCATACATGGAACGATAATCGAAAGGATTTCACGAATAGAAATAATAGGGAGTGATTCCTTTAATTATGAACGTTTAATACTATGTATATTGTCATCGGATTCTGATAATGTGAATGTATGTGGTAATTGCAGGTTGCACTGAGTTAACATAACTATGAAATGTAAAGGGTTGAAGATCGAGTCAAAGGGCAAGGATTGTACGAGAAGAGCAGTCTCATGTTTTGTATCCATGCGTTACCTTTAAGAAGTTAATTAAGAATAAATGTTGTAAGTCATTTAAGGAAAGTGTCCAACATTTTTACTAAAGGAACCTTCAAGTAGGTTATATAGACCAAAATTGGAAAGAATTTTTGAGTCAGTATTTCCGCTGCGTCATTTTGGGTCAATATGCGTTTAGGGTGTTACAGTTTAATGAAAAGACATTTGATACAAAAAAATAAGCAAATATTTGATTGAAAATTTAATCTTGGAAATTTCAATAGAATTGGTTTTATAAATTGCGACGAAATTTGTTGTCTGTTTATCTGTGACTATTATGTGATTTCCTAAAGATATTACTATAAAATATAACACATTTATCTTGAAGAAAACTTTTGCATTATTTCTTCAAAAAATAAAATATTAAAACCGATAAATCTTATAGATCTTTAAGTTAAGCAAGCCGGTCTCTTAAAAAAGTAATCATGTTTTAGTTTTTTTCTCTCATTTAGGGTTCATGATATTAAACAACTTGTATATAAGATAAACATCTTTAGCTTGAAAATAAATAAAATTGAAGAAAAGGCTCTTAATCGATTCACTCTTTTTTCTTCCTTAATTAAATATTTGTTTGCCACGGATATTTTTGGTAAAGTAAATTTATATACAAAATGTAGATCATGAAACACCAAACTGATAATTTAATATATACAATAAGCAACAAATATACAAAAAAATGCTAAGAATTTCATTCTTTTACACCCAAAGTCTTCATCTTCTTTTTCTCAAAATTTATATCATCCATTATTTTTGTTCTCATTTTCGGTTAGATACATTTTTATATTACTAGCTTTTAGTGTAGGTGGGAGTTGAAAGCAAGAAAATCCACTTGTTTCTCATCCTTTATTTGACTTACCTCGATTACACATCACATGCAACTTTTTAATTAAATTACTAAAGTGACATATAAACTATGAAAAGAATATTTATTTATGGAAGTTTATATTCACATATGTCTCTTCTCTATCCCTCTTTATATACATATATATATATATATATATATATATATATATAAAGAAGATATAGAGATGTAAAAATAGCGAGAGCTTTACTTTTATATACAATTTCTTTTGTACTTAAATGATATGATATTTTCATATAGTCTGACTATTGTATATTTTTGAGATAAATGAAGCGTCTAAATAATCATAAAAGATATTATATAGTCTTAATATCATTGATGTTGATGGATCAACTACGGATTATCACTTTAGTAGTAGTGCGAAAAGGCTAGAAAATGACGACGACGATTGACAGGCAGTAGACAAACGGTGACTGGAGTAACATGTGTCGGTGTTGGCCAAGGTTAGAGGAGGAACATGCGAAAAATGATGCAAAATAAGTGAACATATGAGAGGGGGGTCGGGTTAGGAAAAAGACTAGCTTAATGGGGAGGACGATGGTTGTGGGGCTGAATGAATAAGCTACATATTCAGTCATGTTCACTTATTAAGTCCTGAGTAAATGCTTTGATATAGGCTACATAGATGAGCCATTTAAGCATTAATTAGACAGCATCTTTGTTAAAATGGATTGTTTTTTTTATAGAAGTTATATTGTTCTTTTAATATCTTCTAAAATGAACTTATAGGCACAGATTTTTCTTAGATATTAAACAATATTTTTCTTATATATTAAACAACATAACTTTTTTTAAACGGTTAACGAATACTATACAACCCGGTCATCTGGGCAAACCCATTAGTGAAAGGTCACTCACCCCTGCGAACATAGACGATGTTGGTGACCAGACCCTCTCACCATTCCATGGGAATCCACCACTCGGAGGCCCACCGTGATAAAACATCTGGCCCTTACACTAAGTAAGACTCTAGCCCATGATCTTAGGTATGAGGTTAACAACAAACCTTAATAACTAGTAAATTTACCGCGCTACGCGGCGAGGTTTCACGTGGTACCGGTTTTGATTCAAAATAATAACCTAAAGAAATAAGCCAAAAAATGACGACACATGTTCTATATCGATCAACATAAAAAATAAATTTGACACTGGACAATGGGGGCAAGCTAATTTTAATCGGAAGGTAAATGAAATCGTAGACGCAATCTTCAAAATAACTTTAATGAAAAAAGAAGCTAAAACATTGAACTTAAAAAAACAAAAACAAAAAAGTCCAGAAAAAAACACTAAAGGCCAGAAAAAAAGCAAAAGAATTAATGGAAGGGATTAATTTTTTTTAAATTTCATTAATTTGATATAACTAACCTGATGACTAAAATTATGGTTAATAATAATATAATGTGCTATCTAAATCAATTTAGTAAAGAAATAGAAAAGAAAAGGATATCACCAAATATAATTACAAATTAAAACATTCATGTAAATGAAAAATAATCATAAATTTTACTTAAAGCTTAAATTTAGTTATACAAATATACTATTCATACATATTAAAGTATTTATCTTTATGGTTTAAAGTATATATACATATTCAATTTTGCTGAAAAAAAAGGTTGACAACCAGCTTCACCATTTCCCAAATATTTCATCTCCTTTTTTACCGGACCTCAAATTTTACTTAACTAAAATATATGATTTTTTTCACCCTTTCTATCTCTCTATTATCTCTTTTTACCTTATCTATCAAAACATACCACTCACTTTATCATCTATAAGTGATCAATAACTCTCCTATCAATTACATCTATTCTAATCGTGACACACGTTCAGTGGTGGATTTAGAAAATTTTCATAGAGGTAATGTTTTAAAAGAAAGGGGTAACGGAATCGAAAAACGTCAAATTTTTCCAAACTTTACACTACCGCTAGAGCGCCAAGGGGTACCCCATAATAAGGTACATCTGCCCCTGCGCACGGCAGCGTATTTCTGGGATTAAACAACGGCGGATTTCCGGGATTAAACAACAGGCTTCAGCCCTGTGAAGATCTTCGGCGGCTGAAAGAGATAATTTTCCGGTGATGATTATAAAGATCAGTGCTTGCAAATGTGTTATTGGTCCAGATCGGTGACGATCTAAACTCGTCAGCGACAAATGCTTAAGACCGTCGGGAACCTGCCACGTCGAGCGACAGCGAAAACCGAATGGCCGACATTGATTTTTTTTGGTGGTTGAGGTGGTTCCCGGATTATAAAAATATATTTGTATATGATTATATATTTGATTAAGGCAAAGCAGATCAGAAGCCATGGTGTTTGATGATCTTCCAAAAAATGAAACACAAACTTATTTTTGGACGAATAAAGAAAGAAACATCTTAAACTTGGACCAATCAAACCTTACAACATGGACCAATGATAATAGGATAGTGTTAGTCAAACTTGCAAATGTTATAATAATAATATAAATAATAATAATAATAATAATAATATAATAATAATAATATAATATCAGTTAAGATAAATATTAAAACCATTTAAGTTTCAATTTCACACCTTATATTTTTGGTAATATACATCTATAACTCATTTAGCTTTTATTTAATTTGACTTTTCACTAATAACTTGCGTTCTTTAAGTTTGTTTAGAAAAGATGAATATGCAGATATTTTTTATGACATCCTGTATAAGTACGCCTTTAGTTTTTGGGTTTTCTTTTTCAATTGAGTTGTATTCAAATTGGAATCATAAACTATACCGAATGCTAGATCATTGTTGTAACAAACGGAATTAATACAGACCAAAACCGAATTCCTATCACATCATGCGGGGAATCCCAAAAATTATTATTTTAAAACATCTAATTTTTACACTATAAACATACTTCTAAATATACAACAATTTTCACCATAAGAATGAAACCCTCAATAGCTTTATTCTAGTTAAAACAATAATAAATAAGAAACAAACAAATAATGAAATAAATATTAGGAAATGGTATTAAAGTTGGGTGTTAATGAGAATGCATGGGCACATGCAGCCATGATCCACCGGCAGGTCTCCGCCATAAGTCCACCAAACAGAACGAGTCAACACAAGAACCGCCGTAGTATGCTCTGCATATGACTCACTTCTTAAACGTGTTGACTTTTCTTCGAACTATTTCCATCGCGATAGAATATATCCTCGCTTGCTTGCAATATAAGTATAGAAAACATATATTAACAGTTATTCCGAAGGATATCGGATTTAAATAACTCTAACTTTTACCAACTGACCGATAGTACTTATAATTTTCGATTTGTACCACATCACTTTCAACTTTTTAACTTATTGGCCGATACACTTCCAAACTAACTGAACCTTAACATAGTTAGTTTTTTGCTGATGTGTCACTCGTGTGTTGACATGGCATCTGACATGGAATTTTTCTGACTTGGCTTTTTTTTTTATGGATGTGGCTGCTGCTGATGTCAGCAAACTGGATTAAGTTGAGAGTGTTATCGGCCAATAAGTTGAAAGTTGGAAGTGGTGTGGTACAATCGAAAGTTAGGAGTGCTATCAGACAATTAGTGAAAGTTTGGGTATGATCTGATAGTTATATTTGTTAGTAAGGGTTGAGGCACCTCCAGGCCACCATTAACCTCCGCCTCCGTCATTAGGCCAAGTGAATTCTATTATAAATAGCTGTGACATTGAACTTAGTTTTAAAAATCATAATGCATTTTGAACATGCAACGAACATCAGAAACCAAATCAGATCATCACCAAATACATGGAGTCAGAAGTAATATATATGTGGATGAAGAAAAATCAGTTGTTGGTATTTTAAAATTAACACAAGTATGTTAGCAACTTTTATCATTATAAAAAATATAAATTCAAATATCCTTGTATGTAAATTTACATAAATTACTATATCCAATTTATAATAAACTAGTATTAAGCCTCTACATTGCAGCGGTTATTGTAAAATTGTGTCAAGTAGTACCAACGCATACCATTGTCACCGACCACGAACACCGGAAAACCTCGTGAAAACAAAATAAATAAAACCGGAAAAAAATCAATTAAAAGCAGACTTAAAATCTTTGAATCATGCACACTCGTTGTAGAGAAATTAAACCGAAATTTAGAACATAAAAAAAAAATAACTAAATCAATCCAGGACCCGTGCGTTGCGACGAACTTGTCAAACGGAGAAAAATCGATGTGTTGCACGGGTCAGTCAAACGGGAAAAATATACGAAAAAAATGTTGAACCCCACAAGCATGTTGCGGTACGTTAACTCACAAAATTTAGAACAAAACTAAAAACTTGGGAAATATGAAAAGTATGATGGACCAAAATTGAAAATAAAAAAAGAGTTGGGGTTAAATTGCAAAAGATAAAAAGCTTTGGATTAAAAGTAAAAAAAACAAAGGGTCTCAATTACTAAAGAAGAAAAGTTTTGGGTTATGAATAAAAAAGAAAAAAAACCATACATATGAGATACAAAACCATAAATTACAAAAAAAAATGAAAATTTTATATTTTATAAAACTTGAATAAACTATTATATATATTAATAGAGTAAACTCTAGCTAATAGTTACATACTTATTTATTATCTGCGTAAAAACTTGAATAAATTATTATATATTATATATTAATAGAGTAAACTCTAATTAACAGTAAAGTACTTATTTATTATCTGTATAATACACGATATGGTTTCAATTTATTTATTAATTAGTAATTAGTTTAATATTTGGAATTAACTATTTTCATATTAAGTTCAAGAGATATTAATAATTTATTAGATATTAGATTTCGATATTAATAATATTATTTAAGATTGAAGAAGAAAATGGCATGTGACATTAATTAAAGTTATTTATTAATTTTAGATAAAGATAAGGATAAAGATAAGTGATATTTAAATATTATTATTAATATTAAAAATTATATTAAACAAATATAAATAAAATTTATAAGGTTAAAGGAGAGAATGCCGTATGACATTATTTAGAGTTTTTTTTATTATAAGTTAGATACGAAAAACAATTTTTGTAGTTAGATATCGCAATGATTTTTTTTAGTCTATGAATAATATTGGAAGGAATAAAAAAAGTATTGAGTTCGGATCTTGTTGTTGGGAATATGGAATTAGTTGGCATATTGTAACAAAATAATATGCCCGTTCATTATTCAATTGTTAGATTTTTTTAATCAATCGTGGCCATTATTTCTCAAATATTTTAATCTCCCATGGGTGGTAATTAATCAATATCATATGATTTTGAATCTCATATTATTGTGCTTAGTTCCTACCTTTATTACTTTTAACAATTTATTTGTAATTTTTTTTTACCGAAAATGAGTTAAATGTTTACCGAAAATTATATTGGAAGAATTACGCGTTTGCATAAATTATACTTCTTTTTGTCACACCTAAAGCAAATGATTTGATTTGTTGCGCATTATTATTATAAATATAAATATCCATATATCAATCATAATTTCAAAGCTTGAGTTATTATATCAATTTTTCATAGTCAATGATGTGAAGAATCATTATCATGCATTATTCGCCTATGGGAAATGGATGATGAGTTTTATCCGATTCAGATTACAATGTTAGATTAGAAAGGACCCATCTAAAATATTTAACTAGTAACATATATCTCTTGGGGTGTGGAGTGACGCTCAATCTCCACATCAGCCATCCATACCTTTTAACACCGTCTTGTGGGCGTCAGGAGGGGGGGGGGGGTTGTAAGTGGAATGGCGGGTGTGAAAGGATGGTTAAGAGTGGACCCCGTTTGCAGCTTAGGTAGACCAATGAGAGCCCTCTATTTAGAGTGGGGGCTTTAACGGGCTTCACCTCACACCACTCAGCCTAATAAATAATGTTACAACAATGTGATCGTTATAGTGCTTTATCGATGAGTATTTGATACCGTTAAGCACTCTTGCAATACAAAGTAAGTGTTAACCTAGTCATGAGGATGTTACACGTGCCTCAAATCTATCGTGGGACTAAGTATCAATGTGTTGTAGACTAGTTAAAATATTGGTGAGGGTAAATATCAGGGCACTGATCAGTGAATGCTTACATGTCAAGTTGCTGCTTGTTTAGCCGATTCACTAATGACAAGTAATGTAGCGGGGGAATGGAGACCTTCAGGCGGTGGCTAACCTCTGAAGGGTATGCATGCATTGGAAGATATTTAATGTGTGGTCCATACCAAAAGAGAGGTCCACATCTCATTGCTTGTGCGTATGTGCATTAACCTAGGTTAATAGTAGAGTGTTTGTTTAGACACTTGGTCTAAATAAGGGGGTTGATGTTCATTCGATCGTTTAGTCACGATGAGGGGTCGAGGCTAGTACAAAAGTCTGGTACTGATGATACATCGTCCATCGTCAATATATAATATTTAAAAAACAATAAAATAAAAAATCAAATAACACATAAAACTAAAAATGTTCACCAAAAATCAAATCAATGAGATGGAATAAGTTCCATTATTTCTCTTCAATCTTGTCTGTTAATTGATATTTTAAAAACATTTAATACTACATTTGTCTTTAATTGATAATGCAAAAATCCAAAACAAGATTTATTAAATTCCCGCTGAGTCTGAACCAAACTTTATATAAAACTTTTTATTTCCAAAATATATCAAAATACAGATAGATCATGACACAACTCAACAAGCCATGTTGGCTTTTAGAATCTCCAACACTTCACATTTCCCACCTCATTTTGTCCATCATTCCTCTTATTATTAAAAGTGTTCCTTTTCAATCATTTACATTTCTTTCTCTTTGCAACCCAAAATTTCATGCAAAAGTTTAAATCTTTGCACAAAAAAAACACTTTTTAGCTGTAACCCATCTCCATAAACATTAAATTCATCACTCTTCCACTTCCATTAACTTCTTCATTCATTGCACAAAATCCCAATAATTCAAACCAAGATCCATGAATCCTCAGTTTTAACCTTAAAGTTTCAACCTTTAAGGTTTGGTCAGAGCAAAAATGCATAAAAATCTCATCTTTATAGCTTTGTTTACCTTCTTCATTCTTGTTGAAAGTTCAACAGCACAACTGAATCCAGCTGATTCAAGAATCTTGTTTCAACTTCAACAAAAACTTGAGTACCCACAACCTCTTCAATCATGGAGCAAATGGACAAACTTCTGTTATCTTCCTTCAACTCCAAATCTTGTGATTGTTTGTTCAGGTAACCACATCACTGAGTTAACCATTGTGGGAAACAAATCAAGCACAAGCACAAAGCTTTCTTCAGCCTTTTCCATTGACTCTTTCTTTACAGTTGTTACAAAGCTCTCAACTTTAGAAAAACTTACACTTGTGGGCTTAGGTTTATGGGGTTCACTCCCACCTAAAGTTGATAGGTTTAAATCACTTAAAGTTATGAACTTTAGTTCCAATTTCATCAATGGTGAAATACCCACTTCAGTTTCTTTAATCAAGAATCTTGAAATTCTTGATTTGTCACATAATTTGTTGAATGGGAGTGTTCCAGATCTAAAAGGGTTACAGAATCTTGAAATTCTTGATTTGGGTTATAATCATTTAGGACCAAAATACCCTTCTTTAAGTTACAATCTTGTAACAGTTGTTTTAAAGAACAACTCATTCAGAACCGAAATGGGTATTGACTTTGTTAAGTTTGTTCATCTTGAAAGACTTGATCTTTCCACAAATAAACTTGTGGGTCCTGTTCCTACACCTCTGTTTTCACTCAAGTCAATTCAGTATTTGAATCTTGCTAGCAATAAGTTTAGTGGTGCATTGCCTGCAAACTTATCATGCACCTCAAACTTGTCATTTGTTGATGTTTCTAATAATCTTTTGATTGGAAAGTTACCATCTTGTATCGGGTCGAACCCTGCGAATCGGACGGTTATTAGTATGTGGAACTGTTTGATCAACTCAACTTCAAAGTATCAACATCCTTATAGGTTTTGTCAAAAGGAAGCTATTGCAGTGTTTCCTAAGAAGAAAAGTGGTGAAAGTAAGAAAGAAGAGGAGACTGTTAAGCTTGGGCTTGTTCTTGGGATCATTGGGGGTATTGTGGGAATTGCAGGGTTAATTGGTTTGTTAATTTTGGGTATTTATAGAAAGAAAGAAGCTAAAAGGGCAAAAGAATATAGATCTGATAGCTTTGCTTTGGATAAAAATGCTGTTCGTGCAACTTCTACTGTAGCAAAAGATGGTAAAGTTTTCTTATCTTTTCTTTCCTTTTTTAATTAATTTAGGGGTGCTTTGGAATTTCTTTGTTTATCCGGTTACCAGCGTGTTCAATACAAAACCGATTTTAAGTCCAGAACTGCAAGAATCGCATAATGTGTTTGTATACACATGTTTGCGGTATCTTGGTTGAAGCAAAATACACTAGTGGTTAAGCGGTTCACATTTTTCTTATTTAAGTTGGTTGTGTATTGAACGACCTCTATCTATCCTTTTGCAAAAACCGTCACTCAATAGACTTTCGTTACTAGTAACTTTTTTAGATTCACCTACTTAATGTTTTTGTTCGTCTTCTATATATAATTTTCTAAATATTTAATATGAACCCGTAATTTTTTTTTTGAATGGCGAATGCTACAATAATCATACTTCAAAATATTTAATATAATAATCATACTTCAAAATATTTAATATGAACTCGGAAATAATCTCTTTTTTTTTACATAGATATCATTTTGAATATGGCAACTTTCCACTCATATGACACTTTTTCTTTTTAGTGTTTTGCCTTTATTTTAATGGGTAGGTAATATTTTGAAAGTGACTATCTAATTATTGTGTTTTTAAGCTGTAGATAATCATTTTAATCTTTGGGTATATTGAATATGATTATCCAAGATATTTAAATTAATTAGTTTTCATAGTAGCCGTAACAAAGTTGATTTTGATTTGATTATGATTATCACATATAAAACCACCAAGATCATAATCAAACACTATCTTCTACCACACATCTTATTTTGATCATTACATATAACATAATTACTTTCAAAAGGCACATGTAGACCCCACCTAACTATATCATGTCACGAATATTAAGTATAACTCAAATCGACCCATTTTAACAGTAAATCAAACTTTCTATAGGTCCTAGACCACAAACGATGAGGACAGCGGCCCTAGGCCTACCACCATACACCATTTTCACACTCGAAGAAATCGAGGATGCAACAAACAACTTTGATAATTTGGTGGGAGAAGGATCTCAAGCACAAGTAAGCAACTCTAGTATTATGTTCTTTAAGCTCAATCAATCCCTTTTCATTTAAATTAATTTATTAAATTTCTTTCGATTTGTAGCTTTATAAAGGGTGGTTAAGGGATGGTACGACAGTGCTTATCAAATGTTTGAAGCTAAAACAAAAACATTCGACACAAACCTTGCAACAACATATGGAAGTCATCTCAAAACTTAGACATCGGCATCTAGTGAGTGTTCTTGGTCATTGCATTGTCTCGTATGTGGACCATCCCAACTCGGGTACCACTGTTTTTGTGGTTCTTGAAAATGTTTCAAACGGTTCGTTGAGAGATCATCTTACAGGTATAATCTACCAACGATTAATTATGTCGTCTCAAACAGTCAAAAGGGTTGTTTAAAGTTCCTTTCAAATTTTTTATAAAAAAATATTTTTATTTTTCTGGTTATTGATAGATTGGAGAAAGAAAGAAATCTTGAAATGGCCACACAGAATGGGAATCACAATGGGAATTGCTAGAGGAATTCAGTTCTTGCACACTGGAACTCAACACGGGATTTTGGGGAATGATTTGAAGATTGAAACCGTGTTGTTGGATGATAATCTTACTGCTAAAATCAGTAGCTACAACATTTCATTATCATCAAAGGTAACATCTTCAAACCTATGCCCATGTGTGCATATGCACATACGTGTGCACACACGTTTTATCACGTTCATTGAACATAATCTAAACTCGATACCGTTAAAATTTTCTGTAAGCAGGCTGGTTCAGAGAGTCCTCTAAACAGACACGATACTTCCCAAACTCCTCCTAGGTATGTCATTTGCTTTCTGCTAAATCACTGGCGGAGCTTTTTGGTGGCCCGGGGGTCCCACCTGATTTCTCGCTCGTAGTGTTAGTTTTACCGACATTTTTTGAAATTCTTTTGTAGTGTAAAATATTTGACTTTTAAGAGTTCGGCCCCCACTGATTTTCGTTCAAGCTCCGCCACAACTAAATCATTTTATTCTAAAAATTAAGATAATTATCGTTATGACAGGCTTTTTAATCATGTTTAAAGCATTAACTGTTCATAATGAAACGGATAAAAGGACCGTCTACATGTCAACCCGTCCATCTTGCAAGCTCTAACGAATATTCCAATCCGTATCTTTTTGGATATTCTACCCTAATAAACAATCTCTCATTTTGCAGGGCTGCAAATCCTGAAAAAGACGACATATATCAATTCGGTGTCATCATCTTACAACTCATCACAGGAAAACCGGTCAACTCAGAGGATGAGATAACAGAACTCAAGAACGAGGTAAAAACTGAATGAAGATCTTATCTAGATCATTCTTCCTGTGTTAAAACAACATAAATCAAACTAACTCCATATGGTGTCTTTGAACTTCAGCTAGAGATTGGTTTAACGGAGTCACCAACAAGACTGAAAGAGGTTGCGGATCCATCAATCAGAGGAACTTTTGCGTACGAGTCAATGAAAACCGCGGCTCAAATAGCGATTAACTGTCTTAACGAAGATACGAGTGTGCGCCCGTCGATTGAAGATGTTCTTTGGAACATGCAGTATTCTGTTCAAGTTCAAGAAGGATGGAATAGTAGTGGCAGCCTTAGGACAAAATTGTAAAGATTTTCACTTTCTTGGTGGAAAAAACATGATGGTGAGATGTAGTTTTGGTACATTGTCTAGGTGCTGGGCTTGAAATAAAGGTTATTCATATATTTTAAATTATTTTTTTTTATTTTATTAAAACAACTCTTTAACAATAGACTTCTATGGATCACTTCACTTTCAAATAGGATTTTGTCATTTTTACCTGAAATCCGACCCAAAGCTGAAGCCATCCGAACCCGAATAAAGGCCCGGAAAACCAAAACTCAAATAATCTGAACCCGACCAACCCGAACGATAAATGTGTTGGGTCATTTTTCCCTAGCAAAAAACCTGAACAACCAGACCCGAAAATCCCCCCCCCCCCAAAAAAAAAAAAAAAAAACGAACAACACCACTACTTTCAAATATTGTTTCCACCTTGGCAAAAAGTCACATTGTTGGTGGAATGAAAAAAATATTTATGTTCATAATTGCACATATTTTCAAACTTCATGTCTCACCACTTAACTTTTAAAAGGTTGCCATTAAAATAGTTTAGTAATATATACAAACTAAAAAAAAATCAAAATACAAACTAAAAAGTAAAAATGAAAAAATATGTCACATAAGATGGCTCATTACATGCATGTTTCTCCCAAAAACATTCGTACTCTTCAATTTTTCAAGCAAATAAGTTAGATGTTTGTGAATTGTGATAACATGACTAACAAGTTTAATTTCTTATCCAAAGCATGAATGTTCGTGGCTCGGTTTTGACCGTTTGTAAATCAAAATTATAAGAAAAAATTGTTACAAACGATTTTGTTACATTTATTGGATCTTTAAAACATGCAACATTTAACATGGGTTGAGTTGAAATTTCTTCAAAAAGTATACAACAAGGTAACATATTTATGGATATGTTTTAACTCTAAAAAAAGAGTACGAATAATGTATTTACGAAAAATTTAAAACTATATTTTATTGGCATCATATACTTGTATACGTAAAATATCAAATGCAAATACCCTTATTATACAAAACGTACGAATATGGTGAAAAGGTAAAAAAACGCGGTGACATTTTCGTAATTATTTACTCGTAGAGTAATTATCAAAATTACTCTACAAATGATCTTGTAGGGTAATCTTGAACTTGTAGGGTAATTTTGTAAAATGTTCTTGTAGGCTAATGCTGATCTTGTAGGGTATCTTAATTACTCTACAAATGATATTGTATGGTAATTTTTATCTTATAAGATAATTTTGTTCTTGTATGGTAATTTTGTAGAGTATCATAATTACTCTACAAATGATCTTGTAGAGTAATTTTGAATTGTTTGTTGTTTGATAAATTTGTAGAGTAATTTTGATACACTTGTAAAATAATTTTGATAATTACCCTACAAGATAATTTTACAAAATTACCCTACAAGATCATTTGTATAGTAATTTTGATAATTACCTTATGAGTAAATAATTATGAAAATGCCACCGCGGTTTTTTTTTTTCTTTTTCGTGTCTTTCATATGTTTTGTACGATAAGACTCTTTATACATGAACTTAACTCTACTTGTATATAGATTCTTTGATTGTGCTTAAAATCTTCGTCAATGCTTGGGAGAATGTATAATTTCGCAAGACTCTATCTTAGCTTTGCTACTGATAGGATTTATTGAATATGATGAAGAAGAAGAAGATAGTTGCATGAATGAACATTGAAATAACAATTTTCAGAGTAAATTCTGCAGGCGTCATGATTTGGCTAATCAAAGTTTTTTTTTACTTATCTTCCATTTTACAAAAACCATAACTAAAAAGTTTATTATTAAAAAATTAATGTGATTTAGTTATATGGGAGATTCAAATCACTTAAATACACTTTTAAGTTACTTTCGAATAACACCCCAAATTTTCAAGTTAATGAAACAATAACACCCCAAATTTTCAAGTTAATGAAACAATTTCGAGTTAATGAAACAATGCCACCCCAAATTTTCAAGTTAATGAAACAAATATGGTAGTTATGGGTTTAAATGTTTAATGTTGGTAAAAGAAGGATCTTCGACAAAAGGCCCAAAAGGGAATTAATTAAGAGAAGCCCATGAGGCAATGTTGTAAATTTGTGAGGGCCCTAAAAGGGGAAAGGAAACATGTATCCACATTCATGTAAATCCTCCAGACTTAGAAAAACCCAAAGAGAGAAAGTGTAAAATAGGGATGGGTGTGGTACCGGTATCGTACTGAAAATACTGGTATTGAAAATCATCAAAAGCGGGTACCGATACTTGAAGGTAAAAATCGGTATTTTACCGGTACCGGTATCGAAAATGCTAAAAAGTGGGTACTGGTACCGACATCGAAAAAATTTGGTACTGGAAATTACATGCCGATAACCAGTATCAAATGCTCATCTCTAGTGTAAAATGGTTGTTTGGAGCTGAATCTTGAAGTAAGGAATGAAGGGATAGACCAGTTAGATTGTATCAAATGTTAAGAACTTTGATACTTTTAAGAACTTTGATACTTATTTTTATTTCATTGGTTGTTAATATTCATAGCTTTAATACACTTTGAAATTCTGACAATTCAAACTCCCTTTAGCAGATACCACAACAAAACCGTTATATCGATTATAGAGAGAGGTCTCAAAGTTTTGTTGTTTTACATCACATCGTGAAATTTCAAAATTAGCAAAATAAAAATGAAATTAAAAAAAATACGTGAGGGTACTTTTTGTCACCTGGGTGGGCTTGTTTTGTGTGAGAAAATGACTTGTCGAAAGGAGATGAATGTGTGTTTAGGTTCATTAGAAGTGAAGGTAAATTGTTACTACCAGGGGCGGAACTATAGTGTTACGAGCCGTAGCATGGGCTACGGCTCAACCTTGTATTCGTAGGTTTCTTTTTTAGTTTTATACAAAGGATACCTCTAAAAAAATACGAGAATACCTCTAACCATTTTACAACCCGAAAACTTGTAGAATAGTTAAGCACGAATGATAAAATAAGCCCAAATTAACAATAAAAGAATTAAAATGAGACCTTAAATATAAATGATAAAGTTAGGTCAAGACCCAAAACAACATTATAATTGAAAGAGACCCATTTTGATTTGTGATTATGGTCGGCAATGGAAACCAAAGGTCGATTATACATAATAGACGCCAACAATCTGAACACTCTTTAGTGTGGTAACAACTAGTTTGATAAAAAAAATATATGACGGGTTTAAATCCTTGTAACGGGTTTTCTAAGTTTGACCCTTTGAAGATAATGGCGTTTGCTAAGATGTATCCGGGTAATTTTACTACACAAGAAATAGGGACTATTTTGGGTGATGTTAAGACATTACATCACACTATAAACGGTGATGATAGATTTGTAAACTTGAATGAAATAAGTGTTCTTCCTCGTCTTATGGTGGGAACCGGAACACATAGTTCTTGTCCTTTGGTTTATCGAATAGTGAAGCTAGCTTTGGTTTTACCGGTTGCAACCGCAATCGTTTAAAGATGTTTTTTTTTTCTAAATTTGAAGCTTGTCAAGACGGATTTACGCAATCGAATGAGCCAGGAATATTTGAAAAATGCTATGGTTGGTGCGGTCAAATAATAAACTTTTGATAAAGTAAAAGAAGATGATGATGATGGAACGATTTTAAGCTACGAAAAGAAGAAGAGAACAAATTTATAAGGTATTTGTTTTACTTTATTTATTATTGTATAAAAAAAATTCGGGAAACCCTTAAATTAATGGGCTAGCTCTACCACTGGTTACCAACAAAAGTCAACAAGAAAAAACGCTCACAGCTGTCCAACGAATTTATGATGACGAAGGAAGTGAAAAGGGTGAGGGTGCGGGCGACTCATGAACATGGTGCTGATGTTGATATGGATGGTAAGGAGCGTGTAGAGGCGTTGACAAGACTTGAAATGCCAATTAAGCGACGACATGGACCGCCACTTCAACAAGTATCTAGGGTTATATTTTTTAAACTTATCAATGGGACTAATTTGAATTGAAAACTTTTTAACCCCGTAAAAAGGTAATTTTAAACTCGGAATAAGGATGTGTATTATGGTTTAGCATATTTCTACTAACAAATATAATGCATGCCCAAGAATAACATGATGTACGTTAATGACGGATGCCAACATAATATGAATGCTAGTTTGGTTTTTTAGTAAGCGCCTAAAAATTTAAATTTAAGCAATATCGAATCAAAACTTGAAATTCTAAATTAACAAAATTATTTTTTTAAACGTCAAATTTCTTTAATCTTGTCACTTGTAGGACTTAAACCCGTGACCTTCAAACCTTAGGTGTTCGTATAGACTTTGCCTTTGTAATTAAGCCATGGTAACAAAACTTCAATATGAGAATTAATACGTTATCATATCAAAAGGTTTTGTATTTAAATTTCAATATGTTACGACACTGTATTTACTTTCTCTAGAACTTTGTTTTTATCGCTCTTAACCGTCATTATATAAAATCACATATCAAATAACCAAAAATAACCAAAATACCGATGTTCACACTTTAGATCTTTTGTAGATCTACAATCAATATAAAGAAGCAACACTGAAAGATTTAACATATGTTCACATCATAGATTACAGAGACCAATATCAACATAACAATGCAAAGTCAACACATGTTTGGTAACGAATCGTTCTCTTAGTCCCGTTCACGACCTTTATCACCTCGCCTAATGACAGTGGCGGATCTAGAAAATCTTCGTAGGGTAACGTTTTATAAAAAAAGGGGTAACGAAATCGGAAAAAACGTCAAAAAAGGTCAATTTTTTTCCAAAATTTACACTACCGTCGGAGCGTCAAGTGGTAGCCGAGGCTATCCCTTCCCCTAAGGTAGGTCCGCCCCTAACTGATGATATTTTTTTGGTGACTTTTGCTAGTAACAACGTATCTTCACTTCTGATAAACTTAAACAATAATTCATCTCCTTCCGATAATTTATTTTCTCTCCAAAAGCTACACCACCCGGTCGTCAAAAGGTACCGTTTTGTTTTAAACGATTCATCCAACTTCAAATTCATATCCCATTTTTCACCATCAAGATTCTTCACCGTCATGGTTCTTTCACTGTTTATTCCGACCGCCTCCTCAAATTCCTTCGTGAACCGCTTTTGTACCAACAATGCACAAATATTAAGTTAGTAACATCATGTGTAACCAACTAACCAAGTTTTATTGGACTCTTGTGTACCACATACACCAAACAAACAAACAAACAAACAAACAAACACACAAACACTCCACATTCTTTAGTAAATATGCATGTAGAGTAACATATAATATTGACACAAAAGAAAAACACTTTATTAAGTTGGTACATATGCTATACTAACTTTCTGACTTTACATACATACTATACATATATGTTTACATATTTACTGATTTGCCATTGATGTACTTCCATGCATGAAATATCCAACAAGTTTCACCCTTTTCAGCTTAGAATATGCATGAAAGTTTTCACCGTATAGGCTTACGTATAAACTAGTTCTATACCCGTCCGGTGGACAGGTATTCTAAGGCCATGAAGACGTAATTATCTTTATCTCTACATTCAAAACAAAAACATTATTTGTTTGAAAAAGAGCCAAAATGTGTGGAATATGCCCGTCTCGTCATAAATAATTTTATGTTTGCTTTTAATTTTTTAAGTAATCATATATGTTATTTGTAACTTTATAAAATTACTGTTAAGATATATAAAAATTATAAATATGAGATAAATATATATAAATCTTACCAAACGTTTTAAGTGGCTTTTAGTGAAAGTAGACACAAAGGAAGGATCATCATCATCATCATCATGTCGAATTTTTGGAGTTAAGATTTTTTCCACACCATTTGGACTATATACTGACAATCTAAAGGTGGACTGATCAAAAAGCTTAAATAAAAGAAAATCACCAAAACCCAACTGGATATCTTGAACCACATTGTTCCATCCATCAACAAAACCATAATCATCACCGATTTGTTTGATCTTTAACCGCCACGAATACCCTCCGTTTGCGGACCGGATTATTGGAGCATTTGAGATATTGTTCTCCAAATGCATGGTTACGTACTCAGGTGGCAATGACTGCAAAAGTTTAACAACTGTGTGAAGGAAAATTACATGAAAAAAAAAACCATAGAAACTGAAAGTGCGTGAAGAAGATGACTAGATGAGTACCAAGTGACGGGTTGATGGGTCGAGCAAGATCTTGTAGAAGGAAGGAGCCATGGAAATTTAGAGACTATGAATGCAGAAGACGAGGGGTGAAATGAGAGTGATAATATGTGTATTTGTTAGAGAAGTTGAGAGAGAAAATATGACGTAGCAATGAAGCTTTTGAGTTGTAATACATGCGTATTTCAAGAACTTTTTTTAACTAAATTGTGAGTTATATACTTACATATGATTTAATAAAAATACATTTGAAAAGTGATTTGATCCAACGGAGATTAAGTAAATATGTAACATAATCACATATTTCAAATTAATCTCTTGTAATAATGAAAAATAATAATAACTTAAAATTCTTTAAGAAAATTGTGTTATTTCCGAAAACTAAAAGTAATTATTTTTTCAAAAAAATAAATTTAATATTTTAGGATAACGTATAAGTATGATGCTAGAAAAATTGTACATCAAACGCGAACTATAAATAAAATTGTACACCAAACATGAACAATAAGTTTAATATTATGATATCAATCGATTTTTAGCATGTATCAATGCCATACCTGTACTATACCAATTCATTTCCGACCGAGTTATATCAAATTTATGACGGAACGCTGACAGGAAAATACCACCGGTTAATAACTAATGGTCAATCGTTGGTTTCTCTTTCTCTAAAGCATTTCACATAGTCTCTGTTAGCTAGGGTGTGTTGTCAACTTGTCATCCAAGATCCTTGTTTGTCAAATGATTGCTTTCATTCTTTTATTAATTCATATACTTTTAGAGAACCCGTTTTTAAACTTTATTAACTTGCATGTTTATTTAATTGTTTGATTTTATTTATGCTTTTATAAAATTTAAATTTAGAAACCACACTTTACATAAGGGTTTGATGTAAATGTAATTTAATGCTTAGATGTTGAGAGAAATAATACTGCCTTTCATGTCAAAGAATACACTTTACGTTTTATTTTTTATGGTTTCATTCAACATTAAAATAAAATCTGAATCGTTTAAAATTTTAAATTCATTAAGAGTTCAAGTATAATGCTATGAATATAAATCAACATATTTTTATTAGTTTTGAAAAAGAAAAAGGAATACATCACCTTTAGTGTGACTAGGGACCAAAAATCAAACAAAGAAATGTTAAATGGTAATTGTTGAGATATTCCTTTGTTGGTACCTGTCAATAAAAACTGTTTAAATCTTAGTGTAGAAAGTAAAATGAAATCAATTAAACTTAAATGATGATGATCTTGATTGGACTTTTGAAACCTTGGACTTTTGAAACCTTGAATCGTGAATGTCGATCGATTGTGAGTTGTGCGTGTTGATAGATGGTGAAAATTCAAACCCTTGATCCGATTGTTTGCTTACCAAGTCTCGAGAGTTTATTGTGAGTTTTTCCATGTAATCATCCTCGTTTGGTTCATTTGTGCGTGTCAATTGCTCAAGCCATGATGCTCGCCCCTTTGTTGGCATGTTGCCTTGTTCTTTTACTAGACAAGTCGCTTGAAGTTATCGAGTTTGCAAGTGTTTCAAGTAAAATCATGTTTGGTACCAACATAATTTTCTAGTATTTGTGTAAGAGAAACAAAATAAAATAAAGATTTTGTGGGTACTATTATATAAAGGTGCCTTCGTGATATTTCAAATAAAATCATGTTTGATACCAATTCTATATTTCTCTTTTCTTTTTTATATAAAATACAACAAGAATTCACTCTTTTTTTTCATTTTGAACATATCCACAAAAACAGTAAAGTTAACTGAATAATTATTAAAAGGATGTTGATTAGGAATTTTAGTTAACTTATTGGAAAACTGTAACCCAAATCGAGAATCGACCTATCGAATTTTTGACCAAATAAAACGAAGAACTAAATGTGAGAGCACACCTTTCAATTTTCGGAATCGTTTGAAAAATTGTGACTTCGCGAAAACATCTAACGATGATTCGAATGAACCATCAAAGCAAATACTAGAATGGAATACAGAAAGAATCGTTAACCTGATTGATGATTAGATGAACCCTTTTTAAAACATATAGTAGTTGGATGTGGTCACAACATGTAAAACAAACTATAACAAAGAATAAGGGAAATTTGTTGTTACTAATGAAAATAAATTGAGTATGAAACAGTCATAAATTAAGGTGAGTTTGAAAAAATTAAACATTTGCCAAAGACGAAAACACACATGTTCGAACAATTCAAGTTAGTCATATTTGTAAGTTTCCAAAATACATAACACTAGATTTTCATTGAGAGGGAAATCCACAATTCACATAGTCTTAGGTGGCATGTCACCTTCTTCTTAGTCCTTTTCACCACATTTGTCTTCTATTTTTTCTTGGTGACTTTTGCTAGTAACAATTTGCGTTCGCTTCTGATGAACTTGAATACACATTTATCTCCTTCCGATAAGTTATTTCCCCGCCAGAAACTACGCCACCCGGACGACAAAAGATACCTCTTTGTTTTAAACGTTGTGTCCAACTTCACATCCGTAACCCATTCGTCTCCATCAAGGTTCTTCACCCTCATGGTTCCTTCACCGTTTATTCCAGCCCACTTCGCAAATTTCTTTGGAAACCGCTAAAGGTATTCACATGTACAAATGTTAAATTAGTAAATTCAAGTGTAAACCATGTTTTATTTTTTGTAAAACCACATGAATAAATGTTATCACCTTTATGAACACATGCCCAAAAATCTAAATAAATTGAGATGAATTATCATAAATCTTACCAACCGTCTTATGTGGCTTTTAGTGAAAGTCTTCACAGAGAAAGGATCATCATCAACAACATAACACTCATCATCATGATCTTCCTCTTCCTCATCTTCATCAACAACATATTTAAACTCACCATAAACATCATCATCATCATCATCTTCAACATCATCATCTTCAGTTTTTGAGGGCAAGATTTTTTCACACCCATTTACACCAAGGATTGTCATATGAAAGGTGTATGGATTAACAAGGTGAAAGACAAGAAAATCTGCAAAATCCAAGGGGATATCTTTCACCACATTTTTCCATCCATTGGTGAAATAGTGATTATCTCCAATCTTTTTGATGTTTAGTGTCCAAGAATGCCCACCACTTGCTGATATGATTATTGGGCCTTTTGGGATATTGTTTACTAGATGTTTTCTAACAAAAGCAGGTGGCAATGACTACAAATGAAAAGATTTTGTTAACGGGAATTACAAGAACAAAAAAAGCACATAAATTGGAAGTGACATAAACAAGGCGGGTACCAGGCGAGAAGCGGATGGATCGCGCAAGAACTTGAAGAATGAAGGAGCCATTAGCAGGATTGGTATGGATACTTTAGAACTTTGGTAGAGTGTGGTGTGTTTAAAGCTTAAACTGGTGAAGGAAGATGTAAAGTAAAAAGCATGATAATGTAATGTAATTTGTAAAGGCATGCAGATACAAAAGATACTATAAATGACATGCATACACGTAAAAGAAAGTTAACCTAAAATTATCTATATATCCATTGTACCCTTACCTCTCCTTTTTCTCTATTTACTTGCACAAAATAAACCAGTCTTTATATGAGATATAAAGATGTCATATTGGTGATATATATATATATATATATATATATATATATATATACATATATATATATATATATTGAAGAGTCCAGATGAGAAGAAAAATTTTGTAAAAATAAAAAAAATAACTTTTAAATCAATAGAAATTCTCCATTTACTTCATTTAATGTGTGTATTTAATATTATGAAAAAAGACATATAAGTAAATCTATAATTGTCATTAATTAGCTAATTAATTAAACTTGTAACTCATTTTTTTCATATACTCTTTCAAGATAAAATAATTTATGGTGTAGGACAATTTTTGACATGTGTAGGATAAATTTTGAAATGTGTACGTTAAATTCCGGGGTAAATGTAAGACATATGTAGGATAAATTTTGAAATGTATAAGATAAAATGTTTTTGTTTTATTAATGAGAGATAACATAATTAATGAGAGAAGTTATAAACTATTTAGTGTTTTACCATTATGCCATTTCTTTTTTTTATTCTCACATTATATTTCTTTTATTTTCATCATGAAAGCATATCCATATTTTATTGCTATTAAATTTCATCATGAAAGCATATCCATGTTTTATTGCTATTAACCTTTACTTAAGGGTTTGATGTAATGTAATGCTTAAATGGTGAGAAAAAATGTCACTTATCATAAGCTAAACGAACTTCACGTCAAACGATTCACTATTGGTTCGCTAAAATTCGATTCATTCATAACCCTACGTAAAACCCAAACCCATGCTTTAGCCCTGCTATCTTATAGAATAAATACCCTTTTTAAACATAAAAATATTATAATTAGAGGTGGTCATAAAGTTAATAATAACAAATAATAAGTGTGAATTGGTCGTTAATAGACATCCACGTAGTCACTTAGGTGAACGTCATTTCAAACGGTCACTTCATCACCTCCACACTCTCTTCTGTAGGATCCATATCCATATTTACACAACAATGACCGAAAAGTTATTAATAATAAAAATATTAATTAATGAGAACTAAGAGCATATAAACGTAACGGTGGCCATGTTGACCCCAAAACTACATATGAAAGGGTCTTTTATGTTACGTCTTAGTCAAACAGGTAGAAAGAAAAAAGAAAGAAAAGATTAACTCAAATAAATCAAAAGAAAAATATGTCAACATACAAAAGTCGTAGTTATTATTCTTCTTGTTGAATCAATATAATACAAGTAATCAGATAAGAAAGAGTAATAATTAAAAAAAGAAATTGGACAAAGAATGTCTCGAGTCAACACAAAACAACCTGACCCAACCCGTACCCAAAATTACCAGTTTCAGCTAGAATCCATTTGACCTGTTACCCTTTCCACCTCTGATTGGTAGTTATGGGTTATCCTCTACATAATTTGATCATGCAAGAAAGCCGATTTCAAAATACATGAAAGGTACATTTTATTAAATTTACATTCATACCATTGTATTTTATTTTATCATCAAACAATTTACTTATTAACAACCAATTAGAGCCGAATACAATGAACAAAAGTTAGGTTTGGTCAGCCGAATATAATGAACAAAAAAGAGAACTAGGTTTGGTCGGTTCTAGTTTGGACTCGGTTAGAGGTGCATAGAACTGTTTTTTCGGGCCGAATTGAATTGGTTTAAACCGCTTTGGATTGAGTCAATGAAAGTCAAAACTGGATTAGCTTAAACCGGATTGGTTTGAAATGGGTTTTTTTTTTAAGGAAAAACATACCTGATAAGTTTGAAAACCGATTTCAACCTATTATATCTAAGAATTCTAAAGTTATATAAAATTATGCATACATTCTTTTGATTTGTTAGAGACATGATATTGTTATACGCTATTTGAGTAGTTTTGCTTTTACAAAATCTAACCTTATTGTCAACCACTTCTTTTGTTACCTTATTTTTTGTAAGCTTTATATTTAAGATTTTTTTTGAAAAATAGAACTAACCTTATTTTCAACCGGAAAAGTTGTCGTACAAATAGATTTATCGTATAAAACGTACAAAATACATGAAAAGTAAAAAAAACGCGGTGATATTTTTGTAATTATTTACTCGTAGAGTAATTATCAAAATTACCTTACAAATGATTTGTAGGGTAATTTTGATCTTTTAGGGTAATCATCAAATTACTCTACAAATATCAAAGTTACTTTACAAGTTTATCAAATAACATACAATTCAAAATTATCCTACAAGTTCATTTGTAGAGTAATTATTATACTCTACAAAATTACCTTATAAGATCAAAATTATCCTACAAGATAAAAATTACCCTCAAAGACTATTTGACAAAGTTACGCTGCAAAATTGAAATTACCCTACAATATCATATGTAGGTAATTTTGATAATTACTCTACAAGTAAATAATTACGAATATGCCAACGCGTTTTTTAAGAAAAACCTTCGGTTCGTACGTTTTGTACGTTAAAAGTATTTGTATTTGATGTTTAGTCATTTTCAATGGCTAGTTGAATTTATTATATCGTGTTTATTAAAGAATGCCCTTATTTACTTTCCATTCGATCGGTTTCGTGCTTATGATGATTTGGTGATACTCCAAGCTCCCCCTAGGCAATAACTCATATGCAAGCATTCTTAGATCATATATAATACACTCACCGATCAATTTTGATCACAAACCACCTAGGTACGAATTACGATAAGATTAGATTATAATCGAAATTATCAAAACGCTTATAAAGAGACGGCTCAAGCATTTTAGAATCATTAGAGAAACTGAAAATTCAAGGCTATTAAGTTGAGTATGAAACAATCAACACATATGCCAAAGACAAAAGACACTTATCATGTTCCAACAATTCTAAGTTAGTCATGTTTGCAAGTTTCAAAAATACATAACACAAGATTTGTAACATCCGTCCAAAAACGGATTTACCAAACCCGCTCCGTTTATCAACCGAACAGTCAGTCAAATTTTTCGTTGCGAATTAAATGCCCAAAATAATTTTAAACGATCCGTAATCAATTATTATGCGGGGATATATATTTAGTTTTTGAAAATCTGTCAAAAATATCAAAATAAAAATGTTTTACTTTTGCCGGGTTTCGAACTCGGGTCTCTACCGGTTCAACCAAACACTTAACTCACACATCATAGACCACTCCGCCACTTTGATTTTCTGTTAAGTTAATGGAATTATTAAATCAAATAATGACGTGCAGAATTCAAATTCAGTCAACTTGCGCCCAAACAGCTGTCGTCGGAAATCCCGACGACTTCGCCCATAAAACACGCTTTCGTTCAATTTAATCAATCAATTAACTCTAGCGACAGCTAGCCAACGTCTGAAAACGCGTCATTAGCCATAATCGCCGGAGAACAGTTGACTTCGAATATAGACCGAATTCAGACCCCATTCATCTCGTTGCTACCCTATAAATGCACCCATAACTCGCCAGAAGTTTTTCACACTCAAATCGCACCTCATCTCGGCGAAAAATCACTCGCCGGAAATACTTGATACTTCGCCGGAAAACCGTATCAGTAATCTCTGAGCTTACTGAACCCCCTAAACCTTCACCGAAGTCACCCACCACCTTTGTAACCTTTCGGAAGACTCTCTGCTGCAAGAAGTTTGTCGCCGGAAAAAGGTTTCTGTCGCCGGAGTTCTGCCGGAAAACAGAGTATAACCAGTCGGTATATCTCACGCTTAATTCATTCCCTTTTTACTTTTATCTCATTTATAATTGATCTTTAAACGCTAAAGAAACATGAAACAACATTTCGAACCAGTCCGTCGTCACTTCCGGTTAAAAACCGGTGAAGAAGACGAAGTTCGATAATGGTTAAGTATAATTAAACTCAAGTTATTTATCGGGTTAGACACACAGTCCAGCGGTGGACTGTGTGCACTTTTAACGGTAAGGTCACGAGTTCGATTCCGGTTTCACACACGCCGCCTTGATAAAAATCCTATTTTTAGCAAACTGAACCGGAGTCGCCTTGAGTATATGTTAAGTATATTGATAACCGAGTTATAACCAAGTGTGACACACAGTCCAGCGGTGGAGTGTGTGTCCGCTAACCCACAGGTCCCGGGTTCGAGACCTGTGGAGCGCACCGGTTCTCGAGTCTTAATCTGTTTTTAAAATAAATTGATTTCTGTTAAATCTAATTAATATATATATATAATTAAAATCGGATATATAACGGGTTAGACACGTAGCTCAGTTGGTAGAGCTGCGTGCACGCGTACGGGAGGTCTCGGGTTCGAGCCTCACCCGGCGCACAACAATATGCTATAAACCGGTCAACGATAGTCAAAGTCAACGGGTCAAAGTCAACTGTAGCAAAAATAAAATATTTTTTTATTATTTTTATTTAATTATTTTAATTAAAAATACTTAAAAATAACATTTTTAAGGTTAGAAAATAGCCTCAAACTCACAAAAATACACCCAACAATCCTACTAAAATAGATTCATAAAACCCGTTTACTTACCAAACCGTAACGCGATTTATCTAGGTTAATTTCACTCGTGGTTAAAACCATTTCGCGCGCATTCAACGTCATCAACCGAACGCACCCAATGTGAGTGAATCTTACAATTCCCCCTTTTAAATTACACGTTTTGGGGTGTGTCATGTGTTATGAAATAATTAATTTATTTATTTAAACTTGTGCCATACCACATCATGACTTAAACTTAGATTTATTGTTGTGATTTACTTATATTCCGTTTGTCAATTTTCATGAAACTCATACATTAAGCCCATCAGTTCCTCGTGGGAAACGAGTAGAACATCGCGTGCTTCAATTCAAATTCATTATTGTTCATGTGTGTTTTCATTGAGTTTATATTGTTTGTAGTTGTGTTATTCATATTATCATGTTTATGCAATTCATTCATCAGGCCCCTCAGTTCCTCGTGAGAGACGAGTTGAGCATCGCGTGCCTTTAATTGTTTCCATTATTATTCATGAGTGTTTCATTTAACATCTTATGATTGTTGATCAAGTTACATCTAATTTTACTCATGTTTGGTTGTGCACATATTTCATAATCAATTTAAATAAATTGTTCAAATGTTTTCCATAGGATTCACTCGCCAACATTATGTTGATCCAAAAACCTTTTTACACATGATACAGGGTACAGGATGAAGGAAGGAAAACATAGGATATGCCTTAGAAGAGAACCAAGAAGCTTAGACTGATAGTTAGAACATGTTGTATCATTTATTTCCATTAAATTGTATTAATAAATATGAAACATATAATAAATGTCATGAGCTTTGTCGATAACCCAATTATGCCCCGATCACCTTTTCCGCTGCGGGTCGGGGTGTGACAAGATTTCCATTAAGATGGACATCCACAATTCACATAATCCTTTTCTAAAGCTCTTTTTTCGGGACTTTTGCTAGTAACAATTTGCGTTCGCTTCTGATGAACTTGAACACGCATTCGTCTCCTTGCGATGAATTATTTCTCCGCCAGAAACTACGCCACCCGGATGACAAAAGATACCTTTCTACTTTAAACGTTGTGTCCAGCTTCACTTTCGTAACCCATTCGGCTCCATCGAGGTTCTTCACCCTCATGGTTCCTTCACCATTTATTCCGGCCCATGCTGCAAATTTCCCGGGAAACCGCTAATAGTATTCACATGGACAAATGTTAAATTAGTAAATTCAAGTGTCACCATATTTTAGTTTTTGTAAAACTAAATGAATACATGTTTTCACCTTTATGAACACATGCCCAAAAATCTAAACAATTTGAGATAAAAAATTATCATAAATCTTACCAACCGTCCTATGTGGCTTTTAGTGAAAGTCTTCACAAAGAAAGGATCATCATCAACATAATAATCATCATCATCATCACCATGATCTTCTTCCTCTTCTCCATCTTCATCATCATCATCTTCACTTGTTGGGGACAAGATTTGTTCACACTCATTTTTACCAAAGATTGTCATATCGAAGGTATAAGGATTAACAAGGCGAAAGACAAGAAAATTCTCATAAACGAAGGGGATATCTTTCACTAAATTTTTCCATCCATTGGTGAAATAGTGATCTTCAATCTTTTTGATCTTCACTGTCCAAGCATGCCCTCCACTTGCTGATATGATTATTGGGCCTGTTGGAATATTGTTCTTCAAATGATTTTTAACAAAATCAGGTGGCAATGACTGCAATGATATAATATATTGTTAATGTGTGATTACAGGATAAAAAAGCACATAAAATGGAAGTGTGTGAAGAAGATGAGTACCAGGCGAGGGGCGGAGGGATCACGCAAGACCTTAGACCTTAAAGAACGAAGGAGCCATAGCACTTAGAGGGTGGTTTCAATTTGTGAACTTTGGTATAGTGTGACACCGTGGTGTGTTTAAACCAGGGGCGGACCTAGCATGTTACTAGGGTTCACCCACAGTGGTAGTGTAAATTTTGAAAAAAAAAATGACGTTTTTCGATTTCGTTACTCAATGTGGTCTATATATAAAATTTCTAGATTCGCCACTGGTTTAAACTGGTGAAGGAAGATATAAAATAATGAAGTAATGTAATTTGTAAAGGCATACAGCTAGTGGAGATTACTATATTTTACATGCATACGTAAAAAGAAACTTAACCTAATTTATCCATAGTTCCATTTTACCCTTATACCCCTTCTCTTTTTCTCTGTTTACTTGCACAAAATTAACCAGTCATAGAATCTTAAAAAGTGTATGTATAAACTTTCCATTTTTAGCTAACTAGTTGGCTTTGAATATATCTATAATTGTTAGAATCTTATGTCTTGTTTAATCAAAAAGATTTACATAGCTAGGTATGAGCATGGTTCCCTATCTCATCTATACATAGCACTTGATTATTCTCTTTTATTTTAATCAGTTAGACTAATTAATTATTTTTCAAGTGACACTAAAATTTATTAAAGGTGACAAAATCAACACTTGTGTTTGAATCCTTTTTGCTTGTTTGGCATATAAACCAGTGTTGGTTGGTTCTTTCTACAAAAATCACAAAATCGTAAATCATGGCTCGGTTTAAAAAAATCATGAAACAAACTTAATGGAATGATAAAACTTAAAGTATGGTTTATTCCGGATTTTATTTAAAGTATATATGTTCAAACTCCCTTATTGCTTTATTATTTGCATAATAAAATATAAAATTTAACTCCCCCCCTCAAAAAAAAGCAACTCGGAACATAACCTCATTTGTACGAAATCTAAAAAAAAGCAACTCGGAACATAACCTCATTTGTACGATTTTAACCATTTTACCGCTAACAAAAGAAATTGCCATAAACTCACATACCTATTTATAACTGAATCATCCATTATTATATGTTTTATTATCCATCACTAAATCATAATCATTTGGTTCTTAAAATACATAGATGGCATTCATTTTGTTTTAAAAATATTTGAAATTAAGATAGGAATTAAACTCTTAACATGAGTTTGTGTGTATGTGTTATCTAACATATATAAAGATGACACATTGGTGATACAGGAAGTGCATAACACATATTAGTCTATTACACTCACGAGGAAATGGCATTTTCATCATGAAAGCATCTCACCTAGTCCCTAGCCAGGATGTCTTGTCATCCAAAATCCCAATTTCATTTTTTGATTTTGTTTATGTTTTATTAAATTCAAATTTGGAAACAGCAATTTACGTATAGGTTTGATTTAATGTAATGTTTACATCTTAAGAAATAATATTACCTATCATATTAAAGAATAAAACCGGAATCATTTTTAATTTTAAACACAACAATAAAGTGGGTTTAAGAACTACAACCTTTGATGAGTATGGAAAATATTGTTCCAAAGATTACTCCACTCCAATGTCCAAACAACCCCTTTGATGTCAAGATTTAGATATGAAAGATAGCCTTCTTACAGAGGTGTCAAGCTCTATCCTAAACCCACTCATGTTACGTTAAAGAGTTCTACTCTTGTGGTGACATTACGACTGTCAAGTGGCAACTGGCAGTATGTTTTCCCACAGGAAACCCAAGCCAAACTCTAAAGTCAGCGTGACTTCAGTTAAGACAACATAGTTTGGCCGGAGTAGAGCAATGGGGCTTTCCAATTTGAAGAGTGCGGTAGAAAGTCGTTGTTTCAAAAAAGTTTGTATGAATGTATTCAGTAGTCTAAACACTTGGAATAGTTAGTATGTTATTCTAGCTTGTTTGAATGCTCACCAACGTTCAGTTTTCTCACTTAAACTCAAACCGTAAGCCACACACCCTCTTGCCGAAAGTTGTATGTTCTCTCTCTATCAGTGGCGGATCTAGAAAACTTTCATAGGGGTAACGTTTTAAAAGAAGGGGGTAACGAAATCGAAAAAACGTCAAATCTTTCCAAAATTTACACTACCGCTAGAGCGCCAAGGGGTAGCGGAGGCTACCCCTTATAATGAGGTACATCCGCTCCTGCTCTCTCTATATTTTTTTTAACTTGTCTTACAAAAATTAGACTATCAACTTCCAAGAATTTGACAAAAAAATCAATTATGAGAGAAAGTGGGAATTTAGTTGGCAAAACTCACACATAATCTCCCATGGTCATGATAGAGAGATTTTGTATTCACTTTATTAACACTATGATTTTCAAAGCACAAAGAATAATTTATTATAATGTTCAATATCATATCATGGTCTCCATCCATCACTTCGGCCGAACTCCTCAAATAAACCAGTCACCACTCACATCCTCTATAATACTAATATACTAATGGTGAGTATTGTATTTACCCTTTTTCTTTTATACCATTTTGATGTATTACTTTGTAAATATTAATGCAGATGTTTATATTTTCATTTGTTGTTGAATGTTTCACTCATACCTTGATTGTTTAAATATTAATGTAAATGTTTAACTTACTTGTTTTTTTTGGATGTTTACTCGTATCTTGATTGTTTGATAATTACTAAGAAACTCGCATTTTGATCAAGGTTGCAAAAGTCGTTAGGCACTTCTAGACGGTCGACTGGTAGTTACGAGCACTCAACCTAGACGGAAAATTCATTTTTGAAAGATTATACGTATGTCAAATATCTTAAGTTTGCTAATATTTAAAACAAAATACGTGAATATTAAAATAAATCAAAATGATACATGTTGAAATTACTATTTGTTTACTAATGTCGAATTTTAGTACTTGACCCAGAATGGCAAAGTATTTGCGTTTTTTCAGTCGTAGATGAATCGAACGAACACGAAAAAGGCCTTGTTCGTGTTCATTCATTAAGAAATGGACATATTCATGAACTGCTAATGAATGCTTACCGAACGGGATTTCTTGTTTGTGTTTGTTCATTAAGGAAATAAATGTGTTCGTGAATTGTTCACGAACACTTACTAAACACAAACGAACTCAAACAAATGTTGATGAACATAAATAAACACAAACAATGTTTATTAACACAACTGAATATACTCGAACATATATTCATTTTAGAATAAAATCTGTATTTTTCTTCACAATGAATCCATAAAAAGTTAAATAAGCACTTAACATGATTATTCGAACACAGGGACATAATTACCAGAAACATGATTAACATAAAATTAAGAATTTGTTAAGCTTTAATACAAACTGAAATTTAAACGGTTAAATGAGAGATATTGATGGAGGTATATAGTATAACTAGGGTCTCAATTTTTTTAAAACAATAATACAACATATAAAAACCTTTAAATGAACAAACACATATGAACATAAACGAGCGAATATAAAAGAACATATTTTCGAAGTTCACGAACATAAGCAAAAGAACTCAACCTCTGGCATATAGTTAAACGAACAAAATTTCTTGTTCGTACTCATTCAGTTATTAAACGAATGAACGTAGACGAACTTCCAATCAAACAATTCAGAAATTGTTCGTTGAATGCTCATTTCATTTACAACCCTAAATTGAAGTATCATGAATTATATCCTTGGATAACCATATTACTAATGTCCAACAACCATAAATACAAGTAAATTAAGCAAACATCAGTTGGCGGGATTGGGAATATAATCTGATTTCGATATATTTCTTTTTGGTAAAACTCGGCCCCGTAACCACTTGACCAAGAAGAACCTACTCAGATTTTTGTTGCCCGACTTGAAGAAATTTGGCTTGCTTCCCTCCCGAGTAGCAAGTAGGCGCCAAGTACTCGGCTGCCTAGACAGTGGCGGATCTAGCCGGAGCGCCAAGGGGTAACGTTTTAAAAAAAAGGTAACGAAAAAACGTCATTTTTTTCCAAAATTTACACTACCGCCGGAGCGCCCTTGTTATACACTAGATCCGCCCCTGTGCCTAGGTCGTGTTTTACAACAATGATCTTGATTATTCAACGTGTATTGCCATAAAGTCGGCTTGTTATAATAGGTATTAAAGATAACAAATTATTAAGAAACTTATACCTTGATTATCAAACGTTTATTGCAAAAACTCGTATATATAAAAGATATACTTTTAAAAGTTTTGAACATAAATTCAACTAACAGATATGTTTACTCTGAATTTATAACAATTATTAAAAACAACATTTAAAAAAAGTTAAGCAAATATACTAGTTGTATAATGGTATACGACTTGTATATATACTTTCTAATAACTCATTTCTTCAACGAAAATCAGAAAATAAAAACATCTATGGATCGTATAGATATTTACGAGTTATATAACAATATACGACCCGTATAAGTGTATATGGGCCGTATACCATCAGCCAGTGACGGAAAGATTTTTTTCCAACGGGGTCCATTTTTTCGGTGTTCAAAATTTTCATAATAAAACGTTAAAATTTTCGAGTCGGTCCTCGTTCGGGTCGGGTCAGAGCGAGGTTTGAATTACATTTAAAAAAAACAGAAAAACATGTTATATAAGGATTGAACCCATGACCTCTTGTTGGTAAAAAGAGAGAAGATTTACCACTACATCAGCTTTCCTTTTATTTTTGTGGTGTCCCCCTAATTGTATTTATGAGGTTCTTATAAAACTAAAGATACCGGATCTACTAATTTAAAAAAAAAACATTGAGGTCCGGGGACCCGACTCATTCAATGTGGATCCGCCCTTGCCATCAGCAACAAGACAACATCTGCCATTCCTTGTTCACGTATACGACGTGTATAGATGATTAGATGTATACTAGTCGTATACATGTCATGGTGTCAAAACAAGATTCCATTGTATATTATAGCATCGATTTGTACTCTTTGGATTCAATCGAAGATAAAACTCATCAAGTTGAATTAATATACACTTTGCTATAATATCCTATATACATGCATGACCACCTTGGTCCTTGTAAGATATGGAGCAATTTACTTATTAACCAGGGCCGGCCCTCTTAGTATCAAGTTAGACTGTCTCCTTGAGCTTCAAATTTATTTGGGCCCAAATAAATTTAACTTGCATCTACATATTAAAATTTACAAGTCCAGCCAAAGTAAAGCCCAAGAAAGACTGAAAGAGAGGATTAGGTTGGCTAGTGGTGCAAGAAAAAACCAAACCCGATAAAAAGACCCGGAATCGGGTTTTTTATATCCGGGTATTGGGTACCCAAACTGATACCCCACCGTACCTATAGGGTGTATGTATTTCAATACTAAAACCCGTATCCAAAACCGGACCCGACCATACCCGGTTTTGTAAGAGTTAATTGCATGGATGATCCATGGTGTTTGCTTACTTGTTACTCTGATAGTCCCCTGGGTGGATGGACATTAGTTTATCCAGTTAAGTTTGTGTGAAATTACTAAATTGCCGTAATTTCTAATAATAATAATAATAAATAAAAGATTAAACTCTAGTGAGCCCACCATTGACAATAACCAAAGTCTATTTTCTTTACTTTCTATTTAGCACGTTTGTTCTTGGGTTGCATAATACATGTTAGAAATACACACTTCAAAATTGCTAAACGTTCATAAGTTTCAAAAAAATAAAACCCTTGATTTTTGCTTAGGTGGCGGTCCACATCGTCGCTTAGGTGGCATTTCAAATGGTTTCTTCGTCACCTTTACACACTCTTCATCACGATCCACATCCACATCACCACCATTTTTTCGAATAGCCAGCGCGCACACCCTCGCCCTTCTCATGGCCTCTGCCACCCGATTTTCCCCGGGTTTTTTCTTGGTGACTTTTGCTAGTAACAACTTACCTTCACTTCTAATGAACCTAAACACGCATTCATCTCCTTCCGCTAACTTATTTTCTCTCGCGAAACAAGACCACCCGGGTGATAAATAGTACCTTACCATATTTTATACGATTTGTCCAACTTCAATCCCGTAACCCATTCTTTTCCGTCAAGATTCTTCACCGTCATGGTTCCTTCCGCGTCTATTCCCACCAACTCCGCGAATCCCCCAGGAAACCGCTAGTAGTACCAACATGCCCAAATGTCAAATTAGTAAAACCAAGTGTAGAAAACATTTTTTTTAACTAAATGAATTTGTTAACAAACCTATAATGCAGGAATGTTAAGCTAGTACTTAAAACCAACTGTAAAAAGGTTTAATTTTTATATTTTATTTGTCACACTAAATGGACTTGTTAACATACCAACATGCACAAATGTTAAGCGAGTAACACCAAGTGTCAAAACTTTATTTTTTAATTTTTAACAAAACTAAATGAACTTGTTAACAGTGGCGGAGCTTGAACAAAAATTCAATGGGTACCAGACTTTCAAAATTCAAATAGGTGGGGACGATCTCTAAAAAAATCCAATATTTTACACTAAAAGAAATTTTTTAATAAAATTAAAACTACGACCAAAAAAATAGTGAGAGCCGGGGCACCCCAGGCCACCATTAACCTCCACCCATGCTCGTTAACATACCAACATGAATGCTAAATTAGTTAAACCAAGTTTTTTTAACTTATTAAAATCAGGGGTGACGATTCTTTACAAGACCTAAATTCGACACAAAATTAAAAAAAAAACAAATTTGGGACAAAACCCAATTCGACACGAAATAAAAAAACAGATTTGGATGGACAGGCGACACCTATTTATAAAAAACATGTCATGCTGACCCATATTGAAAACAGGTTGACCTGTATAAAAAAATTTATTTTTTATAAAACTAAATGAAATTGTTAACAAGTAACAAAAATAGATAAATTCAGTTACCAAGAATCTTGCATGGCTCAAAGTTATAATCGCCACAAAAAAAGGATCATCATCATTATCATCACTTTTCTCCTCAATCTTTTCATCACAATTTTCGTCACTTTTTGGTTGCAAAATCTTTTCACACCCATCTGGACTATATAATGACATTCTAAAGGTAGACTGATCAACAAGCTTAAATAAAAGAAAATCCCCAAAACCCAACTGAATATCTTTAACCACATTGTTCCATCCATTAACAAAACAATAGTCGTCACTAATTTGTCTGATCTTTAACCGCCACGAATACCCTCCGTTTGCAGATTGAATTATTGGGTTATTTGTGATTTTGTTCTCCACGTGCATGCATGCAAAATCAGGTGGTAATGACTGCCAAAGTTTAAAGATATTGTGGATAAAAGTTACAAAAAAAAAAAAAATACAAGAGAAATTGAGTTTGTGAAGAAGATGAAGAAATACCATGTGATCGGCTGATGGGTCGAGTAAAATCTTGAAGAATGAAGAAGCCATTAAATATTTTCTTGTGGCAAAATTTTGAGAATTAAGAATGAAGAAGTTATTAAAAAAGAGCAAAATCTTGGAAGATTTTTGATCGGTGAATTAATTAATATAATATATCATGAAAATAATTGTTGTCAAAGTCAAACCGATTACCTCGAGGATTCCAACATGTTATTTTTCCAACATATTCTCTTCCATTCTTTTAAAAATACATATTCTCTTCCATGCTTTTTTTTTTTTGAAAATACATATTCTCTTCCATGCTTTTTTTTTTAAAACATATTCTCTTCCAAGTTTTTTTTTTAATTTTTGTTTATATACACTTTTTTGGAACGTCAAAACTTCTATATACATCTGTAGAGATTTTATGTATATAAATGTAATGGGTTTTTCTCAAATGGTATTTTCTTTTAGTTATTTTACGTCATATTTATTTTGTTAGTTTTTAAATTTCAAAATTTGATGTAAAATTAAAGTAGTGTTTGTTATGAAAAAAAATGAGAGGCGGAATTAAAAGTTTAAATAAATGAAAAAAGATGTGTTACTCAAATTCACGGAATCACTCATTACATAGGTCATCCGTCGTCGTCAACTACCATCACCAACCTCCGCCACCCGCTGCCACCGACACCCCCACCACCGAACACCGATGCAACCACCACCGACCACGGAACATCACTGACCACCGCTGCCACCCGCCACCGGCCACCGCCGTCACCCTCTGGCCACCGCCACCACCATCGAACATCACCGACCACCGCTGCCACTCTTCACCACCACCCATCGTCGCAGCCACTCATCGTCACCAAACACCAGCAATTCCACCGACCGCAGACACCCCCCGCCACCGAACACCGGCGTCGCCACCGCCGCCATCAACCACTGCCGCCACCAAGCGTCACCATTGATCACCGCCACCCATCGTAGATTTTATTCCTTCTTTTCATGCCTACCAAACAACAAAAGGTAACAATTCATTTCATTCCCATATGACAACCAAACAAGATCATGAAATGATAATGATCCATTTAATTCTTATGTCCATTCCATTCGCTCGTTCATTCCATTACTCTATAGAGGTTGAAAGTTGAAACCTATTTCTACGACTCCACATAAGGGTTTAATACACTTTTATTTTTATGTTTGTGGTTTCGTTGTACGTGGTGTCATGCAAAGAAAATTTGAATTGTTAGAATGTCAAATAGTTGAGTGGATGTCTTCAAGCTAGGAACTCCCGACAGTTTTGGAACACTGTTAGGACCAAATTCCAACATGTGCGTGAAAACCGACTTTTAGAATTTTGAGAACAATGTATTGTTTGTATTTTAATTTCATACCTTTAGTTTAAATATTTTGTATTTCAGTTGTTTATGTTTTATTGAATCCACCATGTATTTTTAATTGGAAATGTTATCTTATTTTTTTAAACTTGGTATTTGAATTACTTTTTTATTTGGCTAAATGGTATTTTAATCTTTACAATTTTTTAGTTAGTTTAGTTTTTATATAAAAAATGATTGAGTAATGATTGGTGGCTTTATTCCGTTGTTTGTGTTTGTAAACAGCGTAAAAAACACAGAACTGAACCAGATGACATAAACCAAGTAAGCCGATTAACACATCATGATAATATGGAGAAGATAATGGAGGTCAACGATAAACTTGATATGGTATAAACATTAACCACCATGTAATTTAATTCCTAATATTTTAAATTATTCTATATGAAACACAAAATCTTTAAATTTTAATGTGTTTTTTGGTTATAACAGAGAAAACTTGCATATGTTGTTATTTTAAGGTGAAGGATATAGTGAGACCTGATTGTTCTTACGAACGCGGCCTGCCTTACGTTACATGTCATCGGTTGACACAACGCCACAAGCGTCACTTTGAACCACATCTTCCATGCTCATGATGCCTTTAGTGTATTTTGATTGTCATTGTGTAATATTTAGGAACATAATTCTAGTTCTAGTTGGTTGTTGTACCATGTGTAATTTAGCCGTTTAGTCCTTCAAATAGTTAATGTAGTGTGTTGACTCGACATTTACAGATTATACATAGGTTGTTGACTTGACAGAAACATAGTATGACGCAACATTTCTCTATGTGTAGTATGCTAAAAAGTCTAGTCAGATGTCCAAAATTTTCAGAAAATTATTCGTACCAATACAATAGTTAACCAAGAATATGTTTACTTTAAAAGAAGTCAAACTGAATATTTTTCCCCGAACATATGGTATATGAATTCAGAAACTAATTCATTCTACCCAAATGCAGAATTTGGAACACAGCAACTTAATCAGTTGAGTTGTAACTTGACATGAACCCAAAAATTCGATGCTAACCCAAAAATTGTGCGACTTGTGTCACACATATTAGCCCAAACATATAAAAGCATCACTAGAGCTATGTACATACTTTTTTTTGAACGGCAAATCGCTATATATATATATAGTGGATAGTTCAAATGAGAAAAAAAAATTTGTAAGAATAAAAGGAATAACTTTAAAACCAATAGAAATTCTCCATTTACTTCATTTAATGTGTGTATTTAATATTATGAAAAAATGCATATAGGTAAATCTATAATTGTTATTAATTAGCTAATTAATTAAACTTGTAACTCATTTTTTTAATATACTCTTCCAAGATAAAAAATTTATGGTGAAGGATAATTTTCGACATGTGTAGGATAAATTTTAGTATGTGTAGGATAAATTTACATGTGTGTAGGGTAAATTCCGATAAGTGTAAAACATGTGTAGGATAAATTTTGAAATGTGTAGGATAAAATGTTTTTGCTTTATTAATTAAAGATAACATAATTAATGAGAGGAGTTATAAACTATTTAATGGTTTACCATTATGTCCTTTCTTCTTTTTCTTCTCATATTAAATTTCTTCTCAAATGAACATTCCCATATATATATATATATATATATATATATATATATATTCATTTGTGAACAACCCTCTTAATAATGAATACTAGTAAACTAATCCTAGCCCTTGATTATCAATACACAAGTGTAAATCAATGGCCAAGATTTGTTCATTCAATTCACAAATACACTAGTGTTCACTCTAGAACTCCGTCTTCTATATATATATATATATATGTATAAAGAAACCAGAACAAAACACAAAGGAACAGAATACACCCAACCCACGATACAAAACCGATCAAATAATCTCTACTACATCAAAGTTCAGCCACTTCTCCCAGGTTAGGCTAGGGATCTTAGCGCGATTGGAGCTATGTACATACTAAAGTATCCAGAATGAGACAACAAAACCAATGCATTAGCAATGACTTCTTGTATCACAGAAATATAAATGTTTTATATAATGTTAAATTGCTAATCACAAACACACTAATAAGTTACAATAACACCAACCTAATTTAATTTGCTGAGGTGGCATTTTCTATGTCACCATAAGATGGCTTCTTCTTTGTGACTTTTGCTAATAATAACTTGCCTTCATCTTTTATGAACCTGAATACACATTGGTCCCCTTCTTATAAGTCATTTCTATAAAAAAAAACAATAAAAAAACATTATAATACATGTTCTTTCAGTTTTATGAGATCAATATTAAGATAATACATGTTCTTTCACTATAAAAAAAACATTAAGCTAATTAACTTTAGTTAGTTTGGGAACAAATCAAATAAAACCACCATACATGCCAAACAGACGAGGTTAAAGAGCCTTGTTTGTTTATTTGAAGTGAATGTTTCTCACACAGTTGTATTCTCAATATAGATCTTAATTTTGTAGATCTACAATCAATGCAAAGAAACAAACATTATATAGATGTAACATACTATTTTAGAACTAGCAATGTCCATATCATATATAACACTTTCTCAAATAAGGAGGATTGCTCTCAAATGTGCAATAACCGAAACCGAATTAACCAAAAGTCGGTTACCGGTTATTTTTTGTACCGTCATTTAACCGACATTAACCAAACCCAACCATTTATATTTTCATATATACATGTAGCTTTTATACCTCCATTTCATATTTTATACCTCCATTTTATTTATTTATACCTCTATTTCATGAATTTATACATCTATTACATGTATTTATATCTCCATTACATGTATTTCTAAACAAAAAGTTTAGAACTTGTTTGATTTGGTTATTAACCGAAATTAACTGACCCAAACCGAAAAGCAACAAATAACCAAACCGATTAACCAATAACATCGGGTACGGTTACGGTTAACGCTAATAAAACTAGTGGGTTGAGAAGAAACACTCAATTGTGTCATCTTTCTGAATAAAAGTTTGAGTTAAGACGATTGTAACGTGTGTGGGAGTGAATACTACTTAGAACAGAAACCGAGATGAAAATAGAATGCTACCTCAAACCAATGCTTGATCGATATTCTTGACAACAAAGAGCGATATTCTAGTGTTACGCCGTATGTTCTATTTTTGTAAACTCGCATAATTTCGGAAATCACGGTTCGTGATTACGATTTCAATTTTGGCAATGATTTGGGATTCCTCGGACACGTGATATGAGGAAAAGAACTTTTCGAAATTTTACACCTTGCCCACTGTACTTTCAGATTATACCATTCTTCCCCCAAAATTATTTTCCCTTAAATTCAAACAAACCTTCTATTTCTTATTTCTTTTAAATGACAAATAAGTAGGATTATTTAATAATTATATTCAAAATAATAATTAATGATACTTACATCAGGTTTAGAATTTCTTACATAACAAAATATTTATAAACTCTTTAAATTTGACAACTAAGCTTCTGGCACGACTGGCGGGTGGACCAAAAACCCCTCTCAACCCTTTTTCCAGCGTTGTATAAGAAAAACATGAATATATAATGATTTACATGAAGGTGTATGCTTATGTATGGGTCAAGAGGTGATTTATATGAGAATAAAGAGAACTTGACACAAAACTCAAAGTTGATGATGAGTTTAGATTGTGTTGAGAATTTAGTATTTCTTGAACTTCATTAAGTGGAGATATAAATTTATAAATTGGTAAAGTTAAGTCCATATGGTTAGGAGTCAAGTTCAAAAGGCAGCTGCTCATGTTCATGTTGTTTTCTCTTTGTTATTTACGTGTTTATGATCTTAAATAGTGACAAATAACAAGAAACTTGGTAGCAATGATAAATGTGTGATAAAAGAGTAAAAATAAGACAAGGAGAAATATATATAATAACATAATTAAACTCTTGAATAACATTTTAAATCACATTTTTCATACTCCTAAAACCGTTTTAAGTTACTTCAATAATAATTAAACATCATATTTTTGCAACGGAATAACATTCTCAACTTCAATTGCCGGATGGTTGTGGTTAGACCTAACCATAAACCGGTTGTACCTTGTGGATAGATTTATCCACAACCATCTGGAAATAGAAGTTGAGAATGTTATCCGTAGCAAAAATATGATGTTGGGTTCGGTGCATAACAGAAGTGCAACCCTAAGTTTAGGCTGACCAACCCCGACAACCCTACACCCAAACCAAGTACAACTTATGGTTGCCTTGCGAGCGGCACCCTCTTCCTTTTGGAATTGCCGGATGGTGACGGGGATCATTACGTGACATGATATGTCGTTGTCCATGATGTCTGATCATATTACTTGCTACGTTACGTATGTTAATAACCAGCTATTACAAACAGCAGTATTTGTTCCCACCTCCCTTCGCAAATTCTAAGCTCTCGACTCACAAGACGGAAAAGGTAAAGGTAATCACTCATGGCGTCGGGATTGGAGGAAAGTTTATTGGCGAAATTAGTGATCCCACTTCCTAGTTCGCTTAGGGTCTTTAAAAACGTTGAAACGACTATGTATTGAAGCGAGCTCAAGTCGAGCTTTTAGCTCATTTAAAATTGTTCTCAAACTACCTCGAGCCGAACTCAAGCTCTTGGGATTTACTTTCAAGCCGAGCTCGATCTCAAAAAAATTGAGTCGAACATACCCACGCTCGAGCTTCATAAAATATCCACTTTACACTTTTAGCAAAATGATCTCGACATGGGTATGGTAAATATAAACTCCAGTTATCATTATTATGTGTTACTACAGTTTTGTTAAAGCATTAGAGATTGATATAGACATACATGTCGGAAAACTCACAAACATGTGTATTTCTAAAATGGTTTCAAGTGCAAGTAATAGAAGGAACATGAGTTTATAAGAAAAACAAGATTCAAAGTAAAGACAATAACAAAAGAATCCAAAACAGATTTCATAAAATCATTGAACACCAAACAAAAACCTAAGAAGGTTAACCAAGTTCGTTTGTCGACAAAGTAGAACAACCCGAACATAAAAGAGCCCTATAATTACCCTCATGAGGAATTGCAAAAGGCTGAAAATCTAAGCCTTGGAGGCGGTCTTTTCTTTCGCCTTTTGGATCTTCAACACCTTTTTCACAATCTTTTGTTCTTCAACCAAAAACGCCCTAATGATCCTGTAATAACATCCAAAGATAAATCCAGTAACCAACATACCTGATAAAGATCAGGTACAAAAACATGAGAATGAATAAATTACCTTTCCCTCACGGCACCTGCAGAAAGCACGCCACCATAAGCACGATTAACGGTTCTTCTGTTCCTCGATAATCTTGAGCGCTTGTATTCAGCAGGTCTCAAATGAAGAATCTGCATAAACAAAAAACACCTTTTTACACTCAACATATTTAATTACTGCAGAAATACGCCATACTAACAATAAGATAAAGAATGAAATCCGTTGAATGTGAAAAAAAAAAAAAAAACTCTGCATTTATGCAGTCTTTGATCAACATTCAACAGAATGAGAATACTGTCAAAACATTATGTTTTAGATTAAAAAAAAAAACTTGATTGCTAAGACATGCAGCCAATAACCAAAAGATATCAAATTCGAGAAAGATCATTAAACATTGTTAAAAGATGAAAAAGTACTCTGCAAAATAAAATTTACATGCGGCTATGGTAAAATGAAAAAAAAAACTTTTTGTTATCACTAACATGTTTCACTTATCATTAGTATTTAAACTCTCTTTCTTGTCACAGCTCCTAAATCCACAAGACACATACACTAATTATTAAACTTTCACTACCCTATGTAGAACATAACAATCATAATATCACAAACAATCTAAAAAAACATTCTTAGTTGCACTTTCTATTCTTAGCATAACTCCTAAATACACAAGACACATACACTAATTATGGCTGCAAATGAACTGAACGTTCAGGGAATGATTCGTTTGTGTTGGTTTGTTTAATAAATGAAACGAACACGAATAAGAAATTCCGTTCATTTAGTTAAATGAACGAACTTGAACAAAAACCGCTTTCGTTCATTTATCTTCGAGAAGCGTTTAGTTCTGTGTTCGTTTATGTTTGTTTGTGTTCAATAGTTCGTTAGCGTTTTTAATATTTGGATTTTATTTAAAAACTTAATAATTCTGAGCGTTCCTAAAAAAACAAACGAACAGCAACATGTTCATTTCCTTAATAAACAAAACGAACAAAAAAACTCATTCAGTAAGTGTTCATGAGCAGTTCGTGAACACATATCTTTAACAAACGAAAACAAACAAGACCATGTTCATGTTCGTTCGGTTCGTTTACAGCCCTAACACCAATAATTTAAAACCTCATCCTGTTAGCCCCTTTTCAATTTCTTACATAGAATAACCTAAACAGAAAAATAAAACCAATGAACCCAAAAACTCAATTCCAATCAAACAGCCACTCAATCATAACTAAGCAAATTATACATATATCATAGTGGAAAATAACTGTGATTATTATGCAAACTATACAAATCAAATAACACTAAACCAAAACAAAAAATCATACCCCTTGAATCCTCTTGCCAGTAACAGGACACTTAGGCCCACTAGCCCTCTTCTTGGTAGTCTGATAAACCAACTTACCACCTATCAAAACCACAAAAAGCAACCAACTTTACACAACCCATTTCAAAAAGATTCATAATCCGATCAAACAAAGTACAAAACATCCAAAATCAAGATCAAGATTCATAAAATGGTGAAACAAGAATGGATAATAAAGATTGTCACCTGGGGTTTTAACAACCCTGTGCTGGTTTGATTTGGTGGCATAACTGTGGCGTTTCCGGTATGTGAGTCTTTGCACCATTGTTTCCGGCCGGTGGTTTGTTTGTTGCAGGGTTTGTGAATGGCGGATGGAGGAGAAAGAATGCAGGTAAATGATAAGGGGTATATGAAGGGTGCCCTAGTTTCTTTCTTATTTGGGCCTGGATGATAAGTTGGGCCGATTCTTTTATTAAAAGCCCATAATTGTATTATAGAATTAAAAGTGTACAAAACTTGGTTGGCCCCAGGCCCAAACCAGTTGTTTTTAAACCGGCCTGTTTTTGTAGTTTGATCTCAAACAGGTTTGGTTGTAAGCGGTTCGGTTAACAACCAGATTCAGGGTTGAAAACCCCAACCCATCAAAACCGATTCGGATCGGGTTCAAAAACGGTTTTAACGTTTAAACTGGTATTTTTATTAGTTTCTTTTAGGAAGGCTCAAAACTATTCGGGTTAGAACGATTCATTATTAACACAAAAAAACTCAAACATGTACCAAGCTGTTGGGTCAGTGTGACCCAAACCAGTTTGGGCCAAACTGGATTTTTACAAGGGTCGGTTTCCGGGCCTCCAGGCCCAAACTGATTTTCTTTACACCTCTAATTGTATTTAAGGAACTTAATTATAATAAATAATTACTTTATTTACTATAATTAGGGTGCCCTAGTTTGTTTCATAGTTGGCCTGGATAAAAGTTGGGCCAATTCTTTTAGTGAAAGCCCACAATTTTATTTGGAGAATTAAAAGTGTCAAAAACCCGGTTTGGGCCCAAACCAGTTGTTTATAAACTGGTCTATTTTTTAGTTTGGTCTCAAACAGGTTTGGCCCAAAGCGGTTCAAGTTAAGGACTGGATTTAGGGTTGAAAACCTCAACCCACCAAAATCGATTTGGACTGGGTTCAAAACCGCTTTTTTATCAGTTTCTTTTAGATGGGTTCAAATGGGTTCGGGTTGGAACAGATTCTCAACACAAAAATCCCAAATCTATACCAAATCGTAGGGTTGGGTTGGACCCAAACTGGTTTGGGCCAAAATGATTTTTACCAGGTTGGTTTCGGGGTCGCTGAGCCCAAACAAGTTTTTTTACACCTCTAATTGTGTTTATAGAAATTAATTATAATAAACAATTATTTTATCAACTGCAATTAGAGGTTAAGAAATTAAGAATAACTAGTGGTATCAAATCGGCGCGTTGCGCCGGGAGCTTACGTTCGTTACACGGCAAGAATTTGGTTGATATCGATTTGTTTTGTTATGATAACAACACTCTTTATATAAACTGATAGATAAAAAATATATAAATAAAGTTGCAATATAACTAAAAGAATATCAACACGTATTTTACATCGATCGACAAATTCTTTGAAAATCGGTTTGTCATCGTACTGTGTACAAACAAACGCTAAAAAAATACTTAGATACATACATATGTATTATATAACAAGCAATATTTTTTTTGTCAAGTATTGAACAAACAATCTCATGTGAGATACATGGAACCCACTTTAAATACAAATTCTTGTTCTCTGAATCGAATTATAACACAAACAGCCTAGGCTAAATAATAAGTTTTGTATCAATTTAATTCAATATGGATATGGAATATGACATGTTAACATGTCAGTCACAACTAATCTTCAACGATATAAAAAAAATCCTGATTTATATCGACTACAAGTAAAACTATTTCTTCCATATATACCAAATAAATTCACTTTAAGAATACATATAGAAATAGTGGTGGTAAAGTGGGCAAGTTGGATGGGTTTGGGTAATGGGTCAAGATGTGTTTGGGTTAGAATGGATATAGCTCAGGATGGATATTTAAAAGAAAAGGTCGAATGGGTAATGGGTCAAGATAGGTTTGAGTGTTGGGCAGTCACGGTTGTTGTTAGTTATGGTGGTGGTGGTTGTTTCGATGGGGTTATTATTTTTTGAACAAAAGGAGCTTGCCATTTATGAATTATATATGGTAGAAACATACAGACCCATCTAGCCAGAAGCTAGATGAAAACACAACTTTAATCAACAATTACAATAAAAGACAAGAAATGTTTACTGTGAAGAGAAATAATTTTGGGTGATTTATTCTGTAACTAACAACTTGCTAATGTATCATTGTAAATTGTTGGTGATAATGAAAAGTAACTACCCATTCAAAAAAAAATATTTGAGAACTCAAATGAGCGTAATGATATGTTTAAATAGTTTTACTCATCATATGAGATTAGAATTCAATCAAATGCAAATGTGAGTTCTGCAATATGAAAATGTGTTATGTATATACATATTTTATTAGAGCGGTCTTCTAATATGGACACCACAACTGCCACCGCCACCGCCACCGCCACCGCCTTCACCCAGCCGTCGTTAACCCCTAAGATTTCATCTCACTTTGGTGGACAACGGATCTCGTTTTCAAATTTGGATTTCAGCCCCGTATCTCTTGATATATAGAAGAAATCTTGCTTTTAGGTCGACTTCACATACTTATCAATAATCTGTAAATAGGCAAATTGGAATTAAACCTCTAAGCAAAGTTAACATCCAACTTATTTTGTTACTAGTTACAGTAAAAATATGTAGAGAGAAACAAATACGTTCCTATTATTGATGGTTTTTGTAACAAATTAAAATATTAATTATCCTTTTTAAAATGTAAGGGTGCAAATTTTTGACGTAGGGCAAACCTAACAAGGGTTTGTAAAATCTGTAAACATGTTTAGCTAAATAGATTAAGGATTTTGTTTGGATTAACCGAACGGGTTTGCAGATTAACCTGATTGGGACACTAGGTACATTGTGCCACAATTTAGAAGTTGCATATTTGACATTAAACTTTATATTAAAAGTATTAACTATTTAATGTACTTGTGTTTTATTTTTTTTGTTAAGTTTCAATTTTAAAAATTGTTACTGGACAAAACAATAAAGAATAAAAATATCAGGTTAAAACTGGACATATTAACCCACAAATATTTGTTACATGCGAACCCATGACTATTCGTGTGATACCCTTTTTAGTAACCCTTCAAATAAAAATTTTGAATTATTATAATCACTTTTTTTTAACAATTATACTAACATGTCAAAAATAATATTTTTTCATTCTGAATCATTATACATCTACAGATGACAGACATGATTATTAGTAAATCTAACAGATAAACAATCAAATTAAATTTAATGTGACAAAGCAATATTATACATTTATACACATCACCAGAACAAGACACTTGTGAAATAACAAAAAATGACTTGCAAACACAAAATAACTTTACAACAATGTGTTGTTAATTCATTCCCCTCCTTTAGCGGCCTTTGGCAACCGAAAAAGATCAGACATTGTCCTCTTGTGGAGCCACGGCGGGAGTCACAGCAGCTGCCGATGCTGGCGGTGGCCCAGCAGAGGCTATTGCAAAGTGTAGGCCCCGCCTTTGACCCGCTTGCAATACAAAAGCAATTTGTGATGCCGCCAATGCTGCAGCCTCCTGTTATAAGCATCTCACCCGGTTATGATAAAATCATAGCCAATAGAGATTATAAATTTGACCCATTTCCTTTGTATATTGGTCTTTCAGTTAATTTTTTTTTTGGAGGAAAATACCATTTTGTCCATGAGGTTTGGCCAGTTTTGCGACTTTCGTCCAAATGTTTGTTTTTTCGCATCTGGATTCAAGAGGTTTGAAATCTTGCCATTTTCATCCGGTTTGTTAACTCCATCCATTTTTCCTCGTTTCAGTCAGGGGTATTTTCGTCTTTTTTGTTAACTTAAAAGGCAATTCGGTCTTTGAACACTTGTACATTATGCTAAATGCTTGTACATAAAGTGGAAAAGACTGAATTGCCCTTTAAGTTAACAAAAAAGACGAAAATATCCCTAACTTAACGGATAAAAATGGATGGAGTTAACAAGCCGGATGAAAATGGCAAGATTTTAACCCTTTGAATCCAGATACGGAAAAACAAACCTTTGGACGAAAGTCGTAAAACTGGCCAAACCTCAGGGACGAAAATGGCATTTTACTCTTTTTTTTTGTCTAATGGGTCACATAGGCATAACCAAAAGACAAACCTGTCTTTGCCTTCGATGCTGCAAGATGCTGATGGCCCACGCCATAATGTAGCACGGAAGAAGAAACCCAGCAATCCGAAGCAAGAAAAGCTAATAAAATAAAAAAGTTAATTAAAATATACAATTTAATTTAGAAAGGGGAGCATAAATAAAGGTTTCAAAAATCCAACGCACAGTCAAGAAAGTAGATGCATCTTCATCTCCATCTGCTTCAGATTCCGGCACATTTACCGCATGTCGTAGTAGTAGAAGTGCCATTAACTGTAAAAACCATTATAAAGGTGAGAAATTTGAGTCAACAATTACAATGTTCATTATTTATTTCTGTTTATTTAAAACTAGTGGGATTTTCCCGCGCTACGCGGTGGAAATTCGGTTGGTATTGAATCGGTTCGTTATGATACTGACACTTGATATACGATCGAAAGAGATCAACACGCGTTTTACAACGATCAAAAACCATAAAAACAAATACCGGTACCAGCTTCCATAATTTCCAATGGCGATGTTATTCGGATGGCCTCAGTTCAGTTCTTCGGTACTGACACTTGTCACAACTTACGATACCGAAAAAGCACTTTATCAGTTTTGAGCAAAATTTAAATCTAAACGTAGATAAAAATAAACAAATCGCAACGACACGTTTGAAACTTTATAAAAGTCTTATCTTGAAAGTTATAAGCGAAAATCAAAATATACTAAAAATTAACTTTATAATAATACAATATTATAACTATAATATAATATAATAATTAAAAAGTTCGAATTCACTATTCATCGCAAGTTACAATTACAATTCATATATAATATATAATATATAATATAATATAAAAACATGACTTACAATTAAAACAGCTGAACGACAAAATGCAGCTCCACTGGCATTTGAGGCGTTATAATCCTCATATTCAGCTTCAAGAAATTGGCGTTCAGCTTCAGCGATTGCCAAGAGACGTGGGTCATTCAGATCCATAGGTGTTCCCGATATTTGCCATCCTCCCCTGATAAACAAAATAATCCTATTAATTTCAATAATTAATAGAAATTAAAATTGAAACAAGATAATAGAAAAAAAAATGGATTACCTGATATCTATAGTAGTCTCTTCCAAACGCGCTCTGGGAGGTGGGGCAATATAGCCAGGTTGGTAAGGCTGCGTAACAAACATTAATAAAAATATATAGATAACAACACATTTATCCAAGAGAAACATGTTTTTTAAGATTCAATAAATTGTCGTTTTACTTCAACAAAAAAGATGTGTAAACTTGTTGTAATCAAACCGAACGATCTGTTCTTGTTCGTTTATTTAACTTTAACCGAACACGAACACGACCATATAATTGATCAAATTTTTTTGTTCATGTTCGTTCATTAAGAAAATGGGCAAGTTCGTGTTTATGTTCGTTCGTTTAAAACATGAAAGAATAGTTTACAAACGTAAACGAACATAAACAAAACAAACTTAAACGAGATAATTTAACAAACATAAAACAACACAAATGGACATATATGACCAAACATAATGGACACAAACTAGTTTTTTCTATATAAATAATTGATTAATTACGATAAATTTGCCCATGGCTTTATAGCCTAGTGGCATCTTGGGGGTGGGATAAGGCTTTGGGACCAATAGGTCCTGGGTTTGATTCCCACAAGGGGGATTTCCTATATTTATTGGGTTTCCTCCTGAATTGGTGTATAGGCATTATGCCTAGTGGAGATGGATATGATCGGGTGGTTCCACTGGTGGCACGATGATACTCCAGTGGTCCGTCAGTAATCCAAATTTGCCGTTCAAAAAAAATTACGATAAATTTTATTAGAAAGCCAAATTATTAATTAGTTATATGTATTAAGTAGTTAGAAAGCCTCTTTTAAGATTATATTAATATCAATATAACTCCAAAATGTATTTATTAAGATATAAACGAACCTAAATAAACGAACATAAACGTACGTTCACAACAAAAATGAACGAACAACGCGTGTGTTCATGTTTGTTTGTTAAATTAAATGAACAAATAATTTTGTTCATGTTCGTTCGTTTATTATATAAACAAACTTCCCGCCGCGAACGTTCGGTCCGTTTACAGACCTACTTGTCAGATTAATTGGCCCTGGTATGTATAAATGGTCATGAAGAATTTAAAACTGATGAAAATACTAAAATCATTTTTTTGTGATGGTAGCTTACTTGATGGCATATTTCACAAGTGATGTCGCCCTTTTCGTTGCACCAATGTTGAACACACTTTCTATGAGCATACTACATAAACATAAAAACTTAATCAAAATGTTAAATGTCATATAACAAAACAAGAATATATTCAATATTAGACAATGTAAATAATTACCTTAAGACTACCGTTGCAGGAACAGGGTATCTCTAAAGTATCAGTTGAATCTTCCTCTTGGCAAATACGACACTCCGCTGTGTTTAATAAAAGTGCTTCTTCATCATCTGTGGGCCCGTTATCATCAACTGCATCTGCATGAGCTGCTGAATCAGCGCAAGACGAGTTGGGGCCCGTCATCTTCTCTTGTCTTTTTTATGGTTTCCCCGCCCAAAGGCTGCACCAATCCATTCACATCCACAATCAAGTCATCAAACATCATAGTAAGATCAAACCATAATATAAAAAGCAGCAAAACTTAAATAGATTCATGCATATTGTTAAAAACATACAACAGAAAGGGATTAATTGGCGATTAATTGGTAGTTTACTGATTAAATTTCACCTGGTCGGACCTAAAATCGGTAATCAGTCAAATTTTGATCAAAATTGGTCAAAATCTTTAAAGAATTTGAAAAGATATACTTTTTAATCCGATCCGAATAATAAGTTTGAGAGATTATATATAAAAGTTTGAAAATTTTTGTATATATAAATTTGAAAAATTACAATAAATTCCAATCCGACTAATCCTGATTAATGCCATACCCACCGCCCGACCAGCGACTAGCGATGTAACAACCATGGTTAAAGATATAAAGTCAAACCAAAACTAGCATTCAAAAGTCAACATATCATGTACCAACATATCATTGCCACAATCATAATCATAATCATAAGAACAAACAAAAGGGTGAAAGAAAGTATCAATCTTGGGCCAAATAAAACCAAAATCTTCATAATTTACAACAAAATTATAACAAATAGGTAATTGTCAATTTTTTGTCAAATCTTTTAAGCATTTGAAAATTTCTACTCATTATTCCAATCCGATAAATAAGTTTCAAAAACTATATATAAAATTTAGAAAAATTTTTGCACATATATAAAAGTTTGAAACATTACATATAGAATTCCAATCCGACCGATCCATATTAATCCCGATTAATCGCTAATCAATACCCCACCCCCAACTAGAGCCTAGTGATATTTAGTCATTTACAACAATTAAAGTCAAACCAAAATTAGCATTCAAAAGTCAACATACCAAATACCAACATATCATTGCCACAATAATAATCATAAAAAAACAAACAAAAGGGTGTAAGAAAGTATCAATCTTGGGGCAAACAAAACCAAAATCTTTACAATTCACAACAATATTACAACAAATCAAGAACCCAAATGTTAAGTTTGACCGATATACAAAACCCCATAAGCTGGATTAAAGGGGCTGCATCAAACCCAACCAAAATGAATCAAATTGGGCAGATATAAACAAGAAATACGAATGAATAAAAAGGGATTATTGTAGAAGAAATAAATACCCGAGAATGTGAGAGGATGACAGAGAGAGAGAGAAGCAGAGAAATGGAGGTGGTGGAAATCGAGAGGAGAGGTTATCTCTCGATTAACACTGTCCGATTTTGTGAAAGGGGGTTGATATTTGTGAAAGAATTTAGGGCAAATTATTGTTCCTCAATTTACGCGTTGTGGATTTGTTTTCAACGGCTGCCTGCAACTTTTATGACAGGTGCCTTTGATATTGACTTTACCTGTTTGGAATCATAGATTCCTTTTTTTAATTATTGCGGGGTATAATCGGTATCTGTTTGATTTGCTACGTATGCGCAGTTATAAGTAAATATCATGATATGTTTTTCGATTGCTACCGATTCGATTCATTACGGTACATGTAGAGTAGCGGCGTTCGGCATAGTAACTCTGGGGCGGATGTACAACATAATAAGGGGTAGTGTAAATTTTAGAAAAATTTGACTTTTTTCGATTTCGTTACCCCTTTCTTCTAAAACGTTACCCCTATGAAAGTTTTCTAGATCTGCCACTGTAGTAACTTAGTAGAGAATAATAAAGGTAAATGATTCATTACAGTACATGTAGAGTAGCGGCATTCGGCATAGCAGCTTAGTAGAGAACAATGAAGGTAGATGAAAACTAAACATGTTAAAAGCGTATATTAGTTTTAGTATAAGAGAGAAAATTGAAACTTAGAAAACCATATTTTATAGAAATAATAGATTTAAATAATCTCAACTTTTGTTAATTGGCTGCCGCCGGTCCTAACTACAAAAATCACCACTAGCAATCTCAACTATCAATATATTGACATCCGTTGGACCCTAACTAACAGAACTCTAATGCCATTAGTCGTTGGATTAAAGTTTTGGATTGGAAAACTCAACATTTTCATCCCAAACCCTCTTTATAACCTTAGATTGGATCTTTAGAAATTTTTTTATAGTAAAAGCCCCAATTATTAAGGTCAATGGAAATATGTTTTTTGGCTGGAACACTCATTTGTTGCCAGAAAGCTCAATCTTTTCGTCTCAAACCTCTTTGTAACCTTAGATCGGACATTTAGGAACTTTTTTCTAAGCCCCCATTTATAAGGTAGCTGGAAAACTCTTTCTTGGCCGGAAAACACAACATTTTCATCTCAAACCTCTTTGTAATCTTAGATCGGACCTTTAGGAAACCTTTTCCGGCCAAAAACGTTTTTCCAGCAACCAAAGACTAACAACGTTAGCGTTCCATTAGTCAGGGTCCATTAGAGACCAATATGTTAATAGTTAGGACTGTCAATGATGATCTTTGTAGTTGGGACCGGTGGTGGTCAATTAACAATGAGATTATTTAAATCTAATATTCATATTTTATAATCAATTCTTATCAAAACTAATAGGTATTATAATGTGAGCATTTGTGGAAAATATTTCATTTTATATTGTAAAACAAAACAAAAAGATGGATATTACCTTTGGTCATCTTTGACAATTTTATTTTGTTACTGGAGCTTCGATATATACTAGGAAGAAAATGTATAAGATGACCAAAATATTAGATGGCAAAACTTTGTGGATCATGTTTGTTTTGTATCAGCCAACAATTAGATTTTCTTCTAAGCTATATAAAAAAAAAGAAAAAAAAAGAAAAACCCTTTTTCTATGGTTAAACTAACGCAAATATGACAATAATCTTAATTATTATGATTTTATCCAACTTCCATAGAAGTAAAAGAAAAGGTTGTAATGAATTTTGAAATGAAGAAGTTGCTTCTTGAGAATCTATAGTTACGCGTATAGTATATCACGATTTTGTTGTTGTCTAGCTGATAACTTGGTATCTTAATCAAAATTAACTATTTTTCTCACCTGCGAAATAATATAAAATTTCTAATTGGAAATGATGTTTCAATTTGATCCAATTATTGAAAATTGGTGTTTGTACTTGAAATGGCTAAATGATACCGAAAGCAACACCACCCAAGTTTTGCGGTACCAAAAGGTTTCAGGAAGGAGGTGTTCTATTCACCAATCATCCTGTGAAAAAACATATATTCCTCTTCACATTGCAATCATCTCATGTCACATAACCTAAGCGTATACATTTTTTGTGGGATGAGTGAGATGAAAAAGATGGATACCCTCACTTTTGTGATTGAAAAAATGAAATTAAAAAAATATAATGTGACACTGATGCGAAAGAGAGAGGGTTATACAATAGAATTATATCTCGATCGAGTGGTTTCGATTTAAATTGTTTAAACTGTTTATGAACACATCTAGTTCAGACTAAGATGATTATGTCCTGAAACATGAAAGCTTAGTGATGACTCAATAAGATGCTCCTTGAGTGTTTGTATGTGCATCTTAAAAGAGATTTCGACTTGGATGGTTAAAATCAAATAATCAATTTGATTATATCCAACAAGTTGATAAACATAAAATAGTCTATCATAATAAATTTATTACATGTTTTATAAAAAAAAAAAAAGTAGTACTAATAAATGTTCAGCTTGATGAATGCAGGTTTTGCAATCTACCAATGCCAATATAACACAAACCCCCTTTACAAAACTAAACTAAAATTTGCTAAATCACATAGGTTTCCCAATACATAAGATGGATGATCCCAGAAGACAAACATCGCTACTATGACCGTATGACATCACCAAACACGTCTCCATTGTGTCATCGAACACACCGTTTACCTCGTTCATTCCATTCGTTAGTAATTCCACTCCGTCCAACCAAACAGGCACTATGAATGTCTACCTACTCGAGTAACTATATACTTCCCTTTTTCTAGATCGAATATCGTCTTTACATTAGGTTTCCTCCATTTTGACACATAATATGCAGCAAATAACAAAACAATAACAAAGATTAACCCGCTTAAGATAGAATAATCCACGGTGATTATGGATTTTGGAGGGTGTAGTTCTCCGACATCTAACTCACTCATGATCTGAAAGATGAAGGCTCCTAATGCCCAATCGAGTGGAATGTTATTCACTTGATTAGCATATCTGATCCTGTTCAAGGTACCATCAAATCAAAAGAGTTAAATGTGTTTTGTTTACCACTTGTGATTCAAATGTTCTGGTGAGAAAAGTACCTTTTGTCGTCAAAGGCAATTCCGAGGCTGTCATGAAGTAAAGCAACAATATACGCTGATGAAAAGCAGTACCGATGCAAATCCTCGTCGGTAAATTTTGGGTACTTTGACTTTAGTTTTGACCAATCTTCTTCACAAAATTGTTTACCAGCCACCATGAGCTCAGAAAGAAAAGTTTTAGGTGACAACCCAAAGAACTGCAAGAAAACATGAGCCATAAAAAACAGAAAGATCAAAAACCACCTGTCGGTCACCACCTATAGGCCTGTAAATCGACCGAACGAACACGAACAAGGCATGTTTGTAACCGAACACGAACACGAAAATGAACATTTAATCGAACACATTTTTTCGTTCATGTTCGTTTGTTAAGAAAATAGGCATATTCATGTTTGTTTATTAAGAAAATAGGCATGTTAGTGTTCGTCCGTTTAAAACATAAACGAACATTTCACGAACGTAAAGGAACTTAAACGAACATAAACAAACTTATATGAACGTAATTTAACAAATAATAAACAACGCAAATGAACACAAACGGACATAATTTACTAAACATAAACGAACATAAAGTAGTTTTCGTATATATTAGTGATTATTATGATAAATTCAATTGGAAGACCCATTTTTATTTTACTATAAAGTCCATTTACCATTTAGTTAGATAAGTAGATAGAAAGTTCCTTTTATGTTTAATATTTATATAAATATAACCACTTATATATTTATATATTTAAATTGAAACGAACATAAATAAATGGAAATAAACGAACATAAATAAATGTCAATAAACGAACATAAATGAATGAACATAAACAAACTTCCCACCCAACAAGTTCACGTACAGTTCATGAACGTTCGGTTCATTTACAAGCCTAAGTCCACCTAGTTATATATAGAAGAAAATTAAATTAACCTTCGACGTATGGAAGAAATTCTCGGTTGCCAAAAACTTTCCTTGAAGTTTCGGTATGAACGTTGAGCCAATGTAGCATTGGTCATAGGCACACTCCTCTGTATACCAAATAAAAATAAACAACAAAAAGAAAATATTCACATGTAGAACAATGAAAGATTGAAAGATAAAGTTACGGGATTCATAGAAAAAAGATTAAAAAATAACCACACCTTTGCCTTTCTGCAACAACGTTAAGGAGGCATATCTGCATTCTGAGAAGTTTCCACTTGCATGTAGCATCGATAATTGCTCATTTTTTTCGATTAAAGAACTAGGAGTGATATTTCCTGTTATTACGTTGTGTTTGTATCCTTTTGGTGAACAAGGGTCCAAAACCACCTTGCTGCCAAAAGATTCTGTAGAAATATAACACGAACATCAAATTAATTCCTATCTGCATGTTGTGTTCTTAATAGGTTCGACATGAATGGAGACTAACTATGAGACAAATCATATATGTAGTGTACTAACCGGGATTTGGAACTCTTGCCAAGTTTGACCGACGAACCAAGTCAAACGCAACATTCTGCAAAAAAAAGGAAGTTATTATCAATCAAATAGTCAGTTTGTGACCATTTACACATCAATATTGTTCAAGCTCTAGGAACACAAAGTTAAAAAGTAAAAACTAAAATATGTTTATAGCATAATAAAATAATAAGGAAAAACATTTTTACCTGACCAAACTCGAGCAAGCTGTGGCTGTAAAGACTATAACTGACATTTCCAAACTTAACCGTCCGTGAAAATTCAGGGGGTATTGGCTCATTTGAGACAAAGGTTACCTGAAAATAAAAAAAATCATTTTTTAATGTTTGTTACATATTAATTTAGGAATTATTAGTTTTATTCTTGAATGTTAAGTATTTGTAATGAAAAACATTAATATCTTTATCTACCTTTGAAATGATTTATCCAGGGACTAAAAAATAACAAAATTTCACATAAAAATTAAATGATTTTCAAAGTATTATAAAAGATAATGTGTTTATAAAAACTTTGAAGAAACATAAAAAAATAGATTAGAAGGTTAGGTTAATGAGAACAGTATTAATTAAAAAGGGTTTCATATAATAACTTAAATGTAAAGATCCAAGAAAGATTCTTAAATTTGGATTATACTTTTTATTTTTGAATCTTACGTAAATTGTTCCAAAAACCGAAAAACTGAACCGAACCATTACTAAACAGAAAAAAACCGAAACTGAACAGATTTCAATAACCGAGAACCGAACCGAACCGTGCACACCCCTACTAGAAATAATGTATGATCGGAAAAATAGACAAAAAAGAAGAATAAAAACCTGAGCGGAAGCACCACCAAGTTCGATTATCCCGGTTGTTTCACGGGGATCTCCTCCAAGAGTCCCGAGAGCATAATTAGCCACAACCCATGCATGTACACCTTCGTCAGACCCTACAGAAATTGAATTAAAGTCCGATCATACGGTTGAACATTCACATATTTCTGTCATGTTACTAGATCACTCAAAACATAGACTAGGAAAGACATTTCTAGACACGCAATACTGTTTCTATAAATGGTTTCTTAAAAAATTATAAAAGGTATGTTAAATTTGTTTCATGTTCGTTGGAGCCTGTCAATTGGAGACATGTGCTTGATTGATCACGATGTTAAAACTTTCTCAATTTTGTTGGTGGCGGTGGGTGGTTGTTAGTGGCGGGCTTGGTTTTAAAAAGGCGCCTCAAGCGCGCGAGGAGCACACTCTAGGGCTTTTTCGCTCAGCGACTAGAGTAATTACAAGAAGCACCAAAAAGGCGCGCATTTTTGGAATTTTTCTGGGCTTTTTTGGCCTGAGGCGCACGCCTCTGGTGCCCGAGGCATTTTTATGCATCCAACTGTTGTACCTTGGATTTTTTGGCTTGTACATGCAGCTAAAATCATACAACAACCTTACTTATAGCTATATTTTGGGTAAGGAAAGCTAAAAACCTATGGGATATATAAAAAATATATATAATTAGCTTGCGCCTGTACGAAAAGCCCGACGCTTTTGCACGAAGAGCCTCGGTTTAGACCTCGTCGCTTTTGTGCACCTCTCGTTATTTAAAACCAGGGTAGCGGGTGATGGCGGTCAGTGATGGGGGTCAGTGCTGGGTGGGGTTGGTGGAAGTGACGGTTAGTGGCGGGTGATGTCTATTATGGGCAATGGCGGGTGGAAACAATGGCGACCATGTCGGCTGGTGGTGGAAGGTGGATGGACGGTGGCAGCAGGTGGTGTCGGGTGATGACAGCGGTGTAGGTGGGTGGTGGTCGATAGCGGCGGCGAACAGGTGGCAGTGTTGGTTAGCACGGCGGCAATTGGCTAATAATCACACCTAATGAACCCATTAAAGTTGACTACTACCAAGTATATTTAGGTACAACACTAGTTTTCTAAATGTGTGTAATAACATCAAGGCATAGCAATTAGCATACTACATAACAAGATTTATCCTCCTTATTGATCCTACTGTCACATCCAAAACATAAAAAAAATGTTCCGAAACCTTGCCAGATGAGCATAGCACAAAGTTAAGAGCATATACCCTGAAACAAAAGTTTAAGAGCCATTCTCCATAGCATAGTTGTTAATGGCGAATAGCGACAAATAGTGACAAGGTGCCTATATGCTACATAGCGAATAGCGATAAAGAGGGGGCACTATTTTTATAAATAGCGATACACGAGTATAAAAATTATATGTATATTATAATACCTTGGTATATACGCTATTTTACACGTATATTTAACAAAAACCTGAAATCCAGCTATTTTATAGCTATATTTTAATCGCTATCTATATTTAAAAGAATTAAAATAAAATAACTGAAATCCCACTATTTATGGCTACATACCTTGTAGCGACCTTCGACCTATACGCTACGCTACTCGTTATAGCAGCTGCTATTGACACCTATGCTCCATAGAGAAGCTTGTTTCATATAACAACAACAAACTACAATCTAGATGAATAAGACTGATGTCCATGTATCATGTATGTATGCACAACATGTTAAGATAATCAATAATCATCAACAAGTCGAAACAAAGAAATTCACAAATCCAAAATACAGTAATTCACACACCTGAGATAACCTCAGCCCACTCATTCCGAAAAACGAATCCCGAACTCCTCAAAACCTTCCTACAAGCCTCCAAAACCCTCTCCTGCATACTCAACTCCAACATCCTCAATCCACCAGTAGCCATTAACCTAACCTCAGTCTCTCCCCAACTCTCCCTCGGTATCCGCTTCCTCGCAAACTCCAATAGCTGCACCACCGATCCACCGGCCCGAACCGGATCCTCAGCAAACGCCGATAACCCCGGGCTAACTCTCATCGAATTCTCACCATTAAAATCAAAAACCGGACCTCTATCACTAACCGAATACTCAAACACATGAATCCTACTCCCCGTACTCCCTCCGTCAATCACAATACGGTACCGTTTCGGTTTCGCAACCGAACTACCAGAATTAATAAAAAAGTAACATGACGTCACGAAAGCTAGGGTTACGAATCCGATAATAACTATATTCGATCTCGTTGTATACGATTGCTGCTTTTGATTCCTGGAGAAGAGATTTGTGGATCGGAGAGGCTGATTAGGTCTGAATTTGAACTTCTTCAAGTTATCCATTGCGTTGTTCTCGTTGTGAATGTTGTTACGATCAGCTGATGATGTACGGGCATTAGATCTTCGCATTCAATGGTGTTGTGAGTGGATCATGTGGAGTTTGTACGGAATTTTTTGAGTGAAGTGTTTTGTGATGGATTTTGAGATGAGAGAGGTGTTGAACTGCCGGCTCTCTCGATCTCGGTGGTTGATCGGAGGAAAACCGACGGTGATTCCGGCGATTTTGGATGATTTCAAAGGGGGCGATTCAGGGTTTTCGTATCGTATGTGTGGACCGGTTTCGCTGCTGGTTCCTCTCTTCATTTGATTGTTGAAGTTTTCGTTTAGGTCCTTGTTTTATTGGTGATTAGCATAACATGTCCCTCTCCCTCCCTCATTGGCTTTTGAGATTAGTTACTAGATCGCCTTTTAACTCGGTGATTATCCCAAATCAAATAGCTGTCAATGTCCGCTGTTTGATATGGTTGTGGTATAAAACTGGTATATTAGTAATTTTAATATTGTGCAGAATTTATGTATTTATATTTGTAGTAAAAGTGTATTGTTCAATTTTGCTTAACGTATCCTGCGTACGCTAATGAAATTATAACATGCGCGACTAGGGTTTTTTACCCCATGCGTGATTTTTATTTTGTACATGTGTGATTAGGGTTTTTTAATTTTATAACGTGTGTAATTTCATCTTATACACATCATACGTTAAGGAATATTGTATGTTAACCAAGCCCTATATTATATATAAATAAATATATATATATATAAATAATATATATATATATATATATATATATTATTTGAAAATATAAATAATAATATCAAAATTCATAGTAGTATCAGACAAAATATTTATAGTAATATCAAATTCTAAACATGAAAGTGTTAATGTTTGAACTCTGAAGAACAACGATCTCAATAGCCTCAAGCCACCAACGATGAAGATTGATTTTTTTGGCCTCGGTCACACCACACATACATTAGATTTAGGATTACTAGACTAGGTTTGACTAGAGTTTGGGCATTTACTTTTTGGTTATTCCAAACAAAAACAAAATTGATTATTCGGGTTTTTCCCTCCCTACTTTTAGCCTGAAATTAAAAATCATGAAAAGTGGTGCTATAACTCCTATACGGGATTCAAAGTAGCAGCATATAGCACCGCTAACAGCAGAACCGCTATGTAATCAGATGCCCGCTAACTGCTATAGCTCCGCTATCGACTGCATAGCTTGTCTGGCAGTTAGTTGACATATGAAACCTGATGACATGAAGGAGATGGTTTGGAGTGGAAAATGTCCAAAGGCAAAGAACTTCATGGAGAGAATAGGTAGGAAGAGAATTAGAGGAGGTAAAAGTAAAACTATGGTTTCAACAAATCATAATCTGAGATGAATACATTTAGTTATAACTTTGACAAACCAAACCTAAATGGATTCATGTTGAAACCAAAAAAAGATCAACCAATTGTACAAATATCATCATTCTAGGTAAACCAACCCCTTTTTCAACTCACATATACAACAAATCAATCAAAATTTTCAAAACAAAACAAGCATTGTTTTGTGCTTGTCTTTCGGCATATCTAATTTAAGTAATATACTTTCTACGAACATATCGCTTGCTACACAAGTTAGTAGCTATCATACTTCTAACAAATACAATACCAACATCAAGTTAGTAGCATCACCATCGAAGGTTATGCTTTGAGATGACAAAATGATTCTCATGAATGTCTAGACGGGTTGTTCTGCAAATGATTGATTCTCAAACTCGGTTCATCCTGTAATCGTCAAATTGAAATTAAAATTTAGACACTTCGCGCGTCAAGTAGAAACCAACTTTATATTTTTATGATGTCGCATTAGCAGTTTTTCAATAAAAGCGCAAAGATATTGCTACACACTAACCTGCATGTTGTAACCAAAACTTGTAGGTCTAAAATCCAAATGCCCCTACATATATAGATACAAATGAAAATTTCAAATTGTAGGATAAGATAACACTTTAACAAAACTAGCCTCTTGACGGTAATACTATTTATTTATATGTTTCTAAGTAGTTAACATACCAGACCATGTATGCTTTGTTGAGCCTCAAAAAAACCATCATGAGTTGGTGCCAATGAATTTAATTGGCCCTATACAAAAAAATAATAACTATATTATACATATTATATTATATTATATATATATATATATATACTATAAATATGCTATTTTGTCCCATCAACCAACTTTGGCCCCTCAACTTTGGCATTAACCCACTTTAGCTACTCAACTTTAGTAACGACATGTTTAGCCTTTCAACTTTGGTAATGACATGTTTAGCCCCTTAACTTTAGCCCCTCAACTTTACTAATGACATGTTTAGCCCCTCAACTTCAATAATGGCATGTTTAGCCCCTTAACTAAAACATCAAACAACTTTAACTCTCGCAATATGCTTATTTTATCTATGTTTCGAACCCGCTGCGGAGCGCGGGTGATAACTCACTAGTTACTCGATAAAGTTGCCACCTTTGATCAATTTACATATATACATGGGCCGATATTATTACATCATCTTCAATGAGAAAACTTTATAAATTGGCAAAAACGGAAATTTGTCAAATAGGTTGAACAGGTTGAAACTTTTACAACCTACTAAAGTGCTTTGTTTAAAAATATTATATTGTTAATGTTAATTTAGTAGTATAAGTATTCTAATTGTAATTTAATACGTTAAGTATTTAGAAAACTTTAAAAGTGTCAGTGAGTCAACCCAACTTGTTCCAGCCTAAACTCCTAAACTCATTCTAAACCCCCCCCCCCCCCCCCCCCCCCGGCGCACACACACACCCTCTCTCTTAAATTTGCCAAATTTAGTACCCCCAATAGTTCACTCTGTTTAAACTAAAGTAAAAATATAGAATTTACATACCAGTCCCTGCATGCTTTGTTGGTTAACATAGTAACCATCATGAGGCGGTTCCATCAAGTTTAACTGCAGTTAAATATAAAGATGTAAATAACCAATTAAGCATTTATAGATTTATTACAGTATCAAAGATAATAAAATAAAAAAATCATACAAGTCCCTGCACATTTGGTTGGGTCCCATAATAGCCATGAAGAGTTATGCCATCTGAGCTCATATTTTCCTATCGACAAGATAATTTACGTTAAAAATTCAGTTAACCAAACACAAACCTACAACATGATATAAGAAACAAAACTAACCATTTGCTGCAAGCTGTCTCGAGCTTCAAGCATTACAGGTTCAGGTTCTAATTGTAGCTGCATGTTTTGAACAAAAACAGCAAGTATTTAAAAAAAGTATATAAATTATAAAAGAGTTAGATGCCATTTCGTCCCTGAGGTTTGGTCAGTTTTGCGACTTTCGTCTAAAGGTTTGTTTTTTCCGAATCTGGATCCAAAAAGTTTGAAATCTTGTCATTTTCATCTGGCTCGTTAACTCCATCCATTTTTCTTCGATAAGTCAGGGGTATTTTCTTCTTTTTTGTTAACTTAAAGGGCAATTCGGTCTTTTTCACTTTATGTACAAGCATTTAACATAATGTACAAATACTGAAAATACCCTTAACAGAGAAAAAAGACGAACATATCCTTGACTTTACCGAGAAAAATGGATGGAGTTAACGAGCCGGACAAAATGGCAAAATTTCATACATTTTGGATACGGATGCGGAAAAACCAACCTTTGGATAAAAGTCACAAAACTGGCCAAACCTCAGGGACGAAAATGGCATTTACTCTTTATAAAAATAAAATAAAAACGAAAGCAAAAAAATTCCCACTACTAACCTTCCGTTTCTTACTTGCACTCTTTCTTTTACTCGTTTTTACAGAAACACCTCCTAAATTCTCATCTTCAACATCACGGAACGAAATTGCATTATTACTAGATTCTTTATTATTCACATTTACACACATTTTCAAAGCTTGAACAAGTGCATGAAACGCAATATCATAACTTTCTTCGGATAACGACCCTTCTTCACCTAATTGAATCGCGTGTTTGCATAAATCATTATATAGTTGCACCCGTGTTTGCAACCGTTCATTCGATTCGCCCTCCGATTGATCACTCTTTGCATCTTTAGTCCATCGTTTTAAAATATAACGAGACGGAATACTCGGAAGCCCACACATTAGTAACACAATCAACGCGTGTCTACAAAGAAACCCTTTGTACTCAAACAAAAGACACGAACACCAAATCTCGGATTTTGTCTTGTGCCATGTCACCGTAAAGGTTTCATCCTTGTCACTGTCATTGACCGCGTAGATTGTGGTCAACTCGTCTTCGCGTTCCGGTTTAGGATGACACCCCGCCATCCCTAAAGTCTCGATTTGGAATTTTTTGAAAATTGTATGAGTGTAAACCGATGACATTTGTTTTTCCCATGGTGACGGGGATTTCAACGCCGGTTGTTTGTGACATGTACGAAATCCGCAATCGCTTCTTCTTGATAACGGTTTTCGAGAATCGAACCGTGCTGTCGGATGAACTCTTTGAGCGTAACCTTCTTGTGAATATATTTATCGAAGAAAGAATTCACACTTTCGACCCGTTGGGTTGTCGACATTCCCGCCAAAAATGCGTCTTTCATAAAAGCCGGAACCCATTTTTTTCTATCTTCGTATAAAGAATGAAACCACTCGTTTTCGTGAAGCTCAAAACAACCAACCAACTCCCACCACCTCATATCAAATTCTTCGTCTGTCAATGATTTATATATACATTTGTTAAAATTCAACATGAATTTATCGTTTCGTCGTATAACATGCGCCAGATTCTCGGGAATCTTTCTAGGATACTCCAAAGCGATACACAATGTCGGGAATTCGGAAATACTTCGATCGTCGCCATTTCTAACGTTTTTCCTTGATCGGTGATTATAAATTTCGGAGCCTTTTGAATCCCGCCCATCGCTCTGAGCCACATTTTCATTAACCAAACATACGTTGACTTTGACTCGTCTGCAACCAACCCACACCCAGTAACATAGCTTGAAAATGATGATTCACCCCAATAAACAAAGCAAACGGCATTTTATCGTTGCTTCTAACGTAACTTATATCGAAAGAAACCACATCGCTAAAGTAGGCGTAATCTTTTCGGCTTTTGGCATCAACCCATAACAAGTTTCTTAAACGTTGATCTTCGTTCAAATCAATCGCATAGAAAAAATTAGGGTTTTCTTTCTTGACATGCATGAAACACTCGAGTATAACTTGACCATCACCTTCTTCAAGAGATAAGTAACGCCCTCGTCAAAGTTGTAGTTTGACTCTTCCCTTAAAAAGTCAACCGTGTTATTCCCAAACGACTGTCTTGACATCTGTACGTACATTTTCTTCGTTCGTTCACTAACCGCATAGAGAATGTCGATATTGTTTTTCTCGGCTAACTTTATGCTCTTATGAATTCTAAAATGATACGCTAACGCTGGTAAAAGCTCATGATTATGTTCTTTTATAAACTCATGGATATACCATTTTCCGTCTTTTCTTCTCTTAACATGCATGCTTGCTTTACAGTCGGTTTTCTTAACACTTGGTCGCCTGTGGGTCCCGCCATCTGATTCTGGTGTAACACCGTATCTTGAACACGCAAACTTAGCGTCGATGAATTCTTTCGACTTTTTTGACCGGCGGCTGTTTTTTATCGATGTGGTGAATCCCATAGACTTTGCGTATTCTTGATAGAATGCATATGCCGCTTCATGGGATTCAAACTCTATACCGTCATGTAGCTCGTAATCTTTATCTCCATCAGCATTCGTAACATTTCTTGCAGGTGAAGTAACAATTTGACCATCTTTGTCACTTCCTTCATCAACCGTATCAGGTACGTTTCCACTCATAGCTTCTTCACCTGCTATTATACGAAACCATAAAGCTAAAATCTGTATTTACCAAATACCCTATTCGGCTATTCGCTCGCGGACTTCGATTAAACGAAATATGGAATAAAAGATTTTGTATATCACATTGAAATGAAGGTTAAAAAACACGCTACAATATCCTTCTAATCAACAATTTCAACAGCTACATCCATAATTCAGTCAATGTTGGTCCAATCTACAAAACCCTAGCCAATGAAAACTTCTAATTTCATACATAAAAAGACCAAATTGCCCCTTGAATACCATCAGATTTTCAATTTGTACCAAATCAAACCTATCATCTAACTGCAATTTACTTCTTCAGACCCCAAATTCTTGAAATTCATCATACAAATTCATACTTCTTTCATGATAAACATATATCAAGAAAATTAAACAAAATAATAAAGAATTTACCTTTGTTTCGTTTAAGCACCAATATTTAACACACGGTGGCCAAGAACGATCTCAGATCAAATACCCAATAACCCATTAGCGCATCCAGCATGTGTGCACCGTTATGGTGGAAAACCCTAACACACGAACGGTATTCCAGTGGGAATAAAAAAAAATGATTTTTTCTGGCGTTGGTGTGATTGAAATTACAAATTGATGGTGGGTTTAATTTGGGAAATCGAGGTGGAATGTGGGTTTTGTTCAGATTCCTTGTTGATTTGAAAGAAAGTTGAAGAATTTAGGGGTGAAAGGTCGACTTCAAAGCAACAATTCGACGTTCTTGACAAAAACGGGTTGAACCGTTTCTGAGTCCGACCCGTTACGATATAAAACCAGTTTTTAAAAGATTGTATAATAAAAGTTCGTTTGCGGTCAAAGGATAAAATTGACCACTGATATTTTGTATTCCACCTGACTTAGCATTTATAAGAATTTGAATACCCACAACTTTTGTGAAAATAAATACCTTACTCCTGTGGTAAATAGGTGAAAATAAATACTTTATTACTAGATCGAGTGGTAAATAGGTAAATTAATATTACTTTACCTTTTTTACTACTATACCAAGTGGTAAATAGGTACATTAATATTATTTTTCTTTTTTACAACTAATATCCATCTAATCTTGCATTTGTAAGGATTTAAATGCATACAACTTTTGTGAGGACAAACACCTTACCGCTAGACCAATTGATAGATAGGTAAATTGATATTACTCGAGTTTTTTAAAGCTAAAATCCACCTAACCTTGCATTTGTAAGTATTTGAATCCGTACAACTTTTATGAGGAGAATCATCTTACCATTAGACTTGGTAAATAGGTAAATTAATATTACTTTAGTTTTTTTTACATATAAAATTCATCTAACTTTACATTTTTAAAGATTTAAACCCACACAATAGACACCTTTTAACTAGACCAATTGAGAAAGTAGTAAATAGAGTGTTTTTCACGCTTAAATCCACATCTCCTTGCATTTATACGAATTTGAAGCCACCCGACTTTTGTGAGCACAAACACCTTATTCTAATCGCTAACAAATTGATAAATAAGTAAATTAATATTACTTTAGTCAGACTCATGATCTCGAAAACATGCATATTCTCTCAATTTGTTTAGGTATTTTGACATCAAGACGTTTAATCATATCCCATATCACTTTTGAAAATTATGCATATAAAACAAATTTCATATACAAGTAATTAAACACAAATAGCACTTCAATATCTTTAATCCTATCTCAATTCGTTAATGGTATTTTGAAATCAAGATCTTTACATCCTATCGTTGGCCAATGGTCAAAAAGAAGCACCATGGCGTCTAGGAAAAGAGTTGGGGGTGATATGGGCGCCAAGGATGGTGAGAGGCAGGGACGCCACCATCATACCGACCAATCTTAGTGTCAAAAGTTAAAACGGTTACAAAATTCAAACTTTAGGGTTAAAACATTTTGAAAAGTCAAAAGAATCCTTATTTGGGCTGTAAGAGATAAAAGGCTATTGGGGGAGCTAGAGCTAAGGTCGGGTGGAGGTTGGGGGTTCGATTTCGGTTGAACACGTATTTACCACTCATAGAGAGGTTTACCACATATGAGCTATATCCCCTATTAGGCCTGGTAAATCGATGCTGTTCTAAAAAAAGAGTTAAATGGCTTGCAAAATAGTAATTTACCCTTTAAACTAAAAAAATAACGTGTAATTGTTACCATTTGCGGTCGTCTTGTTGCTCTTAATCTCTTTTGTCGTTTAATACTACGGAGGTGAGGGAGTAAATCTTACACTGTTGTTGCTACCTTCTTTTTAATTATTGTTATATAAGACAGCGGGGCGTGGGTTGGGGTTGAGGAAGTCAAGCAACGTCGGCTAAGTCACACTGTGCAAGCGTTGGTCACGGCGTTGCCCCGCTGGCATGGCTTTGAATCCTGGCGTGGGGCGCAGCGGCGAAGCTTGAAAATTTCCACCGATGAGTCGGAAGTTACCGGATTTAAAAGTATATACCTAAATTTTTTTAATAAAACCGGGGTCAATAAAGTATACACCTAAAAAAATCTATACGAAACGTACATACATAACACTACTAAGCGAAAAGTTCGGGGGGTTGGGTGCCCCCTCCCCTCGGCCCCTTCATAGCCGCGCACATGGTGGGGCGGGGAGAGCGATGATGTGGATGGCTGGGATTGGCTGGACATATATGACCGTTTGGGCTAGCGGTTGGCCATGGTGGTTTAGCTAAGTAAAATAAAAAATTTTACCAATTTTTACCTATAAATAATCATCCCAAACATCAATATTTTTCACATATACTTTCTTCAAACCAAACCAAACACAAATCTTCATCCAAAACCACACAAAAAACGAAAATGGTTCATTGGACCGAGGGGGAGGAAATAGCGCTAATGACGTCGACCTTGTCCCTGCGACGACTTGACCCACGATGATCGAGTGGAGATCCCGAAGATCGAGTATAGGCACGATGGGAATGCGGATTTCGTTGGGTTCCCCACTTTAATGTTTACCGTACTTTGTAATTTTTTTTAGTATTTATTAAGTTGTTTTTTTATTTTTCTAGGACTTAATAAGTAGATTTTTTTAAATCTTTTAGGATTTTATGTAACTTTTTTAAAGATCTTGATTTCAAAATACCATTAACGAATTTCGTTGGGTTCCTTACTTTAATATTTACCGGCTAGGCCACGCCGCTCCCACACCCCACTTTTTTTTGGTGGCCTGGTGAAACCCACCTCCACCCTTGTCGAGCAACACCCCACACCCGCGTTCTAGTAATCTTTTTGTTGAATTATTTTTATCAACAATCGTTATCTTTGTTGTGAATCAATAAAGGGAATTACTAATTAGGGACAGAAGATTTGTTATATATAATAATAGTAACTTAATTTTTGGCAATATTATTTTTCAAAGGGTGTTATACTTTATGTATCAATAGTTTTGTTTTTCTTTTATCCACTTGCAGCTTGTGGGATGATCATATCCATAAAGTTGTCTTTCGCTAGCATCAAACATGCTGTTCAAATGAGTGTTTTTTATGAGATTTTTGTTGGTTTTGCTTACATATTTGAACACATGATGTGACACCATTATTATTTGGCAAAGCATGAGTTATGTCGAAGATAGTCTTCAAACATTATATAATTCAAATGACAACATATAGCCCCAATAAATCAATTAGTTGCATGTTTGGTTCAAGGCTCAAGCCTGCATCTATATTGCAAAATTGTTTGCATATCTCTAAAAAGTTGAAGAATGGACTTTCTAGCAAGTTATATGTTACAATCCATGTTACACGATGACATGTTAATCTAGATTGCACAACATTAAACAATAGAGTCAAAGCTTACATGTTATTGAAGCCCGATAAAGGAATTCGACCTATTGTTGTGGGGGGTATTTGGCGAAGGTTGGTTTCAAAGGTAGCGATGAAGAAGGTCGAGAAAGAAATGACCCAGTACGTGGGTGACTATCAATTTGGGGTGGGGGTGCCAAATGGGGCAGATGCGGTGCTTCACAGTGCAAACAGGTTTCTCAACTCATTTCATGCAGATGGTTCCTTAGCCTTGCTTACTGTGGATTTCTCCAATGCTTTCAACACGGTCGACCGCACAGCTTTTCTGCACGAGGTTCGTCAGCGTTGCCCGTCAATCTATCGGTGGGTCCAATTTCTTTACGCCCAGTCTGCTAGGTTGTATGTTGGTAACGAGTGTATTGGGGCTACTACCGGAGTTCAACAAGGAGATCCCTTGGGGCCCCTTCTCTTTGCCCTTACTTTACATCCCCTTATTCTCCGAGTTCAGGACCGCTGTAAACTCCCGTTTCATGCTTTGTACTTGGATGATGGGACGATTATCGGCAACGCCTCTGAGGTTGCTAAGGCCTTAGACATCATCAACGAGGACGGGCCATCTCTAGAGCTTTATCTCAACATTAAGAAAACAGAGGTTTTTTGGCCGACATGCGACGGGCGGAAAGTTCAAGATGGGCTTTTCCCGAGAGAGATCGGTAGACCAGAGAAGGGGATTAAGCTCCTTGGTGGAGCTGTTAGTCGGGATCCAAGCTTTATTGAGGAGTTGGCAGGGCGGCGAGCCTCGGGGGCGGTTGACCTCATGAAACTCTTACCCTGCCTGAGAGATCCCCAATGTGAACTCCTTCTGCTAAGGTCGTGCATGGGGGTCGCTAAGTTACTTTTTGGGTTGCGGACTTGTCAACCGCATTTTATGGAGGATGCGGTATCTCGGTTCGATGATGGCCTTAGAGAGGCTATAGAAGACATAGTAGTGGGTGGCGGCCCCTTCTTTGGTGACCTCCAGTGGCGTCTGGCATCTTTGCCAATGCGTCTAGGTGGTTTGGGCCTCTTCTCAGCTCGAGATGTTGGGGCGTATGCTTTTGTGGCGTCTAGAGCTCAGTCTTGAGAACTACAGGATCATATCCTTCGAAACTGTGAGGTCGTCGGGCTTGACCCGGACTATCAGTAAGCGCTTGAACGCTTAAATGTCTCTCTTCCAGACTTGGATATTGGCGGTTTCTCTAATAAGGAACCGCCCCCTCGAAGCCACAAAAAACTTTGGCGAATGCTCTGTTTAGCAAAATCGCTCAAAGCCTGGGAGAAGCTTTTGATTTGTTATCCCGCCAGAAGGCGGTGTTTGAGTGCGTGAAAGGTCCCCATGCTCAGGAATTTTTGACCGTTATACCAATTGAGGAGTTGGGACAATGTATGTCTGCAGTAGAATATAGAGCCATTCTCAAATACCGGTTGATGATCCCTATGTACCCGGAAGATGAAACTTGCCCGATATGTCGTAAAGCTTGTATGGATAAATACGGGGAGCATGCAGTTCACTGTAAAGAGCTCCGTGGATTCAAATATCGGCACGACTGGGTGCGTGATGCTTTGTGGGACATCTTAAGAAGAGCTGGGATTTCGGCTAAGAAAGAGGCCCCTGTGAATTTCCTCACGGACCCTATGGAAGGGAGATCTACTCTGCGACCAGCGGATCTGCTCGTCTTTGGCTGGGCTGGGGGAAACATGCTTGTGTAGACCTCACGGGGTTTCCCCTTTGGTTGGTTTAAGGGAAAACGGGTTTGTAGCTGGACAAGCGGCAAGAAAGGCAGAATCAAAGAAAGTGGATAAGCACGCTAAAGCTTGCGCAAAGAACCAAATGTCTTTGTCCCTTTTGCCTTTGATACTTTTGGCTCCCTATCGCCAGAAGCTATCCACTTCTTGACGAGGGTTCAACGGGTCGTCTACAACAATTGTTCAACCCCAAGGGGGCAAGGGTTTGTATTTGGAAGGTTAGGGTTTGCAATTCAGAAAGGATTAACGGCACAGCTTGTTGCCCGGCTACCTTCTGTTTTGATGTAACTTGGCAAGTTTTCAGGCTTATATATGAACACACAATTGCATTGTTCTCAATAAAAAATTTATTTGGTAAAGAACTTGATTATTGGTTATACACCTTTTGCCATGCACACAGTGGCGAAGCTTGAGATTTCAGACCGAGGGGTCGAAACTGTATATACCCAAAAATTTCTATAAAACGGGAGGTCGAAACGTATATACCCAAAAATTTTCATACGAAAACTACATACTGAGCGAAAAGTTCGGGGGATCGGTCGCCCCTGCACATCAAAGCATTTGTTTCTCATTTTCACATAAAATATATTGAGTAATGTAACGGATGATCCTTGTAGTTTATCAAAATTTTAGATTTGTTTCTTAAGTTTTAGATTATATTGTTAACACATCGTATCCTTTTAAAGTGTCCATTTAGGAGCATAATGTTATCGAGTTGCTCAATAAACTAAGTGAAATATATAACACTGGATATATGTTGCAATTGTAAAAGTATGTGACTGTAAGTTAATTTACGTACCATTAAACATGGTTGCAAAAGTCGTTAGGCGCTCTCCAGTCGGATGTGAGAGTATTTAGGAAGTACTCGACCTAGGCGGAGAGTATTCAGACCTCGGCAGCCGGCCTTCTAGCGAGTATTAAGAGAGTGCTCGGTCTTTAGGACCTTGTTTTATAACCATGCCATTGAATGTGACGGTGATGAGCAATAAGTTCCACCAATGCACCATGTGGATGAGCATAACTTATTTCTAACTCGAAAGTTAATTAACTCCTAAACAAAGATATGGAACCAAGTATAGTCAGATGGGATGTTGAGATGCTAACTAATTCCCTTGATTCTTATGCTTAATTACGTTTGAGGACGAGACATTACTTAATGGGGAGGTTTGTAACATTCTAATTTTCGGGATAATACATATAAGTGGGGCGCTTGTGCGTTGTGGTGAGAAAACACCGACACAGATAATTACGTAATGTATTGATTAAATTAAAAAAACTGTAGCAATGCCATATTCAAATTTTAGAGAATAAAATGCTCGTTTTTATGGTACAATTTTTTATTCCTGAAACTATTAACGTATGAAAAATTTATAGTCTTTTTAAAAATGATGGGAGAAATTTGTTTAAAAGGCATATTGGATTTTGTTTATATTTGTTAACTAAAGACCATATTGTTATAAAACACAAGTGTTAATAATCACATTGAGATAAATACATCATCAAGCAAAGTTGAAGGATTGGATCGTGATTAGTTGCAAACTAGTAAGAAACCTGGTTATCTCAGGAGAGCCATGTTTCGTGTTAGAGGATTTACATTGAAATCCTGATATTTATTAATATAATTTAACTAAACAACACACTTATTTCTAAATTTGTTCAAATCTTAAAAACGTTGTCACGTACATCTAATTCTTTCATATTTATCTTTATTTAATTAAATATTACTTCTTAGTTCTTTTTAATTATTATTTTCTATTTCAGTACTCATAACCACTCACAAAACAATATATATGGAGTGAATATCAATTCCATATATATATAGAATCACTATTCAGTCTATATATCTATTCCCTATTTTAGGGATTTAAATAGAGTGCAAAAACTAATGAAAACCTTAAACTTGTTTTTAAATTATATAGTTTGTGATCAATATATATGAAGTGAATATCAATTCCATATACATATAGAATCACTATTCAGTCTATATATCTATTCCCTATTTTAGGGATTTGAATAGAGTGCAAAAACTAATGTAAAACCTTAAACTTGTCTTTAAATTATATAGTTTGTGATGGTATTAGAGATTTTAATGTGAATACTCTAAGAACTCAAAAGAAGTGGGTGGCTCGGTGGGTGTGTTTGCATGTAATAAGAGAAAATATAGAGGACAAGAAAGTAAAGCAAGAGAAAGAGCCAAGTTTTCAAATAATTGGGGCACAATCAAGTCTCGAAACATCAAGTTATCTCTTTGGTCTTTGGTTAATCTTTGTAATTAGACAGTTTGATGGGTTTAAGAATCATGAGAAACTTTATAGAAGTTTATGATGAAACGATGTTAAACTCCTGTATAAGTGGGGTAGGGGCGCTCCACTAGTGATGAAATTTTCATCATCACAACATCCATCAAGTTCCGTCACGTCATCGAGCTTTATTCTATCACTAGTGATGGATTTTAGTAGAAATGCCCATCACTCACCAGACCCAACAATTTCCCTCACAACCCAACAAGTTCTCTCACATTCTTCACGCGTGATAGTGGCCACACGTTGTTGGTGGTAGTGGCGGCAGTGTTTAACGTGCTTCCACACGTGATCAAATATTCACAACGGAGTGCCCCGTCCCCTTAAAAGTTTACATATGTTAAACTCAAAAAATAAGGTAAGCTAGAATTGAGGGAAGTTGAGTTCAGAATTAGGTAAACTAGAATTAGGGGGAAATTGGAAATAGATGTTAGCTAAATGAATTCACCAATTATGCTTAAATAGTCATATTTAATAATTGAGTATGTATATTTTTGATGATTTTGACCTAACTTGGTCAAATTTAAAGATTCAAAAATTAAAGCATGTTTTAATCAATTATGATCAAGGGGAATTAGTCAAAGTCACACATAAATGAATTTTTAGAAATTTGAGTGATGGATTTTGGAGGTCAAATCGATGATACTAATTAGACAATTTGATATAATAGATACATAATACTATTTATCGCAATAATTTATCCGCCAATCAAATCTTATAAGGTCAACATGTTTCATCTGAACATTTCTAATATCGATACTATTTTTTTGTAGTAGATTTTGACAATTTTTAATAATTATTATTGAAAGAACATAAGAGTTGGGTTTGAACACCTTTTGCTAGTGGGCTATGAAGGTTTAAAAGATTTTGACTCTTTGAGCCTATTTTGTTCCATATTTTTTAGGCCTAAGTTGGAAACCTAATTATAATTAATATATATAATTAAAGAAATTGTTAGCTACAATATAAATTAAAGTAACTTGTAGATGATTAATAGATACAATCACATCCACCCATGTAAGATACAAGATTATATAATACCTTTTTGATGTATTAATGACATATATAAAATATGTTAAATATTATAATATCTTCACTTATTTTATCTCTTTATTTGTCAATTATCTCTGATATATAAAAGAAAATAGGAATATAATATTCCTTATATTAATTTACAAATCTTTATTTGCAACCATTAGTTACAATAGCGTTTTCTTTTAACTATCTTCTTTAATAGTTAAATAGAATCGTTGTAATATATATAATTGAAGAAGTTGTTAGTTACAGTAGAAATTAAAGTAACTAATACGTGACTCACAAACACAATTACATCCACCCCATGTGAGATACAAGATTATATAATTCTTTTTTGATGTATGAATGACATGTATAAAATATGTTAAATATTATACCATCTTCACTTATTTTATCCCTTTATTTCTCAGTTATCCCTATTATAAAAGAAAATAGAAATATATTATTCCTTATATTGAATTACAACCACTAGTTACAATAGTGTTTTCTTTTATTTATTTTCTTAAATAGTTAAATAAATCGTTGTAAATAAAATTTAATTTAAGAGAGAGTAATAGGTGGTACCACTATTGGTACTATCAGATCCAATGGCAGTATATAGCTATTTCAAAGTAAATTAAGATTTTCGATCATCAAAAACACGTGTCGATATTCATTTAGGACGTGTATTGTGCCAAAACAAATCGATGGTGTTTGGACAACATCGATGTCGGTGGTCATTTGAATCTCTTTTGGTTGCTATACCGAGTCCTGGTATCGTAATGGTGTTGTGACTTACCGAACCGATATCGATCGAACATCCGCTGAAAAGCACAAGATATCCCACTAGTTCTATATAGTATGTATGGCGAACCTAAGAATTTTTTTTTGGATACGGATGAGGGGTTCAACCATATTTTCAAGATGTGCGATCAGTACGCCCCACCCACCCCCTATCAACATAGGTCTACCCCTGTATATACTTATGACATTATGTAATGTAATGAGCTTAATAAAAAAATCTAGTTGCAACATGTGAGTGTAGGTTTCACATCATATCCAAACCACATATTATCATATTCGGTTATATGTTTTATTCGTTTATACACTATGTGTTAGTTCTCTTAACCCACCTAGTAATTAATACATACGATTATGTTCAACTCATCTTTTTATATTTCTGTCCAAGGTTTTTCAATAAGTTAGTCGTTTCCGGATCAAATTTTCTAGTTTCCATAAAAAGTGTCTAATATATTTTAGACCATGTGTAGTGGAAAGGGAAGATAATGCCCCAATCTTTGGGCGTTTTGCGTCACGTGAAGGTCCAGTCAGCATGTGGTTATTATGAGGAATTATCTTAAAACGAGTGTAGTGCTATAATGCCTCATAATACCTATTCCATGATTAACCAGTTATTATTATTTTTTTAAATTAAAAAAATAAACAATGGTCCTCACTTTTCATTGGTCAAGAGCAAAAAGCAAAGGCGTTTTATAAAACACGCTACAAAAGCTCAAAAAAGGCCCCAAGAGATGGTCTCAAGGCATGATTGGGCTTTTTTTAGAGAAAAAAACGCTAAAAAACCTTCTACTACGGACGATCTTTAACATTCTAATAATTCTTTTCCGAAAGAACCTAATTTCATAATCAATCTTTATAAGTACGTACCCGAGTTTATGTGTGATTAATTTTTTTATGTGTTATCAAAACATTTATAATATATTTTAATATTTTTAGTACATCTATTTTGAAATAACTCAGTTTAACGTTCGAGTTAATATTTTAGTTTTTTTTTTAAACTTTAACATGTCATGTAAGCTAAAGTATGTAAAATATATTTTTAAGCAATATAACTAAAAGTGTACCTAGAGAATCAAAAAATAGACTACAGGATCTTGTGCTAATCCATTAAGATCTAGCTTCTAAATTAGTTATTATTTTTCTAAAGTTTAGGGGTTGTTTAGCAACTTTTGACTGGTATGTTTCTTGTATGATGGCATGAAATAAAATAACCAAGGTATTTAACCTAGTTAAATAGTTGGGCAAACAAATGAAAAACAAAAGTTGTGACAATTGTTGACAAGAAACCAAACTAGAAGGGCTGAAACGGGAGATTTGATTAAAGTTTAAGTTAAATGGAATGTTCAGGAGATTAGTGTGTGTTTTGTGTGTGTTTGTGTGTGTGTCGACACACATAGAAGAAAAAGGGGTTCTTCCCCAAAACTTCACAAAATCCAGAAATTTATGGTGGAGTTAAGCCAAAAACACTTGCATGGTTGAAGATTTCTAATCATCTAAGGATGTAAAACATGTGGTAAGTTGTAGATTATGATTTGACAATTTTACAAGAAATGGGTATGTGGTTAATCTTTTAATGCGTATGTAATTACGCATGAGGGTGTGTTAGAATCAACAAATAAAGCTTGGATAATGAATGATTTTGAGTAATTTGATGTTTGGAGGTGAAACCCACCATTGATGATGAAAATGGCGACATGGATATGTCACCTATATCCAATCTTTGTTTAATTCTTGATGTATTATGTTAGAATATGATGAACTCATGCAAGTTAGGTTGAATATGGTATGAAGTTAGTTGATGTTTTGTTGTGTTGATGATTGAAGGTAAGAACTTGAAAGATTATGCATTAATTAGTTGTACGTTGTGCATTAAATGGTGTACGCACACCAAGTGTTTGATGAAATGCCTAGTATAGATTAGAATGTGAAGTTATATGCTAAACAATAAATGAATATTAGTAGGAAGTGATAATGACATGATTAATGTTAAGTAAACATGAAAAATGCAACGTAGAAAGATTTCATAAAAATGTATTAGTTGTAGAATTATAAAAGGATCACTAGTATGGAAGAAATTGATAATGATGGTAGATGCATATAATTAGGTGATATCATAGTTGAATACATATTACTTAATGAGTATGAAATGTACATAGTGTCTTTTGTATAGCCGAATAAGATGACACAGATATATGAGATTAAGTTGAAGGTTCATATGATAAACGTTGACTTCTGAAAGTCAACTGCGCATAAGAAGCATGGTTAGACTTGTTGTCACAATTGTAAGGTTATAGAAAGTTATACGGTATGTGATATATCAATATGTGTTATATGTGATGACATAATGAATAATGCGAGTTTGAAAAGATGTGATTTTGAGTATATGCCTTATGCTTGTTGGGATTGACTTATGAAAGTCAAATGTGAGTTATGCATTTGATACGATCGTTGATATGTGCAATCGTGTATGCTAACAAGAATGTGGTTGCGATGACATGAAAGTATAGGGATCATGTCAAGATGGATGGAAGCATGGAAGGCTAACGGGTCAAAAGGAGGCAAGGTAACAAATGCTAAAACGGACGCTAAGGTAAGTGATTTCCGGAATCACTCTTTAGATACTTTAATGGAAATGTTTTATTTTAATTGTTGAAGAAGCTTGTGGGAATGTAAGAATATTTGAGGGTACTAAGATGAGTTAGATGATATTGAGTTTATAATAGTCAACTAAATTGTAAGTTGTATGACATAAACCGAATGGAGTAAATCCAAGTGGTAAGCTATCGTTAAACGACATAATTAAAGCGCAAATGGGCTTGTGCACATGTAGAATTTATCGTTAAAGTGAGACTACAGTAGTATTAAGAGGAACAGGACCTCGTTAGATGTTACATGTTTAATTTGAAATGAATTGGAACATGCATGAACGAACGGGACTCGAAGCGGGTCAAATAAGTTGCAGCCCCAAATCTGCAGCAGCTGACCGTAAGCTACGGTAGCTAACCAACCGTAGCTTACGGTAGAGGAATTTATTTTTGGCAGAACGTGGTTACCGTAAGCTACGGTAGCTAGCCGTAGCTTACGGTAGAAGATTTAATTGTTGGCAGAACATGCCTACCGTAAGCTACGGTAGGCAGGCCGTAGCTTACGGTGGGATTAGTCAACTTTCTAATTATTTTTGTGTACTTGTATTGACTAATTCCGGCTCCAACCGGGTATCTCATAAGATGTTTTTAAGACGATTAAGTGATGCTAGGCTTGTAAAATAAAGTAAGAGTGAAAGTACAGTCTTGATATATGTATAGTGAATGTGGTTTCATGTGTGGGTGCCAACACCAAGTTATGTAGTTGTATGATTAAAAATCAGATTGAGTAAAAGTGTTATAGGCATGAAAGAATCAAGTTATTTACACGTATGAACAGTGATGAATAGAGAGTATACGATTTAAGGACGGTGATTGCATGTAAACAAGCAAACGTAACTTGCATGTATGTATGTATATTGATGCGTGCGGGTGTAAATAGGAAGTGTAACTTATTGAATGTATATCAGTGGTATGTGCTTACGCGAATTTGGAAGTTTGTAATACGTTGATATTATGTCTTACTAACGATACTGCTAATGAGAATGAAACAGGAATGCAGGTATGTAAGTGTTGGGCTTCCAAAAGTGCGAAGTCCGATATACAGAACAAATTTAGAAAGATATAATTATGGAGAAGTATACATAGAAAGAATACTATGTGGTTATTGATTTATTATATATCCATTTAATTGTGTAAGATGTCACCCTCTACTAATGTGTTGGTTGTGTATGTGGTGACTGCAGATTAGTCAGATTACCACTTCACCAAGGGAAATGTGTGGATAAAGATCGAGTCAAAGAGCAAGGGTTGTACGAGAAGAGCGGGTTCATAGCTTACATTATGTATTACATTTGGCAAGTCAAGCAAAATGAACTTAGTTAATCTATTTAAGAAAGCGTCCAAATATTATAACCTTAAGTATGTTATATAGTCAATAAAGAAAGAATTTTTATGTCGGTACTTCCGCTGCGTTGTTTTGGGTCAAAACGTAAATTGGGTGTTACAGATTAATATACCAATTTAGTTAAAAAAGTAATGATTCGATTACTTTTAAATGTTTTTTATTGTTAAGTCAAATGATGATGAAGTCAATAGAGTAATGATTAGGTACTTTTTACATTATTTCAATCCTAAATAAAAGAATAATGATTAAGACTTTTATATATATTTTTATATTATATATTATATCACTTTTAATTCAATAATATTAAATAAATAATCAAGACTCTTAAATATAAATACGAAATTTCAAAAGTTCATTATAAATAGATAAAGATACGAGTCTATAGTAAAAAAGTAAACATGCAAATATTAAAACAATTAATCACCTAGATCGACAAAACCACTTTCACGACGACAAAGTTGGTGGTGGCCAGAGGTGTAGGCGGCTGGTAGTGGCCAGAGGTATTTGGTGGTAGCCGGAGGTGCATGTGGTGGGTGGTGGCCGGAGATGTAGACGGCTGGTGGTAGCCGGAGATGTAAGCGGATGTAAATAGTGCATCTTATAAAGTTGTTAAATATTTAATTTTCATCTTCCTAACTGAATTTTTCTTTTTCAAAAGTTATAACTAAATTAATTTATGATTTTAATCAAAATTATGTTTTCAAAAATTTGACTTTAGAAAGAATAGACAAAAAAAAAAAAGCTGACAACATTTAAAAAAGTAAAAAAAGGAATGCAACTTCAAAAAAAAAAGATGACAATATTAAAAGAACTTTGACTGTTAATTTAACAACACCCTTTTCTTAGATGCATTTGAAAAGAAATATAGAATACTCATTTCACCATGCTTTTGACTTAAATTAGTCGGTAGGTAATGTTATTTATGGCTTACCTATGATATTAATAAATGGTGTTGAATTATTGCCCAATTTAGAAAGCCTCTCTTTCATGTAACTAACAATTTTAATTGAGTGTACGCAAGCTCAACATCTATGAATCGTAGAAACTCTTTAAGGTTGCATACACCTTGCTATTTATGTCGATCATTAATTCAACGAAAGATAACTTAATATGATTTAAGATATAGTTATAACTATAAAGGGGGTAAAAGAGAATTATCTAAATATAAACTACAACTAGTTTTTGTTAATATTTTTAATCTTCCGTATGGAAGATTGGATCATTGACTAAATGAATAGACCAGCAACAACTTATTCTATATATCTTCTATTTTACGGTATTGGTCATCTTAATTTATTATCTGTCTCTTTGACTCTAACTAGAGTTTAAACGAATCGAACTTTCAGCGAACATTTCATGATCTGTACTAGAAAGTTCATTTATGTTCGTTCGTTTGATAAATAAATGAACACACAAGAAATCTAATTCTTAATTACTAACTACATATATTGCTTATAAATTATATTAACTATTTCTATAATTGTTGATTCGCATAAAGAAGCTTTTTTTTCAAAATTAAAATTGTTAAACAAATATTTAAGAGTTATAATGCCACAAGAAAGATAAAATTGGTTAGCTATTTTGTGAATTGATAAGTACTTGTTATAAAATGTTAATTAACTATAAGGACTTGTTATAAAAAGTTAACTACAAAAATTCAATTTAAACAAATTAAATCTAACAAACTTAGAAAAATTAACTAGTCTAAACATATATATCACATATAAAAAACATACAACTTTTTTTTAACTTCGCATGTTATAAAACTCTAAGTTTATTATTGTTGGTATCAAGCCCGGATAAAAGAGAAGAGCTTATAACGATTACATCTGAAAAAAAGGATTCGCTTTTACTCCAGCTTAAGCCCCCAAAATGATTTAGTCCTCCGTTTATTTATATATATATATATATATATATATATATATAAAAAATAGTTGTGGACACATATAAACGTGAAGCGATGGCTAATTTGTACAAGCAAGGTTAGGATAGGCTAAGATAACACTTCTAAGGCATATTCTGTTATGTGTGTGTATATATACACCTAACTAAGCAACATGTATTGCACATCTAAGCCTTCTTTTTAAAAACATATTAATCCTGAATATAGAGAGAAATAATGAAGTTAAATGGGAGTGCATTGCTAATCATATTTTTAGTGACACAAAGTGTTGCAATTCTGACCGTCGCTAAAGAGTTCGATTTCTTTTACTTTGTTCAACAGGTTTGTTCTCAACTCTTATTTTTTATATCTTAAAGTGTTGCGAAAATCATTATTACTATACACAACCTTTTAGAGACTAAAAAGAATATGTTGAGTATGTATTATTGTTGATCCGCAGTGGCCAGGATCATACTGTGACTCAAGGCGAGGTTGTTGCTACCCGAAAACTGGGAAGCCAGCCGAAGATTTCAGCATCCACGGGCTTTGGCCTAATTATGTTGATGGCTCGTATCCATCTAACTGTGACTCTTCTAATCCGTTTGATGATTCAAAGGTACTAAACCCGAAACAAAGTGACACTTTTTTTTTCTAAAATAAAAGGGATGTTAATATGCTATGTTGCTAAATATAACATATACTAAATTTACTATGTGTATGGGTATAGGTTTCGGATCTTGAAAGTGTGTTACAAGAGCATTGGCCAACACTTGCGTGCCCAAGTGGCGATGGATTGAAATTTTGGCGTCACGAATGGGAAAAGCACGGTACTTGTGCAGAATTGGTTTTTGATGAGCGAGGTTACTTTGAGGCCGCACTTTCTCTCAAGAAAAAAGCGAACCTTCTTGGTGCTCTCGAGAAAGCAGGTACGGGTACAATCGTTTTCGAAATGTAAAGTGAATTGAAAAAAAATTCACAGACAAGTTAATGAAGAAAATAACCAAAATAACAATTGATTATATGAAACTACCTCTTTAGGTTAAAATAAACGATGTATACGACTATGAAGTGGACGGACCAGACGACAATATGTGTCCTAGTACGCCTTATGATGATTCATTGGTCGAAAATTACGCCTAATGTAATTTTTGGCCAATGAATCAGCATCAAGTGTACGAAGACACGTGTCATGGTCTGGTTAGTCCACCTCATAGATGTAATTTCGTCTCATGCGCTCAAACTCAAATGTGTCGCCTGTAACGTTAGTGGCGAAGCTTCTTGTTGGCCCGGGGTGTCCCGACCCCACCTGATCTTTCGCTCGTGATGTTCATTTTACCAAAAATTTCTGAATTTTTTTTGTAGTGTAAAATATTATTCTTTAAGAGCCCCCGCAAGATTTGAATTTTAAGAGCTCAGTCTTCATTGATTTTTTTGTTAAAGCTCCGCTACTGTATAACGTTTTTTATTTGATAAAAAAGTCCATTAATGTTTATGGTTGAAGATAGTTTAGTCAGATTTCATTTTAATAACTTTTATAACCTACTTGTACGTTTTCTTGTTTTTCCTCGTGCATTAAACATTATATAATTATATATCCATACATTTTCTAAAGGAATGAACTTTTCCTTGTTTATTTGTATTTTATTGGTTTCTTTAGCTTTTTCATATTTTATTAATAAAATATAACTATTTTAGCATAAATTTACAAAGTATTAAAGTATTAAAATAGCATTGTGTACACTCATGATGATTTTTTAAGTTTTATTTTATTATTTTAGTAAGAGAAAAGTGCTCAGATAGTCCCTCTGTTTTGCTTCGATTTCACATATATTCTCTACATTTTCAAAATTACAGCTATAGTCCTTAACTTTGACAATTTCGTTCTCGGATAGTCCCTGACGTAAATGTAGGTTAGTTTTTTATATTAACTAGGTATGAAATTACTAGAATGCCCTTACTCATCTTATAACAAACTGATGGGACCCACCAACTCATGTCATCTTCATCAGCCCAACAACCCACCCAACGCTGGTCACACACCACCCCAAAAACTCCGGCCACCACCTCCTTCTGCCTCATCCAACATCCACCGTCACCATCTCTGTTAATATCGAGCAATCAAAAACAATACATAAAAAAATTACATTTCAACTAATTTATCGAATTCAGCTATAAACTCGGGCCTGAAACTGTTCCGGCGAACCTGTAACTCACTCCGATGAACCTGAAACCAAATTCTATATAGTATTAAATCTTAAATATTAAACACTCTCCTCTATATATATATGTATATATCTAACAATAGGTTGAAAGTGCCATGTGTGAACTAATTTGAGCCATTGGATTATATCATCTGGAGATTTTTAAACAATGACAAGATTGTAATTATAATGTTGTAACTTCCCTTTAAATTAATTGACAGAATGGTATTTGCGTCTTTTGTAAATTGCATTTATTAAACAATATAATTAGAATTCCTAAAATATTGCTAGTTTCCGTATATACAAGATACACAGTTCTTAGTGTATACACATGTTACAGTCTTGATAGTATCAGTTTATACAAGATACAGAGATGTTAGTTTATACACATGTGTACAGTCTCGCTAACTATCAATTTATACAAGATGCACCTCTGTTAGTTTATACACATGTGTACAGTCTCGCTACTATTAGTTTATACAAGATACACAGTTGTTAGTTTATACAGATGTGTACAGACTTTTGATACATCTGTGTATTTTGTAGTCCACGACCTAGTTCCGTTAGGAGTTTCATATACGATTTGAATTCGGGAGGGGCAGTTGGTGTCCAGTACCTAGTTCCGTTAGGAGTTTCATATACGTTATTAGCAACTGTATCTACACGAGTTTAAAATAATGGAGAAGTAATTAAAAATGTGTGTAAGAGAGATAATTAATAAATGAGAAAATTAAGGGATTTTAATTAAGAGAGAGAGAGAGAGAGAGCTAATGTCAATCTTACCCTTTTAATCTAAAAAATAATCAATCTCAGTTCATTTTCAAGAAGTTGTTCACAAATTATCCTAATCATATATATATATGAACTTGAATATAAAAAAATGAAATCTTTGCAACTTGTAGTCCTCACTATATGCTTTTGTGTGTCCGATGTGAACCATAATATTCGGGTACAACTTTCATGTCTCTGATATGAAAATTTTCCAGTACAGGACGATGATGGTGGAGGATGGAGGTGGTGGTGGTTGAGGGTGATGATGGGTAAGGTGCATGGGATTGGGTTTTGTATTTCATGAAAATGGGGGCCCATTTAGTTTAAGATGGATTAATTAGATTTTTAATGTTTTAAGTATTTTTTAATAGTAAGGGTATTCTAGTAATTTCGCACACAGTTAACATCAAAAATTAACCTCCATCCATGTCAAGTACTATCCGAGAATGAATTTGCAAAAGTTGAGGACTATAGCTGTAATTTTGAAAATGTAGAGACTAAAGGTGAAATCGGAACACCCACAGGGACTATCCGGGAACTTTTCTATTTTAGTAATACAATTTATTTTAGTTTTAATAACTGATATAACATTTTATAAAAATTTGAATTTATCATTGAATGTCCTTATTTTTATCTACTATTCGATAAAAGTTTTATGCTAACGTGTCAAATATGAAATATTTTTTAGTGGCTTCCCTTACGAACCAAACCGATACAGTTCACGTAACGATATAGTATTTGTTTTTATGGTCTCCCGCATACCAGTGTAAAATTTGTTGAAAACGGAGTTGTATATAAAATTCATTGAATGAGGAGTTGTATTCACAATAGAGTGTCGGTACGTGACTCAGTGACGAACCGAACCAATACTGGCCAAACAACATCGATACCAATATCGTTTCATGGTTTTATAATCGATATAATAACGTCTCAATATCCTATTTGACATATCTCTTTTGATTGCTATGTTACTGAAATCGTACTGATACTATAACTAACCATATCGATACTGAAAAAAACCCGCCACAAGGCGCGGGAATCCCACTAGTTACAACACAAATATGATTTACTTTTTATGCACAATACATGAATTAAATAATATGGTATTTAATTTGAGTACAGGAATCAAACCTGCTGATGGGGTATTTCACACAATGGGCCAAATCAAAGATGCAATTACAAAGGGTGTGGGTTATGAACCTTTTATAGAGTGCAATGTGGACTCCTCAGGGAACCATCAGTTATACCAAGTGTACCAGTGTGTCGATGCATCGGCTTCTAACTTCATCGAATGCCCGTTTTTACCTCATGGGCGAGCCTGTGGGAACAAAGTAGAATTTCCATCGTTTTCATCTGCTTCGAGTCGTGACGAGCTCTAGATCATCCCTTCAAATGACTTCTTTATTGGATAGTTTGTATCTCATTATAAATTTCATAACTGATTGTTGTATGATTCAAGATAAATACGTTTGGTTATAATGTTCTTTCCGATATGATTATAAGAATATATTTTTGTGATAATATTGTAAGATAAAGGCAAACTGGATATAGATAATCCAAACTGATCACTGTTTTGGCCGATAATAATAATCCCAACTACGTTTATTTCCGACATTGATCGCAACGTTTTCATTTTGTTTGTATAATGGTCCGCCGAATAATTTAACGGAGTTAAGTTTGTTTTTTGTTTTCTAATTACAAACCGATGTTTTGGGGCTTTTGATCAGAACGAGAACACGAGTCGATTGATGTAAAACTTACTTTGAAACGATGCTCCAAACGGCTTGATTTTTGTTAATTGGAAATTTAAACACCACTGTTTTGAGGTAAGAGGTCTGCTTTCCCTAGTGGAGACGCATATTCGATTCCCTCTAGGGCCATTTTCGAGGAACATCTGGGTGAAGGGTCGAATCGGGGCTTTAGTGCCGGGTTCGAATCTGACGAGGGGCGAGGGTTTACGGATTACATCCAGTTCCTGCGCATCACGAGGGTACAATCTCATAGCGGTCGAGGAGTCGACCTTGGACATAGCTCCAAGCAGGGTGGGTTACACATAAGATTATTTGCTATTAAAAGAAGAAGAAGAAAAAGCGCACAAGAAATAAATTATGTAAAATTAAACAAAATAATGACAGTTTTGTTCGGAAGTTCACACTCAATAGAAGTTTCTTCTTCTTCTTTTTTTTTTTATAAAAAATAATCATGTATTAAACGTTAAATTTTTGTTTCACTAACAATAGATATATAAAGTTCAAAATTTGCATAGGTTTAAATAAGGCTGCAAACGAACCGAACGAACACAAATAAGACCTTGTTTTTGTTTGTTTGTCAAGAAATATACGTGTTCACGAACTGTTCATGAACACTTACCGAACGAGATTTTATATTCGTGTTTGTTTGTTAAGGAAACGAGCTTGTTCGTGTTCATTTGTGTTCAAAATACATCTAATCTAGAGAGTTAATAATGAAGTTAAATAAGAGGGCATTGCTCATCTCATTTTTGGTCACACAAAGTGTTGCAATTCTAACCGTTGCTAAAGACTTTGATTTCTTTTACTTTGTTCAACAGGTTTGCTCACTTGTTATTAATTTTTCATACATAGTTAATCAATTACTTTTGATATATTAAAAATCGGTTACACTTGTATCATTGGTGATCCGCAGTGGCCAGCAGCATATTGTGACTCAAGGCGAGGTTGTTGCTACCCAAAAACTGGGAAGCCAGCCGAAGATTTCAGCATCCATGGGCTTTGACCTAATAATCTCGACGGCTCATATCCATCTAACTCTGATCCCTCCAACTGGTTTGATGGCTCAAAGGTACTGAACCTAAACGTGTCACACCCCAAAACCTGGGTGCGCGACTTTTGTTATTTTATGCATGTCACACACAACGAAAGTCTTGAAAAAATAATCAATAATAAGTTAAAAAAAACATAACCATACAATTAACTAAACAACCATTACATTATACTATGTGTATGCATATAGATTTCAGAGCTTAAAAGTATGATAACATAATTAAGAGATTGGGCTTTTATACTTTTAAATGACCTGAAAACCTGTTATGGTAATAAGTGGGCCTGTCCAGTCAGCTTTGTGTGTGACACTTGGTGTGATCCAGCCCTAACCACAATCCGGTTCAATATAGAGATGGGCATAATCGGGTTTTATTATTACCTGGAACCGGTTCCAACCCGGACCCGGTTATGCTTGGATGTCATTGGAACCGGGTATGGTGTGGAACCGGGTCCAGTTCCTACCCGGGTTGGAACCGTGTAGAACCGGGTACGGGTATTATGGAACCGGGTATGGTGTGGAACCGGGTATGGTGCGGAACGGTTTCTGATAGTGTTGGGAACCGGTTCCTGACAGTCAAACCTGCCATTTACTGTTCAGAACCGGTTTCCTGACAGTCAAACCTGCCATTTTACTATTGGGAACCGGTTCCTGACAGTCAAACCTGTCATTTACTGTTCAGAACCGGTTCCTGATTAAAAAAATCGGTTTTTTTTGTATATAAACCCCTTCCTACTTACCATTTCTAAACTTAACACTCACCATCATCAACTTACAAAATCAATCAACTTGTTAGTTCTTGCAAAATACCTATGGCATGCAACGACGAGGTTGTTACGGTCTTAGAGACAAAAGAAACCCAGCTATATGGAAGAATTTTGATCTCTGTTTAATGTCCGACAGCCACGAGATGGCTAGATGCAAAGATTGTGGAAAATTTATGAAGGCCGCAACCAACTCAACCCTTAAGAAACACACTGAGCGGCATTGCCCAGTGACGAAGGCAAAGAAAAATGAGACGGGAGAAGGTTCCGGCACCGGTTCTTCAAATGTTTGATGTAACCCGTTTGGTTTGGTGTTTTTAATAAAGTTTGTGTAATTTTCTTTCTATTGTGTTTGTTATGTTTGATTTTTATTATTAGTTACATTGATAAATAAAAATAGTAACAATAATCGGTTAAAATTAAAAAACAAATTAATCGGTTACAATATATAAAAAAAATTAACCGGTTACAAAAAAAATAAAAAATTACTCAGAACCGGTTCCAGTAAGATTTTATTTCTTTGATCGTTTACTAGCGGCAGGTGCAACACTTTCCGATGAGTTTCTCTTAGGTGCGGGTACCTCGGTACAATCGTCGTCCGAATCGTTAGTCTCCACTTCTTCGTCCTCCTCTTCGTCAACAATTTTATGCTCTAACTCAACTTCATCTTCTAGACTAGTTTTATGTTGAACACGATCAACGGCATCCAAATGGTCCTTTAACCATATTGCCATCTCTAGCGATTCCGGAGTTAGTCTTGTTCTTCTAATTGACAAAACCCTGCCACTAAGAGAAAACACACTTTCCGAAGCTACCGTGGAAGCTTGGACCGTTAGTATATCACGAGCCATGGTGGCTAGAATCGGGTATTCGGATTCTTTCGATTTCCACCATGCCAAAACATCAAATTTCCTATACTCCTCGGTGGTCATAGTAAGCGAATACTGATTTTTTTTATATCTCCCAAGTTCACTTGTTGGTTCACTACCCCTTTGTTGTCTAGCGGTCTCGTCTCTAACGACATTCAACATGGTTATAAGTGGATCCCGCTTGTTTCATCGTTAGAGACCGTGGACCGAGACTCAAACAAATTTGTATGATTTTTTTCACCATATTTTTTAAAATAATGATCATAAAGTTTGGCCATACACTCATTGAATATTTTTTTTGTTTTTGCTTTTAAAGTTGGATCCTCCTCATGCATATCCAACTTGTCATAAATTTCATCAATTAAAGTTTCAACACCCGGTACGTTTAAAGCTGGATTTAAATCGGCGGCACATAGAAAAACGGTGGTAATTCTAAAAAATATTTTAAAAATTTTTGAATCATTGGTCTCGTCATATTCCTTAACATGTCACTAGAATTTTCAAACTTTTTAAAATTAGTTGTTATCAAATACAATTGGTCCACAACTTTAGAACTAGTAGGATAATAAACATCGGAAATCAAAGTCGTAGTTTTAAAAACTTGTAAAAAAGTACTTAGGTTATATGAAAAGTACTTCTAAGTTCTTGCAAAATACCTATGGCATGCAACGACTAGGTACTCATCACTTAAAGTTGTATGAAAAGATTTTAAAGTGGCCATTTGCTTTATAGCCATTTCAAACATATGACAAGTTGAATTCCAACGAGTCGGTATATCCCAATTCGGTCCAATAATTTTTTGGTTGACATCTTTACAAAGTTTTTTATATTCTTGATATCTTTCTTTTCCACTTTTGAAAACATCTTGGAGCATAGCTCTAAATGCTATAATAAAATCCGATACAAATTGATCTTTTAAACCGGTTTGCACTACTAAGTTAATAATATGTGCAACACATCATGTGTGGAAAAAAACACCATCAAGTATTGGTTTATACTTCAACTTTAATTTTTCAATCGCCGTTGTGTCGTTTGAAGCGTTATCAAAGGATATTGAAAAAATTTTATCTTCTAAACCATATTTAATTATTGTGCCATTTATAATTTTATAAATATTTTCTCCCGTATGAGGAGAAGGAAACTCGTCAAACGCAATCGTACGCTTCATCATTTGCCATGTATCGGGATCAACCCAATGAACGGTGACACATATGTACGATTCCGGTAAACCATGTGGAGCCGACCACACATCACTAGTTAGGTTTACACTAGTTTTTAAATTCTTAAAAAAAACAATTAAATCTTTTTTACATTTTCCCATAAACTTAAACAAAGACGTTTTAAAGTGCGACGACTTACATGTTTATAGCGAGGTTGTAGCATCTCCCGAATAAGATTAGTAAAATCGGGGTCGTCGAAGTGTCCAAACGGCAACGCTTTTTGTATCACCAACTACGCCATCTGATCGCGAGCTAATTTTTGCTCATAACGAAAAATGGTACCATCTTTGGATAGTGGAACTTGACCGGATGTCATTTCCTTTAAAGCTTTGCAATACTTATTAATATGCTTCGTTAACGTTGAGTTTGATTCCTTGGCTAATAACGATCAACAATGTTTACATTGAGCTTTTTGCGAGCCGTCACTCATCTCGACCAACTCCCAATTGCTCCAAACTTCCTTACTGCGATTATGAGACAATGTTCCAACCACATATGAAACCGATTGATCTTGAGGAACATTGTTAACGGATTGGGAATTTGCGTTTTTGGAACTCTTTGAGGCCATTTGTTGATTAGAATGTGAAAAAGAACAAGAAAGAAATGTAACAAGAAGAATAGATATGAGAAATTGTGTGTTAAACAATAGATTTCTAAACAATATATATAGAATCGGTTCCAACGGTCAGGAACCGGTTCCAACGGTAACATTTTAACGGCTATAACTGGTTCCAACGGTAACATTATAACGGGTTATAACCGTTCCTTCTAGAACTGCATTTCCGGGTACTGGTGGAACCGGGTACTAGTGAATCCGGGTACGGGTAGGAACCGGATACGACCCGATTCAAATGGTAAAATTGTGGAACCGGGTTGGAGCCAACGGGTATTTTGAACCCGGAACCAGTTCCACTTAATGTCGGGTAGGAACTGAAACCGGGTCCAGTTCGGTTCTACTGGTTCGGGTTCGAAACCGGTTTTTATGCCCATCTCTAGTTCAACATATGATCATGACCCAGGGCCCAGGGGGATCCTACACTACCTGCAATGCATATTCATAAATAAATTCTTGTTTAAAAGTATATCATTTTACTATATACATGTTACGAATTTGTTCGGACTACCCCAGCGAGAGGTATTTGAGGTGCTTAACGAGTCAGTTTGTTACCCGACGAGCCAACTCCTTTTTTTTCAATTTTGATGCTTTTGTATAGTTTTCTTAGAAAGACTCAATTTTGATCATTTTGTATATTTTCTTAAAAAGACTCTAATAACAAGTTAACAAAAAACTCAAATAAAAAATATATAACAACACTAAACCACCATTATACAAGATAGAAAATCAATTTATACAAGTCAACGGACGTCTTTCTTAAGCCAAATCAGTTAAAGTTTTTACACTAGTAAGTTGCGCTCAACTCAAACTCAGCTCTGACCTTTATAGAACCAACAAGCTTGAGAAAAGTTCACTCGAGCTTTTAACAAACTAATTTATACGAGCCAACAAAAGCATTGAGCGGCACGGACTATTTTTTCAACTCTATCGGTAATATATTCACCAAGTCGTTGACTCCGTTATAAGTTTAGGGGAGAGAGGTGATATGGAAAGTTTAGGGGGTGACTTGTAACATGCTTGAAAGATTAGGGGATTGGTAAAAGAAATTGTGGGTCACCTTTTTCCTTTTAGATCAAGTGATGAAGCAAAGAATAAAGCACAATAGGGGCAAATGATTGATTTTCTTTCTGAAAATCTACATTATTGTTTAGGTACAACTTTATATGCATGATTTACCCATCATTATAAAATTAGGTTTTTTTTGTCATATTCAATATACAACTATTTGACAAACTATTCACAAGTTGGGTACAACTACCACCTATGCATGAACAGATGATCTGCCACCCAAATGTAGAATACATAATTTATATACTTCTTTAAATGGATATATATTATATATATACTATATGATATTTCTAAATGACATACATATGTAGCACAAACCCTCCATCCATCACCAATATCACAAAAGACCACCAAAGTTTCTCCACATAACCACTTGGAGTTCAAATCCAATGTGTATGACCTTGACTCAAAGTCAAAGTCAACGTCATTCACATATTCACTATTCAAATCAAACCTCTTACTCTTACTAACTTGACAATTCCCATCTGAAATTGTACTTCCACTTCTCTTCCTTCCACTCCCAAAATTACTATTCCCACTCCGATTCTCGGGCTTCATCTCCATTAACGACAAAACATGATTATCCTTTTTGTTTCTTCCTGAACTCTCTGACGACATTAATGAGCTTTCTAATGATGATTTGGTTTTCGGGTTTGTTTCAGTATCCGTCTTTAGACTTGAATTTTCTAGTTCTGTAAGAACTGATAAAGAACTCGGGCATCCGTTGTCCACCATGGAAACTAACTGTGACAGCTCAGCTTTCGCGACTTCCACCTCTATAGTAGATGAATTGTACCCCGCAAGTGTGTCTTGTGCTTTTTTTAAAACCGACTTTAGATACTTTCCTTGCGCCTCAATTCTTAATTGTAAATGTCTTTGTACCTGAAATAACCATCAGTCAGTGACGGATCCAAGATTTTTAAATTCTGACGAGAATATGCCCAAAAAGATTACCTTTAGTTTTATATACACTACATTAATACAAAATATTTTATATAATTTTTATCCATATTTAAAGTTTATACGTCAAACATACACAAATGTGCTTTTCTATTTATTTATTTTTTCTTTTTTACCTCTATTTGTTCATGAAGTGTTCTTTGCACCTCCATTTGCATTTGAAGAGCTTGAGCAATCTTTAAGCTTCTGATATGATAAAGATTACAATTCATCAGTCTTTAAGATTTTTATCTAAAGATAGATGATTTATAAGTAAAAAATGGATTACTCGTTATTATGATTTGGCGTTTCATCGATGTGATCCATACTTGTGACATCAATCTTATGATCATCTACAAATTCTGCATCAAAATTGATCATTAAAAAGGGGTGATCCTTGAAGCATTTTGCTAGCATATTACAAAAAAATATGCATATACAGTAATATACTTATATATATATATATATATATATACTCACCTTCTTGCTTACTTTCACTGCAAGCTGGTGATTGTTGAATTTTTACCAGCCTAAATTTCTTCATGTATACACAAAAGTAAAATTATAATTATAATTTATAAAATGTTTCAAACTAAAGAGAATTGTTAATTGGCAAACAAACTAAGGCTAAAAGTACCTGTAAATGACTCTTTAAGTGGTACAAAGTAAGCCCATGAATGCTCATGACTTGCATCAAAGATTTCGGCGTTGCTTCTGCTCATAACATAAGCGAAAAAAAGACGTAGGCTTTTAAACACCCAACAAAATAAGCTTCGAGTAAAAGAAACATTTATTATGATATTCCAGTGATCCAAATTTGCGTTAAAAAAAAAGAAACGTTTATTAAAAATACATATGTTAATGTTACTCACTTTCTGGGCCTCCAAGCTGAGCGACCGCATTGACGAACCGTTGGTGAAGCTCAGGAGTCCACTTGAGTCTCGGTTTCGCATCGCTAGATAACACCAAATTCAAATCCTGATTTTGATGTTGAATATGTTGAATATTCTCATCTGCCATGTCCCAGTTTCTGGAAGAGAAAAAGAACAAAAGAGAAATGATATGGGTGTGTATGTGTATATGTGTAAGTGTGTGTGTATATATGTGTGTATTGGTGATCAAACATAGAATAGGATTGGGTTGGGTTGGGTTATTCTAGTTTGATTCTGTTTAACTAAAGATTTGTGTCTGAAATATGTGGCAGCACAATGTTAATATTTATAATTGAGGGGGGGGGGGGGGGGTTGGTTATTCACTTATTCTAATATTCTCACTCCATATCAGGAAACAAAAGTGGGGTAGTGAGGTGGGGAATATATGCTCTCATGAGCTGTTTCTCTACCTTTCTATCAATTCACATTTCAATATTATTCACCCACAAAACAAATGATAAAAGTATTTTTTATTCATTTTCGTTTCACTTGAATGGCATGTAGAGAATCTTTTATGGTGCAAAAAACAAAGAACACAGTTCCATTTGGGCCTCTCAAAAGCAGAGAAAAAGTGCATGGTTTGTTTTCATCCTCATGTTTTTAATCACCCACTCTTCACATTTTCCTTTTCACAAATTTACACTATCTTTATAATTTTATGTAACAATCATGAATTATATAATCCAAGTAAAATAATAAAATGGTTCCTAAGTTTAGGTAATTTTTGTCATTTAAATTCAAGAATGAAACTTTTTGTATCTAGGTACCTGGGATTGAATTGGCAAACTGAGTTAGAATTTACCGTTAGTTTCTCCCTCTTTTTTGTCGGTTTCCTCATTTAACTTAAGGGTATAATCATCATTTTATGCCATAATTTATTTTAATTAAATAAGGAAAACGACCAAAAAAAGGGGTGAAGTTAACATAAAATTCTAACCCCGTTTGCAAATTGAATGAAAATAGCAAAAAAAATGAAAACTCAGGACCCAGAGCAGGGACCATTTTGGCATTTTACTCTAATTGAAAACTCTCATTGGACTTTCATCAGAACACTTGGTGTGCATTAAATCGTAATGTTTCTTATCGGATTTTTAAATTGTCAAAAGCAAAGATCTTTGTTCTTTATCTTGCTTGATTCCTACTGAATTAAGGAACCCTACCATGATGTTAATTGGCTCAACTTTCTAAAACTGAGGGAAACTTTGAGGAAAGGGGATTTATGTTAGTGGGATGGGTGATTTTTTATGGATATTACTTTTGGAGATTGAAAGTGATGGCAAATGAGTTTTTGTTTTCTTTGATAAGTCTACATTTGGTGGAAGATGTGGTGGGATTGACAGATTCTCTTTGTTGTTTGTAGGCTTAGGGGAATCAAAGAATCCAACAATAGATTTTAGGACAAATTTCTTGTTTTTATGCTACCATCAAATATTTATCTTTATTATTTAAATATAATTAAAAATTAAAAGATAAAGTGATAAGGGGAATAAACCAATTCATCAATGACACATTGAAGCATTCCAACTATGACCATGACAAACATGTTTTACTTGTAAGTTGCATGCATCGGTAGTGAAACAAGTTACTATTTATGTAAATTTGATATCTATTTTATGTCTAAGCTTTATTAAAGTTTGTTTGTTTAGTTCAAAATGAGTATATGTGTCTTGTGCCGAAACCAATACTATTATAATGGTAGTGCTTATTGAACCAACGGTCTTACCGGTCAACTTGTCAGAATGCTTTTACCGGTTAATTTGTCAGAATGCTTTTAATAACCTATGCTTTTAATAACCTGATAACATCATAAATAATTTAGAATCATAGAATACAATGTGAAATTACCCTAGACTCATATATATAATAGAGTTGTGAATAGTAGTGTATAAATGATTGAATCACAAACATACATGTCATTAAAGCTAACTCACGTTTTAGTGTTTCTAGAAACTGACACCATTTACCATTTTTGTCATTATAATAATATAATATAACGCGCTATAAGATTTTGAATATCCGTGAAAACGTATTTATTTTTATCTATGTTTTGGTAAATATTTTGTTCAAAATTGAATAGGTTAAATATAATTGATTTTTTTTTCATCACCATTATTAAAAATCCGACATCGTCCATACAACATCAATACCGGTAAGTGTTTTTATGGTTTTCGATCTATGTAAAACATGTGTCTGGTGTACCGAATTCCATTATCCTACCATATTGTAACGGATCAAACCGATAACAACCAAAAGCACGCCACTTAGCACCGGGAATCCCACTAGTTTATGGAACAACCACCGATGGCTCGTCTGTTTGACATTTTTCTTTGGTTAAATTTGTTTTTGTTTTACACTTTTAAGTTTTAAAAACATAAACAAACTAAATCAACTAATTTATAAGTAAATTGGAGTAAGTTGTGGCTAGTATTTTAGAATAAATATAATAATTTGTTATCTTGCTCCAAATTTTGCAATAAATAAAAACAAAGAATGCTAACAACTTGAAATTAATCGTAAATTGTCGTTTCTTAGATGTGTATCATGTGTATATTGATTGTCACTTTTGTAATCTCTTATCACATGTCGCTAGTGTTTACCACAAATGTGTATCATGTGTCTATGTTGGGTCCATTAAATTGATTACATAGATTTGTGTTTTGAATTCGTCCTTCAAAATCATATTCGATTGATTGGAAAAATACGATGTCATAATCATGAATCGTTGTATACTCGCTATCATGTATATATGTAAGTACATATCTGTTAGTCTGCCGGTACATATTTGTATATAATGCAATTTTTTTAACTTAGAGCAATTGATCAATCATTATTAGGTTATAGGATGTGGTCATTACCCTTGTGACCATCATGACTCTCTATGTTAACGCTGTGTCACCATACTCTCATCCATCATTCAAATTTATCACCCTGTATGCTGATCATTACCAAACCCCACTAACCCCCCTTTTTATTTATTTTTGTCTTCTCCAAATCCTCACAATTTGCTTCGTGATTTAATCCACGCGAACCAACATGATTTAATAGGAGACGGTGAAGTGGTTGAACCATGGTCCTAGGTGGACATCACGACCCACCTCACACCCCCATACCCCATAGCCTTATATATGTGCCAGGTTAAAGATTTAAATAAGTTAACTTGTTGACATGTTACGATTTTATTAGTATTAGAACTCGAGATTAATTAATTAGTTAAGAGATTAAACTAAATCCACTAAAATTCTAGTGAGAAGATAAAACATATTGATGAGGACAAATCTAAGAGTGTGTAGTCTTACATGACCAACTAGATAAGAGAAAGCATATCAGAAAACTTTAAATGCCCATAACTTGAGCTATGATTTGAGTTTCAAAACCCACGAGTTGTAGATCAAAAGGCCTCGATGAGCCGGATCTTGTAGCAAACCGCCCTAGTTGGTTTGGCCCAACCATCAAACCCAATTTCATTGATTTAGGGCTCTGCTTTCGCCAATCAAGATTTTTCTCCAATTATAAAAAATCTCTCCACTTTTCTATTTTAGCGAAAAAACACGTGAATCTTTAGTTGAATGAATTCACGTGTATATTTAGGTCATTAGTTTAGTACACTTAAACCCTGATATTTAAAAATTCCAAACAAAGATTAGTATAACAATGCTATCAACTTATAAGTATACAAGCTTATGTACATTTATATTTCCAAGTTTTTCCCCATTTCTCTAAATCCTAGTATGATTCTGCAAGTATAAAACCAGATCATGCAGATCAGTTGATACACACCAACACAGCGATCACAGCTCTCTTTCTCTCTCGTTTCTCTGCAACATCTCCTGTTACATTTCAGGCAAGTGTTCAAGTCCGGCAGTGCACTGTTGCTGCTTCGAACCGGCGTACCCTGGGAACAGACGGCGAATCTGTTTAAGGGAATTGTGTCAAACACAAACCCGGTTTACTGTTTTTTGTTTTCTGTTTCAGACTTTCTTTTCTTTTGGTAGCAGCTTTACTAACAAAATCTAGTTAGTATCAACTCATAAAATTTTAGAAAACTTTCAAATCAAGCTGTCTGATACATTTGAATTTCTTCAATAATGTTAAACCGGCCAGTTGATCAAATAGTGAAAAGATGCTCACTTTTTGATCGAGTTCAATTCATATACGTCGCTATTGATTTTACAAATAAGCCCATGAATTAAACCAATGATTCTAGATATTCTTTCTTACAGAAAAAGCAATGACTAGAAGAAATGTGGAAAAAGAAAAAGAAGAAAAATAAAGCAATGCCATACACATATATTTGCATAAAAATCTAAAATATATTATTCCAAAGGAAACATGTTTACTTTTCTTTTACGGGTCTCTATCTCTCTCTTGCCAACTGGGAGAAATAACTAAAGATGATTTTATATAAAATTAAAATAAAATAAATAAAACACCATAATAATAAAGAGCAACATAGTTCATAACCACGCGAATCATGCATGAATAATAACGGTTTTATGACAGGTAAACGAGCAACAAGCTGCGCCGCAACCCCATTTCGAATAGCAAATTCAATTCTACCGAAATAAAGCTTTGGTTCCTTGGCGTCGAGAAATTGTTGTTCATGACTCTCTGCACTCTGTCCGAAAAAAATCGATAGCTTCTGGAGTAAGGAAACCAAAGGTATCAAAGATAAAAAGGAATAAAGACATGTTGAATCGTTAAAACTTGATACATCATCTAAAAATGAAAACTAATCATTGGTTTGGATTTTAGTTAAGACCTAGTTAAAAACATGTATTGTTAGTACTATCTATAGAATTTAAGGAGATGATTACAAACCTAATTGATGAGACATATAATATCTCACCTATATAAATTGTAAAGATAGTTTAGATGTTAAAATTACTACATAAATCTAATTACTATATATTTTCCTTAAAACATCCGTGTAATCCAAGAAGGAGCTTTACAATATGTTCAAAGTCAAATAAATATTCCAAGGATAAATTCTATGGTATTGATATTGTTGACTTGCCCCACAAGCTAGGGAGAAGTTGTCGTGAGCAAGTAACAAAAGGAAGAAGACCAATAGGAGAAAGTATGACGTCGTGAGAAGGGTAGAAGAAGAATACAACGTACGGATCCACGATGTTGGTAGCACATATGGTAACACATGATCGACTAGATGGATCGTTGGACATGTTGTAGGTACATGTAGCAACTAACGAAGGATATATGGTTAAATGTCAATAACATGACCATTATTAGTTACATGGCTAAAACCGGCCAGTTGACTCCACCAACAATATTAGAGAGGAGGTCTAGACATGGGAGCAAGGGGCAAGGACATGGACTAGGTCTAGAGATTGAGCTCGCAACATGATGGGGATCAAGATACCATGTCAAAAATAGGGACGAGGTCGAGCCACATGGTCAAATTCTAGCGCGACGCATTGATAACCAATAGGTTGCTCTAATACCATGAAGTTTTATATAAAACTTTATAAACATGTATCATTTATCACTAACACTATCTAGAAATTATTATTAATCTATTACATATATAATTATATATGCACACACATAATACATGTATATTCATATTTTATACATACCGCTCTATTAGATTTAGACCATTTACTCAAATAGACACCATTATACTCAAATAGATATTATATTTATCCATACTAGCCTAATTAAACCAATAAGAAATTTGACACCAAATTTAAAACTAAAACTCTAAGTCGTGAAGTGACAATATTTGACATTTTTCTCTCATCAATCGTCAGTCGTCAATCGTCTCTCGCTCTCACCATACGCCACAATGTGACAATTGTTCTTTGTTGTATATTATTCGCCTCACCTGCTGTAATGCCTCGCTTTTTCATACTTTCCTAAATTAGAAAGTTCTGTCATATTTCTAACTTTTTGAAGCTTGTATTCGTATCTCTTGTCACACCCCGACCCGTAGCGGAATAAAAGTCGGGGCATGATTGAGTTATCACCAAAGCTCATGATATTTACTAGCAATTTCATATTTATTAAATCCAAATTAAATTCAAATGTCCAACACAAAATCTCATAGAAGCACAAACAATAAAACAAACGTTTGTTCCATCGAAATAACTTGATTATTCTTCTAAGGCCATCCTAGGTGTTTCTCTCCTCAACTTGATCACCTGTATCATGCGTAAAACAGAGGAAATTTTGGGTCAACAAAAGTTGACGAGTGAACCTTGATAAAGCATTAAGTAATTGAATTATTTTGTTGTGAAGTAAAAATTATGCATGAATCATATGTGAGCAATTGTATATATGTAACAAATCACAAACCACATTGAATGAATTTATGACGTAAATGATGATGCATTTGAGATCAAGGCTCAATCAGACGGAGCCGATCTAATGAGGCACCTGATGCTCAACCCGTATCCCACGAGGAACTGATAGGCCTAATGTAATGATTTCACTAAACTGGTAAAATATATCCACATATTAACCACATAACAAACAATACACATTTGATCACGAGATGATATTAGCACAACTGTTAAATATAATAAAGAAATGGTACGACACATGATACACCCCAAAACGTGATTAAAATGGGGAATTTGTAGAGATTCATTCACATTGGGTGCGTATTCTTGAGCGGGAATGAGAGCGCACGAGTTGTGGGTTTACCAACGAGTAAGTACTAACCTAGAAATAATAACGCGATAAATAAAACAAACTAGTATTTCAAAAAAAAAAATCTTGGTTTTAATTTTGAGGGTTTTATTGATTTACTAAACCTTTTGAAAGTATATATATATATATAATATATATATATATATATATATATAACATTTTAATTGCTTTTTAAATAAATCATAGAAATGAAATCTTAAAATAGAAATAAACTATTAAAAAATATCGATCAGACTGACAAGGCTGTCAGTCAACCGATTCATGTGTGAGGCTCGAACCCGTGACCTCTCTGTTACGTGCACGCAACTCTTCCAACTGAGCTACGTGTCTAACTCGTAAGAATCTGAGTTTTAATTATATTTATACACAAGTTAGGTTATTAAATTTTAATTAGATTTAAAAAGGTTATAATGAATCGAACCGGACGCATGCAACTGACTCGAACCTGGGCCTCTACGGTGACTTGCACCCAGCCCGACCAACTGGACTGGGTGTCTAACCCGTCCATACATGGAATCTAATTACATTTAAGTACTTAATATGCTAATCCAGGAATCAATAAATTTTAAAAAGGTTGGGTGTGGCCGGGCCGGTGGAGGTGTGCACGGTTTCGAACCGGCGGTCACAGCTTTAGGTTGCACCCGGCCCAACCAGTTGGGCTGGGTGCTTAACTCGTTTACGAACCGTATTTCAAAAATAAAAAACACACACTGCCACTTGTCAAATGTCCAACACAAAATCTCATAGAAGCACAAACAATAAAACAAACGTTTGTTCCATCGAAATAACTTGATTATTCTTCTAAGGCCATCCTAGGTGTTTCTCTCCTCAACTTGATCACCTGTATCATGCGTAAAACAGAGGAAATTTTGGGTCAACAAAAGTTGACGAGTGAACCTTGATAAAGCATTAAGTAATTGAATTATTTTGTTGTGAAGTAAAAAATTATGCATGAATCATATGTGAGCAATTGTATATATGTAACAAATCACAAACCACATTGAATGAATTTATGACGTAAATGATGATGCATTTGAGATCAAGGCTCAATCAGACGCAGCCGATCTAATGAGGCACCTGATGCTCAACCCGTATCCCACGAGGAACTGATGGGCCTAATGTAATGATTTCACTAAACTGGTAAAATATATCCACATATTAACCACATAACAAACAATACACATTTGATCACGAGATGATATTAGCACAAGTGTTACATATAATAAAGAAATGGTACGACACATGATACACCCCAAAACGTGATTAAAATGGGGAATTTGTAGAGATTCATTCACATTGGGTGCGTATTCTTGAGCGGGAATGAGAGCGCACGAGTTGTGGGTTTACCAACGAGTAAGTACTAACCTAGAAATAATAACTCGATAAATAAAACAAACTAGTATTTCAAAAAAAAAAATCTTGGTTTTAATTTTGTGGGTTTATTGATTTACTAAACCTTTTGAAAGTATATATATATATATAACATTTTAATTGCTTTTTAAATAAATCATAGAAATGAAATCTTAAAATAGAAATAAACTATTAAAAAATATCGACCAGACTGACAAGGCTGTCAGTCAACCGATTCAATCGGAATATAAGCATGCGTGTGTGAGGCTCGAACCCGTGACCTCTCGGTTACGTGCACGCAACTCTTCCAACTGAGCTACGTGTCTAACCCGTAAGAATCTGAGTTTTAATTATATTTATACACAAGTTAGGTTATTAAATTTTAATTAGATTTAAAAAGGTTATAATGAATCGAACCGGACGCATGCAACTGACTCGAACCTGGGCCTCTACGGTGACTTGCACCCAGCCCGACCAACTGGACTGGGTGTCTAACCCGTCCATACATGGAATCTAATTACATTTAAGTACTTAATATGCTAATCCAGGAATCAATAAATTTTAAAAAGGTTGGGTGTGGCCGGGCCGGTGGAGGTGTGCACGGTTTCGAACCGGCGGTCACAGCTTTAGGTTGCACCCGGCCCAACCAGTTGGGCTGGGTGCTTAACTCGTTTACGAACCGTATTTCAAAAATAAAAAACACACACTGCCACTTATCAAATGTCCAACACAAAATCTCATAGAAGCACAAACAATAAAACAAACGTTTGTTCCATCGAAATAACTTGATTATTCTTCTAACGCCATCCTAGGTGTTTCTCTCCTCAACTTGATCACCTGTATCATGCGTAAAACAGAGGAAATTTTGGGTCAACAAAAGTTGACGAGTGAACCTTGATAAAGCATTAAGTAATTGAATTATTTTGTTGTGAAGTAAAAATTATGCATGAATCATATGTGAGCAATTGTATATATGTAACAAATCACAAACCACATTGAATGAATTTATGACGTAAATGATGATGCATTTGAGATCAAGGCTCAATCAGACGGAGCCGATCTAATGAGGCACCTGATTCTCAACCCGTATCCCACGAGGAACTGATGGGCCTAATGTAATGATTTCACTAAACTGGTAAAATATATCCACATATTAACCACATAACAAACAATACACATTTGATCACGAGATGATATTAGCACATGTGTTACATATAATAAAGAAATGGTACGACACATGATACACCCCAAAACGTGATTAAAATGGGGAATTTGTAGAGATTCATTCACATTGGATGCGTATTCTTGAGCGGGAATGAGAGCGCACGAGTTGTGGGTTTACCAACGAGTAAGTACTAACCTAGAAATAATAACGCGATAAATAAAACAAACTAGTATTTCAAAAAAAAAAAATCTTGGTTTTAATTTTGTGGGTTTTATTGATTTACTAAACCTTTTGAAAGTATATATATATATATATATAATATATAACATTTTAATTGCTTTTTAAATAAATCATAGAAATGAAATCTTAAAATAGAAATAAACTATTAAAAAATATCGATCAGACTGACAAGGCTGTCAGTCAACCGATTCAATCGGAATATAAGCATGCGTGTGTGAGGCTCGAACCCGTGACCTCTCGGTTACGTGCACGCAACTCTTCCAACTGAGCTACGTGTCTAACCCGTAAGAATCTGAGTTTTAATTATATTTATACACAAGTTAGGTTATTAAATTTTAATTAGATTTAAAAAGGTTATAATGAATCGAACCGGACGCATGCAACTGACTCGAACCTGGGCCTCTACGGTGACTTGCACCCAGCCCGACCAACTGGACTGGGTGTCTAACCCGTCCATACATGGAATCTAATTACATTTAAGTACTTAATATGCTAATCCAGGAATCAATAAATTTTAAAAAGGTTGGGTGTGGCCGGGCCGGTGGAGGTGTGCACGGTTTCGAACCGGCGGTCACAGCTTTAGGTTGCACCCGGCCCAACCAGTTGGGCTGGGTGCTTAACTCGTTTACGAACCGTATTTCAAAAATCAAAAACACACAATGCCACTTGTCTTCTTCGTTTGAATCGACTGGTTACCTCCCGTATTAACCACTTTCATTTAGATATTTCGATGCACAAATAATATTTGAAATAAACTAAAGAACAGGGTGTCTACCAAAATGGATGAACCGGAGGTGACTTGGTTCTGATTCTGGTATTCCGGCGAGAAGAGAACTCCGGTGACGGAAAAATTCCGACTGAACAGAGGAGCTTCAAGATGACTTGGGCGAATTGAGAGCAGAGGAGATGCAAGTTTGATTGCGAATTTGCTTAGTATTTATAGGCGGAGACAGGAGGTTTCGATATCGTTTTTAGTAACAAGATCCGGTGATTGATATCTGCCAGAAGATGACAGCCGGATTGATTTCCCATTTGCCAAAAAATGGCCGCAACAGTTGCCGTAGTTCAAAAGGAAAGGAAATACGCGGCTGATGAGCGATGATTTTGGTGTAGTTGTAGGTTTTCACGTATACTCGACATAAGAGTTTTAGGATCTTGATATTCACACAACTTGTGTGTGTAGACCAATGGTGCTTGTAGTGTGTGTGTGTTCGGGGGTACCCGTGTTCGATTCCGGTTCACCCATTTTGGCCTTTTTTTTCTTTACTTTATTAATTTATTAAGTTTATTAAATCATTTATTCATTATAATTATTTAATTATTTGATTGATTATTTATTTTATTATTTTTTTAAGATTAGTTTTAAACATTTGTTATTAATATATGTGTATATATATATATATATATATATATATATATATATATACATATATAAATTTTAATATAAAACAAAAATGTTAAAATCAACCGACATAAATAAAAACGCTTTGATTGATAATTTGGGCCGGGTTTTCGAAACCCGATTTACACTGATGTTACAATATCCCATACTTTTAGAAATTTCGTCCCGAAATTTAAGTAGTGGTTGCAACTGGAAAGAGATGCGGGTATTTTTCGCGCATTGAGTTTTCACGTTCCCAAGTAAACTCGGGCCCTCGTTTTGACTCCCAACGTACCCTAACGATTTGAATTCGACTTCGCCTTAAACGCTTCTCACCGAAATCCACGATCTCTAATGGTCATTCAACGAAGTGTACTGATTCATCAACTTGAATGTCTTCTAGTGGGATATGGAGGTTTTCGTCGGCGAGGCACTTTTTCAAGTTTGATACGTGGAATGTGGGGTGAATTCTGTTAAGTTCTTCTGGTAGGTCAAGCTTGTATGCTACAGGTCCTACTCTTTCGAGTATTTTGAAAGGTCCTACGTAGCGTGGTGCTAGCTTGCCCTTCTGGCCGAAACGAACCATTCCCTTACACGGTGATACTTTTAAAAGTACTTGATCACCAACGCCAAACTCCAAGGGCTTTCGTCGTTTGTCAGCATAACTCTTTTGACGACTTTGAGCCGCTAGAAGATTGTTTCGAATTTGAATGATTTTGTCGGTTGTTTCTTGAATCAATTCAAGGCCGGTGATTTGCGCTTCACCAATTTCATGCCAACATACTGGAGCTTGCCATTTACGACCATATAAAGCTTCGAAAGGAGCCATGCCGATACTTGAATGATAGCTATTATTGTACGAAAACTCGACTAAAGGTAGATGAGCGTTCCAATTCCCTTTGAAGTCTATGACACATGCTCGAAGCATGTCTTCGAGGGTTTGGATGGTGCGCTCCGATTGACCATCAGTCTGAGGGTGAAAGGCGGTACTGAGGTCTAAACGTGTACCCAAAGCAGTTTGTACGGCTCGCCATGTGGGTGAAGTGAAACGACCATCACGGTCTGAAATGATTCTTAATGGTATACCATGACGGCTTATGATTTCCGCTGATGTAGATACGAGCTAGCTTCTCGTTTTTGAAGTCCTCGCGAATCAGAATGAAGTGAGCTGATTTCGTGAGACGGTCAATGATCACCCATATAGTGTCATATCCATTGGAGGTGCGAGGTAACCCGGTGATGAAGTCCATGGTTATGTTTTCCCACTTCCATACAGGTATCTCGGGTTGGACCAGAAGTCCTGAAGGTCTTTGATGTTGCGCTTTTATTTTGGAGCATGTAAGGCACTTGGAAACAAACACAGCGATATCATTTTTCATGCCAGGCCACCAGTAGGTGTATTGTAAGTCTTGATACATCTTATCGGCTCCTAGATGTACAGAGTATCGTGTTTTATGTGCCTCATTCATGAGGAAATCACGAAGGTTGTCGCGATCGGGAATCCAAATACGGTTTAAATAGTATAGAATACCATCGGATTTGGTTTCGATTTTTAGTTCAGCTCCACACGACAGCTCATCGCGTAAGTCATTTTCCGTTACAGAGATATGTTGAGCTGCTCGTATTCGATCTTTGATATCGGTTACAATTTGCGAACATAGAAGATGAATAGAGTTCGCATAACCCTTACGACTGAGCGCATCAGCCAACATGTTTGCCTTGCCAGGATGATACCGAATCTCACAATCGTAATCGTTGAGAAGTTCGACCCATCTTCGTTGCCTCATATTCAACTCTTTTTGATTGAAGATATGTTGGAGACTCTTGTGGTCAGTGTATATTTCACACTTGGTACTGTAGAGATAATGTCTCCATATCTTGAGAGCGAACACGACGGCTCCAAGTTCCAGGTCGTGGGTGGTGTAATTCTTCTCATGTACTTTGAGTTGCCTAGAGGCATAGGCTATCACCTTTCCTCTTTGCATCAGAACACAGCCTATACCTTGCCCTGACGCGTCACAATAAACCACAAAGTCTTCGCAACCCTTAGGGAGTGTAAGGATAGGTGCGTCACAAAGCTTTTGCTTCAAAGTTTGGAAGGCCTCCTCTTGCTTGGGTCCCCAAATGAAGGGTTTTCCTTTGTGAGTCAAGGCCGGGAGTGGGACAGTGATACGCGAGAAATTGGCAAAGAAGCGTCGATAATAACCAGCCAAGCCAAGAAATGACCTAACTTCGGTAGGGGTACGTGGCACTTGCCATTCTTGTACTGCCTTGATTTTCGAAGGATCGACATGAATACCTTTGTCATTAACAACATGACCAAGAAATTGTACCACCCTTAACCAGAATTCGCATTTTGAGAACTTAGCGTAAAGCTTTTCGGTCCTTAAGAGTGTCAGGATGAGTCGAAGATGTCGCTCATGATCGGACTTTGACTTGGAGTAGATAAGGATGTCATCGATGAAGACTATGACGAAACGGTCGAGATAGGGTTTACATACCCTATTCATCAAAGCCATGAAGACAGCGGGAGCATTGGTTAAACCAAAAGGCATAACCATGAACTCGTAATGTCCATAACGAGTTCGAAAGGAGGTTTTTGGAATATCTTCTTCACGCACCCTAAGCTGATGATAACCAGAACGAAGGTCGATTTTGGAAAAACAGGTGGCACCTTGAAGTTGGTCTAGCAAATCATCAATACGAGGCAAAGGATAGCGATTTTTAACAGTCAACTTGTTGAGTTATCTATAGTCAATGCACATGCGAAACGTTCCATCCTTCTTCTTCACAAAAAGAACAGGTGCACCCCAAGGCGACGAGCTAGGACGTATGAATCCTTTGTCAGCCAGCTCTTGTAGCTGACTGGCCAACTCTTGCATTTCAGATGGGGCTAACCTATAAGGAGATTTTGCGACTGGTGTAGCGCCAGGCACAAGATCGATTCGAAATTCGACTTCTCGAGCAGGAGGAAGTCCTGAGACGTCGTCGGGAAAAACTTGCGAAAATTCTTTCACGATTGGGATATCTTCGAGCTTCCTTTCTTTGCCTTCCTTCTTGATGATGTGAGCTAGGAATGCGACGTAATTCTTGTGAAGATAACTTCAGGCTTGAAGACAGGACATTAATTTGAGTCCTTTCGAAGGAGTTTCCCCAAAGATACGTAGGGTCTGACCATCGGCGATAGGAATACAAATGAACTTTTCATGGCACACCACTTCGGCGTGATGTTGGCTGAGCCAGTCCATACCGATGATAACATTGAAACTTCCCAAATTCATAGGAATGAGGTCAATTGAGAAATCGTGATCGTTTAGAGTGAGGGTACAATCATGTATAATAGAATTTAATGAAACGGGTTTCCCGTCAGCAACTTCCACCATCAAAGATTCAACGAGACTATCACGAGGTAGGTCGAGAATAGATTCGAATTCTAAGGACACAAAACTCTTATCCGCACCGGTATCGAATAGTATGGATGCATAACTACCATTTACGAGAAACGTACCGTTGACCACATTGTTGTCTGCCCTTGCTTGGTTGGCGTTGATATTGAAAGCCCTTCCTCTCGCAAGTGGAGGAGCTTGGTTCACCGGGTTTGCTCTGGCTTGGGCATTGATGATGTTTACTAGGCGTGGGCAAGTATTTCTGAAATGGTTTGGATCCCCACAGTTGAAGCAGGCTCTTATGGGTTGGGTCATGGGGTAGTTGGGTTGGTAGTAAGGTTGTGCTATGGGTTGGACAGGTGGTGGAAGTAAGGGTTGTTGGGCTTGGCCCACCATTTGGTGTTGGGTTTGGGTTGGAAGCTGATTGCGGTTTGATCGCTAAAGAGTACGGCAGGTCTGGATGGTGTGACCTGCACGACCACAACTTGTGCAATGTTGGCAAGGGTTCTCAGGAGGGTGATGGTATTGGCAACGGTTACACTTTGGGTGTGCGCCAGTGTATGGCCTCTTGAATGGTGCAGCTGAAGGGGCGACTTGGGTGATTGGAGCAGCAGTGATGGGGGGGTTGGTTTGGGTGACATCAAAGTTTTTGCCATTTCGCTTCCTCTTACTAGCAAACTTTGAGGAGGAAGCAGATGGGGTTGGAGTTGGGGTTTCAATAGTTGTTCTCTTCTTCTCATCTTTGAAATCGCCATTACGAATGCGATTTTCTGTAAGTTCCGTAGCTAATTCCATCGCGGCTTTGAGTGTTGCGGGGGAGGTGCTTAAAACCGAATCTTGAACTTTTGAGGGGAGGCCTCGAATATAGTGCTCGATTAAGCGGTATAATGGGGTGAACAGATTGGGAACCATATGGTTCAATTCAAGAAACCTCTTGTTGTAGGAGGTGTGATCTCCTTCCTTTTGCTTTAGAGAATAGAATTCATCTTCAAGTTTCTTGATCTCGCTTCTAGGGCAGAAGCGTCTTGTCATGATCTCTCTTAATTCCTCCCATGATAAGGCCATGGCATCTTCCACACCTCGCTTACCTTTTTCCGTGTTCCACCAGGTAAGGGCTACCCCAAACAATCTTCCAGTTGCGTAACGTACCTTACGATCCTCAGGACAGTCGCAATTGAGAAAGGTGTTTTCCATCTCCTCAAACCAGTGGAGGAGAGCGGTGACACCTTCAGTCCCTTCATATTTTGGAGGATCGCAAGACTTGAAGTGTTTGTAGGCGCATTTAGTGGTTTTGGGAGGAGGGTTGGGGACGTTTTGGCCTTCTGGGTTTGGAGGTTGATGGGATTTGTGGTGAGAGCTTGTTGAACTTGTAGCACGATGTCAGGAAGTATTGCGGCCATTTGTTGGGCGATTTGCGTGGCCAAGCGTTCGCTCGACTTTCCTGACCTTCTACTTCCTCGTAATTGTCTAGCAGACATCTACAGGAATATATGCAGGGAGATGGTGAGTTTGAGAATTTCCTAAGTGTCATGTGTCGTAAAAAGAATGAAAACAACATTATAAATAACTGAAAATAACATATCTACATCCATAGGATGTCTTGGGCTTGCTCATGTTTGGGCCTCCAAATGTCTCCCATACCATAGCCTGTATAGTCATGTGGGCCCCCATGACTATTGGGCTTGGTAGGGTTCACATTGGTGCTAGCTGATTAACACTCGCATCACACGAATGAAAATCGTAAAACATGATTTGCAAGATGTAAGGGCGGAGGGTGTCCAGGTGTAGACACAATGGCAACTCAAAGTGGGGTTAGTTCACACGACGTTTGGTATAGCATGCTTTGGCCTAATAGGTCCTTTGTACTCTCATCGTTAGTCCCCAGGTAGGCAAACTGGTCCTTTATTTTGGATTTATACGAATGCCAAGCCTAGACAGGACGTTCTGACTACCGGTACTCGTACCCTTCCAGTTACTACATGCCCGTCGTGAAAACACACTTTGATGTGATTTGAAAAATATGAAAACATTGCAAAAATCTTTGAAAAAAAAATCATGGAAATCGTGAAATCATGAGGTGTGTGCTTTAACAGATATTATATGTTATGTGGATATGAATTATGATGAGCATTGCATATTAACATGTACTTGTGAGAGTGCTTGCATAATATTGTGTGTGAAAATAAACATGAAACATATAAATATCATGAATTTTGCATGTAACACATAAACAATTAAAATCTAATCAACTATAGTATAGGCTCTAAGGGTCTAATAACCTATCCTATATCCTTATAGTAACAAGCTCTGATACCAATATGTCACACCCCGACCCGCAGTGGAATAAAAGTCGGGGCATGATTGGGTTATCACCAAAGCTAATGATATTTATTAGCAATTTCATATTTATTAAATCCAAAGTAAATTCAAATGTCCAACACAAAATCTCATACAAGCACAAACAATAAAAAAAACGTTTGTTCCATCGAAATAACTTGATTATTCTTCTAAGGCCATCCTATGTGTTTCTCTCCTCAACTTGATCACCTGTATCACGCGTAAAACAGAGAAATTTTGGGTCAACAAAAGTTGGCGAGTGAACCTTGATAAAGCATTAAGTATTTGAATTATTTTGTTGTGAAGTAAAAATTGTGCATGAATCATATGTGAGCAATTGTATATATGTAACAAATCACAAACCACATTGAATGAATTTATGAAGTAAATGATGATGCATTTGAGATCAAGGCTCAATCAGACGGAGCCGATCTAATGAGTCACCTGATGCTCAACCCGTATCCCACGAGGAACTGATGGGCCTAATGTAATGATTTCACTGAACTGGTAAAATATATCCACATATTAACCACATAACAAACAATACACATTTGATCACGAGATGATATTAGCACAAGTGTTAAATATAATAAAGAAATGGTACGATACATGATACACCCCAAAACGTGATTAAAATGGGGAATTTGTAGAGATTCACTCATATTGGGTGCGTATTCTTGAGCGGGAATGAGAGCGCACGAGTTGTGGGTTTACCAACGAGTAAGTATTAACTTAAAAATAATAACGCGATAAATAAAACAAACTAATATTTCAAAAAAAAAAATCTTGGTTTTAATTTTGTGGGTTTTATTGATTTACTAAACCTTTTGAAAGTATATCTCTCTATATATATGTAACATTTTAATTGCTTTTTAAATAAATCATAGAAATGAAATCTTAAAATAGAAATAAAATATTAAAAAAATATCGATCAGACTGACAAGGCTGTCAGTCAACCGGTTCAATCGGAATATAAGCATGCGTGTGTGAGGCTCGAACCCGTGACCTCTCGGTTGCGTGCACACAGCTCTTCCAACTGAGCTACGTGTCTAACCCGTAAGAATCTGAGTTTTAATCATATTTATACACAAGTTAGGTTTATTAAATTTTAATTAGATTTAAAAAGGTTATAATGAATCGAACCGGACGCATGCAACTGACTCGAACCTGGGCCTCTATGGTGACTTGCACCCAGCCCGACCAACTGGGCTGGGTGTCTAACCCGTCCATACATGAAATCTAATTACATTTAAGTACTTAATATGCTAATCCAGGAATCAATAAATTTTAAAAAGGTTGGGTGTGGCCGGGCCGGTGGAGGTGTGCACGATTTCGAACCGGCGGTCACAGCTTTAGGTTGCACCCGGCCCAACCAGTTGAGCTGGGTGCTTAACTCGTTTACGAACCGTATTTCAAAAATAAAAAACACACATTGCCACTTGTCTTCTTCGTTTGAATCAACTGGTTACCCTCCCGTATTAACCACTTTCATTTAGATATTTTGACGCACATATAAGATTTGAAATAAATTAAAGAACAGGGTGTCTACCGAAATGGATGAACCGGCAGTGACTTTGTTCCGATTCTGGTATTCCGGCGAGAAGAGAACTCCGGTGACGAAAAATTCCGACTGAACAGAGGAGCTTTAAGATGACTTGGGCGAATTGAGAGCAGAGGAGATGCAAGTTTGATTGCGAATTTGCTTAGTATTTATAGGCGGAGACAGGAGGTTTCGATATCGTTTTTAGTAACAAGATCCGGTGATTGATATCTACCAGAAGATGACAGCCGGATTGATTTCCCATTTGCCAAAAATGGCCACAACAGTTGTCGTAGTTCAAAAGGAAATGAAAAACGCGGCTGATGAGCGATGATTTTGGTGTAGTTGCAGGTTTTCACGTATACTCGACATAAGAGTTTTAGGATCTTGATATTCACACAACTTGTGTGTGTAGACCAGTGGTGCTTGTAGTGTCTGTGTGTTCGGGGGTACCCGGGTTCGATTCCCGGTTCACCCATTTTGGCCTTTTTTTTTCTTTACTTTATTAATTTATTAAGTTTATTAAATTTTTTATTCATTATAATTATTTGATTGATTATTTAATTTATTATTTTTTTTAAGATTAGTTTTAAACATTTGTTATTAATATATATATATATATATATATATATATATAGAACAAAAACAAAAATGTTAAAATCGACGGACATAAATAAAAACGCTTTGATTGATAATTTGGGCCGGGTTTTTGAAACCCGATTTACACTGATGTTACATCTATTTTCTTTGTAATCCGAGACTTGAATCATAATGAAACTTCTACTTGATACTTACTTGTCTTATATACATTTAAACGTTGAATACACGCAAACTTATACTCATACTGTCACACCCCGACCCGCAGCGGAATAAAAGTCGGGGCATGATTGGGTTATCACCAAAGCTCATTATATTTACTAACAAGTTTCATATTTATTAAATCCAAATTAAATTCAAATATCCAACACAAAATTTCATACAAGCACAAACAATAAACCAAACGATCGTTCCAACTGAGCTACGTATCTAATCCGTAAGAATCTGAGTTTTAATCATATTTATACGCAAGTTAGGTTTATTAAATTTTAATTAGATTTAAAAAAGTTATAATGAATCGAACCGGACACATGCAACTGATTCGAACCTGGGCCTCTACGGTGACTTGCACCCAGCCCGACCAACTGGGCTGGGTGTCTAACCCGTCCATACATGAAATCTAATTACATTTAAGTACTTAATATGCTAATCCAGGAATCAATAAATTTTAAAAAGGTTGGGTGTGGCCGGGCCGGTGGAGGTGTGCATGATTTCGAACCGGCGGTCACAGCTTTAGGTTGCACCCGGCCCAACCAGTTGAGTTGGGTGCTTAACTCGTTTACGAACCGTATTTCAAAAATAAAAAACACACACTGCCACTTGTCTTCTTCGTTTGAATCGACTGGTTACCCTCCCGTATTAACCACTTTCATTTAGATATTTCGATGCACATATAAGATTTGAAATAAATTAAAGAACAGGGTGTCTACCGAACTGGTTGAACCGGCGTGACTTGGTTCCGATTCTGGTATTCCGGCGAGAAGAGAACTCCGGTGATGAAAAATTCCGACTGAACAGAGGAGCTTTAAGATGACTTGAGCGAATTGAGAGCAGAGGAGATGCAAGTTTGATTGCGAATTTGCTTAGTATTTATAGGCGGAGACAGGAGGTTTCGATATCGTTTTTAGTAACAAGATCCGGTGATTGATATCTGCCAGAAGATGACAGCCGGATTGATTTCCCATTTGCCAAAAATGGCCGTAACAGTTGTCGTAGTTCAAAAGGAAATGAAAAACGCGGCTGATGAGCGATGATTTTGGTGTAGTTGCAGGTTTTCACGTATACTCGACATAAGAGATTTAGGATCTTGATATTCACACAACTTGTGTGTGTAGACCAGTGGTGCTTGTAGTGTGTGTGTGTTCGGGGGTACCCGGGTTCAATTCCCGGTTCACCCATTTTGGCCTTTTTTTTCTTTACTTTATTAATTTATTAAGTTTATTAAATCATTTATTCATTATAATTATTTAATTATTTGATTGATTATTTATTTTATTATTTTTTTTAATATTAGTTTTAAACATTTGTTATTAATATATGTGTGTGTGATATATATATAAATTTTAATATAAAACAAAAACAAAAATGTTAAATCTACCGACATAAATAAAAACGCTTTGATTGATAATTTGGGCCGGATTTTCGAAACCCGATTTACACTGATGTTACATCTATTTTCCTTGTAATCCGACACTTGAATCATAATGAAACTTATACTTGGTACTTACTTGTCTTATATGCATTTAAACGTTGAATACATGCAAACTTATACTCATACTGTCACACCCCGACCCGCAGTGGAATAAAAGTCGGGGCATGATTGGGTTATCACCAAAGCTCATGATATTTACTAACAAGTTTCATATTTATTAAATCCAAATTAAATTCAAATATTCAACACAAAATTTCATACTAGCACAAACAATAAACCAAACGATCGTTCCAACGAAATAACTTGATTATTCTTCTAAGGCCATCCTAGGTGTTTCTTTCCTCAACTTGATCACCTGTATCATGCGCAAAACAGAAAATTTGGGTCAACAAAAGTTGGCGAGTGAACCTTGATAAAACATTTAAGGTATTGAATTTCATTGTTGTTTAAATAAGATTGTGCATAAATCACATGTGAGCAAATATATATGTAACAAATCACAAACCACATTGAATGAACATATGACATAATGGATGATGTAATTGAGATCAAGGCTCAATCAAACGGAGCCGATCTAATGAGGCACCTGATGCGCTCAACCCGTATCCCACGAGGAACTGATGGGCCTAATGAAACGATTGCACTGAAATGATAAAATGAATCCACGTATAAACCATATAACAAACCATACACATTTGATCACGTAACGATATTAGCACAACCGTTAAATAAAATAAAGAAAGGGTACGACACATGATACACCCCAAAATGTGATTAAAACGGGGAATTTGTAGATATTTACTCACCGTGGGTGCGTAATCTTGATTGAAGATGAGAGCGCACGAGTTAGGAATTTAACCGATCAAAGAGTACTAACCTAAAAATAAGAACGCGATAACTTGATAAATAAATAATTTAATATTTCGGTTAAGATCCTTTGTTTCGGTTTTTAGGTTATTTTCGTGGGTTGTATTGATGTTTTAAACCCTTAAAAGAAATATATTTTTAACCTTCCATTAGATTTTTCATTAAAATAATAACAAAAACGATAGAATTGAACTAAATACAATAAAATAAAGGAAATAAATAATATATAAATAAAATAAAAAATATTAAAAATCTTGTCAGTCTGACAAGGTCACTGTCAGACTGGCTCGATGTGTTGTAGGCATGCGTGTGTATAGATTCGAACTTGAGACCTCACGTTCACGTGCACGCAGCTCTTCCAACTGAGCTACGTGTCTAAAACGACATATTCTGGATTTTAATTATTCTTATACACACCTTAAGTTTATACAGAAATGGTTACTTGTTTAAAAAGAGTTTAAGGTGATCAGACCAAGGTGAAAGCATGGATTCAAACCTGTGACCTGGGGTTAGATTGCACCCGGCCCAAACCAGTTGGGCTGGGTGCTTAACCCGTAAGATATAGAAATTGTATGGTACTTAACACCTCCGTGGATCTTAGTCTGGTTTGGTTTAAATAGTTTAAAGAAAGCGGTGCCAGTTGCAAGTTTCGAACTCGGGACGTGTGTTTGAATGTGCACACAGTCCACCGTTGGACTGTGTGTCTAACCTGGTTGCAACCCCGCTTATAATATATAAATACACAACCTAAGCTTTATCTTCTTTATATAAAATTTTCACCCCAAAACCTTTTCCCGCCGGAGTGTCCCTTTTGATTTGGTGTTATACATGATAAATAAAAAAAGAAATTCGAAAAGGGAACTACCGATCAATGGAGTGGGCGGGGATACTGAGTTTCCGACGTCTTGCAGAACTCCGGTGATCTACTTTTTTTTTTCTCCGGTGGCGAGTTTGGAACGGCTGGGATAGGGAGGTATTTATAGGCGAGTGGTGTCTCTCAAGATTAGGGTTCCAAGGGTTATGGTAGGCGCGTCTTGATTATCAATTTGCCAAAGATAGCCATTGACAGGTTGTCGGATGATTCAAAAGGAAAGTCGCGTTTGATGGATTTCGATTGTTCCAGCTTCAGTTGCTGGTTTTAAATTTGGAGTCAACATAAGAGTTTTAAGATTTCAACATATACACAACTGGTGTGTGTAGTCCAGTGGTGTTTGTAGTGTGTGGGCGGACGGGGGAACCCGGGTTCGATCCCGGTTCCTTCCTTTTAAAAAAAAAATATTTTTCCTTCACACATTTTATTATCTTTTTGAATTATTATAAAAAATTATTAATTAGCTGATTTGTTTTAGTATTTATTGGATTATATCTTTAAACTTTATTTATAAATTTTTAAACACTAAATTTATTCATTATATAAATAAATAACTAGACACATATACAAATTTTTTTTATTGAAACAAAAAGGAGCGGGTTTTCGAAACCTGTTTTACACGGATGTTACAGTATCCCATACTTTTAGAAATTTCGTCCCGAAATTTAAGTTGTGGTTGCAACCGGAAAAAGATGCGGGTATTTTTCGTGCATCGAGTCTTCACGTTCCCAAGTAAAGTCGAGCCCTCGCTTTGACTCCCAACGCACCCTAACGATTGGAATACGACTTCGCCGTAAACGCTTTTCACCGAAATCCATGATCTCTACTGGTCTTTCAATGAAGTGAATTGATTCATCAACTTGAATGTATTCTTGAGGATATGGAGGTTTTTGTCGGCGAGGCACTTTTTCAAGTTTGATACGTGGAACGTGGGGTGAATTCTGTTAAGTTCTTCTGGTAGGTCAAGCTTGTATGCTACAGGACCTACTCTTTCGAGTATCTTGAAAGGTCCTACGTAGCGTGGTGCTAGCTTACCCTTTTGGCCAAAACGAACCACTCCCTTACATGGTGATACTTTCAAAAGTACTTGATCACCAACGCCAAACTCCAAGGGCTTTCGTCGTTTGTCGGCATAACTCTTTTGACGACTTTGAGCCGTTAGAAGATTGTTTCGAATTTGAATGATTTTGTCGGTTGTTTCTTGAATCAACTCAGGTCCGGTGATTTGCGCTTCACCAATTTCTTGCCAACATACTGGAGATCGGCATTTACGACCATATAAAGCTTCGAAAGGAGCCATGCCGATACTGGAATGATAGCTATTGTTGTACGAAAACTCCACTAATGGTAAATGAGCGTCTCAATTCCCTTTGAAGTCTATGACACCTGCTCGAAGAATGTCTTCGAGGGTTTGGATGGTGCGCTCAGATTGGCCATCAGTCTGAGGGTGAAAGGCGGTGCTGAGGTCTAAACGTGTACCCAAAGCAGTTTGTACGGCTCGCCATGTTCGTGAAGTGAAACGACCATCACGGTCTGAAATGATGCTTAACGGTAAACCATGACGGCTTACGATTTCACTGATGTAGACACGAGCGAACTTCTCGTTCTTGAAGTCCCCACGAATTGGAATGAAGTGAACTGATTTTGTAAGACGATCAATGATTACCCATATGGTGTCATACCCACTGGAGGTGCGAGGTAACCCGGTAATGAAGTCCATGGTTATGTTTTCCCACTTCCATACAAGTATCTCGGGTTGGACAAGAAGTCCTGCAGGTCTTTGATGTTCGGCTTTCACTTTGGAACATGTAAGGCACTTGGAAACAAAAACAACGATATCCTTCTTCATGCCAGGCCACCAGTAGGTGTATCGTAGGTCTTGATACATCTTACGGCTCCTGGATGTACAGAGTATCGTGTTTTGTGTGCCTCATTCATGAGGAAATCACGAAGGTTGTCACGGTCAGGAGCCCAAATACGGTTTAAATAGTACAGAATACCATCAGATTTGGTTTCGATTTTGAGTTCGGCCCCACACGACAGCTTATCGCGTATGCCATTTTCCGTTACAAAGATATGTTGAGCTGCCCGAATTCGATCTTTGATATCGGTTACAATTTGCGAACATAGAAGATGAATGGAATTTGCATAACCCTTACGACTGAGTGCATCAGCCACAACGTTTGCTTTTCCAGGATGATATCGAATCTCACAGTCGTAATCATTGAGAAGTTCGACCTATCATCGTTGCCTCATGTTCAGCTCTTTTTGATTGAAGATATGTTGGAGACTCTTGTGGTCAGTGTATATTTCATACTTGGTACCATAGAGATAATGTCTCCATATCTTTAAAGCGAATATGACCGCTCCAAGTTCCAGGTCGTGGGTGGTGTAATTCTTCTCATGTACTTTGAGTTACCTAGAGGCATAGGCTATCACCTTTCCTTTTTGCATCAGAACACAGCCTAACCCTTGTCCTGACGCGTTGCAATAAACCACAAAGTCTTCGCAACCCTCAGGAAGTGTAAGGATAGGTGTGTCACAAAGCTTTTGCTTCAAAGTTTGGAAGGCCTCCTCTTGCTTGGGTCCCCAAATGAAGGGTTTTCCTTTGTGAGTCAAGGCCGGGAGTGGGACGGCGATACGCGAGAAATTGGCAAAGAAGCGTCGATAATAACCAGCCAAGCCAAGAAATGACCTAACTTCAGTAGGGGTACATGGCGCTTGCCATTCTTGTACCGCTTTAATTTTCGAAGGATCGACATGAATTCCTTTGTCATTGACGACGTGACCAAGAAATTCTACCTCTCTTAACCAGAATTCGCATTTTGAGAACTTAGCGTAAAGCTTTTCAGTCCTTAAGAGTGTAAGAATGAGTCGAAGATGTCGCTCATGATCGGATTTTGACTTGGAGTAGATAAGGATGTCATCATTGAAGACTATGACAAAACGGTCGAGATAGGGTTTGCATACCCTATTCATCAAATCCATGAAGACAGCGGGGGCGTTGGTTAAACCGAAAGGCATAACCATGAACTCGTAATGTCCATAACGAGTTCGAAAGGAGGTTTTTGGAATATCTTCTTCGCGCACCCTAAGCTGATGATAACCAGAACGAAGGTCGATTTTGGAAAAACAGGTGGCACCTTGAAGTTGGTCTAGCAAATTACCAATACGAGGCAAAGGATAGCGATTTTTAACAGTCAACTTGTTGAGTTCTCTATAGTCAATGCACATGCGAAACGTTCCATCCTTCTTCTTCACAAAAAGAACAGGTGCACCCCAAGGCGACGAGATAGGACGTATGAATCCTTTGTCAGTCAGCTCTTGCAGCTGACTGGCCAATTCTTGCATTTCGGATGGGGCTAACCTATAAGGAGATTTTGCGACTGTTGTGGCGCCAGGCACAAGATCGATTCGAAATTCGACTTCTCGCACAGGAGGAAGTCCTGAAACGTCATCGGGAAAAAAATTGAGGAAATTCTTTCACGATCGGAATATCTTCGAGCTTCCTTTCTTCGCCTTCCTTCTTGACGATGTGAGCTAGAAACGCGACATAATCCTTGCGGAGATATCTTCGAGTTTGAAGGCCGGACATCAATTTAAGCCCTTTCGAAGGCGTTTCTCCAAAGATGCGTAGGGTCTGACCATTGGCGAGAGGAATACGAATGAACTTCTCATGGCACCACTTCGGCATGATGCTGGCTGAGCCAGTCCATACCGATGATAATGTCGAAACTTCCCAATTTCATAGGGATGGGGTCAATCGAGAAATCGTGATCATTGAGAGTAAGAGTACAATCACGTATAATAGAATTTAACGAAATGGGTTCTCCATCAGCAACTTCCACCGTGAACGATTCAGCGAGACTAACACGAGGTAGGTCGAGAATAGATTCGAATTCTAAAGATACAAATATCTTATCCGCTCCAGTATCGAATAATATGGATGCATAATTACCATTTACGAGAAACGTACCGTTAACCACATTGTTGTCAGCCCTTGCTTGATTTGCGTTGATATTGAAAGCCCTTCCTCTAGAGGGTGGAGGAGCTTGGTTAGCTTGGTTCACCGGGTTTGCTTAGGCTTGGGCATTGATGTTCACCAGGCGTGGGCAAGTATTTCTGAAGTGGTTTGGGTCGCCACAATTAAAACAAGCTCTTATGGGTTGATAGTAAGGTTGGGCCATGGGTTGGGCAGGTGGTAAAAGTAAGGGTTGTTGGGCTTGGCCCACCATCTGGTTTTGGGTTGGAGGCTGATTGCGGTTTGATCGCTGAAGTGTACGGTAGGTTTGGGTAGTGTGACCTGCACGGCCACAACTTGTGCAATGTTGGGAAGGGTTCTCAGAAAGGTGATGGTATTGGCAACGGTTACACTTTGGGTGTGGGCCAGTGTATGGCCTTTTGAAGGGTGCGGCTGAAGGGGCAACTTGGGTGATTGGAGCAGCAATGATGGGGGAGTTGGTCTGGGTGACGGCGAAATTTTTGCCATTTCGCTTCCTCTTACCAGCAAACTTTAAGGAGGAACCAGATGGGGTTAGAGTTGGGGTTTCAACAGTTGTTCTCTTCTTTTCATCTTTAAAATCGCCATTACGAATGCGATTTTCCGTAAGTTCCGTCGCTAATTCCATTGCGGCTTCGTGTTGCGGGAGAGGTGCTTAAAACCGAATCTTGGATTTTGGAGGGAAGGCCTCGAATATAGTGCTCGATTAAGCGGTATAATGGAGTGAACAGATTGGGAACCATTTGGTTCAATTCAAGAAACCTCTTGTTGTAGGAGGTGTGATCCCCTTCCTTTTGCTTTAGAGAATAGAATTCATCTTCAAGCTTTTTGATCTCGCTCCTAGGACAGAAGCGTCTTGTCATTATTTCCCACAATTCCTCCCATGATAAGGCCATGGCATCTTCCACACCTCGCTTGCCCTTTTCCGTGTTCCACCAGGTAAGGGCCACTCCAAACAAACGTCCAGTAGCGTAACGTACCTTGCGATCCTCAGGACAGCCGCAATTGAGAAAGGTGTTTTCCATCTCCTCAAACCAATGGAGGAGAGCGGTGACACCTTCAGTCCCTTCATATTTTGGGGGATCGTAGGAGTTGAAGTGTTTGTAGGTGCATTTAGTGGTTTTGGGAGGAGGGTTGGCGACGTTTTAGTCTTCTTGGTTTGGAGGGTTGATGGGATTTGCGGTGAGAGCTTGTTGAACTTGTAGCACGATGTCAGGAAGTACTGCGGCCATTTGTTGAGCAATTTGCGTGGCCAAGCGTTCGCTCGACTTTCCTGACATTCTACCTCCTCGTAAGTGTCTAGCAGACATCTACAGGAATATATGTAGGGAGATTGTGAGTTTGAGAATTTTCTAGGTGTCATGTGTCGTAAAAAGGAACGAAAACAACATTTATAAATAATTGAAATAACTTAACTACATCCATTGGATGTCTTAGGCTTGCTCATGTTTGGGCCTCCAAATGTCTCTCATACCATAGCCTGTATAGTCATGTGGGCCCTCATGACTATTGGGCTTGGTAGGGTTCACTTTGGGGTCGGCTGGTTAGCACTCGCATCACCCGAATGAAAATTGTAAAACATGATTGCGAGATGTAAGGTCGGAGGTGTCCAGGTGTAGACACAATGACAACTCAAAGCGGGGTTAGTTCACACGACGTTTGGTATAGCATGCTTTGGCCTAATAGGTCCTTCATCGTTAGTCCCAAGGTAGGCAAACTGGTCCTTTATTTTGGACTTATATGAATGCCAAGCCTAGACAGGACGTTCCGACTACCGGTACTCGTACCCATCCAGTTACTACATGCCCGTCGTGAAAACTCACTTTGATGTGATTTGAAAAAAATATGAAAACATTGCAAAAATCTTTGAAAAGAAATCATGGAAATTGTGAAATCGTGAGGTGTGTGCTTTCATAGATATGATATGTTATGAGAATATGAACTATGATGAGCTTTGCATATTAACATGTACTTGTGAGAGTGCTTGCATAATATTGTGTGTGAAAATAAACATGAAACATATAAACATCATGAATTTTTGCATGTAACACAAACAATTAAAAATCTAATCAACTATAGTATAGGCTCTAAGGGTCTAATAGCCTATCCTATATCCCTATAGTCACAAGCTCTGATACCAATATGTCACACCCCGACCCGCAGCGGAATAAAAGTCGGGGCATGATTGGGTTATCACCAAAGCTCATGATATTTACTAACAAGTTTCATATTTATTAAATTCAAATATCCAACACAAAATTTCATACAAGCACAAACAATAAACCAAATGATTGTTTCAATGAAATAACTTGATTATTCTTCTAAGGCCATCCTAGGTGTTTCTTTCCTCAACTTGATCACATGTATCATGCGTAAAACAGAAAATTTGGGTCAACAAAAGTTGGCGAGTGAACCTTGATAAAAATTTAAGTTATTGAATTTCATTGTTGTTTAAATAAGATTGTACATAAATCACATATGAGCAAATATATATGTAACAAATCACAAACCACATTGAATGAACATATGACATAATGGATGATGTAATTGAGATCAAGGCTCAATCAAATGGAGCCGATCTAATGAGGCACCTGATGCTCAACCCGTATCCCACGAGGAACTGATGGGCCTAATGAAACGATTGCACTGAAATGATAAAATGAATCCACGTATAAACCACATAACAAACCATACACATTTGATCACGTAATGATATTAGCACAAGCGTTAAATAAAATAAAGAAAGGGTACGGCACATGATACACCCCAAAATGTGATTAAAACGGGAATTTGTAGAGATTCACTCACCGTGGGTGCGTAATCTTGATTGAAGATGAGAGCGCACGAGTTAGGAATTTAACCGATCAAAGAGTACTAACCTAAAAATAAGAACGTGATAACTTGATAAATAAATAATTTAATATTTCGGTTAAGATCCTTTGTTTCGGTTTTTAGGTTATTTTCGTGGGTTGTATTGATGTTTTAAACCCTTAAAAGAAAAATTAAAATTTTAACTTCCATTAGAATTTTATTAAAATAATAAAAAAACAATAAATAACTAATACAAAATAAAGAATAAATAATATATAAATAATAAAAAAATTCCTATCAGTCTGACAAGGTCACTGTCAGACCGGCTCGATGTGTTGTAGGCATGCGTGTGTATAGATTCGAACTTGAGACCTCACGTTCACGTGCACGCAGCTCTTCCAACTGAGCTACGTGTCTAACCCGACATATTCTGGATTTTAATTATTCTTATACACACCTTAAGTTTATATAGAAATGGTTACTTGTTTAAAAAGAGTTTAAGGTGATCAGACCAAGGTGAAAGCATGGATTCGAACCTGTGACCTGGGGTTAGATTGCACCCGGCCCAAACCAGTTGGGCTGGGTGCTTAACCCGTAAGATATAGAAATTGTATGGTACTTAACACCTCCGTGGATCTTAGTCTGGTTTGGTTTAAAAAGTTTAAAGAAAACGGTGCCAGTTGCAAGTTTCGAACTCGGGACGTGTGTTTGAATGTGCACACAGTCCACCGTTAGACTGTGTGTCTAACCTGGTTGCAACCCCGCTTATAATATATAAATACACAACCTAAGCTTTATCTTCTTTATATAAAATTTTCACCCCAAAACCTTTTCCCGCCGGAGTATCACTTTTGATTTGGTGTTATACATGATAAATAAAAAAAGAAATTCGAAAAGGGAACTACCGATCAATGGAGTGGGCGGCGATACTGAGCTTCCGACGTCTTGCAGAACTCCGGTGATCTACTTTTTTTTTCTCCGGTGGCGAGTTTGGAACGGCTGGGATAAGGAGGTATTTATAGGCGAGTGGTGTCTCTCAAGATTAGGGTTCCAAGGGTTATGGTAGGCGCGTCTTGATTATCAATTTTCCAAAGATAGCCATTGATAGGTTGTCGGATGATTCAAAAGGAAAGTCGCGTTTAATGGATTTCGATTGTTCCAGCTTCAGTTGCAGGTTTTAAATTTGGAGTCAACATAAGAGTTTTAAGATTTCAACATATACACAACTGGTGTGCGTAGTCCAGTGGTGTTTGTAGTGTGTGGGCGGACGGGGGAACCCGGGTTCGATCCCGGTTCCTTCCTTTTTAAAAAAAATGTTTTTCCTTCACACATTTTATTATCTTTTTGAATTATTATAAAAAATTTATTAATTAGTTGATTTGTTTTAGTATTTATTGGATTATATCTTTAAACTTTATTTATAAATATTTGAACACTAAATTTATTCATTATATAAATAAATAACTAGACACATATACAAAAAATTTTTTATTGCAACAAAAAGGAGCGGGTTTTCGAAACCCGTTTTACACGGATGTTACAGATACGCGCATTCACACACGACACTTATTCATAATATGCTTAGAACATGCAAACATTGGCTAAATAATCAAGTTAAAGGGCTAAAAGTGTTAAAAATCAAAGAACATTCTGGAATAACTTGCCTCGCGCCCCGCGACCGAGACCTCTGAAGTATCTCGCGGCCTGCCAGACGCCTCGCGGCCTGCGATCGAAATTCTTTCACTCTCTCGCGGCCCGCGAGAGGGGCACAATCCGGAAAAACTCGTTTCAAGCTTGTTGATTGGCCAGAATTGTGTTTCTTACATTAAATGCTCAACTAACACCCTCCCCCATTTTACCTATAACTACCCCATCCCATTTCACTTTCAAGTCACACCTCATTTCTCTCTTCTCTCCTCTAAAAGCTCTAAAGAGCTCTTTTCTTCCCTCAAAGATCAAAGCTCCTAAAAAGTGAGTTCTAACTCACCTCTCTCTTTTGATCTTTCCTCTTTCTTACTACTTGGAAATACCTTTGGGATGTTTCCATAAGTCTTCCATGGAAGACTAAGTTGGAACATCACCATGACTAGGGTCCCAAGAGTAAGCGTTTTCTTTTGGTTTTAATAGGGTTTTACCCACAATTGTTGTATCCTTCCAAGCTGGTTCTCGAAACAAGACTTGAGTCAGTAAAGTGTGATCACATGGAAGCCTTGGCTATCCTAACTTCGATCCACCACCTCACTTGATGATTTCATTTACTTATGCTTTTACATTTATGTTCAAACTTACTCATGACCATCCTTGTCGTCCTTGTGACGACTTGCGCATTGGTAAAATATACGTGAGGTTTTAAAAGGAAGGTTATCCTCCTACCTCCATGCATGACTTCCATGAACCTACATGATATTCTTGATATACTTATGTAATATATATATGTATATACGTACTAACCGAACTCTTGATGGTAATCAAATGATTATCCGTCATGATACTAGGTTATATCACCTATGTACTTAATCTCTCGTTACGATTCTAATGGGTATGATAACCCATGAAATCACGTCAACCCAAATGGGCATAATAGTGTCGAGAACGAGTATTAAGTCTAGATGATTATTTTCTCATACACGTAATTTTCCAAATCCTCCGTTATCATTCGTTTACTTACCAACCTACGTTTCCTAATGTAGGATAACTCGACGCTCACTCCATCCATCAAATCCCCTTCGAGGACTAATTAAAGTTGAAGATTTCGCAAAACCGTGAGTACACTCGAACCACTTTTCGTTTACAACACTTTTGGGTGTAACATGTTTACTTATACCAAAACCACACGCTTAAACTTTATGAAATGCACAAATAATCCTATACACATGAACACTTGATATGCTTACGTGATGCTTATATCTTGGACATTCTTTATGTGATACTTTAGTCATTAACTTGTTTAAGCCTTTGTTTGACATGTATAGCGCTATAGGAATTCACGCATCTCCCTCCATCGCATAAACTTGAGGCCATGTTAAAACAGCGTGTTGCGTTAAGGGTTTGGCTAGTAGTATTGCATGCCTTGTATATGCTCTCGTAAAATCATAGTTGCCATGAGGATTTGTTAAAACTTTAATCGTATACGTATGCTATGCTTAAACTTGTGTACTCGCATTTGCTTTTGCATTGAATTGTATTTTAAAACATGTTACAGGTTGATGAAGAGGATGCTATGAAAACAAATAGCAAGGACTTAGATACACACAAGTAGACGTTTAGGCTAAAGTTGTTGTATCAATTTTGTTGTATTGTATTTGCTTCGATAATGTACTTGACAGTTGTTATTTGATATGAAATTCGACTTTAATTAAATATTGTCACTATTAGCGTTGTGAGCAATGAGCAATCTATTTCGTCTCACTCTGATGTTTCCGCCATCGGTTGGGGTGTGACACCTGCCTTAACCAGAGCCTCATCCTCGGACGATCCGACCTCAATATTAGTGTCATCCTCGGACAGTTGGACCTTAGTCGTGACCCGATAGCGAAGACATTGAAGGAAACACGCTAAATCTATGGTTGTCCAAATTAATCGTCGCTCGCTCGGAAAATTACACGCTCGAATACGCTCGTTCGGATTTCACTCGGTTGTAAACGAGCCAAGCACAAGCAAAGGTCCTCTCGATTCCGATCGGCTCATTAACAACCCTATCTATACTATCTAATACATTCAAAAAGAAAAGATAAATATTAGAAATACTCTTTAATCTATTTAATTATCTTTCCACAAAAATTGTTTTGACATGAAATTTTATGTTTTCATGTAACTATACAAAATTACAAATGTTTTGTACTTTGGGTTTTAAAGATATTGGTAATTGGTAATGGTAATGGTAATGGTAATGTTTAGAAAGAAATATAATTTGAGCAATAACAAAGTATACATTCAGAGTTTGGAACCTTTTAATGTAACATGTATATGTGTATGTTAGATTTACTAGCGAGATCAATGAGAGGAATATAATTATTGGTGGTGGTTTTAAAGATAATAATTGGTGGACCTAAAAATGTTGGAAAATCATAAGAAAAGGAGTGATTGAAGTTCCTTTGTTTTAAAAAAGCAGGTGATGTACTTGTGAAGCCCCTTTTTTCTTTGCTTTTAAATATTCTAAGAAATGCCTAGATTGCCCTACAAAGGTCATCTTATTACAAGTCGTTAGTTTCAACATATAGTCGTTAGTTATGACTAAACAATCCCAATTATTTGAAAAAAAATCATTGATTTTACTAACCAATGTCAAATTTCATGCATTGTTAACTAAAACAACTAAGGTTTATTGGTCTTTTTTAAACGACAAAAATGTGTATTGATTTTGTAAAGAGGGTAAACGCGTATTAGGTCCAATGTATAGAGTAATTTATGTAAATTCCTAGATAATATAAATACTCTTGTACAAACCTTAATTGTCACATCCTAACTGATGGTGATAACATCGGGGCCGAACGAATGAGATTACTCGAGACTTTATAACACTAAAATATGACAAGTAAAATAAATAACAAGATTTCATTTCATTGATTGAATAGCAAGTACATAGTTTCAAATTTGAAATACAATATCATGAAAAACAAAATACAAATACAACAACTTTCTAATGCATTCTAGGTGAGTATCTAAGTCGTCCTACTTGATTCTATATGTCTCATCATCAATATCAACCTACAATACATATTAAGTATAGTTCAACACACAAGGCATTGGCGAGCATACAAGTTTAAATAAATAACATAGTATAAAGTTTTAAACGAATCCTTATGTATCAATGTCTATTCTCGAGGCTAACATGTAATATACGAGCATGCAAATATACTAGTCAACCCAAAGTTTCCCGCTAGCTTAATCTAATCATAGCAATGAAAAGACCGTATGAGTTTAACTTAACATGACCTCAAGTTTACGGGCGGTGCGTTCAAGTACATGTATTGCACCCCAAAAGTGATAAAAAGGTAAAACGGATCGAGTATACTCACGGTTATGCAAAAGCTTCCTTAGGAACCGCGAACTATAGGATGGATGGTAGGACACTGAAGTTATCCTACACGGGGGAGCAAAATTGTGTGAGTGTTTTGAGTTAGATTCGGATTCAGGTGGGAAGGCAGAAAACACAAAAGGTAAATGCGGAAAAATGCCACTTCGTACGAGGTGACCACTTCGTGCGAAGTGACTGATCACTTCGTGCGAAGGGTCTGTTTCTGTAACGTTTTATCTCATTTTGCACTCGTTTCGACACTGATTTTCTTGAACATGGTATTAAAAATGAGGCAGAACAGTCTAGGACCATAATACTTAATTAGAAAGTGATTAAGATTCTGTTCCGACTAGTTTATTAAGAAAATACGAAAATTATGTATAGGTTAAGTATATAGATATTCAAGTTGGTCATAGATGTCAAGCATGGAGATGTCAAATCTCGTTATATGATTCACCAAAGCACAAGGTTGCAATAACCCGGTTGGTCATGAATGTATAGAAAGTAAAATGCAAAAATGTTCAAGTGAGGTGTGGATCTTAATTCAGGTAGCCAAAACTCCCAACGTTCTCACTAGTTAGAACACTAATCCAATCCTATGAGGATAATGAACCAGGTTAGCTTACAAAACTTGGTACAAAAGAAAAAGAAGTAAAAGTAGAAGGAAAGTTATAAAATTGCAAAGTGTTAGTGAGTTAAACTCACTTAGAAGAATCTGAGATAAATCTGCCGAAAATCAAGAAATTTGAGAGTGAGAGTGAATAGTGTACGGAAAGTTGGAAGTGGTGAAGTGCGTTTGTATTTATAGGAAAAAAAGTTGCAAGCTCCATTTCGTACGAAGGGGGTCAGTTGAGGCTGGTTTTACGTGTTTTAGCCAATTTTAAGTATTTTAAGCATAAGAGAATGATGTTTAAGTATGATTGCACGCAAAATTGGGCATTCGAGTAATCCAAGTATGAGTTTCTTGCATGAAGTCACGTATCAAAGATTGTAAAGTATGAAACATATGTGTAAAAGATGTACATTTATTTAATAAAGTTCCATTATGATCGAATCTCGGATTATAAGGATTGAAATAAAAGATACGAATACGATTATAAGTTTCCAAAAATAGAAGTACATTTACACTTTCTAAATAAGGAAAGTACAAAAATGTGAAGTGTTACATTAATTATCATACAATTAATTACGTTCACAAACATTCTTTTTGAGTATAAATACTCTTGGTTGTTTTCTAAGGATTGAACTTGTTTCCTAAGGTAGGAATAATCTTCGTTCATATAAGAATTATATCTCTGAGCTCCTTCAACGAACTAGTCCTTGTCTCTTGGAGATAGTCCTCTTATCAAGGTTCCAGTCAAATAGCGTCAACTAGTTGGTGCTCTACGATATGTCACCTTTTTTGGACTTAACATTACATCCATTGTAGACAGAGTGTGTTAATACATGCATGCTCTCTCTAGAAATTTACTGGTTGGTGGTCTGCTGCCAAACATATACTCATGTATTTAAAGGGCATAATAGGTTGCTTATTAATCAAGCTTACACCGATGTTCACTGAAAGGGACTCTCTTCCCTTTGTGCCTTCTCGAATGCTGATTGGGCTGGGTGTCCTGATAATCGTCGATCCACGTGTAGATTTGCTATATACATGGGTTCTAACCCATCGTTGGATCATAAGAAAACAAAATACAATATCTCAGATATCTATAGAATCCGAATACAAAGCTCTAGCTGATATTGTATCCGAATTAACTTGGTTAGAGGCTTTACTAAGGAAAGTTAGGGCATGCACAAGTTTTTTTTTCCAACTCTTTGATGTGATAATTTAGGTGTAACCTATCTCGCTGTTAATCCAGTCTTTCACGCACAAAGCATGTTGAAGTTGACTTCCTTTTTGTTCATGTAAAGGTTGCTCAAGGAAAACAACATGTGCAATTTATATCTACTGGAGATGAAATCGCAGACGTCTTCAGCAAATTGTTCTCAACACAAAGATTTATACTTTTATGTTCCAAGCTGCAAGTCACTCTCTACCTTTGAGTTTGCGGGGAAATATTAGATAATATAGCCCTTAGCTTGCAGGAAAATATTAGACACTATGTTTGGTTCACATTGCAATGACTATAGTCTAGGCTAGTTTATATAAATTCCTAAATAGTATAATAATCTTATACAAACCTTATAATCAATGAGATTCACAAACATTCTCTTTACCATTTCCTAATTATAAGAATATTGTACAGATCATAATATCATTTATACCAAATAAATCACAATATAAAATAACAAAACTACAATACACAAATAACAAAAAACGAATATGACTAAAACATATAACTATTACCATTAGAAGCAATAGGAGTAGAACTAAGACATAAGTTGTAAAGATTCATAGTTTTTTATACAATTTTCTTAGATCAAATTTAATGTTTGTGTCTTAATGAGATTTTGAAAACGAAAGTGATAGGTGTTATTCAAGTAATGTTTTTAGGGTAATAATAAGAACTCATCCCTCTTATCCCTACCCTCTATTTATCTCAAGTACGAAAACGAATAAATTTTTTTTCCTATAACCATTCTTTTTTGCTTCTAATTTGGGTTGTGAAAATGAACCAACATGCTTTTTTATATAATACTAAAAAAACTCATTAAAAGTTATAAAATAATTTTTTAACTACAATTGAATGATCGAAGATGTAATTAACTGAGCAATTAAATGGATATAAGATATTTTGTATGAATTTAGTTTTTATAACAGGAAAGAATTTCATGTGTAAACTCATCATGCTTGGGGCTATGTCTAAGGTCGACTCCTCGACCGCCATGAGACTGTGCCCCCCTGATGTGTAGGAACTAGATAGAATCCGTAAACCCTCGCCCCTTATTAGGTTCGAACCCGGTATTAAAGCCCTGATTCGTCACTTCACCCAGATTTCCCTCGAAAATGGCCCAAGCAGGAATCGGACCTATGTCTTCACTAGGAAGGACAAACCTTTTCACCACTGGACCAACACCTCAAGATTTGTACGAATTTAGTGATCCTTTGTTATTAAGAATCTGGGTCTGGAATGGTTTTTTTTAATATCAAATGATTTTTTCCTTATCTTTCATGTTTAAAGAATAATCTGTTTAGGACAAATTCTCTCCACTTTATATCACATTTTAACTCTCGATATCTCATCTATCTTAACTCTAATGTTGACATTTCTTAATCCTTTTAAAACTAACACATATAACTTAAAAATTCATAAGAAGAATGTCAACACATATAACTAACTATATTTATATAAAAGTTGGAGAAAACCCATTTATCTACAAGTTTTATCTAGCACATTGTTGCATATATTATGCAAGAGAAAAAGTAATAGTACCACAAGAACATAATATTTAAAATAGCACTTTGATAGCTATCGATTTGTCATTGTTATTGTTATTTAATATAAAAACAAACAACATGGTTATTCTTAGACTAAACAAATTGTTTTCTTCCCCTTGTTCCTTAGTTATTCTGATAAGAGGGGCCATGAAATTAGACAGAGATCTATGGTAAATCCAAAAGCAATTAAAAGGAAGATGAGAAGAATATGGAATCAAGAAAAGTGGAACAAAAGGAACTATCACCATCTTTATTATCATCATTCATTATTCTTATATACATATATTATATATATATATATATATATATATATTACCATCATAATGACATAATGACGTATGCCATATGTCACTATGTATCTGAAGATTCACATATACATGTTCTTGGGTGATGAAGATGTACAAGTTTGAGTAGGTTAAATGTCTAAAATATGACTCCATTGTCATAAAACCATAAGTTTTTTTTCACGACACATTTTAGAAGTGTCAGGTGTAGTTATATAAGTAGTTGATTTACCAAACAACACAGACCGTCACAAATGCTGAATAAGAATCTAAGTAAGGTGCACATCTTTTCAATGAGCCCCACATGTTTGATAATGGAGACTAAACAAATCATGTGAACGATATTCGTTTATTTATACTAGGCGTAACCAATTTTGAATGCTTTAATAACATGTTTAATTATTATATGATAATACTTAATAACTAATTTTAAAACGAGAGTTGTAACCAATTTTGAATGCTTTAATAACTAATTTTAAACGAGACGCCAATGAACGTCTAGTATGTGACTATTTGTGTGAAATCTCCCTCTAGGATGCAAATCTTTTTAGACGATGATTTCGAAACGAGTCGGCGCTTTTTCTACTAATAGTTGGAGCTTTGGAGCGCGCGCATGATTTTTTCCAACAAATAGTGACGCTAGGGAAATACTCGGTTTCACGACGTTACAAAAGTGTATGTCCGTCATTCATCAACATGTGTACGACACTTCCCCAGACTCGTGGGATAAATACTCGAAGATGTTTGAAAAAACATCGCGAGTTAGTCTTTAGTATTTTTTTTTCAAGTTATTATTAGTTATTTTTATTATAGTTAGATAATTAATTTCTAAACAAACTTATGGATTCATAATATTGTAATCCATTTAAAGCAATTTCGGATGGACAAAACGGGCCAGTTTACTGTGGAAACAATCGAAGGCCCAGATCTACAAGTTGGGCCGCTATATCTCAGATTGTTTAACTTGCGAATATGAAATCTTTGATTTTTATTAAATCTGTTATATACGATAAAAATTTAGATATACAAAGGGTAAGGTCAGTGGCGGATCCACGATATTTTTCTACTGGGTTCACTTTTTAGGTGCTCTAATTTCTGTCAAATTGACCTTAGAAATTACGGTCGGGTCGGATTAGGCTCCATCACCAGTGGTAGATCTAGTTTCACGTTGTTTCCATGTAGAGGTTTTGGTGGTATATATCTTGAATAAGTTATGTTGTTTTCATGTAGTTTACAAATTGACACCAAAGCTTCTTTATCACAAACCAGATAAAACCAAAAAAAAAAAAAAACTAATATGATATTCTAAGCACATAACAAAAAATCTCAGTCATGATCTACTGAAATTAAGACATCCAACAATCAAGATAGTTTTGCAAGTAATAACAAAAATTAACTACAAAGTAAGACTGATTTCACGTTTATAATACCTAAATAATACTAAATACCATATCTCATAGTCATATTCATATAGCAACTTCCAAAAATTTACACAATAATTAACAAATCAAGCAATAATTTTAGCAAATTGAGAGAAATAGTTATAGAAAAAGCACCTGAGAGTGAGATATATTCAAGAGCGGGTCAATGGTGGCTGCCGGAGTTGGACGGCGGTGGCGCATTCGGGTTCAAGATGACGAAAAGGCTGCAGACTGTAGATTTTGGGGTAATGGTCAGTGGCGGATCCGAGGCTGTAAGGTGGAGTGGGGCAGGGGCTGATCGCTGGAGAAGTGGAGAGAGGGTCGAGGCTGTAAGTTGTGCGCTGTTTTGTTTTTCATTTTAACCCTAAATGGATCTTAGAATAATTTTTTTTAAAGAACAAAAAAATGCGTTGATGGGGGATTCGAAATCGAGATGTAAAGGTTAGGTAAAACGCGTTTTTAACCAACGGATCAATAGAGATTTATGTTTATGGGTTCCTTTTTAATTTTCTCTATATGTTTTCATTAAAAATTTCAAACCGACTGGGTTCCTGGGAACCCGGTGATTGAACGTAGATCCGCCCCTGGTTAAGGTTAGTATAAAAAGGACATTTTTACTACAGAGTGTAAGAAGACTATGTAGGCATGGTGTTTTAAATTTAGGTATGGATTTTTATATTCTTTTGATATGGTATAACGGGTAAGGTTAGTGTAAAAAAGACATTTTTGTACAAGTGTAAGAAGTCTATGTAAGCATGGTATTTTAAATTTTAGGTATGGTATTCTATATTCTTTTGATATGGTATAATATAGAAAAACATCAAACACAATAATTTATAACACAATCATATGTATTGTAGTCATTTAATTTAAAACACAATGATTTAGTTCTACGCATGATGTTTTAGATTTCATGCCTAAAATACATATGTTTGGTGTTTTTCTATATAATACCATGCCAAAAGAATATAAAACATTATACCTTAAATTTAAAATACAATGCCTATATAGACTTCTTACACTTTGCACGATAAATATCCTTTTTATAGGAACCCTTACCATGGTATAACATTGAAAAACATCAAACACAACAACTTATAACACAATCATATGTATTCTAGGCGTTTAATTAAAACACACTGATTAATTTCTTTGAATGATGTTTTAGATTTTATGTCGAGAAATACATTTAATCGTGTTTTAAAGTGTTAAGTTTGATTTTTTCTATTTAATATCACGCCAAAAAATATAAAATATCATATCGAAAATTTAAAACACAATTTCTACAGACTTTTTACACTTTATACAAAAATATGACCTTTTTAGAGGAACCCTTACCTGTTGTTCATTCCAAGATTTTGTTGACATAATTTTTGAATTTATGTTTTGACTCGCTGCTATAGATCACATCATATACGCTGGTCAAAACCATCATAATTTCATCGCAGACAGCCTAATTTGATGATAAATAATGTCAATGTATTTCCTGTAAATAGAAGATAGCGATGGATTTTGGGATAAAAAAAAGTAACGGTTACCAGTGACGGTTTTGGACTAGTAGGGACAGGTATTGAGACGAATTAGCTACGGATGCTAATTTATTATTATTTTTTAATTAATAGTTTTGCAACAGAATTAGTTTTTTTTAGTTATATATTTTTTCTGATAAAATTAACCATATTATTTACTACTTTAGCGACAGATTTAGTCACCGATTTAACTAATTTTCTTATCTATTGTTTCAATTACCATTTTGATGATGGAATAGCAACGAATTAATAAATTTGTTTTATTTTTAACCTTAATTTTGTGACAATTAGCCAATGATTTAATTCAACTTTTTTATTTTTTAAATCATAATTTTACGATAAAATAGTTACGTTTTTGTTTAATTCTTTTTATTCTTTTCTTGGGTGGGGGACAGGTCCAGTCGGTAAAGTCTTTTGAGTTAAAAGTATTGCTTCGTTTGAAGGTCAGGGTTTGAGCCTTGAGAGAAACATACTTTTAAAAAAAGCTCTTTTAATTTTGCAACCCTAATTTGCAATGGCAAAATCAGTCACTATACATCCTGTGGCAAACTTATCACTTTCATGGCTAATTTGAGTAGTAGTTACTTTAGATTAGATCCACCTAACTCTATTGACATATCCATAGGCTTGAAGATATGATCATAGAACGCTGTGAATTGCCTCAATAATAATTTGATAGATAATATAAGGATTTTTTTTTTCAAAGACAAGTGATCTATCCTTTACACATGGCATGTTATACACAATTTAATAATAAAATTATCAATAATTTATGGATAAGTGATTAAGTGCAGTCGATACTTTATGCGGATTAAGACCTCAAGAACTGTTTGGTTTGATTAAAACACTAGAAGTCAGAATTGAAAAGTTTATTTTAATATCAACAGTAGGTCTATCATTTCATCATGAACAAATCCAGATCATACTTTGTGATTATTTTAACTATGTTTGGTTATTATGTCTCATTATAATGTTCTACCTTTTCTCTTTAATTTATTTTGTCAAAAATGATAAAAAGGCATCATGTGTTATTTAAATACGAACTCTTAGCAGAAAAAAACTTACATATGATTATTATAGCACCTATTTCATGCAGATTTGTAGGCTTGTACACGAATAGCATCTTATTTTGTTGATGTTCGTTTATTTAATAAACGAACGAAATCAAACAAAAATTTTTGTTCATGAATGAACATGAACACACCTTGTGTTCGTTCATTTATGTTCGTGAACGTTCGTTTATGTCCGTTCATTTATATTCATGAACGTTCGTATATGTTCGTTCATTTACATTCGTTTATGTTCTCTTAAATTTTTAGTAAATATACAAATAGTTATATTTATATATCTCTATATATTAGGTTTTCTAGCTACTTATATAAGTATAACTAATTAGTAATTGAGTTTTCTAATAATAAAAAAATGAAAATTTAAAATTGTTCTTAGATCATAACTAATCACTTACTTAATATTTATATAAAAAACTACTTAATTTTAGTATCAATTAACTCTAATTTAGATGTGTTTTCGGATGAACTGTAATATACTAGGATTGTTTGTTTGTGTTCACTTACGTTAAATTGTGTTTTTTTATATTTGTACAACTACGTTTGTTTATGCTCGTTTATGTTTGTTCAAATATGTTAATTTATGTTTGTTTATGTTTATTCAAATATTTAAGTTATTTTTTTGTTTATGTTCGTGAACTGTCGTTTAGGCTTTAAATGAACAAACACAAACATGTCAGATTTCTTAATGAAAAAAACTTACATATGATTATTATAGCACCTATTTCATGCAGATTTGTAGGCCTGTACACGAATAGCATCTTATTTCGTTTATGTTCGTTTATTTAATAAACGAACGAAAACGAACAAAAAATTTTGTTCGTTTAATTAAATGAATGAACATGAACACACCTTGTGTTCGTTTGTTTATTTATGTTCGTGAACGTTCGTTTATATCCGTTCATTATATTCATGAACGTTCGTATATGTTCGTTCATTTACATTCGTTTATGTTCGCGTAAATTTTTAGTAAATATACAAATAGTTATATTTATATATCTCTGTATATTAGGTTTTCTAACTACTTATATAAGTATAACTAATTAGTAATTGAGTTTTCTAATAATAAAAAATGAAAAATTTTAAATTATTCTTAGATCATAACTAATCACTTACTTAATATTTATATAAAAAACTACTTATTTTAGTATCTATTAACTCTAATTTAGATGTGTTTTCGGATAAACTGTAATATATTAGGATTGTTTGTTTGTGTTTACGTTAAATTGTGTTTGTTTATATTTGTACAACTACGTTTGTTTGTGCTCGTTTATGTTTGTTCAAATATGTTAATTTATGTTTGTTTATGTTTATTCAAATATGTTAAGTTATTTTTTTGTTTATGTTCGTGAACTGTCGTTTAGGCTTTAAATGAACGAACACGAACATGTCAGATTTCTTAATGAACGAACACGAACAAAAAATGTGTTTAATCATATGTTCGTGATATGTTAAAGTTAAATGAACGAACACAAACATGTTCGTGTTCGTTCGGCTCGTTGACAGGCCTACAGATTTGTGTTATAACTAATTAGAATTTGGAGATTAGCCCATGATTATGAATCTTATGTAAAAAAAGTTTATACAAAATTGAAATAATGAAAGTAGTGATAACTTGTGGAAAATGAAGAGATCACTATGATATGAATTGTAACCTGCAGATAGGCCAATATTAACTTCATTTGTGTCAGTGCATACCACCTCAGATACACCTTCACCTCTCTCTCTCTCACACACACACACTATAAACAGGTAAATGCTTCCTCAGTCCCTCTTAACCTCTCCTTCATGTTTGTATAGAGTTCTTAGGTGCTCTACATTGACTTTTTGTAGGGTGAGACAATTAAGCCTTTCAAAAAGATATAATTGACTTTTCATGTGTTACAATCATTCATGTGCACTTGATATAGCATGTAATGGATATAGATGCCAAGCCTAACTAACAAGCAAAGTAAAGCGTTGATTGTTTTATATTTCTTTTTGCATGGTTTCTGTTTTTTTAAGCTTGATTTGCATCTGAGACAATGTGGTATCATTTAACCCAAAAGAGGTAAAAATTAGGGATATATGCTTGGAGCATATTTAAACAAGTTTTTGCTTATAAAAACATGATAATTAAACCGATCTCATATTAAGCTAAACGGTATTATCCAATCAAAGAAATCATAATTAGTTTGCTATATATAATGATCTCAACTTGATATTGAAAGCAATCCATTTCATCTTGAAATACGCAAAAAAAAATTCAACCACTCAAACAGACAAATGAATATATGTACCTAGTAAAATTACACTCATAACAAGCGATTAGTAGAGTGATTTTAGTCGGCACATTTGTTTGATCGAGTGTTTGGTAGGAAAAAAAGGGGTTTGTTTGAAGCAAACATTCAAAGTACTTATCTCAAGATGAGATAGATTGTTTGCTTATTTAATTTTGCAAACAACCTATTGCATAGTTTGTCTGCTTATTGCATTTCTTTTACAATTATATCACAAATCTTTATATTCAGGGTGCAAACGAGTCGAGCTACTCACGAACTATTTGAGTTCGGCTCGAAAAAAGATTGAATCGAGTCGAGCTTAAACAAACTCGAGACTAAAACAAGCTCATTTGATAAAAAGAGCCTAAACGAGCCTAATGATAATATCTTTTAATTAATATATTAAATAAAAATAACTACTATTTATACAATTATGAAAAAATAATTAAGTTATGTATAAAGTAATAATTGTAATTAATATAAATTAATTAATAGATAATAAACGAGCCGAACCCAAGTTCGATCTTGATAAATTACCTTCGAGTCGAGCTCAAGCTTTAGAAACAAAGCTCAAATTGAATTGAGCTCTGATCGGCTCGTTTACACCCCTACTTATGTTATTGTATTGCACAATATGCATTCAATCATGTCTATTAGAGTACTTTGATCACCCTCCAAGTAAAATCTAATGAATAACTTTCTCATCTTCTCAATGTTCCAGTTAATTAGTTGTTCATTAATGGAACCAAAAGATGTTTTAATGAGACAATATATGTTCTTTAGCCTACATTGGTGAAGCCTAGGACTCAATTTAATTTGTTTTTTTTTTAACTTCTTGTGGCTCTTATAAACTCATTTTCATCTTCATCTTTATCTGTGAAAATAGCTATAAGCTTACGCCTTCTTGATTATAAGAGATGGATAAATGCAAACCTTTTATAATTGAGCGTTAATTTAGTTATGGATAACTGGATAGTCATGTAGATGGTAGATATACATGTATTAAACACATAAACATAGCTAGGTATTCTGGTAACTAAAATACAAATTCCATTTATATGCTAATCCTGGATATATGATATGTTGTTATTCCATAGTTTTCACTAAATTACTATCTAAATAATACGTTTTGGCCAATTATATGCACACAAAAATACATGACAACAACACTATATATATGATGTAAAAATCATGATACGTTTTGGGCCAATTATATGCACACAAAAATACATGACAACAACACTATACATATGATGTAACAATATGCATAGGTGTAATTTGTAGAAACGTATGAGATGCAATGATTTATCATATTGATTCAGATGTAACTTGATATCAAGGAAAAGAAAGTAGTTACAAACCACATAATTAAGCTTTTGTTTTAGTCCATCTGTGATGGACAATCTCCTTTCTTGATTTATCATCTTTTACTTAGTTTTGGATCACTAGTTAAAAAAACAGATTAACAGAAAACATTTTACTTAATTTACACAATCCAGTACAAACATTACATGCATGGTTTTACAACAAAATATGAAAGTTATTCATGATTCATGAAATGATAGCTTCTGCATCTTAAAAGAAACAACATTGGTGCCTGATACACACACACACCGGCACTCAATCCATCGAACCAATAACAAGTTGTCACTATAAAAAGTCACCTTTTAAAACCCTTAATTACTTCAAACCCTAACTTTTTGAAGCACACTGCAAACCCTAATTAGGTTTACGAAAAAACACTCCTAGATATTTAAATTTCAATCGCGTTGTGGCGGCTTTGGAGTGTGATTTTTGTTTGCTCCTGGTCCTGGATAGTCAGTTTTCTCCAAATCCATCCTCTCACTCATGAACTCATCTTCTAGAAATGAAGATTCTTCCATGTTTATCATCTTTTTAGTCCATTTAAAGAACAAAATAAGTAAAGAGGTGTTCAAGATTCTATTTTTATTTGAGAATTACTCCTGTTAACATGCACAAAAAATTACACAAAACATACGTACCTGATCTTTGTTGTCCCCAGATGCCAAGATTTCTACTTTTTCATGCAACATATGTCTATGAGCCTTCCCTGTGAAGACTTGGTAACTCATATCAATATGTAGTATTTATTAATTGAGATGCATGTACCCAAATGTAATACAACGATGCATGCATCATGTGATGTAAAAGATTCTTGGAAATTACCTGATGTTGAGATAGCATCAGCCATGAACAGAAGGTGAGAAAAAGCAAGAAGTGTCACAATTATATAAAAGCTCTTAGCTGCCATCTTTGAAATTGCTCAAGCACTTCACTTAATTGGGTATGATGCTTAATCTCAATTTCTTCCCAATATATAGAGCAATGTTCATGACATCTTTTTCATTTGTGGGTGGAGACACAAACACACACCAAGTGAGGGAGAAATCATTTAGAAAGTAGTGGTGGACACAAGATTATTATTCATTGTTCTAATTATTATCTTTAGAGGAAACTAATGCATATGTAGGTCACAAGCATTTACTATTTCCTAGGTAAGATCACTTGTATATTGAAAATGTTTTATATGTTAGGTAAGTGAGTATATATGATTCCGGAACATTGTAATATATGACAAAAATACCTAATTAGTTTTCTAATCCAATTGTTAATTTGTGACAACATTCTCGTCATTAGTATACTTCTGGCTGAATTAGATAAAAACTTGACCAACATATAATTAATATACATACGACTATAAAGAACAAAACTTACTGGAGTGACAAAACATGCATTATCCCTTCTTGTTAGTTATGAGAGAGAGTGTGTGTTATTTAATTTCTTACGAGAGATTATATGGTGTTGGCGAAACTTCAAGGTGTGTATCTAAGGTGTTTCTTTCTTTTATAAGGTGAAGTGTTCATGTCTCAATTGACACAAGGTATGTAGTAATAATAATAATAATAATAATAATAATAATAATAATAATAATAATAATAATCTCCAAGCAATATAAGGTTGTAAGAATTCATAAGGATATCACGTAGCAGATAATATAACAGTGAAAAATGTCTAAGAACGTTCATAGTATTTGATATAGTCTAATAATCTCCATTTTACCTTCGATCAAAAAGGGTGGTTGGTGTATATAGCACATTTATTGATGAGTGTTTTAAAACCATTCAAGTATAGAACGAACATATTATATTGAAAAGATTTCTACATAAATAAATTCAAAAGATATCCACATAAATAAAACGAAGCTTGTTAAAAGCCAAACAAACACCACAAATGTTGCACAAATATAAAATCCTTTGAATATAACCACACTGAAATCATAAACAAAACTTCATGTCAAATAATGATGAACTATCTTTTACCCATTGACCCGCATGATATTTGATCTAGTCTTTTCGAAAATTCACACCTCACCTTTATCTTTTTCCTTAGTAAAAATTCAGGCTACTGACCCGTTCAATGTTTATTTGGCACAAAATTTGATATAAGATTATTTGGTTTGTTATAATAACATCAGGTGTTTTAAGCTATTAAAATAATATACATGGAACTCATTAAATATCCAATTGTTATAGTAATATTAGATATCATGCAGTACATGACGTTACTAATGATGCCCATTGGATGAAGTCTAAAAGGTTGAAAAGAAGTGGAGGATTACCTAACATTCCCTCTTAAAATGACATTGTCCCCTCTTTATGGTATTCTTATGGGCATTATAAAATAATTCCAGATGTATGATTATTGAGCCAAGTAATGTTATAAAATTTTCTAAAAGTCACGACTATATAATATAATTTGAATACGATATCTTTAATGTGGCTTAAATCATATGTTTATGTGTATACTTTAGCAAGCACGCATTAATTAACTCTCTCTAGAACTCCATTCCCTAACGGGAAAAAAGGTAAATGAAAGAAAATAAAACTCAAATTAAACTGCTCGTTTTTATTAACAAATTTTTGAATTTTAAAATAAATAAATTGCTATTTAATTATATTTCTCATAAAATTAAAAAAAACAAACAAATTTTGTTTATTAATGTAATCTATACGTATGTAGTCAACGTTTAAAAAAAGAAAATAAAACATAGGAACAAATTAATGTTTAATGATTTTTCTTATGTACATAACATGTGTAAGGATTAAATACATATAGATCTTAACATACAAAATAAGCTTAACATGAAAAGTGAAAGAACTTTTTTTTTCCATCTACTTAAGTATTATGTAATTACATAACTACTAATTTACTAGTATAAATACATATTTTTCTGACCCAAGGTTACAAAGAAGTTTAGAACGATGATGTTAAGTTTTCCGGCCAGAAAGTTAAGTTTTCCGGCCAAAAAGAAGTTTTCCGACGAAAATTTGAGTTTTCCGACGACTTCAATAATCAGGGCTTTTACTAGAAAAAGGTTGCTAAAGGTCCGTAATAAGGTTAAAAATAGGTTTGGGACAAAAATGTTGAGTTTTTCGGCCAAAATTGAGTTTTCCGGCCAAAAACGGTTTTCGGCGACCTTAGACTAACGGCGTTAGGATTTTGTTATTTAGGACCTATTGGTGGCCAAAATGTCAATAATTGAGACTACCAGTTGTTATTTTTCAAATTGAAACTGTTGATGACCAACGAGTAATAGTTGGGATTACTAAAATCCAATATTCAAAAAAAAAAAAAAATCAAAACGTCACTTTTTATAATGGTGCAAGCAGGGTGATGAAACTTGTGTCATTTTTTAATTGAATTAACCAGATGTATACAGTGGACGATGCTTTCCTATAAAAGTTTGAGCCAACTCCGATTCTGTATAACTTGGTAATTTGTGGCCCTAAATTGTTACGTGAGTTGACATTTTGTTTGAAAAAATTTTATGCTCATGATGGCTCTTCTTCCACTAAAATGACTTCCAATATAATGAAACAATTACAACATTTTGCTCTTATAAGTCTTCTTTACTTAAAAAAAATTAATAGTAATCGTCAATTTATAATCCTAAGGTTAGACTCTTCTGACACTTTAAGTTTAAACAACCCTAAGAAACCTTTTGGACATTTACATTTGTCATTACTAACTTCCGACACTATACAACCTTACCGTCTAATATTTCTTTGTTTCATATGAGATAAAACCAGAGTAGGCTTATAAAAAAGGAGCGCCAAGGGTGCCATATCACCGGCGCGCGACACGAACATCATTACGAGGGGTGCTATTGAGAGCGCAGGACGGGGCTTGGCTGGGGCAACTCATGGGCGTGAAAGGGAAGAACGTGATTTTCTTTTTTAATATCAAAATAATATATCCACACAATCATTAACGATGCCCTAACGGAGCCTCTCATAAAACCCTCTTGTGGTGTGAAGTGAAAAAAGTGTGTATACATGTCGCATAACTGGCATTACGTGACAACACGTTTTAGTCAACAAAGCCTCAACAGAGACCCGTATAATAAGAGTCTTGGAAGGGATAGATCAATATATGACAATATGAACATTGAGCCCTTTTTAACCACGGGGTGTCAGCCCAGTGGCCAGCCTCACCCATTCCAAACGGGAGGACGCGGGTTCGAGTCCAGCTCGGCCCGAATAATCCTGCTGGGTAGTAACTGCCAGGCAGCTATGGGGCTAAGCTAGCTTGGGGAGGGAGAACCCTCCCGCGTCAGGGTACCGTGCATTTACCTTTTTTTTTTTTAACATTGAGCCCTTTTACTCAATGTGTTAAAATACTTACTAGGTTGTGGCACCGGTTGATGTACAATTAGTCAGAGCAATCTTAAAAATCAATTGCATCTTAAACAATTTAAAATATAGAAAATATAAAAAAAATTAAGAGAACCTTAAACATAATCATTCAAATAACCAAATTCAATGTTTAAATATTAATAAACTTAAATATAAAACAGCTTGAAAATTTAATCATTCAAACATAAAATTACTACACAAAAATCATATAAGTGTCCAAACTAGAGTAAAGCTCTTAGATGATAATATAACATATGAATGCACTAGCACTTATATTTATGAATTATGATATTCTATAAAACAAGTATCACCAGATGCTACATGGGCTTGATTTACGACCTGAAATAAGCCCAAGCTCAACGTAATCATTACCATACAAATAATTGGGGAAGGCCCCAAGTCGAGCCATCCAAAATTCTTCATTATTTTCAATTTTTTTGTATGATTGATCATCTTAGGCATATGAACGAAACCAAGTGAACCTTTTGACGTGAAATTCGTTTGGGTTACTGTATTTAATAAACGAGCAGACCATATTTCTTGTCATTTAAAACACGAACTAACATAAACACATGTCATGCTTGCTTATTTACGAGTGTAAACGTTCATTATGTCCGTTGATTTACGTTTGTTTTTGTTTGTTCTTGTTCATTAATTTTATATTTGTTCATTTATGTTTGTTTAAAATTCAGCTGTTGTGATTTAAGTGGTCCTAAAATAATTGAATCACGTTAAAAAACAAGCGCGAAAAGTGCAAAATAGGAAGAGCCATTGACTTTTAAAATCACTTCCGGCAATTTTTAAACACCAATAACGTTTTCAAATGTTAATTTTAAAAAAAATATATATACCATAAAAACGGGCATTTTATTCTCTTTAATTTGAGAAAGTTTTTTTTTTAATTTACAGCTACGTGATTAGTTCTTTTTGTATAACGTGATTTTTGTATAACATTACGGAATTATATATTAGTACATAATTATGTAATATGCATTCTACTCTGAAACTAGTATAACGTTACATGATTTTGTAATCTCACATGATTATGTACCAATACATAATGACGTAACACCACTTGACTATGGACAATTACCTAATTACGTACTTACCGGACATATTTTTGTGGTTTCCTACTACATATTTACATGTACCATATGCCCCTCGCTTGATGTACAATCATTTTTTAGATAATTGTGATTTGAATTTAAATATTTTTTGTTCTAAAAAGGCTAAAAATTAGAGTATATTTGAAGTAGGAGTCATTTTGGGTATTGTAATTCAAAAATTATCATTATCAATATAAATCTAATAAAAAACAATTCATAAAAAAATGTTTTTGTTAGGTTTAATTCAAAAAAAAATCATAAACATTAAAAATTTTGAATTGTAAATTAAAGATATATATTTGAAGTAAGAGTGGAATTTGTAGGAATGTTTAGCAGATCTAATCTAACGAAAAACAATATTATTACCCGATTTAAAATAAGCAATGTTGTCATTCTATGATATTACCGATTTAAAAACAATCAATAAAATAAATTTGATTAGCAATGCTTTTTTTTTAAATATGATATGGTGTTGACATGCGATATTATTTGAAATTGTTTATTTAAAGTAAGATCTATATTTGTGTATGTCTACGAAGGCAGATTAAAGCTAAGAAGCCATGGAATCACGACTTGTTACAATTCTTAACTTTTAACAAGGGTACAAAAGTAATTTAGGTTATGGATTATGTTTGGTAACTATCATGCATTTAAATAGAACGGCATGCAACTGCTACAAATAAAACATCAATGTACCTACAAAACATACACAAAATACTATGTACCTGCTGCAAATAGAAACCCATTTTATAAACACCAACTTTTGATTCGGAGACAAACTTCAATTTCTGAAATTAAAACACAATGGTCTTCATAGTCTTTATTTATACGCCAAGAACATAATCAAACCACCCAATTAAAACGTATTTTTGTTTAAATTTATATAGAAATAGCGTACACATATTAAAGATAAAAGAAACACTCATTATTATGGCGTAATGTGATTTTTAAAAATTACGTAAAAAAGTTATAGACGTTCAAAAAAGATGGAGGAAACTTGCATGTCACTACAAAGATGAGGGCTATAGCGGTGACATGTTTTCGCTAATACCTGTAAAAGTCGCAACTAAAGGCAATAGCAGCGATATAACCTATAAAAGATTGTCTATATTGCCTTGTCGTTAATCTAAAAAACACCACTAAAAGTCATGTTGTTGCTGATGCCTTTTCCGTGGTTTTTTTACGATATATCCAGTATTTTCCAGTTTTTTCAAATACAAAATACCTATCAGTCTCAAGTTTTAAGAGACAAAAACTAAATACACATATAAACTACATAAACATAAATATCATCGCTCATTCTAGGTTTGGTACTATTTAAGTCATAAACAATAAACTACTTAAAACTTAAATATAGTTCATATCATCTTCATTCTCGTCCCCTTCTTCATCATCATCTTCCTATCCTACATTTGTTTATACAATGTCTTGTTTAATGTTGATACTCCGGTAGCTTGGTATTTTTTTAACTTTAGAGTTCATCTCTAAAAGTTGGATTTTGAAACAAATTCGCAATTTGAGCCTACAAAATAAAGTATACATTATAAGTTAAATATCAAACTACAACAATATTAACGTTAACCTAATTAGCAGACTACCAACATAACCCAAATTTACTAATCTACTACCATTTACCAATTTTACAAAGATTTACTAAATCACTAACATTCAACAGATTTACTAAACTAAAATTTACCAAAAAAAACCAACATCAATCAATATACCAAGCTACCATCGTATCAACATTAGACGAGACATTGTTTAAACAAATAACTAAATCCCAAGCAAAGGTCCAACATAAAAATAACACTCAGGTCTAATCAATTTTGCAATTAACTTCATACATAACTAGATTTACACATATACATTACATATAAAGTATATCACTTTATTTATTTTTGAGTTAAATACCTGGTTGGTCCCTGTGGTTTGCGAAAATTGCCGATTTGGTCCTAGTGGTTCACCAATTACAAATTTTTTCACTCGGGTGGTCCTTATCACTAACTGATATTAAGTTTTCCAGTTAAGTGTGTGTGAAATGTCTGTTTTACCCCTAAGGTTAAAAAATAATTTAAATCATCATCAACAGCTTCTTCTTCTTCTTCTTATCTCCTAAAAAACCCTATCACCCAAACAAGCAGCACAACCACCACCATATCACCTCCGCCACCATCTCACCTCCACCCCGAACACCCAACACCACCATCTCACCTCCGCCACTTCTCACCTCCACCCCCGAACACCATAACACCCACCAACACCGAAACCCACCACCACCAAAGAACACGTTCCGACACTCGTTCATGGTAGAGATATTCACGTTGAGCAGCGGCGGTCGGCGAGATCGTTGAATACAGTTGGAGGTGTTGATATTGTGGTTTCTGGAATGTTCTACGGTACACATCTAGCCGTAAACCGATTAGGAGGTATTTTGGAGTACAGACATAGACGCTCTTCGGCGAATTCGACGGTTACAGGTGCTTCACTGTAGAATCTCTCCAGTAATTTCACTTTACAATCGCCTCCGGTGTACAACATCATTGGAAATTACACATTTCAGTTTCCGGTGGCGATAGAGGTGTTCTTTGGTGGTGGTGGTGGTGGCGGCCTGCCCGGTGGTGGAGGTCTTCTTTGGTGGTGGTGGGTTTTGGTGTTGGTGGGTGTTTTGGTGTTCAGGGGTGAAGGTGAGAAGTGGCGGAGGTGAGATGGTGGTGTTGGGTGTTCGGTGGTGGAGGTGAGATGGTGGCGAAGGTGATATGGTGGTGGTTGTGCTGGTTGTTTGGGTGGTAGGCTTTTTTAGGAGATAAGAAGAAGAAGAAGCTGATGATGATGGTGATTTAAATTATTTTTTTAACCTTAGGGGTAAAACAGACATTTCACACACACTTAACTGGAAAACTTAATGTCAGTTAGTGATAAGGACCACCCGAGTGCAAAAATTACAATCACCGAGACCAAGTGTGTAATTAGTGAACCACTATGACCAAATCTGCAATTTTCATAAACCACAGGGACCAACCAGGTATTTAACTCTTTATTTTTGCACATCTATAGTTTTATTTAGTTACATAAGTAATATCTCAATATAAAGAACCTAACTGATGTTTATATTGTGTATAAATTTATTTAGTTACGTATCCTACTATATACATATACATATACACACCCACACACACATACATATACACACACTCATACCTACACACAAACACACCATACAATATAGCAAAATTTAGATTTTCGAACCTAAACATACACTACTAGAAAACAGCCAAATTTACGACAAGCATATTTGTAGCAAATCTGTGGGAAATTGGTCTCAGCTACAAATTTGCAACAAACAGGTCCGTGTGAAAAATACTTGTCGGAAATTGTCATTGCGACAAAACTACCACAAAAATTTACTACAACTTTCCAACAAAAAATACCCATTGCAACATTTCCAACAAAATTCCTACAAACTTATTTTTGCTACAAATTTCCGACAAATTTAACATTTATTTTTTTAAATTATTTTTTACTAAATTAAGACATAACAAATAAAATCAGTTTTATTTGTAGGAAAATTGTAGCAAATAAGCTCACTTTGCTACAAATTTCTGACAAATTTAACATTTTAATTTTTCAAATTGTTTTTTACTAAAATTTAAGACATAACAAATAAAATCAGTTTTATTTGTAGGAAAATTGTAGCAAATTCGGTCAATTTGCTACAAATTTCCGACAATTTAACATTTTATCCTTTTAAGTTATTTTTTACTAAAATTATGACATAACAAATAAAATAAGTTTTATTTGTAGGAAATTTGTAGCAAATGAGGTCAATTTGCTACAAAATTGCTACAAATTTTTTTGTGGTAGTTGTATCAAAAACTTGTGGAAAAATTTTGGGTTTTTTTTTGTTTTTCTTTTTTGTCAGAAAATTGTAGGAAAGTTGTAGTAGAAATTGGGTTGTAAAAAATTTAGAAAACTTTTGTAGAAAAAAATGTATTTTTCTAGTAGTGATACCTAACATACACACGCCAAATTAGACGTACAAATTACCAAACCTAAACATACAAATTATCAAACCTAAACACATATATATGGGGTAGGGATCCTAAGAGAAGTTCTCCCTATTTAAGAAATTTGAGAAGCATTCTGAACCACACATTTTTCTAAGTTTTTCGTAATATACACATATGTATAGTTTAAAATTGACTATATACATATATGTATATTGTCAAATCTTGAATGATATACATATGTATATAGTCAATTTTAAACTATACAAATGTGTATGTTACCAAAAGTCTAAGAAAAATGTCTGGTACATAATGTTTCTTAAGTTTCTCAATTAGTCTAGTGTTTCTCACATGATCATATATATATATATATATATATATATCACACCCAAATTAAGCATACAAATTATCAAACCTAAACATGAATTTTATTAAACATAAACCTAAACATATATATTTTAATAAAATCGATACGTGCCGGAGATGGAAAGACGGAGACGAGGGTGGTCGGAGTTGAGTCTAGGGGGTTGGAGACATGGAAGGAGCGTATGTGGAAGCTGGTGATTAGAAGGGGCGTACGTGGTCGGATTTAGCCGGATACGGGTGGTGATCGATGTTGAAGGACTAGTAAAAAAATATGAGTAAAACTCAACCTCAAATAACTTATTAGATAGGGTAAGTTGGACGTCGAATCACGAGAGTTGAGAGTCTATTCCTCATAAACTGCTAGTTTTTCAAACTGGTTTCCAAACTACTTTTCTACCAAACCAAATCCATACCAGTTTCTAATATATATTTTCAAACAAGTATAAAACACACGAAACAGTTCGTATTGAGACCGGATTCATCATCAGTTTACAGTTTATAGTAGATTTCGAGTTCAGACCCTTTTTTTCTCGCCTCTAGTTGATGAATGAGCCGAAACCAAACACATAGATGTAAAAAAAAGTACAATCTTAGTTTTGTTTACTTTCCAACAAAATCATGTGCTTAATTTGTCGTTATTTTTTACAAAACATAAGCTTGTATTTAATTATGTTGTCATTTCCAATCTCAAAACACCCCAACAAAAAAACAACCGAATGCTAGAAATCAAGAATGGTTGTCACATTAGAAAAAAATTGTGTTAGTGACCCCTGTAAAAAGTGTCAGTAAAAGCAAATATGTCAATAGTTACCCCTTAAAAATGTAAGAGCATTCACAATCCACCCCAAAAATTCTGTGTGGGAGCTTTTTATATTTGAAAAGTGATCGTAGGTAGTTGTGAGTAGAGAAAATGTTACTTATAATTTTTTTAATATATTTTAAAAGTGGTTGTGAGTGGAGACGAAAAATAAGATAATGATAAAGGTATAAAAATATTACTTAATTGAAAGAAAAGAGAAAATGTAGTTATTTTTAGTGAAATTATAGGATAAAAAGATAGAAGGGATACGAGTGCTCTAACTATAGAAATAGAGTCAATTAAAGTTAAACGGTGAGCCCTTTCTTCTTAAACGATGTTATTCCTATTGTCACGTGAGATGGTACATCCACCAGAGGGGTATATTTAGCCAACCCTAGAAATAACCGGTCACAAAAGCGTTCAACTATTTTAACTAAAAAAAAAGAAGACGGTAATATTGCCGTATAAAAAGTATGCATAGCTACACAAATTGTGGGAAATGAAGTTTTAAATTTCTCGTGACACTTTATAATGACGTCTGATTATGCCAGTGATGTTAACACTTAGCCAAGATATGTTCAGTTATCCACCTTTATCATAGTTAAACTATGTAAGTATTTCCATAGTAGATATGCAAAATAATAGGAGTAATAAATTTCACAATTTAATTGCACTTTCACCAAATCTTACATCAAGAAAATCATAGTCCTACCTCCACTTTTTTTAAATTATTTCTAAAAATGTGCAATAACTAGCTGATGACAGTCAGAACTAGAGATCCTCTGCAGATTTACTGGGTTATTTCAAAAAAAAGAGAGAAGAAACAAAGAAGAAACCCTTTTCTCTCAGCTTTTACTTGCTAAACACTTAGGTTTTCTTTTCATATGGCTCCAACTCCAAGAAAGTCTATAAATTGTGGTGAAATGTTGTTATTAGCCTCAGGAAAATCTGGTGGTGGTTCATGTGGTGGTTGTTGTGAATAACTGCTGTTGTTGTAGTTGTGAGAATGGTGGTTATTGACCTGTTGGTTCATAGTAGCAGTCACCAATGGTGGATGCTGATCATGATGATGATGGAAGTTGATGGAGCTGTTAGGAGTGCTCATCATCCAACATCGGTTTGGTGACGATGAAGATTGGTTTTCGAAAGAGATGCTGCTGCTGCTGTTGTTGTTGTTGCTGTTAAACATGCCCATCATCAACTCTGTGTTGTTCTTGGGACCTGAATAATACATATGTCAAGCTAATAAGTTGCAACAAAATTAATCCACGCATAGGACCTAAATAAATGAATAATGATTGTGTATTAACCCTAGCTTCACGTAAGGGGAAATCCAGTGCATAAGTCTCCCACATGCGCAGGGTCTATGGGTGTCGAACGGTAGTTTCTACGAACTGGGCAGGACCTAATAACAAACCATGTGTGTAGGCGCTCCACCATTTAAAAAATTGCGATATTTTTATGAAAAATATCCCAATCGCCCTCCAAAAGTTTGGTTACCCGATTTCTCCATAAAAAAAAGTTCATGGGTCTGCCATTGTATACAAATTGAACCGTGACCTCCGTGTCCAGGGGCGGATGTAGCTTGAGAATAGGGGTAGCCTCCGCTACCCCTTGACGCTCCAGCGGTAGTGTAATTTTGAAAAAATTTGACGTTTTTTGATTTTGTTGTCCCTATAGAAAATAATTTTTTTGAAACGTTGTCCCTTGACCATTTTCTAGATCCGCATCCGTCCATGTCATTACAAAACAATGTCGCCGTTACTACAAGGTTCACCCCTAACCCTAATATCACATTGTTCTACAACTTTTATTGATTGTGTTATAACAAGATTGCAAATTTGTTCCACTCTAAAATTCTAGTATCTTTTTAAGCATTATAAATGCAGGAGTGGTCAATTTGCAACGAAGTACACTAGTCATTTAGTTGGCACATTTATTAGCGGTCTTTTGTTGACTTTACTACTTGCATACTTTTGGAGATGACCATAGAGGAGTGTAAATGCAATCATGTGTGAATACAGTGACCAAACAGCAAGCTATCAGACAAAAGCCCAAATTCAAGGAAGAGAATAGCTGACCATAGATTAGACCAAGCGGTGGCATTTGGTGGAGACCATGACCAGTGGCAGTGGTGGAGACCGGTGGTGATGGTGGTGGTTGAGTGGCAGATGTTTGACTTGGACTTTGACTGAAAATCATCTTTCTTCTTCTATAGGCATTAGACTGTTCTCTATATTTTCTAGCCATTATAACATGCCAATGGTTCTTGACAGCATTGTCAGTTCTACTGGAAATAATCTAGCCATTAATGCCCATTTGTTTCCGTAGAGTCTGTGTGCTGTCATCATTCTTTCTTCTTCTTCTTCTTCTTCACTGAATGCTCTTCTGTTGATTCTTGGATCTAGTTGATTTAACCATCTTAATCTGCAACTCTTACCTTTTTTTTGTTTAAACAAGAAAAACCCACAACAAAGATTAACCAAAGATCAAGTCTTTCCACCAAGAAAACACACAGATTTTGAAACAAGAATATCACATGTGTTATTGTGTAAAGACTAAAAGACACAAAGATCAAGCCTTTATTTATATTTTTAAACCTTTTCAAAATACCCATGACCAAAAACAACCAAATCTGCCAAAAAATCAAGTCTTTTTTTCCAAGGAATCACACAAAGATTGTGTAACAAGAATCAAGAATCATCAGTTAAATCTTAAACCAACTAAGAATATATATACACATATATATCTTTATATTCATAGTTGTAGTATAATATAATTGGTTAAACTCACTGTAATAACTTTACTAGGAGTTAATTAATTAAACTATTGAAAAAAATTCTGACTACACAAGTCTAGGGGCTCTAATCCCCACTAATCTTTTTTTCTTTCTTATTTAGTGTCGGGAATAATTCGAAATTGCTTGGATAAATCTGAAGTCGTGTAATCACTATCAGATCAAACAATTGGAGTGGCTACCAATCTTTAATCGGATAAAATCAGAAAAATTCTAGATTTTTGTATGGCAATTTTTTATTGTGAGATTTTGGGGATTCATATCGAATCAAAATTCGTCCAGTGTTTTATCTAAAAATTTTGGGAGCGTATTTTCAGTTTTTCACAACTGCTTCCAGTTTCAATTTTGAACAAAAACACCTTTAGTCCCTTAAGTTTCCAAAAGTGCATTTTTAGCCCGAAATTCAATTTCTGATGCATTTTTGATAAAGGACTTTTGTCCAAAATAAAAAATTTCCAAGCTGACCCCAGCCAGGGGCTCTACCCCTTGGACCCTGCTCCCAGGGGCGCTGCCCCCTTGGATCCCCCGTTAGTCCCGATGACATTCAAATAAGCGTGCACTTTTATTTGAACGTCACACGCAATCTCAAGTTACACTAAAATATCCAACATACCTCCCCCATTTTAGTGTAATCAAGAAGTACCTAACTTGTTCACAGCAATCAAACAAACTAATGCATAAAGGAAATGTCGTGACGATTGAATTTCATATTAGTATATTACACATTCCAAATATTCGAATTTAAGGGTGTCTCTAAGGATTGAACCCTTAATATCCATACTGAATACATGAAGATAATATACACATTAGTTTACATACATAGATCTAACTTAACACTATCTTTTACTAGCCTATGTCCCTAACCTTCATAAGCATATCAAAGCCAAGTCCAAGCTTCTTGAAGCAGCTAAACTTCATGCTCATATGGGTATCTCTTTTACTCTTGCACCTGCAAATGCAATTTTTCAAAAGAGCTATTAAGAAGATATACCTCAACCTTACTTAACTTGCAGATCTAAACACATACCTTTGGGATAATTTTAATGTTGTGTTCCAAACTCTAGATGTTAAGCTTCTGCACCTAACGTCATATTAGGTGGGAATTGGGTATCTTAACATGAGAGTTTTCAGATGGACTTTAACGCTAATCCCACAGCTGATCCTTTCACGAGATCTCTAGTTAACCCTTTGGTTAAGTGATCAGCCAAGTTATGTTGAGTTCTCACATACTCAACCGAAATCGCACCATGCATGATGAGCTCACGAACCATGCTATGTCTCACACCTAAGTGTCTTGACTTGCCATTATACACTTGACTATACGCCTTAGCCAGTGTAGCTTCACTATCACACCTTATAGAAATGGGAGCCATTGGTTTTGGCCACAATGGAATCTCATAAATCAAGTTTCTTAGCCACTCAGCTTCTTTGCCAGTTGCGGCTAATGCTACAAACTCAGACTCCATTGTTGAATCAGTTATGCAAGTCTGTTTCTTTGAAGCCCAAGAAATGGCACATCCCCCAAGTAGGAATACCCAACCACTTGTGGAAGAATGATCTTCCTTATTGTTTATCCAACTTGCATCTGAATATCCTTCAATCACCGAAGGAAATCCAATGTAAGTTAGACCATAATCCATGGTTCCTTTCAAGTATTTGAATATTCGACCTAGTGCTTGCCAGTGATGAGTACTAGGATTGCTAGTAAACCTACTAAGTTTTCCAACAGCATACGCTATATCTGGTCTGGTGCAGATCATAGCGTAGATAAGTGATCCAATCGCTCTTGAGTACTTAAGTGGAGATACCGCAATGCCTTTATTAGGTAATAGCTTCAGACTAGGATCAACAGGAGTACTTGCGGGAAAACATCCTTGAAATTGAACTTGTTCAAGATCTTCTCAATATAGTGTGATTAAGAGATTGAAATGCCCATGTTCTCACGTTTGATTTTAATACCTAAAATCACCTCAGCCTCCCCCATATCTTTCATAGCAAACATAGATGATAAAAATTCTTTTGTTCAATTGACTTGATCTTGGTTAGTGCCAAAAATCAACATATCATCTACATACAAACAGATCAAGACTCCGTTTCCAGAAGCATCAAACTTGCTATAAACACATTTATCTGCTTGGTTTAAAGCAAAACCATTAGACAATACAATCTCATCAAACTTTTGATGCCACTGTTTGGGTGCTTGCTTCAAACCATAAAGAGATTTAGTTAGTTTACACACCTTGTTTTCACTTCCAGGCATAACAAACCCTTCTGGCTGTTTCATGTAAATCTCCTCATCTAATTCACCATTTAGAAATGCAGTTTTCACATCCATTTGGTGAATTACAAGATTATGTATAACAGCAAGTGCTAATAATAATCTAATGGTGGATATCCTTGCTACAGGAGCATATGTATCAAAGAAGTCAATACCCACCTTTTGTGTAAACCCTTGGATTACTAATCTGGCTTTGAACTTATCAATAGTACCATCCACCTTCATCTTCCTCTTGAAGATCCATTTACTTCCCAATGGTTTACAACCAGGACGTAAATCCACCAATTTCCAAGTGTTATTTTGAAAAATAGAGTCCATTTCATCTTGGATGGCTTCTTTCCAAAATGAAACATCCCTTGAATCTATTGCTTCACTATATGTCTTTGGATCCTCATCAACATTGAACAATATTGATATTTAAAATTAATATCAATCCTAGATCCTTCAACTAAGTACAGTTGAAAATCGTCACCATAAGACTTGGCCTTTCTTTCTCTTGAACTCCTTCTTGGTTCAGTGCTAGTTGAAGGCATAATTTATTTTCCACTAGAAATCTGGAGAGAAGGATTCATATCCTTTGGCCTAGGTATAGATGTGAATCTTTCTTCATCATATTCTACATTTCCACTTCTTGCCTCAATAACCGTATGTACTGAAATGTGTTCATTTGGTTCTATTACATAGAACCTGTGAGCAAATGAGTGCTCAACATATCCAATGAAAATGCATTCTATACTTCTTTCCCCTAAGTTTCTTATCTTAGGATCATTGAGCCTAACCACGGCTCTACAACCACAAACTCTTAGTTTTTGCAACTCGGGTGGCTTTTTATACCAAAGCTCAAAAGAGGTTGTTTTGTTCCTTTTATTAGGAACCCGGTTTAATAAATAACAGGTTGTCAACATAGCCTCTCCCCAAAACCCATTATTTAAACCCGAATGGGACAACATGGTATTAACCATCTTTTTTAGCGTCCTATTCTTCCTTTCCGCCACACCATTTTGTTCCGGTGTGTAAGGAGCTGTGGTAAGGTGTATTATTCCAGTTGATTGGAAATATTCCAGATCAAAATACTCACCACCTCTATCCGTATGTAGGGTTTTGATCAATTCACTTTGATGAAGCTCTACTTCTTGTTTATAGATTTTAAACTTTTCCAAAGCTTCATCTTTTGCATGTAACAAGTAAACGTAACAGAACCTAGTAGCATCATCTATAAAGGTTACAACATACTTCTTGTTACCTAATGATGGTGTACTATGAAAATCACATAGATCACTATGTATCAAATCTAACAATTTACTTTCTCTATTAACATGTTACAAGAATGGTTTTCTAGTTATTTTATTCAACTTGCAGATATGACACTTTTCATTTGTTAACTTAACTGCCGGAATTAAGCTCATCTTAGACATTTCCATAAGTCGTTTATAATGTACATGTCCTAATCTAGCATGCCATAATTCAGATTTTGACGAAGACGAATCAATCATACAAATAGAATTATCACTAAACGGCACTTCAGATTTAACATAATCATACCATTACATAAATAACCAAATCCGATAAAAGAACCATTTCTTGACAAGATATACTTGTCACATTCTAGCACTTGTTTGTACCCGCAATTATTTAATACGATACCGGATAACAAGTTTTTCCGAATGACGGGTACATACAATACATTACTTAAACTTAGAGTTTTTCCAGAAGTAAATACTAGTACTACACTTCCAATTCCGTGGATTGGCTCGGTTGCAACATTTCCCATCTTTAAAACAGATCCATCTTCAATTAATGTAAGGTCCTTGAACCATCTTCGATCATTACATACGTGACTTGTTGCTCCCGAGTCATACCACCAAGCAACAGAATCATCCTGCACATAAAATGCTTCAGAAATTAGTGAAACATAATTCACATCCGAATTATAATTAAAGTTTAATTTCTGACCTTTTTGCTTTGGATCCTTAGAGGATCCACCAGTGCCAGCTTCATTCTTGGCTTTACCAACACGACAATCTCTCTTGAAGTGTCCTGGTTTACCACACTTCCAACAGCCTTGATCATTGGTCTGTTTTGCATACTTCACAGCCTTGTTCTTCTTGTTAAACCCACTTTGATACTTTCTTTTGTTGTTTCCCTTGTTAGAATTTTTGAGACTAGGACCACTTTCTTCCACCATGGTAATAGAAGACCCACCAACGTGTTTGTCTTTGTTAATATTTTCCATGGCCCGACAAGACTCCTCAATTCGAAAACAACTTCCAAGTTCAACCAGATTCATTTCCTCCTTCTTATGTTTTAAAGTATGTTTAAAATCTTTCCATGAAGGAGGAAGTTTATCAATGATAGATGGAACATAAATAGCTTCATCCATCTTTAAACCATGTTATTCGAATTGACCCAGAATTCTTAGACATTTTGTATTGTTCCATGATGGGTCTACCATCAACCATTTTATAATTCATAAAATCACTGACAAAGAATTTCTTACTAGATGTGTCTTCAGCCATGTATTTGGCCTCTAGTAATTCCCACAGTTCTTTTGCAGATTCAACATTTTGATAAATATCGAAAAGAGAGTCACGCATACCATTCAGAATATGCCCACGACAGATGTAATCAGCATTCAACCACTTTCCACGCTTCCTAGTTTGTTCCAGCGGTTCATCCACAACTTCCTCGGGCATTGGGGTACTCAGAACGTACACCACTTTCAAAGTCGTCAACAAAAAATGCATCTTCTTTTGCCAGCGACGAAAGTCTTGCCCTTCAAACTTGTCCAATTTCGCAAATTTGTTCGTCATAGCCTTCGAAGATTCACCACCGCTTGTCATCTTCACTGAACTGTTTGATCTTTGTTGGGAATAATTCGAAATTGCTTGGATAAATCTGAAGTCGTGTAATCACTATCAGATCAAACAATTGGAGTGGCTACCAATCTTTGATCGGATAAAATCAGAAAAATTCTAGATTTTTGTATGGCAATTTTTGATTGTGAGATTTTGGGGATTCATATCGAATCAAAATTCGTCCAGTGTTTTATCTAAAAATTTTGGGAGTGTATTTTCAGTTTTTCACAACTGCTTGCAGTTTCAATTTTGAATAAAAACACCTTTAGTCCCTTAAGTTTCCAAAAGTGCATTTTTAGCTCGAAATTCAATTTCTGATGCATTTTTTATAAAGGACTTTTGTCCAAAATAAAAAATTTCCAAGCTGAACCCAGACAGGGGCTCTGCCCCTTGGACCCCGCCAGGGGCTGCCGCCCCTTGGACCCTGCTCCAAGGGGCGCTGCCCCCTTGGATCCCCCGTTAGTCCGATGACGTTCAAATGACATTCAAATAAACGTGCACTCTTATTTGAACGTCAAACGCAATCTCAAATTACACTAAAATATCCAACATCTAGGAAAGATAAAAGAATTGAGGAATGCTCAAACACCCACAAAATCTTTACCTTTTTATGTAACAAGTAACAACCCACCTTTTTTTCCTCTAGTAAAATGCAAGAAAGTTCGCACACTACAATCATTAGTCAAAGAATGTATAGTTTAACTCTTAAATGATTTTTTTTCAACTCAGCTACTGGTGTAAACAATGAAGTATTTGCATCTAAAAACCCTAAAAAAATTACTAATTTTACTGTAAAATAAGTAACTGATCTGCCATCAAGTTTCTCAGCAATGTGGTTCCAATTCTGGGGGCCATAAAGAGCAACAAGCTCTTTGAGCTTAGCAATGAGGTTCCAATTCTCAGCAATGAGGTTCCAATTTTGATGATGAGTGTCATGAATGTTGTTACTATTTAAAGAATAGTTTCCACAAAGATTTAGGTCAATGTGTTCATCTTCTTCCTCTCTTTCCTCCTCCTCCTCATCATTATTATCATCATTATTATGTCTATGATCTTCATCTTCATGAAAGTTTCTTGAAGTACAATGATCATTAGAACGAGAAGATGAAGATGATGAGGTGGTTAGATGGCCATAGATGTTGAAACCGTCATTGATCTTTGAAGGGTTTTCAGTGTTGAGTGACAAAGAGCCAAAAGAATCAGCAAATATTCTACTCATTAGTAAAACAAAACAAAGAACAAGAAGATGATGAGCTGATGATGATTGTTACAATAGTTTCTATGTTGCTAGCTGTTTAATTGGAGTATATGAAGAGAGAGAGAGAGAGAGAGAGATGAAAAATGTCAAGAAATATGTGTTGGAAATGGTGGGTGATTTGTGGAATTTTGAAGGTAGATTGAAACAGTAAAAGGGTTCAAAACATGTACAATTTGCAAATCACTTACTACTGCACACACTCGTGGGGGTGAGAAGTGAAGAGGATTTTCAGTAATTAGTTTTGGGTAAGTTTGAGTCTGGACATTTTTAGCTACTGTTAGAAATAACTTACTCACATTGCCAAAAGATTCTACCTTTTCTTTTATTTTATTTATTACTTATTTTTTTATTTTCAATTTTCTTTTGGTTTTCCTTTCTTTGTAATAAAATTAAACATAATGATATAGCATGTATTGACACCATGTACACAACTACACATGCATAGAGTATGTGTGTATGTATATCAAGTTACATAACACATATCTATCTAAGACATTATAAGATAAAAACCCTAATTGTCATTGAATTTCTATCCATATAAATTAGGGTTGATATTACTAATTCTTTTGACTTTTGATCAACTTAAATCACTATTCAAAATTTGTTTTGGACACATCTAATCTAATGTTTGATATGGAACACTTGTCTTTTTAATAAAATCTAAAGAGGTAATTTTCTGTGTCCAAAACAAATTTTAAAATACCTCTTTAGTGATTTTCATAATATTTAAAAATTAACTCGATAGAACTAGAACATGAAGTTGAACTACTTGTGGATACCTTTGTTCAGATTTCATGTATTTACATAATTTAACTCCAAGTTGAACGACTTGTCGATTATCATTATTTACATAAATACTTTACTGTCGAATCGAGTAAACTTGACGCCAACGTTGCTTACTATTGTTGTTAAAAGTTTAACAAATCAAGTTCGGGATTGAAGATAAAGGCTTCAGTTCAAGAAGATGATCTTGGAAATATATTGGTAAGCTAAGTTGGAGCTTGATCGCATTACATTGATTAGAGTGACTCGATTACATTACTCCTAAACTCGATATAAGTCTTCAAAATGTCGTCATTTGGGTAGCATCTACACAGATGTAATACCACAATATTATAGTTTCAGATATATATATATATATATATACACACACACACACAACGCACTTGTATTAGACACCACATGAACTAACGAATTGACATGTGCCAATGAAAGTGCATGTTATTGCATATAATTAACTTTTTATCACCTCAACTAAATAACATGGATTTATTACTGTTTGCATTGTCGAGGTTAGACTACGCAATGAAAGCTTAATACTGAAGTTTTGGTGGTTCTTCTATATGCTACGTGACATTTAATTATTCTTGAAACATATGCAAACTATAGTAAACAAGTGTTTAGAATGTCAAGGAAAGATTGATGAAAACAATTTTGTTGCAATAGACAAATAAATAACATTTTGAGACTATAGAATTGGTGCAATACTCATACCCACACCGAAAATACTGGTACTGAATTTGAACAGAATTGGTTACAAAATACCGTACCAAATATATTGGTACGATATGAGTTTTTTGTTATGGTACCCGTTTTGGTACCACTTTATTATTATTTCGGCTTTTGAGCACTCGTATGGACGCTATATAGGTTAAATTGGTAAGGGTACCAATACGATACGGGTATCAAATAGGTAAAATTAATATGAGTACTAAAACTACCATAATATACGAAATAAAACAAAACATGAAAAACTTTTAAAGTTTTATATAAAATTCGGTACCAGTACCTGTACCGATACCGAAAGCGACGAATATCAAAATCAATAGAACTGGATACAAATACATATACTGAATACTTAAAATCAGTGTAGGCATGAATATAAAAAATGTACATCCCTACATGACACTTTACATATTTAGGAAAGTTGTTCAAAAACACTATTGGAGGACAACACCATATGAAGGATTAAATCTTCAATATTCAAATACAAGCAGGAAAGCAATGCCCTATAGTTACCATTTTTGTGTTCACTTAATAAATTCTTAACCAATTTTATTCAAAATATAGTTAAATATGGTACACTTTTGCCTACATCTCCATGTCTTTTGAAACATTGAACTGGAGGGGAGTTATAAGTGGGTAAGCAGGCATAAATGCGTGATATTTGGTAATTTGAATAGAATTTTCATTTGGGTTAACATAGATTACTTGCTAGTTAAGAGTCGAACCACATACACTTGGGCCTCCTTCTCAATATCAAAAAAAACTAATGGTTTTTGGTCTATATGTGGCGGGGTGAATACCTAAGATGGTCTTTTTTGCGGGAGATTGGTAGGCCGATGCATGGTGTGAAACTCTTGAGAGGTGCTGTTGATAGATATGGGGAGTTTATTAGTGGTTTGGCCATCAAAAGAGCCAAATGTACGGTTGAGCTGATGGGATGCCTTAAACGTCTTCGGGACCATCAGAGCGAACTCCTCCTGCTTCGTTCATGCATGGGGGTTGCTAAACTGTTGTTTTGGCTCCGAATGTGTCAGCCTTCTTACGTCGGGGGAGCTGTATCTGTTTTTGATAAAGGGCTTTGGAATGTGATTGAGGACATTGTTGTTTGTGGGGGTGCTTTTTTTGGGGACCTACAATGGATGTTAGCTTCCCTCCCGACCCGTTTTGGGGGTCTTGGGATTTGTTCAGCTGATGATGCCTCTTCCGACGCCTTTGTAGCTTTAGGGGCCCAATCGTGGGTTCTTCAAGACCACATCCTTCGTGAATATGGTGGTGGGTTGTTGGACTCTGATTACAAGGGTGCGTTGGACACTCTGCATACTTCTCTTCTTGATCTTGATCTTGGCGATTTCTACATTAAAAACACCACCCCCTTAAAGCCTATAAAATTCTGGCGGATGCCTTATATGGTGAAATCGTCAAGACTGTTGAAGAGAAGTTTGTCTTGTCCCCGCGGCAGTGGGTTGTGTTTGAGTGTTTGCAAGCCCCCCATGCTCAGGCTTTCCTGTCTGTTGTTCCCATTGAAGATTTAGGGCAATGTATGTCGGTTGTGTAATACCGGGCTATCCTCAAGTACCGGCTGATAGTACCCTTTTTTCTGGTTGATGACCCATGTCCCGTATGTCGGAAGGCTTGCTTGGATTCTTTTGAGGAACATGCAGTCCATTGCAAAGAATTACCGAGCTTTAAATATCGATATGTGCTTCATGAATCCAATGTCTACAACAATGTTAACGTTACTTCAAATCTTCTGAATTCATTAACAAAAATAAACACTATCAACAAAAAAGTCGTGAAATAAAAATCCAACATATTTGAATCATTAAAGCACTTCTGATGGTATATGGGCTTAAGAACTACTTGGTCATCCTGTCCGAAAATTCTAACTTTTTGTTATGAAAAAATTGTAACACTAAAAAAAAGGATCCCACTGAAAAAAAAACATGACTCCGCCACTGACGATGATGATTTCCATACCTAAACGTGGATATTCTACCTCTGAAGACGGTTATGTGTGTTCTGATGGTGATTGTACCGCCAAACGAACACAAAGACACATGACAAGGGGCCTATGGTTGGCTTTTTTACTTCTTTATGTTTATTAATAATTGTTATTTCACAAAAAATCTAACTAACATTTTTAACGTCAGACAGTTTTAAAAATGTGTGACGGTTTAATAACTAGTGAATAGGGATGTAAAACAAACATGAACATGAAGGGTAATATAGTCTTACCAATTTTTTAATTGTTAGTTTTTATATTTCTGGTAATAAAACTATGTAAACTAAGATAACTAAAAATGTGTTTAGAAATTATAACAAACTGGCAGGTATTACGAGTTATAAGAGTTACGAGACATTTTTTTACAATCAGATATGACATTAAGATTACACTACCCGTTACCTTTATCGTCTCTATAACAATGATAACTCTAACCATAATACATAAAGAAAAAAAATCTTGAAACAATTCATAATATAACTTTAAAAGCTATTTAAATCTGGCGATCCATGGGCATATACGATTACGATGGCTGAACACATATAGTATCTTGTGGATATCTTGTGGAGTTTGTAAGCAACGATTGTATATGTTTGCATGGGCGGAGATAGCTTATTAACAGGGATAGCCTCCGCTACCCCTTGATGCTCCAGCAGTAACGTAAATTCTGGAAAAAGAATTGACGTTTTTTCGAATTCGTTATCCTTTTTCTTGAAATGTTGTCTCTATAAGAATTTTTAGATCCGTCATCGTATCTTGTGTTTGTATGCATGGCAATGACAATTTATATATGTACTAGTCCCACGTGTGAAACAGAATAGGGAATCACCTGTATCTTTCTTTCAATGTAAGCATGCATGTGGGGTTGAAACTTATACAACTTTTGTTTGTCAGCGTAAAAAAAAGAAAAAAAAAAGAGGAAACAGTGTCTTTTGAGGCTCCAATTTCAAGATACACACTTCAACGTTCAGATTTCATCATATCATATATACCTTCTTGTAAACATGCATAGACAGTTGAATCAACATCATATCACCTGTAAAGTTAATTGAAAACTAGTTAGACGAATTTTTAATATACACACACATGTGTAGTAAAGAGTTTCTTTTTTTTAGACCTGTAAAATATTTTTTCCTGTATAGTTCACAATGATTGATTCACAAAAAAGGAGTTTGTGTCTTTTCAAGAGGCGGACCAATCTTAACAGAAGGGGTAGCCTCCGCTATCCCTTAACCCTCCGGCGGTAGCTGGTAGTGTAAATTTTAAAAAATTTAACGTTTTTTTCGATTTCGTTATCTTTTTTTTATAAAACGTTACCTCTACGAAAATTTTTTAGATTCGTCACTGGTCTTTTTTCAACTTTCACGGTTTAAATTTACAGAAATCCTGATGTTTAAAATTGTTTGCTAGTTTAGAAGACTAAAAATGAAGTTTTTTTGGAACAAACATCCTTTACTATCATATGTAAATAACATGAGTTAATTATTACATAAATAATCCATGTCTATAGATCAAACTTTTAAAAGTTTACTGTGTGATATGCTAGTTATTGCACTAAGATCTAACGCTAACTCCAATTAATAAATTAGTTATTTCAAAATGATAGTTTATCCTTTTAGTAAAAGAAAATCAAGATATCGAAACCCTACCCATTTTTTTTCTTGTCATAGTTCGATAAACCCATGAACGTCTGGTGACCCCACCCCCATAACCGTGCGAGGAAATGTTGGTTTTCGACATCTTTTGTAAATGACCCCAAAAAAATTATCTATCCGCTCTAATACATTTTTCACATTCTACTTTGACTAGCAAAGATTGTTCATCTTTTAAAAATGCATACACGTATGCAAAATCAAACCCAATTTAACTAGATTCTGAAACGAAAAATGATTTTAACTCTAAATCTTTTAAAATCACTAATAAAGGAACCATATTTGGAAACCGAAATTGAAACCAAAACGAAAACAAATATCCAAAACAAAACCGAAGAAACCTGAAATCATTTGTTTATTAGACCAATAAATGTCAAGCCATCTACACCCCAAATAAATTGTGTGTTAGTACGACTCAGATTGCAAATCGCTAATTCAAAACCAAATCAGAATAGCCCAGACCACAAACCCATAATCAATTGCCATATACCCGAATTAGTGTACATGTATGTGAGTACTTGTCTACAAAGGTAAAGGAATCAGGGTATGGGTGGTCGATTGGTCATTGACGGTTCAAGAGGGCAGGTGCATAGTCTTTTTAATCAAAATGCTAAGACGGTCATTTTAATATGGAGCTCAAAGTGAGTTCAACTCGACTCGTTTAAACTCGTGCTCATATTGTTGACTCAGTTGTTGTTTGGCCGAGCAAGGGGCCTAACCTAGAATCTAAAGGGAAGGAAGTTAAGGTGATGACCCTAAAGAGTAGGTTTTTAGGGTGGTTTTACTTCTTGTGCACCAAGTTGAGTGTGTCTGTATAATTATATACCAGGTTAGGATTGTGATTATGATAGTTAGAACGTTATTATATTGTGCATTTGAGTTGATTTCCATAGTATAATAGAAGTAAGATTACTCTTAAATGTTTGTTTGGTTTATCGAACGAGTCGGGACTTGACATACCAGTTCCACCAACTTCACCCATCCACAAACACAAGTCCACAACCCCAACCTAAGCATATTGGTAATAGACCTTTAGGGTAAGTGATGAATTGGCAATATACACACACATTCATGATATATTTATATTTATAGTATGGTTAAACACACACACAGTGGTGGATTCAGAAAATCTTCGTAGGGGTAACGAAATCAAAAAATGTTAAATTTTTCAAAAGTTTACATTACTGTCGGAGCGCCAAGGGGTAATGGATGTTACCCCTGCCAATAAGGTAGGTCTATCTCTGCGCGTACACACACGAGTTAGCGGTGGTGGGTGGGGGGGGGGGGCTGTGGGAGAGAGGTAGTGGGTAATCGTCACGCATAAATAGTGGTCGGAACTAGCATTGCAAGGGGTATTCTTATAACTGGGCCATATCATCAAAAATGTATCCAACTCAAAAAATGTCAAAAATAATTGCTAACTCATATATAACCTGGAATTATTATTATTATTATTATTATTATTATTATTATTATTATTATTATTATTATTATTATTATTATTATTATTATTATTATTATTATTATTATTATTATTTATGTACTTTACAAATAGATTTTAATAACTCACGTAATCACGTTCATTGATAATCTATTTCATTAACCATGCTTCTTTATTTGAACACACGTTAAATATTTAAAGACCCATAACGATTAAAGCATAATCATTAAAATATGAGATTGAACGAATTCGGTCTAACTCTTTTTGTTATACATAAATGCTCATAAATTATAATAACCCTAACTATTTAAAGATAGTAACCAAACATTTAAATTTAATTTAAAGACTGTAAATTAGCAACTTATTTATGCATATAGGTGTTGTATCTAATGCTTTGAGACTTTTTCAAATATAATTTGACTTTTATTTTTAGTTCAAAGGTATTTGAAAAATTACTTTTAACCTAAAATTTTTACGCTTCGTTTTTAAGTTTTGCGAGTTAACACAGCGCAACGTGCGTATTTGGTTCAACGTTTTTACGTTTCGTTTTACGCTTTGTTCTAAGTTTTGCGAGTTAACACGACGCAACGTGCGTGTATGGTTCAAAGTTTTTATGTCGTCCATCTTTTTCCCGTTTGCAATTTTTTTTGTTTTATGTTTCGGTCTAATATATTCGCATTAACACGCATTAAATTCGATATTGGTGGTCGTTCAAGTGGTGTGGCATTAATGCTATTTTACACGGTTTTACGACCCCGTCGCGACGTAAGAATGCTTAATACTAGTTTTGAAAAATAAGAACATGAACCACCCAAGTATGAAACTAAACAATGACTCAGTCTTGACCTAAAACTCAAAAATTACGACTTCGTAAATAAAAGTTCCTTAAATAAATAAACACAATTACAAAACACTTATACCCTGACTAATTCGGTTACATAAACAAAATAATCTTGATCAACAACAATCTTGCAAATATGTAAACAAGAAGAACGTATGCACATAAATTATTATTTATGAACATCAGAGGCGGGCCTACCTTAGAGGAAGGGGTAGCTTCCGTTACATCTTAACGCTCTGACGGTAGTATAAATTTTAAAAAAAATTGACCTTTTTTCGACGTTTTTTCGATTTCGTTATCACTTTTTAATAAAACGTTACCCTTATTAAAATTTTCTAAATCCGTCACTCATGAACATCATATATTAATATAATTATATCTATAAGTAAAACTAGTAAAAAGATCAGAGTGAATGGGAAAGAAAGGACCCGTCTTTTTTGCATGATCCCAAAGCTTTATTGGGGTGCCCCCAAGTCCCGATCTAATGGGGCAGTTTTGTTCGTTCATCACATGCTTCTCTTTCCAATTAAAAAGAAAGAAGCAAAAAGTCGTATATAATCATTTACTTTATTTGTCTTTTTATGTACGATTGAGTTTAACACTAGTTGAGTGAACCCAAACATAATCCATATACATCGATATACTTATTCGTATTAAAAAAAAAAAAAAAAAAAAAAAAACCCTACCTAGATACATTAAAATCTTTTAAGAAAGCTGTAAACGTACTAAACATATTAGATAGTTGTAATAAATGGACCGACAGATTACGTGTCAGTATGTTTAATTAAACCAGTTAAACATGTTAGGCTAGACATAGCTAGTTTATTAAACTAGTAACGTATTAGAGATAGTTGTTACTGAATTTGTATATGAACTAGTTTGATTTCGCCACGCTTCGCCGCAGACTTTCGGTCAGTATTGGTAAGTTTATCACACTACCAGCATGAAACCGGCACTCGACATAGGGATAAGCACGGTATCGTTCGGTACCGAAATACGGGGAAAATTGGTACTGGTACCGAATATACCGTTTCGGTGGTACTTAACGGAGTTTTTAACCGTAAATACCGGCACCGGTTCCGAAAAACAGAGAAAATGGAAACCAGTACCGAATATACCCGGTACCAAATGCTCATCCCTAAATCGACATGTGTTTTACATTGATTAAAAACCATAAAAACAAATTCAAGTACCGGTATTGGTTCGGTTCATTATGCTATCAGTATGACACATACACTCGAAAAACCATAAAAACAAATATTGTACCGGTACCGACGTTGACCCCCGCGTTGCGAACACGAGTGTCATAAAACCATGCTGAGTAGTAATCAAAAAACAACCAAAACCAAGAAAAGTAGTAAAACAAAAACATAAATTCATACGGCCACGTAACATAAAACGTGGATAAAGGCAAACACGAACTTACACCACAAATTGGCGTATAATATAAACAAACTCGTCACGAGACAAAAATAAGAAAAAAGAAAACCACGAGAAGACAAGAAAAAAAACACTATTTATAAGGGTTTTCGTCATTTGTTATATATATAATATAAATATAAATATAAATATAATATAATATAATATGATATAAATATGAATATATCTATAAATATAAGTTACATGCTGGTTAATATATAGTTAGATGAAATATTAAGTTCCAAAGATAAAAGTAAAAGGGGGGGTCGGTGAACATGTGTGGATGAGAATCTGGTTTGGAAGTATATGAATACTGAAAAGAAAGGACGTACATTAAAATGATGATGTCTCCCTGCATTTGCAATGAACAAGACAAAATCTAAGCTATAACATGGGATTGCCCACTGATTATAATAACGCACTTGATTTAATATTTATTCCTCAAAAACATATATTATAAGGTAGGTTGTGAACGAATTGAACCGAACAAACACGAAAAATGTTTTATTTATGTTCGTTCGTTAAGAAAATAAATGTATTCATGAACAGTTCGTGAACGCTTAAACGAGATTTTGTATTCATGTTCGTTTATTAAGGAAATGAGAGTGTTCACGAACACAAATAAATTTGGCGAACACGACGAAGGTTAAAGTGGATGGCCCAGAGAATAGCACTGGAACTTGCAGCCCTAACTGTGGAACGGACGTCTATCGTATTTGTCGATGTAAATAATGAGAAACGAAAGAGGAACAATGCATAAATAAGGTGAAAATAAGGTTTTCTAGTTTAATTGTTAGAGTAATAAAATAAATAAAAATTATATAATATAAAAGGAATAGATTAAAAATATGAAAGTACAAAGTTCTTTAATTAAAACACAAACAGATGCACGAACATAAACGAATGCGAATGGACGAATGTTCACGAACACCTTACCGAACGTTTACGAACACAATTGAACGAACGAGAACTCTGTTTATGTTCGTTTATTTAACCAATCGAACGAGATTTTTTTGCTCATGTCCGTTCGTTCATTAAACAAACGAACATAAACGAACTTCCCGCCAAACAGTTCACGAACTGTTTATTGAACGCTTGATTCGTTTATAACCCTGATTATAAAGTACATGTTAAATAACCAAATGTAATATGGGAATGCATACATACACAGCTAAAGCAATTAATATATGTATGTGCAAGGCAGGCTTGTAGGCAAACGTCTCTTTGTGGGTGTTCATATGATAGTGAATTTGTTGGTTCCGGTGACGGCGGTTCTAAACGGAAGTTTGGGCATAATATCACTAATTCGGTAGAATGTTATTAAGAAAGAAGTAGAAACAGAATCAGCGGAAGCTTCATTCATTCATACCGAAAGAGTATACATCTTGTCAAGCTGGCGAAATTCTAGCGAAATTTCGCCAGCGTTTCATCTCCGGGAACTCCAAAACTTTCATCACAATGAACACCCGACACTATTTATAGAAACCATTTACCCTCGTACGAAGATAGGATATTACCTTCTTGCGAAGGTAGCTTACCTTCGTACGAAGATAACTATTACCTTCATGCGAAGTGAGCTATCACTTCATACGAAGTGACACTGCAAAACCGTTCTCGTTCGCACTTGGGTCGTGTGTTCGTATCTATTCTATACAATATTCAACACACACTCTATCTAGCCTATTCCTACAGTGACGGACACAAAGTGCATCAATAATTTCCCCCTTAGACGTCACTGTCGAAGTTTGATTTTGAACTTGAAATATGGGAGCCGTGTTTAAGTATTCTGCAACTTCAATCAAGATATATGTCGCTGGCGTAGAGCGGGTCAACAAATTCCCCTTTGATTGATGATTTGGGTTTGCAATTTCTTCAATACATTCCTCTTGAAATAATTTCTCCAGTTCAGGTCTTTGTTTGCATGATTTCCAACCTCCTCTAATTTGCTTGATCGACAAATTTTCTTGAATAATCAATAACTCGAAATTAATCAATGCAGCTTCTCCGTTTCAACTTTAATCACATCCGTGTTCGGTTAAGCGTACTCCTCTATGCTCAATCCTCTGATCTTCAAAACCCAACCGGGCAATTGATAGAAACTTCGAATTACCACAACGATAAACTTCAAATCAATGAATATCCGTGAAAAACTGAAATCCTAACTTCCATAATCACGTTTAATCATACTCCTGAATGATAAATTAGCAAATCGGTAATCTTCTCAACCAGCAAATCTTCATTGGAAAAACTATCTGTCAATACGCAATAATCTTCTCTTCTTCGTATAAATGAATAATGTAATCTTTCTTTTTTCACAATGATCCCAAATGTATAGACTATTTGGTGAGCAACTAGTACACTTCTTTGTCCGAAAAATCCATTATATCATTTTCTTTATTCATGAATTGCAAGTATATAGCCTTCCTCGTTAGTCCCGGCGCAACTGAACCACAAAACATCCTCATTTCCTGGCGGTTAGTCCAGAAAACAGTTCATTTGACTTGCAAAGTTAAATTGGATATCTTGTACCACTAAGCAATCGTGTGTGACTGGCTTGTACGAAGACTCAAGCATCAACGTGACCACGACTACAGAATCCGATAAACAACTCCTCCAAGACTCAGTTATGCAACCCCACTTTTACGAAAAAGTGGACCTTGATTTCATCACTAATGAACTCAGACTACATTTTTTTCTCGTACAAAAAAATCCAAGACACATTGTATCAACAAATAATCTGCAGTCGTAACCTCCCGAATACAGTTGCATGGTCACGAATTTTAAAAATGCCGGAATCTTCATATATGCGTGAAATTTTTATTCTCCCTCATTTTAAATTCTGAACGTACCAAATTTTTCATTAAAATTCCCCCTCAAATCTGGAAAATTCAGTTTTCATCAAATGCGGATTTTACGTTAAGGCCCATTGGTCATCATTCTGCACATGTATCTTTGACTACCCCGTTATCTTCAACATTTTATGACCGTATCATCAAATCTATTATCTGAAGCTCCAAACAGTGTCCCCGAACAACCCGAATCGGTCAATAAATCCCGAAAAAATTCCTATCACCAATTTTTTCTTGGAAACTCATCTCATCAATACGATCAACAAAACTTTTCAATGCCGTTTTTAGGCATTCCAGGTCACCTTCGTACAAGGGTAACTACCTTCGTGCGAAGTGGCGTCTATCTTCATGCGAATGTAATTATCTTCGTGCGAAGATAATGCATGATGAACACGTTTTTCGATCCAAAATCTTTATTTCTGCAAATTTCAAGATGATTCTAGCATAGATTTGGTTGAAAATGATTTTATAAAATCCTATAAGTTCAATTTTACTTTTTGTTCGTGGATTATCCGTTTATTTGATGTTTACGTCTAAAACCTTCCTAAGTCCATAATTCATGAGCGTAGGTGAAAACTTGGCTCTGATACCAGTTGTAGGTCCCGGTGACGGCAGTTCTAGAAGGAAGTTTAGGCATAATATCATTAATTCGGTAGAATGTTATTAAGAAAGGAGTAGAAACATAAGTAGCGGAAGCTTCATTCATTCATACATAAAGAGTATACATCTTGTCAAGTTGGCGAAATTCTAGAGAAATTCCACCAGCGTTCCCCCTACACGAACTCCAAAACTTTCATCACAATGAACACACGACACTATTTATAGACACCATTTACCCTCGTGCAAAGATAGGATATTACCTTCGTGCGAAGTGAGCTACCACTTCGTACGAAGTGACACTACAAAACCGTTCTCGTTGCATTTGGGTCGTGTGTTCGTATCTATTCTATACAATATTCAACACACACTCTATCTAGCATATTCGTACAGTAACTAAAACAAACTGCATAAACAGAATTGACTCGAGACTTATTAGATCTAATTTTTATAAGTGATATAATAGTTATATTATGTCTTTCTTTACTCTTACATTGTGTTATATATGGTGATTGCTGATAATTGTTAGCTAGGTTCACATAAATGGAACCAACACTCCCCTTAAGAGGTGTCATAGCTAGTGAGTGGTGAGTGAATTATTTTAATTACAATGCAATTTAATAATTATTTTAGACAGGTAATACTAATTATTATTTTATTATTATCTTTATATTAAATGAAAGAAGTTCTACACTAAAAGAATATTTTAATATTTTTTTCTCTTTCTTTAGTTTTAATACATTTTAAATCAAATTAATTCCATAAGCAAAATGTTTTATTTTCTTTTTATTTTTAGTTTTAATTCTATAAATATCTTATCATTATTTCCTTTTCTTTTTTAACTTTTATTTTTTTATAATATAATATAAATAATTTTATTTGTCATTTTCTTAATATAATATTTTTTTTGCTATAGTTATTTTGTTTTTCACTTACAATTTTATTTAAATATGTTAAATATATTTGATTTTTTTTCTTTACCGTAATGAAGGAAACCGGTACCTTTTGAACATCAGTAATGGTGTTGTATTCGTTTTTGTATATTCTTTCGTTGAAAATCAAGTTATCTTGCAATATAGTATTTTGTTGGTGCCCGATACAATAACCTTTTCTTTAACGTGAGGATCGAAACCGATACCCTTTGAACATCAGTAGGGGTACGGTATCCATTTATATGTTTTCTTAACTTTGAAGCAAAAAGGTCGTTGAGAATTAAATTGTATTTGCAATCTGGTAATTTTTTGGGACCCGGTACAATAATGAAATCATGAGAAACCGTCGTATCACATGAAAAGTTGTTGCCTGCCGCATCACGAGGGCTTATTTTTAACCCTAGTTTTAATTAAAATAAAACTAAATTTATTTTTAATTTTCATTGATAATGGTTTAATAGAACAAACATACGTTATTTTGAGAACGCGTTTGTATTTTGTTAATTTTTAACTGGTGAGTATAAGTTATATGAGAAAATTCAAATTATGTTTTAAATCAAATATTAAAGTAAAAAAACAAATGACTATGTGTTTGCATTTCATTGAATGGGTTAAAAACTTGATGAATTCACCGATTTCCCCACGAGCGTGAGTGTGCTCACGGAGTCGCTGCTCAGGCAGCACAATGCGAGCTAACATGATTCTCTCCCTCTCAAAATGGAAAGGGAGATATGTTTGGATCAATAGAAAATGACAGGTGAATATGAATATTTTTGAGTCTTGATATTATATGTTGGGTCTTTCAACTCTTATCTAAGTATTATATTACTCACTTTTTCCTATTTCAATTTACCTTACTTCAAACAAATGGTTTGATGTTGTTAACTTCATTTAACTCTATTTTTAGTGGTTGGTTTAAAAAAGGAAAAATAACTTAATCTCTTAACATCTTGTTAACAAATAACCCTTTTAACACAAGAAAAAGTGATGTGTAATGTTGGTTAACATGTCATGTCACCCTTAACGTCCCATTTGTTAGGCCTTGGGTGTACTTTGACTCTTCTCAACTCCATCTAGGTGTTACACATCACCCACTTTTCCCCATTTCACTCTAACTCGCCCTAAGAAAATGTTTTATTTCCGTTGACTTCACCTAACCCAAATTTTAGCGGTTTTTGTTTAAAAAAGAAAAAGAAAGTTAATTTAATCTTTTAACATTCTGTTAACATGTTAACAAACAACCCCTTTAACGCCCCTCAATACAATGAGGAAGTGCTGTGCAATGTTGGTTAACATGTCAGTCACCTTTAATGCGCCATGTGAAGAAGTAATAAAACTTTTGGTATAAAGACAAATAATTAAAATAGAGTGAAGATGACAAGGTTAAAGGTAATTGAAGAAGTAATAAAACTTTTTGATATAATGTTTTGGGGTAGTTTTCGGGTGTACCTTAGCACCGGGGCTGTTAAGGGTGACATGGAATGCTAACTGGTGTTGCACAACACTTCCTCTTTGTGTTAAGAGGCGTTAAAGAAGTTACATGTTAATGAGATGTCATGTTAAGGTACTGAATTATATTTCATTTTTTTCCTTTTTAAATCAAAAACCAAGAATTGGGGTTAGGTGAAGTCAGTGGTGAACTCAAAAATATATGTTTAAGGTGCGGATGAGTGGTTTAAGCATATTTTTAAGGGGTGCGATCGAATTTTTTGCCTAAAAAATACACTAAATTTTTATTTTCATAGGGTGTGGCCGCCCACCCTGAGTCTCACCTAGGTCCGCTCCCGGATGCAATTAACCAAATAAACTATATTCTTAGAGTTACATGAAGTAAAATAGAAAAGAGTAGATGATGTGACAAATTATGAAGTTAAGAAAAAGTTAAGTATACCCTAAGCCTAAGAAGAAGAAAGATAACAAACGCTCCTATTTTTTAATTATATAATCAAAACTACAATTATATTTTATACGTGAATCTTGTATGTATGTTGTATAGCTCTCTTTGTTTCTAATATAATACCCGTTTAAAAAAATATCTGAAAATAAATTAGTTTCTTTTCAAAAAAAATAATAAATAAGTATATAGAAAAGGGAGAAATGCCTATTAATTAAGAGGACAACAAATTGAAGTCGACGTCACTTTCTCAACAACCAAATTGCCAAGAACATTGTCATCATTAGACCTACAATTTTGTCATCAAATATTAAACAAATACAACGTAGATAAAGTCCATGTTAACCCTCGTATGATCCGATCAATACCTAGAAAATTGTCGGCCTAGAAAAAAGATTGTGTTCGGTTTGTATTAGACTGTGGGGTGTGAAAGAGCTCAACCCCCAACATTCACATCACCACTTTCACTTTTACGTCACCAGCTTCCCCTCTATCTCTATCAAGAGGAAGGTTTCTCTTCACCTCTTTCGATTTTCCTCCAATCAACAAACAACATCAACAAGCAAAAAGGGATCGGGGAGATAGAGGGAGTTTCCCCGTCTACACCGAAGAAAGGGCAGGTGGTGTTCCTCGTCGGGGTCAGCTGCCACCTCAGCTCCCCGACCACCTTCCTGTTTCCACACCCACCCATCTTAGATTCAAACAAGGTTTGTGTTAGAATTAAATAGGACGCTCGTTAACACATTTACAATTAGTATAAAAATATTTTTATTTTGTAAGGTCTAGCATGTTGACCGTTTATTACATGTTTACAACTTTATTATAATTTATGTATAACCCACCATTATTGCAACTCGTTTATTACATATTTACAACTTTATTATAATTTATGTATAACCCATCAATACGTTTGTAACTTATCTGCAATATTATTGCAACCCATGTTTACTTGTGAATAATACTAGAAAACTACACGTTTTCCCACTAAAATTTCCGAAAACTTTCCCACAAAACTCCGACAAATACCATACAAAAAGAAACCGCTATTTATTCACCACAACCTTCTGACAAATTAGAAACGAAACATATCTATTAAATCAATCTCGTTGCTATGATTTTCCACTATCTAACACTTTACCAACAAATTTATGAAAATGTTTTATTTTTTTTCAATTTCATAAATATATAAAAAAATATTATTATCACTAAAAATGATTTTTATAACAAAAAGAAATGAAAAAATTGTCAAAAAATCCATTATTATATGCTAATTAAAAATATTCATGATAAACATATACTTAAGAAATTAAAAAAATCATTTACTTTGAAAATTAGCGACAAAGTAAGTTTGTCGCTACGTTGTTGGAAGTTTCGTCAGAAAATTGTTGGAAACTACTTTTTCCACTATGGTTTTTCGATGACCGCTTTTTTGGAAATTCGTCGCTATAGCATATTTTCTACGAATTTCCCACGAAGAATAATGTTCTCAAAAAACTAACGAGTTGTTTGGTAGCGCAACCTGTTTATATAATTGAGTACTCATGTCGTGACTTAGATGTCTCGTATTTCTCGAAAAAGTGATTATTGATGGGATTTGGTATGATACTTATGAGATCGATGATATCGATGAAATTGATATTCAAATATTTCTTCTTAGAGTGTATTGATTTGACCCCATAAGCGGGACCACCAACCAATAGCATGCTGTCACCTAGAGAATCTTCTAATTGTTTCAGAGCAACTAGAAAGAGATTCTTTAACCAGAAAGAATTCGTTTCAGATGTAGGATACCTATCTTCGTAGTAATATAGTTTTTGAGTTTGTCTGGATTAGATCGAGTTGATGTTTTCATACAAATAAAAACAATAATAGTGTTAGGTAACACATTAACGCAAGTAGTGTTGGTACTTGTAACCTAGTAACCCAACACGAATACCACCTTTACTATTTAATATATTTATTATTTAATTTAATTTAACACAATAAAAACTTAAATATATCTTTAGATAAAGGGAAATCCTTAAGTATATTATAAATGAGTGTAATTTTTTAAAACTAATATAATACACATTGTATGGAACCGTTCACAACATAAACAAAAATAATAATCTTTATTAATGAAATTCTGAATACATGATAAATACAAAAATTGAAACATACAAAATGAAATACAAGAGACAACTAAACTGGAAAAATATTACAAAGAAACAAAGAAATGAAAACGAAGGTGACTGAGGCACGTGAAGATCACGCTTCCCTTAAAACAGATTTCGGGTCACCCAGGTGAACCCGTCTGTTTCCCAGGGTACAACAGCCTAAGCAGATTGTACTGCCGGGATTAGCCTAACACCTAAAAAGATACCTGAAACAAAAGTGTGCAAAGTATCAAAATTTGGGAATTCGTTGGAGGTGTGTGAAGAATGAACCATGCGATTTTCAGTGTGTATTTCTTTCTGAACACTGCACCACACTTGTAGAGTCTGTGAATCCGTTTAGAATCCCACAAGTCACAATGAATACAGAATTCAATAAAACATTAAGTCTCAATTGAATTCCGAGAACTTAATATCCTGACTAGTAGGAATGTAAACAGTCACCAGATTCAAGAAGTGCAAAGTGCGCCATCAAAGCGCCACATTGCGCCCACCGCCCTCGTCCCGGTCCCGTGCCCGTCCCCGGGCCTGGGCGCGGGTCGGGTGCTTCGCACCCTCCTGGCTGCCACTGGGTGTGACTTGTCACATAAGAATACATTTGTGTGGAGAATTAAAGATATAAATCAACACATGATTTATCTCTCCACCAATGTGGGACTAACACAACTTTCCACATTTTAAAGTTCTAACACAAGTTCCAACACACAATTAAAGCTTATGATCTCTCATTCATTTGCTCTAATCACTAAATTATATATCGTAATTTCCAACAATCCCCCACATGAATGGAGATCATCCCACACACTCAAGTGTCACGATAAAATTTTAGCAGCTAAGTAATGCAGGATAGGTAAGTTTCCTTTTGAACCCTCCTTTGTGATGTATACATAGTCTCCTAGCAGTTAGTAGACGCGATGTCCTTGAACCAACTCCTTTTTACGTAGACGTTATTACACATTACACATTACTCTTCTTGGTTTGGCTAACCCCTTATAGTTGTGTCCGTTATGGTCATGGAACACCATCCTGGTTCTGTGAGAGCTCTAGGAATGGTGTCCCCAATTCCATTTGAAGCGACCCCACTTCTCTCTAACATAGGTAAACACCATGATCCATTTCAACCAAGACAGTTAACCACTTGTAGTTGTAACCTATGAACAACTTAGCTGTAAACATTGACTTAAAACCATGCCATTATTATTGTTATTATTCTTCTTATTATTGTTATTATTCTTCTTATTATTGTTATTATTATTATTATTATTGTTATTATTATTATTTACAAATCATTAAAAGTCATATGTTTAATCTCTCTTGATATCATTGATTTAAGTAGGAACGGACTAGGAAGTTTGTAACTCCCTTTGTATGTTGAGGTACTCCCTCACAGTGACCTCAGTTCGTACAGTTAGGTGGTCCTATTGAGCCTAGATCATGGGATCTCCAATTTTCTAGGATAGGTTTTCCGTTGTACAAACTTACTCCAAGGGCTTTAGTCCCATTCCCATTGACGACTTATGTACTACCTCTCTGCTTAAGCCTTTTGTAAGCGGATCCGCAATGTTATCCTTTGACTTCACATAGTCAATCGTGATAACTCCAGTTGAGAGTAGTTGTCGTATTGTGTTATGCCTACGTCGTATGTGCCTTGATCTGCCATTATACATTGCATTTTGAGCTCTACCAATAGCTGATTGGCAATCACAACGTATACAAATAACCGTCACAGGCTTAGGCCATCTTGGAACATATTCCAAAAATTGACGTAACCATTCTGCCTCTTCTCCAACTTTATCTAACGCGATAAACTCAGATTCCATTATGGATCTAGCTATAAGTGTTTGTTTGGACGACTTCCAAGATATAGCTGCTCGTCCAAGGGTAAACACATAACCGCTTGTAGCTCTGGAATCTTTCGTATCGGATATCCAGTTGGCATCACTGAATCCTTCCACAACGGCTGGATTTTGGCCATAATGCAGTCCATAGTTTCTCGTGTATCTCAAATGCCTTAATAATCTTGTCATACCCTTCCAGTGCTCTGAACTAGGATTACTAGTATATCTACTTAGCATACTCACAGCATATGCTAAGTCTGGCCGAGTACATGACATGAGATACATTAGACTGCCAATGATTCTTGAGTATTCCAATTGAGCAACACTCTCGCCTCTGTTTTTTTGACAAATGTTGAGAGGTATCAATTGGAGCTTGAGCTACACTCGTGTCCTCTGGATTGAACTTCTGAAGGATCTTATCAACATAATGAGATTGACTTAGCACCAAACTAGTTTGGGTTCTAATGATCTTTACTCCAAGAATCACATCAGCTAGACCCATATCTTTCATGTCAAATCTCGCTTTCAACATGTCTTTAGTAGATCTGATCATCTTATCATCACTCCCAACGATAAGCATATCATCTACATAAAGGCATAAGATCACATATCCTTTAGAAGTGTCTTTCACATAGACACATTTATCTCATTCATTTATTTTGAAACCACTGTTAAGCATAACTTGGTCAAACTTTTGAAGCCATATAATGACTTGACAAGTTTACACACTTTGCCCTCTTGGCCAGGAGCAGAGAAACCCTCTGGTTGCCCCATGTAAATCTCTTCCTCTAATTCCTCATTGAGAAATGCAATTTTTACATCCATTTGATGTATTTCCAAATTTCTCAAAGCTGCAATTGCAAGCACCAACCTAATAGAGCTTATTCTAGTTACAGGCGAGTATGTGTCGAAATAGTCAAGACCTTCCTTCTGTCTAAACCCTTTGATCACAAGCCTTGCCTTATATTTGTTGACAGAGCCATCAGCTTTCATCTTTTTCTTAAATATCCATCGATATCCAAGTGGCTTGCACCCTGGTGGAAGATCTACTAGCTCCCATGTATGATTCTGTAAGATAGAATCAATTTCACTCTTGATGACTTCTTTCCATTGAGGTCCATCTGAAGAGGTGATTGCTTCTCGATAGGTTTGAGGCTCACTTTCAACCATGTATGTAAGAAAGTCAGGCCCAAAGGATTTCTCAGTCCTTTGCCTTTTACTTCTTCTTGGCTCACCCTCTTCAGTCTCTGATTGTTCGTGAGTTTCCTCTCGAACAATCTCATCAACCATTGTTGATGAACTTGCATGATTTGAAGAACTCGCAATAGTTTGTTGTAACATTGGAAACTCTTCTTCAAAGTAAGTCACATTTCCTGGCCTTATCTCTATGATAGAGTCCTTATGCACATCAGGATTCTTAGATTCATGTACAAGAAACCGATGTGAACTACCATTTTTGGCATATCCAATGAAAATGCAATCAACAGTTTTGGGCCCTATTTTAAGAGCCTTAGGGGGTGCAACTATCACCTTGGCCAGACATCCCCACACTTTCAAGTATTTATAGGATGACTTATGTCCCCACCACAACTCATGAGGTGTTACATCCTTGTTCTTGAAAGGTATTTTGTTTAACAAAAAATTGGCTGACAAAATGGCCTCCCCCCACATGTCCTGGCTCATCCCAGAACTTATCAACATGGCATTCATCATTTCTTTTAGTGTACGATTCTTTCGCTTCGCGATGCGATTTGATTGGGGTGTATAAGGTGGGGTACACTTGTGTATTATGCCACTTTTTGCACACACTTCCCTAAATGGTGATACATATTCACCTCCTCTATCACTTCGAACACATTTTATTTCTTGTTTAGTTGATTCTCAACTTCAGCTTTATACAAGATAAACTTGTCAATTGCTTCATCCTTACTCTTAAGTAAGTATACATAACAATACCTTGTATTGTCATCGATAAAAGTAATAGAATATTTATTACCACCTCTGGTAGGAATTGATTTTAAATCACACACATCAGTGTGTATCAGATAAAGGGGTTCAGTTATTCTTTCAACTGATTTGAAGGATGATCTTGTTTGTTTGGCTTCAATACATGTTTTACATTTTGTTTTAGAGTCAATGGAAAAAGTTGGTATGTAATCTAACTTAATTAAACGACGCATCGAATTAAAGTTTACATGACCAAGACGTCCATGCCAAACATTAGGAGACTCAACCAAGTAAGCAGAAGTATTAACACTTTTATTCATGTTTTTCTTATTAGAAATTACATTCGATTTAAACATGCCATTTTGGGCATAGCCCTTTCCAACAAACATACCACGCTTACTTAAAACAAAAGTATCATTTTCAAAAACCAAACGAAAGCCAAACTTGTTAAGCATCCAACCCGACACAAGACTCTTGCGCAAATCAGGAACATATAGCACATTCTTCAAAGTGAGCTCTTTCCCAGAAGTCTACTTTAAGATCACATCACCTTCTCCCTTGATATCAGTTGTAGCAGCATTTCCATGTACAACTTCTCTTCTCCCACCACCTCTTTAAACGTATTAAAGAGGGTCTTGTCTGGGCACACATGGCAGGTTGCCCTAGTGTCAACCCACCACATTTTTGGCTCGTTAGCCACCAAATTTACCTCCTCCGTCATAGCAGAGAGGTCAGAAATCATGGCCACTAAAGGCATATCATCATCAACCATAAGAGCCGTGTTACGTTTGGGCTCTTTGCATTGGTCAACACGATGACCAGTTTGACCACAGTTGTAACATTTCCCTTTAAAAGGACCAACCCTCTTTTTTACACTACCTATCTTTGGCCCAAGGTCAACGCTTTTGTTTTTCCCTTTGCCATTAAACTTGTGGCCTTTGTTACCCTTGTAACCCCTTGAGGATTGACCATGTTCCACAAGGTTTGCCTTTGCAGACGCTTCAACCTGACTTCCTTTGTGTGACAGCTTGTTGTCTTCTTCAATACGAAGACGAACCACAAGGTCTTCAATGGTCATTTCCTTTCGCTTATGCTTAAGGTAATTCTTGAAGTCCACCCAACTTGGAGGCAACTTTTCAACAATTGCTGCCACTTGGAATGTTTCACTAAGATTCATTCCTTCAGACAAAATGTCACTAAGAATAATCTGCAATTCTTGAACTTGACTCATAACAGTCTTTGAATCAATCATTTTATAGTCCAAAAATCTAGCCATAACATATTTTTTAGTACCCGCATCCTCAGTCTTGTATTTGCGTTCCAACGACTCCCATAATTCTTTGGCAGTTGGAACTTTGAGATACACGTTATACAATGCATCTGACAAGCCGTTCAACACATAGTTGCGACATAGGTACTCAGAATGTTTCCATGCATCAACAGCATTAACAGATTGAACATCAGATGTCCCTTCTGCGAGAACCGGAGGGGACTCAGTCAGAAACCTCGCAAGGTTTAGAGTCATCAGATAAAACAACATCTTCTATTGCCATATCTTAAAATTCAAACCAGTAAACTTCTCTGGTTTCTTTGCATGGTTAGCAACCGCTTGAGCCGCTTAGGTACCAACTAATGGTCCCATGGTAGTGGATGTGGATCCAACAGTGGTTGACGAGTTTGATTGAGCAGTAGCCATTTCTGAAACAAGAGTGTAAAAAAAATTCAGTTTATGGAAGAGACAAATTGGTTTACAGAAAACCAATGCAAACTACAAAAGATTTGCAATAATCAACAGAAACAGTTTTATAAAATTTTTTAAAAACCAACCAATGAACGGGTTTTAAAAATATGTTTTAAGCTTGTAGGGAACCCGTTCACAACATAAACAAAAATAATAATCTTTATTAATGAAATTCTGAATACATGATAAATACAAAAATTGAAACATACAGAATGAAATACAAGAGACAACTAAACTGGAAAAATATTACAAAGAAACAAAGAAATGAAAACGAAGGTGACTGAGGCACGTGAAGATCACGCTTCCCTTAAAACAGATTTCGGGTCACCCAGGTGAACCCGTCTGTTCCCAGGGTACAACAGCCTAAGCAGATTGTACTGCCGGGATTAGCCTAGCACCTAAAAAGATACCTGAAACAAAAGTGTGCAAAGTATCAAAATTTGGGAATTCGTTGGAGGTGTGTGGAAGAATGAACCATGCGATTTTCAGTGTGTATTTCTTTCTGAACACTGCACCACACTTGTAGAGTCTGTGAATCCGTTTAGAATCCCACAGGTCACAATGAATACAGAATTCAATAAAACATTAAGTCCCAATTGAATTCCGAGAACTTAATATCCTGACCAGTAGGAATGTAAACAGTCACCAGATTCAAGAAGTGCAAAGTGCGCCATCAAAGCGTCACATTGCGCCCATCGCCCTCGTCCCGGTCCCGTGCCCGTCCCGGGCGCGGGTCGGGTGCTTCGCACCCTCCTGGCTACCACTGGGTGTGACTTGTCACATAAGAATACATTTGTGTGGAGAATTAAAGATATAAATCAACACATGATTTATCTCTCCACAAATGTGGGACTAATACAACTTTCCACACTTTAAAGTTCCAACACACAATTAAAACTTATGATCTCTCATTTATTTGCTTTAATCACTAAATTATATATTATAATTTCCAACACACATAAAATACGTCTATGATAAACCAAAACTGGTAAGACCGTAAGAGCCACTTAAAATGTTACAAATAATATTTAATACTAGAACTAGAATAAAAGGCCACACCTCACTAAAGTTTGTACGAAGACGTACAAATAGAACATGCAGTCAATAGCTGATGGATGATATACAATAGAATCAAACAATTGGGAAAATTGAAAATGCTAATATATCCGATAGTTGTCCAATCCAAAAAACTTTTGAACATAATTTAAAATGGGTCGTATAATTGGCACATCTAACATTTTTAAATCTATACCTTTAATATGGGTCGTATAGCCCTATATAGGTTAGATATATGTTACTCAATAGTGAGGCACCGCATACGCATCATATGGATGTAATTTTCATTGTTTCTTCTTCGCTTCTTTCTCTCTTTCTTTCGACAAACAATGCGTATATGCTATACGATGCGTATTAATATATGAAAAACTATTTTAATCTTTTGGCTTTATAAATGACGAAGGAGATGATGAAATTTTCATTTTTTTTTCTTCGCTTCTTTTTTTATTTTAACAAACGATTCCACCATGTCCTGGCTTGATCTCAATTACGTTTTTGGCGAGTCGTCCGGCAACAACACGAGCACGTTTATTCTGGAAAGTAGAGTGGAATAGTATTTGTTAACTTGTTTTGTTTATGAAATTCTTACCACGTAGTTGTTTTTGGAGGGGTCGGTTGTCCCTGATTCTTACGATGGGAGAGGTAATGATGATCACGAGGAGGGGGTCGTGTCTGGCTTTCGTTCCCATCACCAGGAATCGTTGTTACCATACTTGAACGAGGTACGTATTTATTTACTTATTTGTATTTTGCGGTACATTTACCTTTACTGTTTACATGTTGTTTTTTTAGGTTGTTATGCCTCGTGAACCGTTGTTGCTACATCTGAATGAGGTAAACATTTATTTACTTATCATTAGTCAGGCTTTAGATGTGTCGTTATCTTTTAACAGTTGATTTTTTAGTATAAAATGAGATAAAGAATATTAATGTATGTATTTATAGTGTAACATGAGATATTTTATTAAATACTGATCATATGACCGTTTGAGAACAGCCAACCCCTAACCCATAGCTAGTTCATGAACCCGGGATTGCTCCATCACGCGAGATCATCGAGGTTACAGCGGTCTTCTAGTCAAACCCACCCAATCCGATCCTCCTTCTCATGAATGGCTCAAATACCTTTAGAAACACAAATATTTATCCAACCCCTGATACCATACTAGATGAAAGTCCATTTGGTGTTTATCTATACTATATTATAATACATTTCTTAAAAATCTCTTAGAATTTAAGTGTTACAAGTATAATTACTCAAAGCACAACATATAATGATATATTAACTACTTTTTTAGGACAAATATGTCTTTTAAATAATACTTATACTTGTCCATGGTTTTATAGCCTAGTGGCATCTTCGGGGGAGGGGGTAAGATAAGGCTTTGAGACCAATAGGTCTTAGGTTCGATTCACACAAGGGGGCGGGGGGGGGGGGGGGGGTTTCCCATATTTATTGGGTTTCCTCCTACATTGGTGTATAGGCATTATGCCTCATGGAGATGGATATGATCGAGTGGTTCGCTGGGGGGGGGGGGGTTTACCATATTTATTGGGTTTCCTCCTACATTGGTGTATAAGCATTATGCCTTATGGAGATGGATATGATCGAGTGGTTTCGCTGGTGGCACGATGATACTCCAGTGATCCATCAATGATCCAAATTTGCCATTAAAAAAAATGAATAATACTTACACTTTTACCCTCTTGTAAATTACAGTTTCCTCCCTTATATTTACCACATATTCCTAAAATTTATTTTTCTGTCTTCCTCTCATATCTTTGAGTATATTATGTTTTAAAAAAGTCCGAGCATACCGTTAAAACATGCTTCTTTTTGTCCACGTCGATTTAAATTTTATTTGATATCCAATGCACAAGTCATTCAATACTCAAATTAGTTACAAAAACATTAAAATTACAATTCAAGATTTGGGAGGAGGGTTAATGGGGTGGGGTAGTTACATGGAGGTTTCTAATAAGTTAAAAAGTTTTTAAATTACAACTCATCACAATGCAAGTGATTGGCAATTTGATTTTTATTTTAAATTGTTATGTTCATGACCGTTACTTTCATATTTGTGTCTACGTTTATTGAGGTAGAACAATGGTTTTCAATTTTTCATGCGTACTTGATACGTTTCATGTCAAAATATTTTTAATTGACATGTGTATGGCTAATGACATCATTATGATTTAAGTAAATCTTCGAGTCGTCCGATTAGATCTCTCATCCGATTTTGAAACATTGCATAAGTATTGTGTTCCGAAGCAAAGCATGGGCGCTATACTAGTAATAACTATAAATGTCTAACTAAATGCAGGGAATAATTTATAGCCTATGAGTTTATGCAAGAAGACAATGTTTTGCTTGCGCTTAAGATTTGGGTGCATTGATTGCCTCTGGTTGAGATTGATGTGGCCTTGGCCCTTGGTTTTGGGATTCCAAACTTTATATATTAAAATAAAAAATTGCATTACAGTTAAATAAAATATTGTGATTTATAACTTAATACCTTAAATTCAACTATACATGAAAATATTATCAGTATTGGTCTTTAATAATACCAAATGTTTTTGCATAACAAATACTTATTTCTACAAGGCTATTCTTTTTAATTAGAGGTCAAACTTATATCCCATTTATGTGATAATCATATAACTAAAACAAGTTAAGTAGAGAAACTTAGTTATAAATAATACTTATTAAAACTGATCAACAACTCAAACAAATTGACAATTTTTCAAAATTAGGTTTGCTGTTTTTATTTCCTTTGTTAATATCACAAGAGTTAAAATGAATCTAAAAAACTTGGAAGACCTTCTCAATACCTTTGTCTAATAATCTGTATATTTTGAGCTTACTATGGACCTTATTAAACAAGTTAAAGCCCATAAACAAAACCAAAGCCCATACATGTTATGATATAACCAATTTGGCACTTTGGTAGTTTGGTATGGTCTTATAGGCAGCCCAATTGGAACTGTCCCATAAACATACTAGAGCCCAAACATTCTAGCAAACTAAAGGGCTGTTTGTTCCATATTTTAATAGGCTCTTAATGGTTCAATCTCTAATTGGTTCAACACTTATTAGTTCAGACTGTATCATGAGCAGATGTCTAATTGATTCATACATTTGTCCTGAATGGTTAAACATTATACCGAGTCTTAATGGTTAAGACCTCTTATATGAATTGATCAAATATTTACCTTTGAATGTGTAAGCATTTTACTGGTTCTTAATGGTCCAGATCTCTTACTGGTTCATCATTTAATGATTCAGACCTCTTACTGATTTAGCACTTACCCACTCAGAAGTTGACAAACAACCCCTAAGTACAACTTAATACCATACCCGTCTATTTTTATTTATATATATTTTTTTTTTGAATGGCTAAAGGATAATTTCATTCAAGAAAAACATGCATAACTAGCAAGGAGCTACACTATCCTAAACCACCGAAGTAGAATCAACAAAACACTCGAAATTTAAAGTTACACCAATTTTTGCAAATGAGAGATGAAAATTTCCCTTAAGTTTAACCCGCATAAAGCTTACACTTTAATCTTTCCATCCAACCAATTGATGGACATTCTTTAACAATGGAAAACAGCCTCGTTCCTAGCCCGTCAAATACACTAACAAGATGTAAGGATCATCATATGATCATCTTCCTATGAACCGACCCCTTAATCAGGGGTTCTGTGAAGATCGAGGAGGTCCCTAGTAAAGCAAATATCGGCGAAATATTACACCAAATAATTAATACCTGAATGTTTCAAGTATGATATTCGCATGCACCAGCTTCAACTGCGTTACCTGGAAATAAGGTTCGACCTTTTCTTTAGGTGATATAAACGATCTTTATTTAATAACTAAAATACCTAAAATGCAAACAAGGCAACAAAGATTCTTTCTCAAGATAATATACGATAGTTATTATTATATTTTTAATACCTTGAACAAGATGATATTATTACATTTTTAATACCTTACATTTGATTTATTTAGAGGAGGTAGTAATATTTATCTTTTATTTATTAATATTTTATTATATGATTTTCGTTTCCAGTTTATGAAATTTATCTCTAATAAATCAAGGGGTAAAACACAAAATCAAATCGAAATAACAATTATATGGGTCAATAGCATCTAAAATATGATATGTATGAAACAACTTAAACTTAAGCAAGTCATCATGTTTGGGTTGTGTGACATCAAAATGGTTAAGTTCAACAGTTCGGACGGTTTTTACTGTTTAATATGGTTCTAAACTTGGAACGGCGGTGTAAACCGAAATGGATGTTTAACCTTTATTGTTTGCTTATTATTAATTTTTTTTTTCAGTTTGTAGTTATGTGTATGTATTAGAGGTTTAGAATCATAAACATCTTTATCATTCTGAAGTTCTTAATACAAACTTATTGTTTAAGAGAAAATTGTTTCCAACTATCAAATCGAACGTTAAGCCCCGGTAAAGCGACAAACCTAATGAGGCCAAATTTGATTTATCACTTTCCGAAAATGTAACTAGATGTTCAACCTAGAGATTTTATCAAAGTCTGCCAAACTGCAACGTAAATACCCGTAGTCTAACATTTACACCATAAAAGTCCCACACTACACATGACCATCATTTGTTCTTGAAATCCAATCATCCTCTAGGTCTTACAAAGACCCCAATGAGGCACTAATAGATGTAAAAAAAACATTGCAAACGATGACATATCATCAAATGGTCATACCAAGGCCAAAAAAGTATATTATCAAAATTGGTGGGTGTAAATGATCACCTAACCTTTTTTTTAAATAAGCCCCTAGTAATTGTTGCACCTATTGTAGTTGATAAAAAGTTACAATAGCGATACTAGGTGACCATAACACCTACTACCCGACGATGGGTACAATTGTCTTTTCAGCGAAATTGGGAACCCGTGAAAGTCTGCCCAAAAGACCAATTAGCGGGGACAACATTGTTGGACACCACAGTCCGACCATCACTTGTGGTGACCGTAAAAGATAGAGACTGCCCGTTCAAATAAGTGTCGGATTGCCAGTTTTGCCCCCAGTTTCGTCTCATTTGTTGCCATCCTGTTCTTGACCCTTTGATTGCCACCGAATGCACGTCACCAGCACCACCCACATTTGTAATTAACACCAAATTGAAGTAGGAGTGTCCGTTAATTTGGAACCTAATACCGCCCCTTCTCACGCAGGGTACTCTAGAAAATCAGAAGAACAAAAAAATATTAGCAATTTTTAGGCATGTAAATGACCCGGAGAAAAAGAAAGCAGACTTGTGCGTGTTTGTTTCATATTAAACCAACAAACACAAGCACTTAAACGATCAGACTTTCTTTGTTCTAGTTTGTGTTCATTCATGTTTGTTCGTTAAATAACACATACAAAAAGGTAAACCGCAATATTTAACGAAAATCTAAATATCAATAGCATCACATGATTATGCAATATCCCACGTAACCGGACCATGCATAAACGAACGAACATGTAATAGGGTAAACGAAAGAACAAAATATGTGTTCATGTGTGTTAATTTAAGAATATAGACCATGAACCTTGTTCATATACTTTTCTTTATAAAATAAACGGATATAAAAAAAACTTTCGTCACGATTCACAACCAATCACTATACACGTGATGTGTTTAGGGTCGTTTAGAGACGGTTCACTACACATTTGGTTTGATAATCTTTTGTAAAAACATGTTGGTATTTTAAGTAGATTACCAAAGTACAATTCAAAAGTACCAAAATATATTTGCAAGACAAATGCTTGTAAATTTACCAAAATACCCACGGTGTGTGAAGGTATTTCATGAAATTTAATAATTTATATACCTTCTATAAGCAACAGGAACAATTCCAGCTTTGTACTGAGCAATGCGTTGGAAGGCAGGTTGAGATAGATCAAAGTGGCGTAGAGGAGGGTTGCACCAGCCGCCTTTGTCGTTAGGTAAGGCGGGGTTTGGTGGGCAAAAGTTGGTGGCGGTGACAACAATCGAACCCGGTAAACACCATCGTCGATCATTAACACACACGATTTGAAAACATGCGCCACAACTCAAACCATCGTTGAACAAAGCACTACTTAATGCTACATTGTTTGTACCATACCCTTGACTATACACATTCCCATACCCACAAGCCCCACCTGTTAACACAGTGTGTGAGTTACCGTTTAAAAAAAATAATAGTAAACAAATTTAAGATAACGTATGACCAATACCGCATACCCATTGTGCCGTCGACGTAGAAGGTGGCATGTGCATCGAGCCAACCGCCGTTAACAATAGACGGAAAACTAACAAGCAATAAGCTAGAGAAAATGAAAATAACAATGGATTTCATTTTTGGAGAATGATGGTAACTGGCCTATGTAGGAAGCATATAAATAGGATTATTTTTAGTATCTAAGGTAACAGGATATTCAAAATGTTGCCCGGGCCGTTTATTATAATATTTGGTAAGCACATATTCAAAAAATGTATGTATTGAAAGTCTATTTAATATTATTCCTAACTAATAAATATATCACTCAAAAAATGTATGTATTGAAAGTCTGTTTAATATTATTCCTAACTAATAGATATATCATAGTTTAAACGTGTTATAGTTAAGAATGTATAATTTTTATGTCTTCTAAAATGTTGATTAGTTATTTGTCATGATGTAGTCTAAAACATTAATATTTTCTGCCTTTTTGGTACATATTTTAGGTGTTTCCTCTGTTATGTTTTTTTATTACTTATATATCCAAATTATGAAATTTTTATTTTTCATTTTTTTTCCTTATTAACACATGGAAATCTTCTACATGATTGATGGTAATCTTTCTGATACATAGAAAAAAGGTTCCATCTATTGTATATAAGGTTTGGAGGAAATATTATCTTTCTTTTCATATTTTGAATGCGTCAAGATAGAAAAAAATGGTTAGACACTCATGAATTTTGATTTAAAGCATGTATATAAGGATAGAAGAAAATAATAATTAAAATATGTTTTTACCTTTTTGATATAATATGTTGGGGCAATTTCATATATAACTCGACAAACTTGTAAAATATCATATATACAACTGCAAAATTATAAATATCATATATACCTAATTTATTAAAAACAATTTAATAAATACAATTTTACCCTTATTTTTCTATAACTTTGAAACCTCATACATGAACTTTAACTTCGAATATTATATATACTCTTTTCTAGCTTAATTTATTTAGCTTAAATATTATAGATATGGAAAATACTATTGTTTATGAAAAAATAAAAACAAAAATGGGTAAAAATAAATTTAAGCTTAAAATGTGTTATATAAAAATATGAAGTTAAAAGATGAGCATATATGAAAACTTAAAAGTTAAAAAATCAGTGTAAAATTATTATTTATTAAATTGTTTTTAATAAATTGGGTATATTTGATATTTTAACTATTTTGTAAAGGTATAGATGATATTTTTAGTTTTTGTAAGGGTATAAATGATATTTTTCGTTTTTGTTTAGTATATATGAAAATTTTTAAGTTTGTAAGGGTATATATGAAATTAATTCTAATTTTTTTATATGGGTCATGTTTAATAGTTTAGGAGTAATTTATATGGGTCATGTTTCATATTTTAGGAGTAGGTTAATTTGCCACTTAAAAATTACATTATGGAATATTTCGGAGAAATTATGTGACTTGTTGCTAAAACTTAAAACCCTTTGTATATATGTTAATAGTTTTTGTAAGGGTATATGATATTTTTCGTTTTTATTGGGTATATATGAAAATTTTCAAGTTTGTAAGATTATATATGAAATTAATTCTATTTTGTTTATATGGGTCATGTTTAATATTTTAGGAGGAGGTTAATTTGCCGCTAAAAAATTACATTATGGAATATTTTGGAGAAATTATGCGACTTGTTGCTAAAATTTAAAACCTTTGTATATATGTCAAAAATGTTATTTTAAGTAGCAAATTCAATATTTTTTTAACTGTGAATCGCAAGAATTTTTTTTTAAATATATATTTTATCCATAATCTCAAGAATGTATGACAATTATTGATTCAATAATACTAGTGATTGTTTTACATATATATACTTATATTATATGATTTTGAGTTTTAATAATTAAACTATATGGGAATGTTTATAGCTAAGAATAAGTCATTTGTTTACGTAAAATTTTAATAAATGTAAGAGAACCATTTGTAGTATGATTTAATAATTAAACCTATATGGGGATGTTTAGAAGGCAACTTCTGAATGAATAAATGCAAAACTAGTAAGAGCTAATATACTGCTTAATCATTTAGAGACAAATGTCTGACCAATTCAGATAAGATGTCTTAACCATTCAGACTCAGTATAATGCATAACCATTCAGAGCCAAATATTTGTATCGTTCAGATATTTGTTTGTGGAACAAACAGTCTGAACCATTAAATGTTAAATGAATAAGAGTTCTGAACCATTAAGAGCTGAAACAAACAGTCCCTAACTCATTTGATTATGGAAAATTTTAATATATGTAAGAGAACCATTTGATTAAACCTTCATTTTCAATTTTTCATTTCTGCACGAGGTGTTTATGATCTTGGATCAATCTTCAATCCGGCTAAAAGATTATGGGCCAGTGTTTGATCTTTAACAAACTGAAATAATAATAAAAAAAAGAGACGGGGCCTGATTTATGCTTAAATTCTTAATTGAACAATCTGTACAGTGGACAACCATTGTTCATTTGGTACTAAAACATACTAAAAAATATATGCATTTTTAGCATTTCATCCACATACTTGTTTTATCTAACAAAATATAAGTATGAGACAATCTATTGTGGACATATTTTCTTTGGTTTCTTTTTTCAGAAAGTTATTTTATAAGATCTAAGGTTTGTAATCTATTGTGGACATATTTTAGTAAATTCAAGTATAAATACCAATTTAAAAATTGTGTCACATGGTCGCGTCTCGTTATTATTAAGACATATTAGCATTACAAGTTGATAACAATCTCCTTAGGGATGAATTATCTGGAGCATTCGATACCTTGGACCGACACTGTCTTCCATGACATTACAACCATATGCTCAAAAGTACACTAACGTTGAAGATAAGTCGTATCGGGCATAAGAAGCACACCACGTTTGAGCAGAAGTCGTCTTGACATATTTGACCTTTATGATTTAGGATAACCATAGATCATCTTGTTGTAATCTAAGCAATTGGCTAGGCTATGAAATATAATCCGTGGCAAAAACTAATCCACCTAACAATCAAGAATATAGAGTCAAGTGTCGTATACATATATATTAATTACAACTTCCCCAAGTTACAATTTCAGACAGTGGCGGATCTAGAAAACTTTCATAGGGGTAACGAAATCGAAAAAACGTCAATTTTTTTCAAAATTTACACTATCGCTGGAGCGCCAAGGGGTAACAGAGGCTACCACTTATACAATGGTACACCCGCCCCTGATTTCAGACATCATATGTAAACAATCAAATATAATCTCCCACCTCAAATAACAAAAAACAATTAATGGAATTAAGGGTGTTAAAAGGGTTGTTTTTGGGGGTTAGCATGTCAAACCTGACACTAACACAAATCCAATTTTTTTGTTAACATGACATAAGTTTTTAAGGATTTTTTTTCGGATTGAAACCAACTTGGCTCGTTTAATCTAAATTTTTTTTTTTTTTTTTGCATTTAAATATCGTCGATATAAAATTGACAAAAAATATATGTACGTATATAAATCAATTATGTTTAACCTATAAAGTATTATGTTAGTTTCCTTTTTATCTTTTAACTATTGGTATTAAATACACCGATTCTTAAATTTTTGACACAAAACGCTTCTTTTAGAAGATTTATAAAGATGAACGTGTTAAACAGGTCAAGCTATGTACCTGTCATATTGATGTGAACAAAACTAGTTTCGCTAAGACGAAGGAGTTACGTATGAGTTCGACTTGAAAGTGAGCCAATCATAATTGTACTTAATTTAAACTCACCAATCATATTTTTAGTTTTGTACCAAGTTCTTTAACCCAAAATGGAATGTTACATGTATTGCAAGGCTCAAAACATCCCTTCCATCATGTCACAGTCCACAGTGGGAGTTCCATACCTATCAGGCCCAAACAGTATACAGGCCCATAAATAGTAAAAACAAACAATATGCAATTTGATTAGAATGCCCTATCGGATTTATAAACAACCAGCAAATTTAAATAAATAATACTTACAGTAAAAAACATTTAAAAGATTATCATATCTTAATAAACTTTATAGCCATTTAACTTGTGTAATTTTAAAACATTTCTTCATTTACTTACTTGAATAGTTATTCAATGCAAAACTAATTATAAATAGAGTACTCTTTTAACATTCACATAAACAAGGGTACTATTAATTTAACAATGATTGTATCAAGCCAGTTATATAAAATCTTTTCTACCTCCATTTATATCTTTTAAAGATTGTGTTCATATACAGTTGTGTACGGTTATCACATCTCTATCCTTAACATTAGTTCTATGTTGAACGCACAATGTGACGTGTGAACAACCTATTAGAATTTCATCCTACCATAGGTAGGTCTGTAACAAACCGAACATTCAGCAAACCGTTTGGCGGGAAGTTTGTTTGTTTAATAAATGAATGGACATGAACCAGGAATTTCTTTCAATTAATTAAATAGACAAACACAGACAAAGATCACGTTCGGTAATATGTTCGTTTACATCCATTCATGATCGTTTGTTTATTTAACTTTATATCCAGTCAACTGAAACTTAATTATTTGACACGTTATTTTGTAATAATTATGTTTATGCTTGTTTCGGGATGATTATGTTTACGATTATAAAATAAAGTTCTTAACAAGGCGATCATGTCTAATGTTCAAGATTAAGAACGTCATTTTTGTTTTATTTTTCTTTTTTAAAACAGTATACTTTCGTGAACTGTTCAATCGTTTATGAACAACTTCAATTCCATACGGTGCAAACACGAACAAGAATCTTCATCCAATATATGTTCGCAAACGACTTCACTACCAACTGCTAAACGAACAAACACGAACAATGTTCCATTCGGTGTGTACGGGCCTCATTTGCCTACCTCTATATGTTTGAGGGGTACACCATGTAAAATAAGTAACGGCGCCCCTCTTTTGGTTCTCAAACCCTAAATACAAAAATCAAAAAGCAAAAACGACTGCTACAGTAGCTCACACATATGTGTGTGTTCATCTTCTTCATCCACTCAGCTCTACACACAGTAAGCATGTTCAACTCAATTTCACTCCAATTAAATTAATCCTATATTTCTATTAAACATTTGTATTCAATTTCGTGCATTTAATCGATATATAAACCTTGAATAGATATTTTTTATATATATATATATATATATATGCTTGTAATTAGCTGTTTCGAGAGTTGAGACGAATATGTGGCGAATTTTGTTTGTGTAATCACGCACAGAAGAGCTTATCTGCTAACGAATTTTAGAAGTTTTTAACTTTTATTTCTGAATTTGAACTTTCACTTTTTTAGGTAATAGAGGAATTGAGGTTATATATGCTGTTTTTTTTAATGATGTGCATTTTGAATATTGAGATTAAAGTTAGTGATTGGGGTCTTCACTGATGAAGATTTTGTTGTTTGAAGCCTATTTTTTCAAAATGTTCTCAAGTGTGTTAGGATACTCGTTTTGGGGGGATTTTTCGTGAAGCATAAGGTTAACGATAGGGTTGTAAATGCACCAAACGTTCAGTGAATCATTTGTGAACAGTTTGGCGCATAGTTGTTAATGGCGAATAGCGACGAATAGCAACAAGGTATCTGTATGCTACATAGCGAATAGCAATAAATAGCAGGCACCGTGTTATAGATAGCGATACACTAGATTTTTTTTTAAATTTTACATGTATATTTAACAAAAACCTAAAATCCAGCTATTTTATAGCTATATTAATTGCTTTATATTAAAAAAACAACAAAATAAATAAATTGTCGCGGTAGCGATCTCTACGCTCGCTATTGACAACTATGGTTTGGCAGCAAGTTCGTTTATGTTCGTTAATACAAATACAATAAACGAACGAACATGAACAAACTTCATTTTTTTCATTTAGTTAAAATCACGGACATAAACACATGTCTAGATTCGTTTATGTTCATTCATTTGTTTGTTCAAGTTTGTTTGTTTACGTTCGTTAATAGATTCATATAAATTTGTTCGACCCATAACAATTTAGTGTAGCTTTTTGAAATTAAAATATCACTCATTACAATTTAGTCTTGTTATATTAATTTGTTAGGCTGAACACATTGTTATTTATAATTCATATATACTTTTAATTAGCGTTTGCTTAACGTTCATTTTTCTATGTACAATTTTGTGTGTTCGTTTACGTTCATAAAATATAAACTGTTCATTTATACTATTAACGAACGAACATAAACAAACACACCTTCATTTTCTTAACAAACGAACACAGACAAACCCCCGTTCATTTAATTGCTCGTGTCTGATTGTTTGTTCGATTAAAGTTAAACAAACAAACAAACACGAACATGCTTCGTTCATGTGTCTCTTTAAATTATATAGCTAATTCACTTTATTTGGATAGTTGTTTTCTTTTAAGACTTACAACCAGAGTGACTCGCCGTAGTATTTTCCACTAATGGCTGACCAGAATATCGACTACGGAAAAAGATATAACCATCAGCCCGATAACCCCCCTGAAGCAAAGGAATCACACGGTATCGCACCAGAAGATACCGTGTATAGATACCTGTGCCCTAGTAGAAAAATCGGAAGTATAATCGGTAGGGGCGGTGAAATCGTGAAGCAATTGCGGTCTGAAACTCATGCAAAAATCAGAATTAGTGAAAACGTGCCCGGTTGTGAGGAACGAGTTGTCATTATCTATAGTTCAAGTGAACAAACTAACAGTTGCGGAGATACCGATGACCTTGTCTCACCTGCACAAGATGCTTTATTCAAGGTGCATGATAGGGTTATAGCTGAAGAAGCGCCTGGTGATGAGTTTGATGACGTTCAACAAGTTGTTGTACGGATGCTTGTGCCTTCCGATCAAATCGGATGTGTGATTGGCAAAGGTGGAAAAGTTGTTCAAACTATACGTAATGAAACACACGCTCAAATACGTATTTTGAGTAGTGATTATCTGCCCAACTGTGCTTTGAGTTCTGATGAGCTTCTCCAGGTAACAAAATTTGGAGTAAAATGCCATTTTCATCCATGAGGTTTGGCTAGTTTTGTGACTTCCGTCCAAAGGCTTGTTTTTCCGCATCTGGATCCAAAAGGTTTGAAATCTTGCCATTTTCATCCGGCTCCTTAACTCCATCCGTTTTTCTCCGTTAAGTTAGGGGTATTTCTGTCTATTTTTGTTAACTTAAAGGGCAATTTGGTCTTTTCAGTTTATGTAAAAAGACCGGATACCCTGAAGTTCCTTTTAGGTTAACAAAAAAGACGGAAATACCCCTGACTTAACGGCAAAAAATGGATGGAGTTAACGAGCCAGATGAAAATGGCAAGATTTTAAACCTTTTGGATCCAGATACGGAAAAACCAACCTTTGGACGAAAGTTGTAAAACTAGCAAAACCTTAGGAACGAAAATGGCAACCATGCCTAAAATTGATCTAACTCTGCTAAAATCTTGAAACCTTTATCGTTTTTTAGATAAGCGGAGACGCTACAGTTGTTAGAAACGCTCTTTATCAACTGGCATCTCGCCTTCATGATAATCCGTCACGGTCGCAACATCTACTTTTGTCTTCTTCTAGTCTCCATAGAGCCAGTGTTGGCTACATGGGCCCGAACCCAGGCCCATTCTCTTTAATGGGCCCATACGCAGGTTACCGAAATGATTCAGGTGATGGGGTCAGGGAATTCTTGCTTCGCTTTGTTTGTCCTGCTGAAAATATCGGGGGGGTGATCGGGAAAGGTGGTGCGATTATCAAACAAATTAGACAAGAATCGGGTGCGTTTGTTACAGTTCATAGCTCTGCGGCTGAAGTAGATGATTGTTTAATAACTGTATCTGCAAAAGAGGTATATAGCGCGATCCTGATTAGGGCTGCAAACGAACACGAACAAGACCTTGTTCGTGTTCCTTTGTTAAGGAAATGTATGTGTTCACGAACTGTTCATGAACACTTACCGAACGAGATTTTGTGTTCATGTCCGTTAAGGAAATGAGCGTGTTCATGTTCGGTTTGTAACAAACACAAATGAAAACAAACGGGCACAAATAAGCGTTCATGAACATAACATATAATATACACTGATGCTTATTAAATATTTTATTAGTCGGAATTTTGAAGTATATAAATAAAATATAAAAAGTAAAAACACTAATGAAGTGTTGAACACAATCGAACACAAATGAACACGTTACCGAATGTTCAAGAACATAAATGAACGAACGCAACCTCTGTTCATGTTCGTTCCTTTAACTAAACGAACGATTTTGCTTGTTCTTTTTCGTTCATTTATTAAGCAAGCAAACACAAACGAACTTCCCGCCTAACAGTTCAGGCATTGTTCGCTGAACGTTCAATTTGCAGCCCTAATCCCAATTAACAATTTAGATATTTTTTTAATCAAATTAATGTCATCGTGTTTATCTTTCTACAGTTGTTTGAAGATACATCACCAACAATTGATGCAGCAATGCGTTTGCAACCTCGATGCAGTGAAAAATTTGAAAAAGATTCCGGAGTTTTAATACTCACTACTCGTTTGTTAGTCCCAAGCTCGCGAATCGGATGTTTAATAGGTAAAGGTGGCTCGATTATTTCGGAAATGAGAAATTTAACAAGAGCAAATATCCGTGTATTAAATATTGAAAATGAAAATCTCCCCAAAGTTGCATCTGAAGATGAACAAATGGTTCAGGTACTTCAATTTAGTTCCCTGTGAAAAACATTGTATCTATTCTTTTCTATCATTATTTTTTATGATAATTTTACTTCTTCTTGCTAGATTACTGGAGAGATTAATGTTGCTAGCAGTGCTCTTTTACAAGTAACCACACGCTTAAGAGCGAATGTGTTTGAGATGGACTTGCCGGATATGTCGAGGCATGACAACCGCGATGGTAATTACCGAGGAAGCGTGTCCCATGTAGTGAGTTAAGGTAATTTTAAGATAGTAGGGGTGTGTTTGGATTTGTGTTTCGAAAGTGATTATGTGAATTAAATAATTCACTAAACGATATCAATTACGATTAAGACATCTGTTCGAAAATATTAGTGTTTAGATTTGTTTATTCTGTTTGAAGTTAGGTTAGTCGGAATGTCGTTTTTTTTCCATAAAATTTAAAATTAGTGTTTACAAACTAAAGCGACTATTGTACCGAAAAAGAATTGACATTTGTTCTCATAATTTAATGCTCAAACTTGTAAAATACTTAATGAGACCTTTAACTTTACTGGCTTATTAGGCTGCACGGGGCGCCCGTGAGTTGTCATTTAACGGTCGTGATGTGGTGATGGTAAGTCGAGTGATATACATCACGGCCGTGAGAAGGCTTGGGGTGTGGATTTGACTTTGACCGTTTATTTCATAAAATAAGAAAATCATGCTGTGTGAATTGGATTGAAAGGTTGACTTGAAGAAGGTTGGGCTATTTAGATTTGCAGGTTTGAAGAAGATAACTTGTATTTAAGTTATAGAATTTTAGTCTCTTAAATTTAAAATTAACTAATGCCTTCTACTTTTAAAAGTAACATAACTAGTCTCTTTAGTTTAAAACATCTTTTGTTTTTTTACCTTTTTAACATTTTTTATTTTTATTTTTTTTACCTTTTTCACATTTTGTTCAAAAAGTTAATAAATAGATAAAATTTCTATGTTTATAACATTTTGTCTTTTAATTTTTTACATTTTTTAAAAATTATAACATTTTTTTATTTTGTTTTTACTTTTATTTATTTAGATTTTATGTAAAAAATGTTTTTAATTTAGTTTATATTTTATATAAAAATAGTTTAGTGATAGAATGTGATGGTGTGATGGATGTTACAAAGTGAAAATATGATGGAATGTGATTATTATGTGAGTTATGAATTTGATATGGTGAAAGGTGCCACCATCCAACCTTATTCAGATCCCTCTACCATTTTTTACACTATAAAAAATAAGTAATTCACTTTAAAGCATGTTATTTACTAAAGTAAGTTAGAAACCCGTGTAATACATGCGTAAATACTAGTTAAGTAAATTATATATCAAATAGCTAGTTAAGTAAATTATATATCAAATAGTTTTAAGATAAAAGATACTGAAATCACATTTTAATAGTATTGTTTTTTAATTAACTTTGAAAAATTAAAAAAAATAGAATACGAAAGACTGAATAAGAGAACTTGAAAAAATACTGAGCTTACAAAATCATAATACATGACATTACCACAATTATAGACATTATTGACTACTGGAGATGAATATGATCAAACAATTCTGTTTGTGCCACGATGATACTTAAATGATCCCATCGATGATATAAATTTCTCCTTAAACTTTTTTCAATTCTACTTTATGTATTTTGGAAAATTATTTCCATAAAAAAGAGCCACGTACAAACCACTGGATGCCACCGTACATTCAGACAGGGCCCACTGAAGATACTCAGATAGCATCATCGATCCGTTTAAATCAAGTGTCAGTTTAGGCCCATTTCAAAACAGTTTTATGGGCCCACCTTTCAGATTTTCTTTTTTTTTTTCCTGATCGCTACTGCACACCAAAATATTTAATTTAATTATAAAGTAAATAATAACGTACGATCGATCATCATCAGCCCAGGATACTTGCTGACCGTAGATAAAGCTGTCTATGCGTTTTTAGTGTGCGCCGGAAATTTAGACTAATTTGTTTCAATTAGTCCGACAATATACAGAAAAAACATGGTAACATGTTCTATAAAATTTTTTTTGAGTTAATCAACTTTTTATCCTTTAAATAAGGTGATGCACGTAAAGTTATTCATTGTTTTGGATTTTGAACCATTAATTTCTATAAATGTATCAAACTAATTAACATGATGCGTCAACCTTGTTTGGTTTTATTAATTAATTAATGCATATAAACTATCGTACTAAGTTTACTAAGGGGGTGTTTGATAACTTCTGAATGGTTAAGTGTTGAACTAGTAAGAGGTCTGAACTATTAAAAGCCAGTATAATGTTTAACTGTTTAAAAGCAAATGTTTGATCAATTCAGATTAGAGGCTTTAACCATTCAGACTCAGTATAATGCTTAACCATTCAGAGGCAAATGTCTAAACCATTCAGACATCTGCTCATGAAACAAAGAGTCTAAACCACTAAGTGCTGAACCAGTAAGAGGTTTGAACCATTAAGAGGTAAACAAACAGTCCCTAAGTTTGACGCACAAATAATAAGGTTGTATCTAACATATTACAACGGGTGTGTCTGCTTATGTTGGATTCACCGACATAGTTTGTTTTGCCAAATATTTATGTAACACGTTCAACTTCTCATGGTTTTTTCATTGGTGTAATGAGTTTTGATCTACATGCGTATCACAATTCGTCTAATTCATTGTAAAGGTTCGTCCAAGTCTGCATGTTTTTAGTTAATATTATATGTGTACTCGAAAAACGAATGAGCGACTAAGTGTTGCAAACTACAATACAACAAAACAAGCATCAAATACTATATGATGGGTGTTGACAAGTCATTAAAAATACGAGATATTTAGATAGCTAGGGTAAGTAGGGTGAACCTACATAGCTAGGGTAAGAAGTGTGTGCTGTCTACTTACGAAGATCTTTTTGGCACGACCAACATAGGGTACTCTAGCAATTGTCTGTTTCCCTAATTAAGTTATCTAAGGTTGGAATTTCATTAAGCAATTGCAAGAACTAAATGCATACACATCCATAATATTTTCACGAAAAATAATACAAATGAGTTTAGTCTAACAAGATAAACACAAAATTAAATCATACACCAGGTTGTGGTCACATGTTGTCTAGCCTTGCATATATAAGTCTTAGATTTTATTATGCATTTTTAGACGAACTATATATGTTAGTATAACACGTTCAAAATTAGTGGATGAATGTATAGTGGAGACATATGTTTAGCTACAAATGCTCTATTCTTCATAAAAAAGCTTTCTTTAATCATGTGATATATATATATATATATAGGAAGGGTTTATGCAGAATATTAAATATTATAAGAACATACAGAATACATCAAATCACCTATTTTTTCCATCCTAAAAACCTAAAAAGAAAATAAAAATATTACAAATATAAAATTTATTGTTTCTTACACTTGAATTCAAAACAAAATATGAAAAAAAAATCATTTTTCTTATTACCTACATATATGTAGGTTAAATTTCCAACATATATGTAGGCTATTTGTAGGTAAAAATATATGGTCTTTTTATGTATATATAATACACACTAGTATTAAGCCCCTGCGTTGCAGAGGTTGTCGTAAAATTATGTCAAGTAATATCAATGCTATACCACTGTCAGCGACTACCAACACCAGAAAAGCTCGTAAAAACAAAATAAACAAAGACGGAAAAAAATAACGCCGAGCGAAAAGCAGATTTAAAATATTTGAATCACGCACGCTTGTTGCAAAGAAATTAAACCCACGTAAAACATAGAAAAAAATAACTAAGTCAATCTATGGCCCTGTATGTTGGACGAACTTGTCAAACGGAGAAAATAAATGTGTTGCGACGGGCGGGAAAAAAATATACGAAAAATGTTGAACCCCACACGCACGTTGCGGTGCGTTAACTCACAAAATTTAGAACGAAACGAAAAACTTGGGAAAGATGAAAAATATGGTGAACCAAAATTGAAAATAAAAAAGAGTTGGAATTAGATTGTAAAAGATAAAAAACATTGGGTTAAAAGTAAAAGAAAAAAATAAAGGGTCTAAATTGAAAAATTAAAGTTATTTATTAATTTTATATAAAGGTAAGAATAAAAATAAGAGATATCTATATTAGTTATTAATATTAATATTAATATTAAAAGAAACTTATTAAACAAATATAAATAAAATTTATGATGTTGAAGGAGAGAATATCATGTGACATTATTTGGAATCTTTTATTGTAAGTTAGATTAGATATGAATGTAAGAAATATAAAATTTAAAAACTATAAATCTTAAATCCCAAAATTTAGTGTTTTAGGGTTGTTCTTTTTGTTCTCGCAATAGTTAGTGTTCTGTAATGATTCGCATACTACATATACATATATATATATATATATAATACTACAAATACAATACAATTATCAAACATCGTGAACAGGTGGTTTAAGGGTTTTTTTTTGTGTTCTTATTTTTGTCTTTTTGTAATTTTTTTATACTTTTACCTATCAACTTTCAACATTAATACTTACAACCCCTTAATCTTCTAAAAATGTTTAATCGAGTTTTATGTGTTTTTTTATATGTACATGTGAGTATAAATTTAATTTGATTAACGTTTCGACTTAAATTTTCCATATAAATGAGTCGGGTCAAATATAATATGTTCTTATACTTATTATTATGTACGTTTTCGGTTGGTTTATATTTTGACGTAAATTTTATTTTTTTTCCGAAATGAGTCGGATCAAATATAATACGTATCCGTGCTTATTTTTATGTACGTTTCCATTTCATCTACGTTCTGATTGTAATTTTTTTTCGAAACGTCGTTACAACACACGGGGCAATTTACTACTAATAAACAAATTGGAAACAAAAGTGTAATAGGGTAAAAATATTAATTTAAAAACATTTTATGTTGTTTTGTTAACCGACAACTCTTTTTGATATGTTCATTTTCACTGTATTGTTTTTTTGTGTATCATGAATTTGCTTGTATATGAACTATGCGTTTTTAAGAAAATAAAGATAACATGTTATTCCTACAATTGTGATATATTTCAAAATCCTGTCATCATACTTGTTGTTTTAAAATTAATTTATAAGCATTCGAATACCTCTAATTATATACAATCATGTTCTATTTAGAATGTCTGAACATAAGTATTGAATCATTAACAATTTATTCTCTATGTTTTGACGTCAATATAGGCATACATTGTGTATATTCGGGGATTATAAGTAGATGCAAATCTTTTCAGATAATTATTTGTAGTAGTAAAATTAAACGTAGTTATCTCTCTTGTAGATTATTCATACCTTTTAGGTGAGATTTGGTTGAGATAGGAATTATAGGTATGAGTTTTAGAGTATTTTTGAAACAATATTTTAGTGAAGGTTCGATTATTTTATGACTTTATAAATAAAAAAATACATCGAGATAGAATGTAAACAGACAACAAGCTGCGACGCTAACTATTTTTGAGTAGCAACAATCCTTATGTTTTTTTCTTAATAAAGCTTCCTAATCTAAACGAAACATAATAAAAAATATAGTTTATAGTTGACGGAGTTAAACGACTATATTGGTCATTTATATGAATATAGATGAAAGTTATTCTTATAGGTACATTGATACAAAATGTTCAATATTTTTTTTGTAATCTATCTCATCTAATAAATTTTTATATTAGCATCAGACATCAGTTTATAAGGAATAAAATGTTAACTTTATAAGAAAGTTGTTAAAAAGAAAATATCTATAAAGAAATGCAATATTCTACGACGCTAAAAGAGATTTCTGACATTTTTGTTAGATGCAGCTTTCCAATGCACAGGAGACAATCAAATTTTTTTTATCACTTTCCTATAGTTTGGAAACCAAACCCTCAAATTAAGAACCCTCCATGATTCATATTTTAATTCTCTTATTTTTCAAAACCTTAATCTAATCATGACATGTGTAGGGAGGTTTGGGTTCTCCAATGATGATTTAAGTTCAATCCTTATTTATGTCATTTTGATAGATTAGACGATAATAGATATAACGTAACTTTCTTGTAGAGGTGTCAAGTTCTATCCTGGTCTAATCCGGGTTTTCGTCCCACTTTGTGTTACGTCAGAGAGTGCTCAACTCTTGTGGTGGCACAACGTCTGTCAAGTGACAGTCGACAATATAGTTTCACGGGGGAACACCCAAACCAACACAGGAAAATCGACGTTCAAAAAAACGTACAATTAGTTTAATATTTCTTTATGTGAAGGGCCATTCTACTTCAAAGGCAACATATATTTCATTAATTTTTCGTGCTGAAAAGAAAAAAAAACACATCACAAAAGCAACATCCACAATTTATGTAATCCAGATAAATTTTTTGAAATGACAAAAAGGTGATAAGATCTTGATAAAAGATTGAAACAATCTCATAAGGTGGATGAGGAAGGGACCTCTTTCAACTTGCAAGATACCAGGGGACCCTTCACATGTCATGTTCCTCATCTATATACATTACATAACACCATTATCACCACCATGACCATTATCAATTTATCATCTTTTATATATGCAACACCCCATTATCTCAAGAGTTACATGTCTTTCTTAACCCTAAAATGTCCAAACAAAAAGATCACTTCCACATGGGAAATCAAGTCCCACATTTTGACTCTTCTTTCCATAACTAGAAAGAATTCTCACATTGATATGAGCTTTTGTGCTCACATTCATGCAAATGATATATTCATCCAAGTTCTTGCATGTGAAGACAAGGTATGTGTAGTGCAGCCAAGAATGACTTGCCGGTGATGTTCTTAGTTCTTGGACCCTAGAAAGCTGATAGATTCAGTTGCTTAAAGATTTCACATATCATGGACGGTCTCAAATTCCATCAACAGAAAAATTACGTGTTTTAACGCTTTTTTAACTATTTTTCAATCATAATACTCATGTTTAATGATATGCATTCACCGGCAAGTTGTCCTTGGCTACATATCTACCCGGTACTCACATGCTAGAACTACGATGAGAAGTTATCGAAGTTTGATGCATAAAGTTTGAGGATGCCACTTATGAAGTACTTATTGTGGTAAGTCATTATGGTATTACTTTTTATGATTTATTTTATTTTATATTTTTAGATTTAGGCATTAAATTGGTAGAATTTACCCTACTATTATGATCAATATCCCCTCTCACACTATTTGTGTATTTAAATACCTACTTTCAATACTTGTTACATAGGTTTAATGTGACTTACATGTTCCTTTAATAATAATTTAGTATTAATAAATAGTTCAACTGCTTACACCATATATCAACTCGAACTTTGTACAATAACAGTAAATTACAATCAATAATTCTTGACATAATATGAAATATACATATCCACCCGATACTCACATGCAACAAGAAGTTATCGAAGTTTGATGCATAAAGTTTGAGGATGACACATAAGAAGTACTTTTTATGTTAAGTCATTTTTTTTCCTTTTTACGATTTTCTTTATTTTCCATTTTTAGATTTAGGTCCGTATATAAAGGGTAATATTTTCTTATATTAATATGATCAATATCCCCTCACATTATTTGTGCATTCAAATACCTACCATTCATACTTGTATAGGTTTTAACTTTTAAGTGACTTATCGTATGTTCCTTTAATAGTTATTTAGTATTATTAAATCATTAAACTGTTTACACCATATATCAACACGAATTTAGTTCAATAAAAATGATATTTTTTGTAAGAAGTGTGAGAAAACATAAGAATTGACATGTAGACATTATGTTTTGGGTTTATGCATGATGTTTTGCGTTGTTTTGGCAAGAAAACACCAAACATAACAATTTAAAACACAATACGATGTATTATAGACACAGTGGCGAAATAATTTAAAAAGACAACTAAAACACACTACTTAACACTTAAAGCATACTACTTAACGTTCTTAGCATGGTGTTTTAAGTTTTAAGCATTCATTGCATGGTTTCTTAAATTGTCATGTTTGGTGTTTTTCTTGCCAAAACAATTCAAAACATCATGCCTAAGTCCAAATCATGATGCATACACTTCAACTCCTATGCTTTCTCACACTTCTTATGAAAAATGTCTTTTTGACGGGAACCAAAACCTATACACACACATACATAGGGGAAGGTTCTATACAGAACTCTAAATATTGCGCGAACACGCAGAACAAAATAAATCGCCCATTTTTTCAATCATAAAAACCAAAAAAGTAAATGAAAATATTAAAAATAAATGAAAATGTAACAAATATAAGATTTATTGTTTCTAACAATAAAATTCAAAACAAAATATGAAAAGTTTTCTGTTTTTATATAACCTACAATATATTGGTTGTGTAGGTTAAATCACGAACACACTTAACAAAATTAACCACACAAGCTCGATAGTAATCATTATGTAACCAACAGCCTTGACTGTGACATGAACCTAATCACTTTCCAAGAGCATTTCAGTTTTCAAAGAAACATATATTTTTAGATATTTTTATTCCCCATTTTCTTTGTAAAAACTTTCAAAACCAACAAATCTCTTCCCTTTCTTTTTCAACCTTCAAACTCTAAAATTCAATCGACAAATAAATCAACAAGAAATCCCAACCCATGTAATATTCTAAATACAAGGCCCAAATATGAAAATAACACCCGACCCAATATCCTCAAAAATTTTCATTTAAAAAAATTCCTGAAAATACTTTTTTATCAAGTGGTGATAACTGTGCGAGTTTAACTGTGCATGAGACATGGTTAACTATGCAAACCACAACTTCGCCAACAGTAGTAACCTTGCTAACACAGACTAACTGCGCTAAGTATAAACTTCGTTAATTCTGAAAACTGTGCTAATAACTAGCTTCACTAACTTTGTTAATTGCGTTAAACTGGTGGTTACCAACACTAAATTCGCTAAATCGACACAAAATTATGTGCACTAATGCTACTACTTACAAATCTGACATCTAACAACGAACAAACACCTCTAACAACTTGAATTTGATTTAAAATCATCAACAACACTATAGGTATTTAGAATTTAAAAAAAAAAAATCAACAACTTATATAGTAATATTAAAATTAAAACTTAGTCAATTTTCCAATACTTCATTACTAATAATTCACATAAAACTATAGGTCACCTATTACACATGACATCTATCTTAATCCTATTGACTTAATCACCTCTAATCTCTCACCATTCATTCTTACATTCTTTCTCAAAAAACTTCAAATGGGGTTTCTTGATCTTGAAAAACACTTTGCTTTCTATGCAGCTTATCACAGCAACCCAACCAACATTGCAATCCACATGATCTTTGTGTGGCCAATCTTTTTCACTGCTGTTCTTCTTTTCAATTTCATCCCAGCACCATTCGATCTCCCTTTTATCCATTTTTCTTTATTCCAAACTGATTTTTTCTTGATTTTTAATTTTGGGTTTTTGTTTACTTTAATATATGTTGTATTTTATGTATGTTTTGATTATAAAGCTGGTTCCTTGGCTGCTTTACTCTGCTTATTCTGCTGGGTTGCTAGTAGTGTTCTTGCAAGTCTTCTAGGGTTTCAATTGGCATGGAAGGTAAGTTTTGTTGTGTTATTTAATTTATGTAACATGAAATTGATATGGGGTTTGCTTATTTATTATATATGTTGATATTGATGATGTGGTTACATTACATATGTTGATTTGGGTGGTAGGGTTGATGATTTACGAATTGAATTTATTGTGTATGATATTGATGTTGAATTGGATTTGGGATTTTTCTTGTTTTGTTGAATTTAGTGGCTTAAATTGGGATATATTGTCTTGGTGATGGTGGTTTAAGATAAGAAAGCATTCATTGTATACCCTAGTTGATGGGCTATAGTTACGGCGGCCTGGCTCGTTTATTGTAATGAGGCGTGATGTTGATCTCAAGTTCGGCTCGTAAAAATGCTCGAGCTAGCTTGTTTATTTAGAAGAAAAAGATTTAATTTTTTAGTTTTACATATATTGATATAAACCAAAAGAAAAATCATTTTTTTCGACATACAATTAATGCAGAATTTTTAAAATGAAAAAAAGTTATAATTTGTGTATATTAAAATCTTTGTTATACTTTTGGGTTACAATGTATATATATATTAAAATTTGGGATTTAACTAAAACGAGCCAATGGGCCAGCTACACAAGCTGGACTTACCTTGGCTGGGGTTTGGCTCGTTTACAAACTAAGCTGGCTTGACCCGTTTACAAACGAGCCAATTTCGAGTGAGCTTCGAGTTATTTAACTGCCCTAGTATTAGTAGACTGTGTTCTTGACTTCTTTCACTAACAAAAACATTTTCCTGATTAGTCGACTTTAATCCAAGGTTGCTTATGTATAAAATGTTAATCTCATTGTATATTATTTTAGATATTTGGTCATGATCATTTCAGGTTGTTCTTGTTGTGCAATTGATTTCATGGACCACACAATTTATAGGGCATGGGCTATTTGAGGTTAGGCCGATTAAATTTCTTCGCTTACAAGATTGTCATAAGTCCTATGAAAAATGCAACATTTGTTTTCTGAAGAAGGATTTTTACTTAAAGTTACTTATTCATTTGTCATCATTTATCGGTGTTCTTTTTGGTCCACACGATTCTATTATCTCAATCTGTCTTTAATGAAAGTTTGTCAAACAGTCGAACGACTTAAAAAATGTGTTAAGTCACATGTATTATTTTCATAGGTTATTTTCTTATAAGGAGTATAATTATTCATGTCTTGAAGTGCATATGCTTCTGATCAAATAAATTTTGCAGGGACGAGCACCGGCTCTTCTTGACAACATTTTGCAGGCCTTCTTGATGGCACCGTTCTTTGTTTTGTTTGAGGTAACTTCTTTATTTTGTTTGAGGTCGTGTGCGGATTTACATTTTGAAACTGATTATCTTATTTAAATAAAAAAATATGTTTGTGATTTGCTTATTTACCAGTAATTTAATCAAATTCGGATAATCAGTTTCATTAATTCATACCAGATGCAACATAAATAACTGTTTATATGTAATCGCTTTCAAAACGTACACCCAAATCCCAATCACTTCCTAAATATAAATATGAAAGATTAATGTTTAAGCTAGATTTGTCTGATAATCTTTTTACGAATTTAGGCACTTCAGATCTTATTCGGGTACGAACCGTATCCAGGATTCCACGTTCGTGTTACATCAATGGTAGATGTTGAAACCGAAGAGTGGAGGAACAAGGAGGCCAAATTACTAGCTTAGTGTATAATCAATATGTCATTAGTATCATGTTAATAATCTTTAAAGAACGCGATTAGCTTCTTATGAACGTTCTGAAACTTTAACTTTTAATTGCAATTTTATAAATTTCATTAACGATAGAAAAAATTACATAAGAATGGCTAGTAAATAGGCAACAAGCTGCGCCGCAACCCCATCAGTAGAATTCGAAGGTATACTAGTTGAAACAAACATTTTATCGTTTTTTAGGTGTATAGTTGTATGTTTTTTTAGCAGATGTGGCAAAATGGCTGGTGGAAACAAACATTTTTTACGGTTCACGTCAGGTTGACGGTGAAAATTTTTAAATCTAAAGTTTTGTTTTGCTAATAATTATTCAGTATAGCTACAGAATCTGAATTTTTTAATAGGACAATTGTTGAAGAAACAAACCGTTTTGGAATTGATTAGATTCTTTAACTTTTCGCATAGTTATGAGTCTTATTACCTGTTTGACATGTTTCCTTTAAAGCTAAATCTACGAGGAGATAATCATATCATGGATTATATGCTCACACTCAAACACGTGCATCCAAAATGCGTCAGTGGCATTTTAAGTTGGAAAGTCTCTATGAACCGATGATATCCTCTCCACGACCAATGGGAGATTATGCTGTTACAATGATTATGTAAACGGCCCATGAAAGAGTCGTTGCTATCTTGTCTTGTCTCACAATCACAAAGTTCAATACGGTGTCTTGTTGCTATTGATTTTGTTTTCGGGCTCTTTTCCTAACTTCGATAGCCTACAGGGCCGGCCCTGAGTGGGCATCAGTGGGCGACAACACAAGGCTCTAATAACCATTTAATGAACTTAAAAATTAATTCTTCATAGCGACACGCCGACACCAACAATTATAAGTTAATTCTTCATAGCCATTTGCCGCCGCCCGCTTGATAGTTTAAATTTGAATTTACTCAATATCATGTCATCTCATCATCCTAATTCCTTAAATCTGAATTTAGGTATATTTAGAACTTTTTATTTGTTAACTTTAGTCGAAGGTTATGGAGGAAATCAAAATCAACTCGTTCTTATGGGTTAAAATTAGATCTAAATTTAATATTCTAAATTGGGATAGATTGGATTAGTTTAAAATTTGGGATGTGATTTTGTAATTTGCTTTTTTTTGTGTGTTTGTTTGGTGGGTTTCGTAGCCTCTGGCTGATTCGGTTTCTATATACATATAGAAGTTTTGATCGTTCGAAAAATAATAATTTTGTTAGATTAATTATCGAACTATTCATTAGTGGTAAGATTATTTGGTTAATTAATTAATTTATTTTTGGATTATTTATTTATTTGCTCGAATGATAGATTTAGCCTAATTATAGGCAACCTAACACACTCATCCACTCTAACTAATGTATTGAGTTCTGTCTTTATTATTGACAAGTCAATTTTTAAATAGAGTTTATTTCTAAGACTATGCGTAGTGACACATTATGGGGCCGTGATGGCTGACATGGCACCTCATAGCGCCTGAGAACGCCTACCCCAGCACTGTGACATGAAAATTTCGTAGTCCATGATGGTGATAACGGGGTTATATGGTGAAGTTGAGAGGTGAAGGTGTGTTGAGGAATGTATTTTGTGGTGTTATTACTACACCCAGACATTATTACACTTTTATATTCCATGTTATGTCACAAGTGTTACATGACCCCGCTTTCTTTATTTTATATGTTATTACCTCTATATATAGCCTAATAATAAACTTGGACAATCCATTTCTATTTAAGTTTTTTCATATATTTTATTGAACTTGTATATAATTATAAAGTTTACGAGTGGGTGGGTACTCTAGCCATATTTGAAGCATCTTTGGCAAAGGATAAAAGTCTCATTTATCTTTTGAGGTCAATAATGCAATGATAGACCCTTTTGAATAACGCTCCCCCTTATCCTTTAGTTGTTTGTTTTAATTTAGATGGTTTAATAGACTCACAATCACCATAAACACTAAATTGAGTTAGGGTAGTTGTGGTTGTGGCACCTTTGAGTACTCTATTTGATTTCGATCATGTAGTTCAGCAACACCGACGCCATTCACTCGGGTACCCAATTCGGCTATGGAATCCTGCTTGTAGTACCCGATTGTGATGATGGATAATTCAAGGGGAAAAGTAATTTCTGATAAGTAGGTAGTTTGGACTACCACCCCGTTTAATGTGGATTGTTTGAGTGATTTTGATAAGAAAAGAAAATATAAATGAGAGGTCGTTGTATCATTCGTTGTTTTGATTTGGTATTTGAGTACTTTAAGCTTTGTCCCTAGTACCCTTACCCTCTTATATTTATATTTTTCCCTTATGCTAGAAAAAAAAAACTATTTCGCGAAAAGCAAGCAAAATTAATCTACTTATTACTTTATTAGAACAAAATATATGATAATGAGGAAGTATATCCCTTGATCGGGAATACAACTCTGATGATTATCATTCTTCATTCATCACCGCCACTTTAGCGTTACATTGTCATGTCTTCCCATGTTTCACCTCTATCATTCAACCTATTTTATACCTCTCCCTCACCATTCATCCATTTTTCTATATTTTTTGAATATATATATATATATATATATAGAGAGAGAGAGAGAGAGAGAGAGAGGGAGCACGAAGCATGGGATGGTGACCACGCTCACACCACAAACTTGCAGGATGAGGGGGGGGGATTCCTTTTTATCTGGCATTGCCACATCATCAACCCGCATGCTCTCCTACACTCATAACACATAGCCCGATGATAATTGTGATTCCCATTATGTGCCTTCAATCATGTAGTAATCTTGATTGAAGATGTCAATGACTTTACGGGTGTGTTCTTCTTTTGAGATTTCGAGGAATTTTAATGGGTCGTATAAAGGACGGATTCGTATATTACATCTTTTCACTAGTTGTATAGTTCTTTTGCTGTATCTTATACGGTCCATATATGCTTTATATAAAACAAAGAAAAACAAAACCAATATAAATCAAAGAAAAATAAAACCAATAAAATCAATAGGATGAGTGCATTTAATGACAAGGGTATGTAGCAAATCCCTAAAGAAAACACATATCACTAAGAATCACCGTCATCACTAATTTTGTAACTCAAATTTGTTTTTATATAATTAACATATAACATAAAGAGGGTGAGACAGTAGTAGGCTTCTGGACCCGTACAACATAGATCTCATTTTCAGATCTAACTTTACTGATTTTAATTTTTTCACCCCCTTTGCCCAACAAAAGATGCGTTATGCCTAATTATATTGGTTAGTAGGGTATTCATGAGTTCGATGAATTTCGTGGTAACCATAAATAAATCAAAGTTATAGATTAATGAGTCAATATGTTTCCAAAAAAAAAACTTGACCAAGTTAAAAATAGTCAGGATGATATGGTGAATAACTGATACATAGAAAAGTTTTAGTATGGCTAATTGTCTAGCAGGTGAAGTCATATAGTGACTGAATAACTGAAACATAGAAAAGTTTATAGTATGGCTAATTGTATAGCAGGTAAAGTCATATACTGACAAAAGGGTATGGAAGACTAAAAGATAACACTTTTTTATTACTTAACTAGAAAAGTTAATATTAAATCACATATGATATTATAAGTTCACAAAAAATAGTCTAAATTACATTTTCTTTTGGTGTGCATTTGAATATCCTTCTAGTCTAAGTTCGTAACGCTATTGGGTGTGAAATAGGGTATTCATTTGAGCATGATCCGCCACGTAGGCATCCACGTCATCAGGTGTGAGAGATGAGCCTCTTGTATATACAAAATGTATGTATGTGTGTGTAAAGAGAGGCTCGTCACCACCAGCAATGAGACGACTATTCTGACAGGGGAGGGGGGGTTGGCGGACCGGGACGGCCACGGCAACCTAATGGCAAAAAGTTATAAAAAAGGAACATCATATAATTAGTTAATTAATACAAACGACCAATAAGTTAAAATCATATCCTTGTTTATAATAAGTTAGTTAATACAAATAACCAGTTAATATAATAATATTCTTATCTATAATAAAATTTAAATTCTTAACGATACGTATCCTATAACATCCGTGGCCTACCTTGTTAGCTCCACCTTTGTTACACATGTTTCTCACTCTATGTATGCCCACTTGCCTACTTCCTCTACATATTTCATAATAAAGACATTATCATATTTCATAACAAAGACATTATCATATTTCATAATAAAGACATTATATTTCAGTTATACAAACATGTTATATATATCCCCAACATCTTCATCCTAATAACATAGACAACATAATACAAGGAACACAACTAGAAATATCTTTAGAAGAACATGGTTGACTATAAGTATAGGCATTGGAATATATTTATGTATTTATCATTTACTCCTATATCAATCAAGTATTTTAGTGAGCCATCCTTAGGTTTTGCTTCTTGGCTTATGCTTCATAATTATGATATACACTCGGAGTAACAATATATGTAGTGTATTGTAAGAAAATAAAATTTTTAATATTGCACTTATAGTAGAATCAATGTTGTAAAAATCGCGACTAGTCGCCGATCGGCTAGTCGGCCAGTAACTGAGTAATTTTTCGTTAATCAGTCAATTAATCCCTAGTCGGCTCTAGTCAGCCTAGTCAGACAGCCAAACTTTGGCAATTCCGGCCAAAAACCTGTATATTCTAGCCAAAATATTTAAATTCCGGTCAGTTTCCAATCAAACCATGTGAATTCCAACATTTAATCTTGTATATTTAAAAATATGAGTTGAGTAAAAGTTAAAACTAGCTACTTAAAATATTTACCTATAAAAATGTGTATATGTATATATAAAACTGAAAAATACATATAAAAACCCAATCTGATTAGTCTTAAGTAGTCACTAATCCCCATCTCACCGACCAACTAACGAGTTCTTCAACCTTGAGTAGCATGCAACAATATGACGTCGTTATTAACGTCTAAGGCGACGTATGCAATTAAGAATGACCATCAAAAGGATAAATAATGATTCATGTGATGATATTTAGATTAAAGTATTAATTTATTAGATAACATAGTATTTGCCAATGGCTAATATTAATTAGGTTTTCTTGACATCACGTGTTGCGTCAAAACCGAGTAAATGAAACTGTAAAACAAACGTGATTTGAAAATAAAACATAATTTTTAGAAAGTCAAACTATTAGAACAAAATTTATCATCGTACCATTTTATGATACCAAATAAATACTTTATTTTAAATACAACTTCGTTTTTAACAAAACTTATAACGGAATGTTGGAGAAAAATCAAGTACAACTATGGACTTAAGTTTTTAGAAAAAAAATTATAAACGTAAAGAAGTATCAAATTAATCAATAAATTAATATATGTTCTAAAAAAGAAAAAAAGAATTATAAAAAAATGTAAAGAAAATATATGGTTTTCAAAAAGGAAAAAAATTAAAAATATGTTATTAAAAGTAAATATAATAATAAACTATTATAATATATTAATAAAAAGCTATAAATTATTATAAAAATAAAATTACAATTCATCACCCTTTATCAACAAATTATATATAACAGAATACCATATTAACAATTAAATAACAAACCATTATAGATTAATAAACAGAAAACATATATTTAATCATTATATATATATATGTATATAGTCTTAGGATCCTGTAAAAAATGATATTTTTTGTGAGAAGTGTGAGAATGCATAAGAATTGACCTGTATGTATCATGTTTTAAACTTAGGTATGATGTTTTGGTAAAAAAAACACCAAATATAACAATTCAAGACACAATTCAATGAATTCTATGCAGAAAACTTAAAACACATTGTCAAGAACGTTAAGTAGTGTGTTTTGGTTGTGTTTTAAATTTCACGTCCATAATACATTTCATTGTGTTTTAAATTGTTATGCTTGGTGTTTTTCTTGCCAAAACAACAAAAAACATCACGTCTAAGTCCAAAACATGACGGCTATATGTTAATTCCTATGCCTTCTCACACTTCTCACTAAAAAGGTCATTTTTACAGGAATCTCACCATATATATATATATATATATATATAAATTAACTTATGTAAAATCTATTTAACTTTATTAAAAGAAACACATTTTTTATTTATTTAACTATGTGAATAATGTTTATAGACTTAATTTTGTTCCTTGTATGATTATGTTGGTGCATAAGGATTTTCTTTTCATCTAATTTGCACACAAGACAAAATTAACTTGAACTTCCTTAGCATCTACAATTCATCAAGAATCACATAATAACAATTTTTCAAAAACTCTGAAGGACCTCACAATGGCCCCCTACAATCTCCACTAATATCGTATGTGGTCATCCATATCCACAACCTTTTACCTTGGAAAACCTTACCTTGTGTCATCTTTCTTTGTCATGACGAGATCACCCGAGCCAAAAAAATATTGCTCGTTATCCCATTGTTGATGCTTTTATGAAATTCCTATTCCTCCCAGTTATTGTCACAACGAGACCACCTTAACCTAAAGTTCCTAATACATGGTTGCGGCTTTAGATTTAGGGTCGATTAGGCCAATAAAAAGAGTTTTAGCTAGGGCAATATATGTGATGTCGCATATCCAACTGTCTCAAACAACCAAAAGTGGGAATCTTGATTTCAATAAACTTGCATCCCCAAAGCACTTTTTAGTTTACATCTTGAGTTTTGTTGTTTTGTATAATCTTGAGTTTTGTTGTTTTGTATACACTATCACAATAATTTAGGTTCTTGATGTACATGAAAGTGAAATCAAAGGACCGCTTAATTATTAATCAAAAGGTAACAATGTTCAGAAAACAGTAAAATTTAGAACAAAAAACTAAACTCCAACTCTAAAAGCATGATATTTAAAATGGTTTAAACAAAAGGAACAAAACAAAACAAATTGCTCCAAGCCAGTCCACAGATCTATCCTGCCACCAACCTGGGCTTGCAATTTGAAAAGTTTTAAAGAAAATCAAGAAAAATCCTAATTACCTCAAAATGGTAGTACACCATCTTTGTTTACTTTGGTAAACATGTGTTAATACTCTTAGAGGTTATCTGAGGAAGGGGAAGAAGAAAACGTGCAAGAACAAGCTCAAAACTCACTGTTTTGAACTTAGAACAATCTGTCCAAACTTGAAATTCTTAGAGATTAAAGAGAGTTTAATAGTTTTAGAAGGTGTTGAAAGTGTTTAGGAGGTGTGGAAGTGTTATATTATAATGGGTTGAACTGGTTGGGTGTTTAGTGAAGTGGTTGGGGGTTGAAAAAAGGGAAGAGACCCAAGTTCGCAAACTTCAAAATGATTGTGCCAGAATACTCCCTTGCAGATCGCAAGGGAATTACTATATGGTCCGCTAGGACCATGAATTCTTAAAAAAATCGTTTTGGTCCTTATGAGTTGTTAGGTTGGTTATACTATGCAATAAACTCAATGCTAACTAGCTTTTCGACATTCTAAGGTGTATGCAAGTACGTGTATGATAATAACATGTATGAATAACATTTCAAAGAATTTATAATCTCGTTGCATGGCTAAGTTTTGTATAAAACGCATATTTCGTAATTGTTTACGTATTGTACAAGTATGATTAAAACAAAAATAGTACAAAATATGATTTCCATTACATTTAAGTCTCGAAATACAAAGGATTGATTGAAATACTGCATCATTCGTAAAAAAAACGAATGAATCCTAAAACCCGACCTGTTTTGTAACTCGATCCGTTTTCATATTCCATGTAATTTTGTTTAATGTTTAAGCAATAAAATGTCTTGGATTCTATGTTTTGATCATACATGTTATCATATTTGGTGATTTATAGTCTTATACATGTTTTAGACGACCTTGTAAATTCATTTCCATGTATTTTGAAGCAACCATCTATATCTCAAGGTCTAAAACTAAGGTTTTCCTTAAGTTAATCAAAAACTTTGGAGACCTTGTGAACATACCTAACACATCACATCCTAACCTTCTTATCATTCAAACTTCATTGTATACATGCCTTAAGATAGGACATTGTGTTTTGGAGAATTTAGATGTAAATGATCGCAAGTAAAAAGCTCTACATATTGTATTCTTAGTTTTGTCATAAGATGACTTTAGGGTGACTTTCTTGCTAACTTTTCTCCATCCTTGAGCTATCATTATGGTCCATTCAAAGCTCCAAGATATACTTGGTATACTAAGGATCAAGTAGGTTAAATGGTACATAAAACTGAGCTCCAGCGTAACGGGAATCACAAACATAAGTTTTAGAACATAACCCTCGACCCGCATCAAGACCCAAGGTTTAAGCCCAATTCTCGACACCATGGATGTTGGATTACTCTCTTCCATATGATAGTACTCTGGAAATAATGAACGTAGGCGAAAACCATGCGCGAAACGGAGTTATAACGAAACCGGAATCGTGAAAACAAGTTTGGTGTTTGTTGCAGATTTGAAAGACGCGAAAATCTTGTTTTAAATTTATCCCACATCGCCCCAGTCACCATTTTATGCTCTATTTCACACCTATAAATACCCTTGCTTGGTTCTTTATAGCTTGCAACTCCTAGTTTGAGTATAAACAAGTGGAATAACCAAATTTGGTGGCTCCACAAGCACAATACCCCTTTGGCTGTGGTGTGTAGTAGTTTTTATTTCCGCTTTCAACGAGGAGGTGATGCCCTTCAAGCTCTTCTCATTTTGTAAAGTTCTTCTTCGAGGTAATCTTCCTTTCTTTGTTTTTTTTTTATTTTTTTTAATATTCATTTATTTATTGCTTTCTTAGTTTAATTAGTTTAGTTTAGGTTCTTAGTTAAGGAGCATTAGGCTCGTTAAGGTAGCATAGTTTAGGCTCGCCTTTAGGCTTTTCATAGCCTTGTAGAGGCTCGTTAGGCTCAACGAGTCTAACATATCATGTTCGTTCATTTAGCTATGCCTAGCATAACGTTTACTTTTTTTTTGTTGCATTCGTTTGTTTAGCTTAAATCACGCTTATCAATTGGATTTTCTCCTTATTCTCGTGCGGTTTTTCACTAAGGATTAAAAACGCAAACACTGTGAGTGAATCCTTACAAATTCCCTTTTTTTATTCACGTTTAGGGGTGTATCATGTGTCGTAATTTACTTTATTTATACAAATACATGTGCTACCACCATTATGTGATCTAATGTGTATATTTGTTTGTTATGGTTATGTGTGGTTACATTTTATCATTTCAGTGCAATCATTCATTTTAGGCCCATCAGTTCCTTGTGGGATACGAGTCGAGCATCAGGTGCCTCATTAGATTGGCTCCGTTTGATTGAGCCTTGATCTCAAGTTCATCATTCATCATGTTCATATGTTCAGTGTTGATATTATGTGATCTAATGTGTATATTTGTTTCTTGTGGTTATGTGTGGTTACATTTTATCATTTCAGTGCAATCATTCATTTAAGGCCCATCAGTTCCTCGTGGGATACGAGTTGAGCATCAGGTGCCTCATTAGATCGGCTCCGTTTGATTGAGCCTCGATCTCAAGTTCATCATTCATCATGTTCATATGTTCATTGTCGATATTATGTGGTTTGTGATTTAATTATATATACATATGCTCATATATGGTCCATGCACATTTCTATTGAAATAACCAATTTAACAAACTGTTTAAATGTTTAACTTAGATTCACTCGCCAACCTTTGTTGACCCAAAACCGTTTTTACACATGATACAGGTGAACAGGTACGAAGAGAAGATTAGATATAGGATGGGCCTTAGTTAACAAGAAACGAATTAGTGCAATATACTTGTTATAAACATCGTCTTGTGTGTGTAATTGTTTATGTGAATTATTTGTATTGTGAGACACTTGATATGAATTAGTGAATATTTAGAACAAATGATAGCAAGTCATAAGCTCTCGAGTTAACCCAATCATGACCCGATCACCTATTCCGCTGCAGGTCGGGGTGTGACAGATTGGTATCAGAGCCATTGACTTTAGGGATATAGGATAGGTTATTAGACCCTTAGAACCTATACTTTAGTCAACTACGACCTATGTGCTGATTTCATGTTTTGTTTGAATTATGATTTGCTATTGCCCAGACATTTAAATTTCTTTCATTTCACACAGAAACGCATGCAAGCACTCTCTTTGTTACTTAATTATGTGATACGTGCAACATGTTATAATTATGTCATGAAGTCTACATATATGTTACATATATACATATCACTCCACCTGAAATGTACCATACAAACTTATGAAACCCTTATTTGTAAGTTCTCGATTTCCTTTAAATTTTCGAAACATTTCTCTTCATTTTCCAAAATTTATTAAGGTGAGTTCATATGACGGGCATGTAGTAACTGGAAGGGTTCGAGTACCGTAGTCGGGATGTCCTGTCTAGGATTGGCATTCGTATAAATCCGGATTAATGGACCAGTTTGTCTACCTGGGGACTACCGATGAGAGTACGAAGGACCTATTAGGCCAAAGCATGCCACACCAAACATCATGTGAACCAACCCCACTTTGAGGTGTCACCGTGTCCACACCTGGATGCACTCCTACTTTCATACGTTACATTCACATTTCTCGATTTTCTCCGGGTTTTAGTGTACGTTACCAGCATAACACATGCGAACCATACGAAATCCCGGTAATCATGGGGGCCCACATGATTACGAAGGTGAAGTATGGCGGCATGCAAGGCCCAATTACGAGCAAAGCCCAAGAACACTTTAAAAGTGTTGTGTTATCATAAGTCATTGTTTTCAAATACACCCCAAAGTTTTCATTTTATCATATGTTTATATTTTTTTTTCGCATGCCTGCTAGCAAATCCATCAACAGAATCTCACAGTCTCGTTTGCGTGAATTCCTGTAGATGTCCTTTAGGCACCTTCTTGGAGGAAAAAGAACCGGAAACTCCAGTAGACGCATGGCTGCCCAAATTGCCAAGCAAATGGCCGCCGTGATTCCTAACATTGTGATCCAAGTTCAACAAGCCCTCACTAATAACCAAGTCAATCAAGTTGAACCAAATGCTGTAAATGCTCCCGCAACTACATCCAAGTGCTCCTATAAGCACTTCAAGTCTTGTGACCCCCCCCCCCCAAAAAAAAAATATGAGGGAATAGAAGGGGTCACTACACTCCTGCGATGGTTCAAGGAAATGGAAAGCACCTTCCTAAATTGTGACTGCCCTAATGATCGCAAGGTTCGTTATGTTATCGGTCGTCTCATTGGGGCAGCTTTAACCAGGTGGAACGCTGAAAAGGGTCGAAGAGGGGCTGAAGCTGCTATGGCCCTAACTTGGGAACAACTCAAGGAACTAATGACTAAACGGTTCTGTCCTAGGAGTGAGATCAAGAGTTGGAGGACGAATTCTACCGCTTAAAGCAAAATGATGGAGACCATATGGCCTATAACAAGCGTTTCCTCGAGCTGAACCAGATGGTCCCAAATATGTTCACTCCTCCTTACCATCTCATTGAACATTACATTAGGGGTCTTCCTTCTGGTATCCAGGATTCCGTGATGAGCATTGTACCCGCAACATTGGAAGCTGCAATAGAATTAGCCACCAAACTCACCGAAAACCATATCCGAAATGGAGACTTTAAAAAGAAAGGCACAACTGACAAGGTTTCAGTGGAAGAGCCAAAGACAACCAAGATCGAAGTATTCTCCCGTTCCGATACCAAACGAAAACGTGACGGTAAAACTACGCTATTGCCTCGACTAACCCAACTTCACAAGCCGTACCACTCCAAGCCATCCCAATCACCCAAATGGCACCCAACCCATTTTACCCAAACGAGAACCCCACACTGGTCCCCACCCTCAATGCAACACCTGCCACTATCACCACCAACTCACCGAACCCTGTCGTCTATGTGCCAATAGTGGGCGTTATGGCCATTTGAGTAACACGTGTCGCACTCCTCAAAACCATGTTTCACCTCTTGCCCAAAACATGATCCAGCCCTACCAACCACCGCATTACCCCATGGTGCCATATGTTCGAGCTTGCTTTAATTGTGGTGATCCTACTCATTTCAGAAACACGTGCCCTAGGTTGGTTAACATAATCAACGCTCAAGCCTAAGAAAATCCAGGTAACCAAGCGAACCAAGTCACCAAGCGAACCAGGCAAACCTAGCACCCCCACCAGCAAGAGGGAGAGCCTACAACGTCAACGCAAACCTAGTTGAGGTCAACGACGGTGCGAACGAACAACCTAACTAGTCTTTTCCCATCATGAAGACTCAAGACTCTGCTCCAGTTGTTTATTTTATTTTTATTCCCTATCCAAGCTTTAATAAATTCCATTTCTTGTCCTGACTTTTCAAATTACCATTGTTTTCAATTTGGGTAATAATGTTTCAAGATTTCATTATTTCATATTAATGCCATTAATGCAATTTATATCACGCTATGCCAATTTGTTTCATTACATGTCTCTATACATCGTTTCATGTTATTCGTGTCATCATACATCACGACGAACCCCGTCTCATCATTTAGGGAAGTTGGGTCATGTCTCACTTTTTCATAGACTGACCACTTCCTCATAACACATGAGAGAGGTACCACCGTCATTTAGTCTTGCTTTCTTCGGATTCAAGATTCAAGCATGGGTTGTTGTGTTCGTTTATGTTTGGTAGATTTTAGGATGAGTCACATAGAACTAATCGTGACTTAATAACAAGGCCAATGAAAATTTGACAAGGAGATGGTGGATACACCGCCGGTACTTCCTATATATAAGTGTTCTTGTCTGGTGATCAAAAGCATTGTTAGACGGTTATGGGAAGTTTTGTGTAAGTAGTGTCAATCTCAATTTGGTTGATGGTTTCGTTTTGTGATGTAACTTTATCATTATGACGCTTCGATTTTCTCAAAACCCCTTATCATGAGACAATATCCAGTTAGTCATCTCCGTGTTACAACACTTTTCATTTTTACACCTCAGACATCAAAAAGTGATTCATGTAGCAGGGTATTCAACCCTTACTATGAACGTTACCGCCTCAATCAAAATCCAAACTTCACACTCACCTGGTTATGTATATCCATAGCATCATCGAGATTTTTATTACCTAGCATACTTGAGATCCAATCTATAAGAAACCCTATTAACTAACCCTCAAGAACGGTTCCCTCTTAATTTTGGAACAAAATTCCTAAAAGTATGGGAGACTGCAACATCCGCCAAAAACGGGTATCCAGAAGTCCGACCCACTTTGAAATCCGGATTCTAACCTTTAAACTTCGGAAATTTTCGCGAAATAAATAACCATTGAAAGATTTTACTAGTTAATTTAAATTCATTTATCGACTTATTTACTTATTAATTTAATTTAATTAATATCACAACTAAAATCATTTATAAAATCTAGTTAGTTTTGTTAGGTTTTAAAGTGAGTTTTAAGGTAATATGAGTTAGTAGCCAAGTTAGTTCGGATAGTAGAGTTAAGTGGTCTGATTTGTAACATTTCAAAACTTTAAATTTAAAAAAGAAATATAAATAGTGGACCAGGGATTCGAACCTGGGTCTCACCAACAAAAAAAAAACACTAGCCACTCCACCGTATCAAACCTTTGTTGAAATTTCTATTTCCAAAATCCTTAAACACTGCAATCCCTTTAGAATTACCTTTACCCCCCAAATATTAAAGAGCTAAATGGTTACCTCTTAATTTCGTGACAAAATTTCCGAAAGTATGGGAAATTGTAACATTCGTAAAAAAAACGAATGAATCCTAAAACCCGACCTGTTTTGTAACTCGATCCGTTTTCATATTCCACGTAATTATGTTTAATGTTTAAGCAATAAAATGTCTTGGATTCTTTGTTTTGATCATACATGTTATCATATTTGGTGATTTATAGTCTTATACATGTTTTAGACAACCTTGTAAATTCATTTCCATGTATTTTGAAGCAACCCTCTATATCTCAAGGTCTAAAACTAAGGTTTTCCTAAAGTTAATCAAAAACTTTGGAAACCTTGTAAACATACCTAACACATCATATCCTAACCTTCTTATCATTCAAACTTCATTATATACATGCCTTAAGATAGGACATTGTGTTTTGGAGAGTTTAGATGTAAATGATCGCAAGTAAAAAGCTCTACATGTCGTATTCTTAGTTTTGTCATAAGATGACTTTCAGGTGACTTTCTTGCTAACTTTTCTCCATCCTTGAGCTATCATTATGGTCCATTCAAAGCTCCAAGATATACTTGGTATACTAAGGATCAAGTAGGTTCAAATGGTACATAAAACTGAGCTCCAGCGTAACGGGAATCACAAACACAAGTTTTAGAACATAACCCTCGACCTGCATCAAGACCCAAGGTTTAAACCCAATTCTCGACACCATGGATGTTGGATTACTCTCTTCCATATGATAGTACTCTGGAAATAATGAACGTAGGCGAAAACCGTGCGCGAAACGGAGTTATAACGAAACAGGAATCGTGAAAACAAGTTTGGTCTTAGTTTAGGAGCATTAGGCTCGTTAAGGTAGCCTAGTTTAGGCTCGCCTTTAGGCTTTTCATAGCCTTGTAGAGGCTCGTTAGGCTCAACGAGTCTAACATATCATGTTCGTTCATTTAGCTATGCCTAGCATAACGTTTACTTTTTTTTGTTGCATTCGTTTGTCTAGCTTAAATCACGCTTATCAATTGGATTTTCTCCTTATTCTCGTGCGGTTTTTCACTAAGGATTAAGAACGCAAACACTGGGAGTGAATCCTTACAAATTCCCTTTTTTATTCACGTTTAGGGGTGTATCATGTGTCGTAATTTACTTTATTTATACAAATACATGTGCTACCACCATTATGTGATCTAATGTGTATATTTGTTTGTTATGGTTATGTGTGGCTACATTTTATCATTTCAGTGAAATCACTCATTTAAGGCCCATCAGTTCCTTGTGGGATACGAGTCGAGCATCAGGTGCCTCATTAGATTGGCTCCGTTTGATTGAGCCTTGATCTCAAGTTCATCATTCATCATGTTCATATGTTCAGTGTTGATATTATGTGATCTAATGTGTATACAAATTTGTTGTGGTTATGTGTGGTTACATTTTATCATTTCAGTGCAATCATTCATTTAAGGCCCATCAGTTCCTCGTGGGATACGAGTTGAGCATCAGGTGCCTCATTAGATCGGCTCCGTTTGATTGAGCCTCGATCTCAAGTTCATCATTCATCATGTTCATATGTTCATTGTTGATATTATGTGGTTTGTGATTTAATTATATATACATATGCTTATATATGGTCCATGCACATTTTTATTGAAATAACCAATTTAACAAACTGTTTAAATGTTTAACTTAGATTCACTCGCCAAACTTTGTTGACCCAAAACCATTTTTACACATGATACAGGTGAACAGGTACGAAGAGAAGATTAGACATAGGATGGGCCTTAGTTAACAAGAAAGAATTAGTGCAATATACTTGTTATAAACATCGTCTTGTGTTTGTAATTGTTTATGTGAATTATTTTTATTGTGAGACACTTGATATGAATTAGTGAATATTTAAAACAAATGATAGCAAGTCATAAGCTCTCGAGTTAACCCAATCATGCCCTGATCACCTATTCCGTTGCGGGTCGGGGTGTGACAGATTGGTATCAGAGCCATTGACTTTAGGGATATAGGATAGGTTATTATTAGACCCTTAGAACCTATACTTTATAATGGGGTTTTAACAAAGAAAGGTAGGATCTTGATGTGAAACTAGTTTAGATCTAAGATCAGCCATCACTTTACGCGACTAGGGTTCTTACTTGGTATGTTGCGCACCACTTGGCGCTTTTGATGGATGTACACGCAGTGGGCCACTGGCGCTTAGCATGATAACGCGCATAGTAGATTCGCACAAGTAGTGTAGGGCATAACGTTGTGCCTGCCATGATAGCGCGCATAAGAGACTTCGCGCGGGCAGTGTAGAGCATAATGTGGTTAACGCAATTTGTATATGGGGTGGGGGAATGTTACCTAAGCGCACTGCCACTATAATCGAGAACGCAATGCTGAAGTTAATTGAGAGTCGGAGAGTCAAACCGTACATTTAAATAGTAAAAGAAGCTAAAATTCCTAAGTGAGTTCTAGATGCCCTCTTTTTACATTTTTGGATTGATATGCATGCTACCTTAAATGGTAGTAGTTGCTGATGTACTTGATTGCTATTACATGAATATTGATTGATTGAGGTTACGTTTTTAAAATTGATTGATTAACTGTGTAAGTTTATATAAGTTAATGCTAGCCTTATTAAAAGTCAGTCAATGTATTTGACTTTTTAGCATGTATGTGAGACTTTTTAGCATGTATGTGAGGCTGATGCTCTAATAGGAAATCTACGACATGGATTGAAGGCTCCCCTACTTTTGGACTGGTATCATATTGACTTTAGTTGACCTACAATGTTAATTGAATGGTGTGTGTAAATTTGAAGACTTAATGTAGTCAATACTTGTTCTGATGTACTTTCCACTACTATTGGTTTAAGAACTAAGTTTTCATAAGTAAAATCAATCCAATCATCTTTCGCAACATCAATAATTCAATTTCTGAATGGTTTGTTTTTAAATCTGATTGTCCTGACAGATTCTCAAAAGTGCGTTATTTTAAACATCCATTTACGTTTTCTTTCAAAACAAAACAAATTTGCATTCATTTAACTATGTATTAAATTAGGACTTGCTATTAAAGCTATTGTATTCACAGATTTGATACTTAGTACTTTATCTTCACTATGCTACATAATGATAGGTATATTTTATCCTTCACGTGTGTCTTGTAGTTTATTTGGTGATTTATCGTTTTATAAATTGAAAACAAGCATCAGTGCATTTGATTGAGTAGTATTTTTATAAGTAGTATTTGCACATGTCATGCTATTGTTGCTCGATACTCATGTCTTACTCCTCTTTGGTTGGAATGGACCGGTTCGTGCCATTTTGACTCGTTTTTAACAATATAGAAAACATGCTCATACTTCAAAGTTGTTTGCGTTTCTTCTTGGAACTCTTTTTTTACCCTGATTCATCACTTGAGCATTAGACCAACTACTTATCTTGGCACGACGGTGGTGGTTGAATAACTCGCAAAGAGTTCCAAGAAAAAATATAACAATTTGATTATGTATATGTATATTGTATAATGCCTTTTTAAGTCAATGGTTTAATGTCATTAAAACATATTGAAACTCAAAACAAACACGACGTACAAACTTTAAAGGGTGTTCGGATTGGAGTTAATATTTTTCGACGTAAATAAATATACGGATCGTGTGTTCATGTTTATCTCAACCCATTAACCCAAAATCCCTCAACCTGTTGACTAATGGGTGTGGTTATTTGGACATCCCCCTTGGTTATTTGGACACCCTGGTTCCCTATACGACACATATAGGGCACATTTATTATGAGCCAATGATTGGCTGATAATTATTGAGCTTTATGCGCTTATAGACCTATATGGATCGTATAGACCTATATGTGTAGTATAGCTTGGTGTCTTTACGCGTCGTATAGATCTATACAAGACGTATAGACCTATATGACTCGTATTGGCCAAGTGATTTTTTACATACATTTTTATACAATATTTATCTTTTTAGCAAGTTTTAGTTAAAAAATATTTTATTTTATAAAAAGAATTATCGTTTGAGTATAGTATAATATAGTATCTAGTAAAGCTCTATACGTGACGTATATGTCTACATCTGTTTTTCAATTTTTTACCAAGATTTCTTTTATAAAATAGAACTTGCTAAAACGATAAATGTATAATCTTTTATAAAATAATTTTTTTGGTAAAACGATAATTGTTAGATAAAAATGTATGTTAAAAAACTAGTTTAATACGAGTCATATACAGCTATATGACTCGTATAGACTTATATGACGCGTATAGATCCCAACCGCCATAGTTGATATGATAGGTACAGAGCTTTTTAAAAATTAAAAAGGTTATACGATGCGTATAGTGAAACCCTGATTTAATACAGGTGAAACCCTATACAGTATCATATATGGGGGTATCCAAATACCATCACCCTAACTAATTAATAACATATCGGACGCGATTCCACCTCTAGTTTTACACATAGCAATTGCTAATGTCTAACTTTATATTGTGAATATATTTAACAAACTGATTTCTAAATCAGTTTAAAATAATATTACAAATCGTAATAAACAGATAAAGGTGCTTCAGTCTTATTTATTTTTACTTTGCACGTTTGCTCGATGGACATTGACAACTTCAACAGCTTAACAGTCGAGCTTTTAACTCCAAATAGTGGTGTTTTAAAATTGCACACCTACTTGTGCAAGGTACCTAGCCCCCTCTAACCCCCACCCATGAAAGGGAAAGGGTATTACTTCTTAGTTCTGTCTCATATTAAATTATATTTTAGCTAGAGACGTATGTTGTATCTTAAGGTAAATTATATATAAATGGAATTATAATGTTTAAAAGAAAGTATTTAAATGTCTACATTTTAGAAAACATCCGAATAAAAAGTATGAGATAACATAATCAACTAATATTATCAAAGATAACAACATACCATGAATAAATAGAGATTACATGAATATTACATCTCATAATACATTACTCATCGTTGGAAATGCTATTTATCAAACAATATACAGGCACAAATATACGGATAAATGATTGTATAAATAGGAAGCTGCACCCACAACCGATTCCATAACACATATACAATGGTATCTAAGTGAAAAATATGCAGATACATACTCTTATAGATCACTTATATATAAATATTTGAAAATATAAACTCTACACATATTTTTTATTTAGTTTTGTCAACAGAAGTAACTTACAAATATTTCAGTTATATTAATTAGTTGAGCTCAAGTTGAAAACGAAGCATGCCCGAGTTAAGCCCAAGCCTACATCATGAAGGGTCGTCGAGTTATCATGCCGAGCTTGAGCTTAGCCAAAAGTAGTTGACTTAAACTCGAGTTCTGTTGTGTTTGGGGAGCCTTGATTTGGGCCCGACAAGAAGATAGATTAAAGTGGCAGTTTAATTAATAAGAAGACTTGGCCCGTTCTTTTTTAGTTAACCCATAACAGTTTTCATGGGTATTAAGTTGAAAAACCTAAGTTTATCTCTATGTATTGTAATCTTGTACTTGTAACAATGAGGCATAAAGCAATAAAAAAGTATCCTGGTTGCAGCCCGTGGACGTAGGTCAGCCGACCGAACCACGTATATATCGCGTGTCATCTTCGCTTTGTTTTTCCTCTTGCACTTTGTTCATGTTTGTGTGTGTGTTACAATATCCGAATCCCTAACAAGTTCCACACATCTAGTTTGAAGCCTATATGAGACATTGTGTCTAGTGCATTATAACATGACTCAGGTGATAGATCCAATAGCCGAAACATACATTATCTTATGCCATACACGCTATTGATTTATGCTTGAGCTAGGGCATAAATTGATAGCGTGTTTGGGTCAAGAAAAGAATAACATTTTAATGTGACAAAATTGTTATCAAACTATTAGAACAAGCGTCGTTCAGTTAATTAAGTTGGTTCAAATAACTGAACTTCTGTTTACAATAATAATCTAGTATATCTACTCTTTTTAATCTTTTTAAAAGCATGTTCCCTGTAATAAAAACAACGTGTGGTACGTAGCTGCATGAGCAAATGCAATAGATTCCGGTCTCAATGCATCGAGCATATATTGTCTAGCCCAAATGATGCAGTGACAATCTGCATTAGGTAATGCACAACCACCACATCCAATCTACAAAAATGCATATATACACACCCACAAGGTCTCGTTAGCTCGCCACGTAAGCATACAGTGTTTCTTCAACAATAAATTCTCTCTTAGATATGGGTATCTCCAAATTTATGGATATTGGCAGTACTCATTACACCATGAAAACAATAGTACGAAACATGTCTGATTTTCTTATTTAATGGCTCTTGTTCCTTTGTCCAACCCTAGCTCTAGCTCATGTGCATGTTCATGATACCTCCATTATATATTCTCCCTTCCCTATTCATGTCCAACCCCAAGTTCTATCATACTTGTTACTAACAACTAGTAAGTTCATTTAGAAACAATGGGGAGATCACCGAGTTTTGAGAAGGGGTTGAAGAAAGGTCCTTGGACGACTGAGGAAGATCAAAAACTTGTAGCATACATCGAAGAACATGGTCATGGAAGTTGGCGTGCATTGCCTGTCAAGGCCGGTATGTAGACACATAAACTCTATCTCCGGATCTTGATCTTGATCTCCCATAAAACAAAGTGTTATTCATTTTTTTTTATTTTTTTATTTAATTTATGTTTTGTTAAAAAATGCATACAGGGTTACAAAGATGTGGAAAGAGTTGTAGACTGAGATGGACGAACTATCTAAGACCTGATATCAAAAGAGGAAAGTTTAGCTTGCAAGAAGAGCAAACCATCATCCAACTCCATGCTCTTCTTGGCAATAGGTAATCTATTTGCTTTACGCTTTTGTCGTAGCTAAAAATTCTAAACAACTCTTGTAGTTTTTACTACATCTTAATCGTCACTCATAGTCTGTAAAAAATACAAACGTTGCGTGACAACTGGGCAGAAAGTTTATAAACTTTCAGAAGATAGTGCTACCTAAAATTATTCTATAGTGTTTTGTTGATACCATTGGAAGAAGTAAATATTTATTATATAATAGTTGTTTTAAGTTTTCCAAAAATAAATCAATCTATATCTTCGTACTATTTCCTCTATGGGTTGTTTTCGTGATGTGAATGGATGTGGGGTTATATATGTTGCATAGATTGTTGAAATAGACTAGTCTTTAAAGAACCAAAGGGGAAGTGGTCACATGAAAGGAAAAGAAGTGGAACCAGCAAACAAAGTGTATCTCACATTCTTGTAACCATATGGCCCATATTTGATTGATCACATATCTCATATATTTGTAACTATATGGTCCATATTTGATTGATCACTTATAAGATATATATTGTCATGAAATATACTTACCCTAGTTATCTGCATCAATTGTAGGTGGTCCGCTATCGCAACTCATCTACCCAAACGAACAGACAATGAGATCAAGAACTACTGGAACACACATCTCAAGAAACGACTAACCAAAATGGGTATCGATCCAATCACCCACAAGTCAAGAACCGCGGTCAATACCAACTTGAGTCACATGACACAGTGGGAGAATGCTCGTCTAGAAGCCGAGGCTAGGCTGGTTCGCGGGCCTAGGGTTGCTTCCAACTTTTACCAACGGTTCCATTATGGTTCAGCTCCCTTTATCAACAAGTCATCACGCTCGGTGCCACAACCACTGTCCCTTGATGTGCTCAAAGCATGGCAAGGTATCACTTTAAGTAAGCTAAGTGATTTAACTAGACTCGAAACATTTAACAACCAAACCCTAGCGGTTGAACCATTAGATATGAAAACCGAAAACCCTAAAAACAATTTAGAAATATCAAATGGTTCGGTTAACACTCTTCTTGAGAGCCCAAAGGATGAAGGAGTTCAAAACACACTTGGAATCGCGGGTGACATGATATATCAAGATGACTATTTGATGGAGGCTTTTACAAACCATTTGGTTAATGATGTGAGTAACCGAAGTTTTGATGGTGGTTTTGAAGATGTTGATAATAACTACTGGAGTAACATTCTTGATAAATTAGGGAATAGTTCGTCATTTTCTTCTATTTTCTGAATAAAATACAGCATTGATCCATAAAGACGACTATCTAGCCTTAGAACAATGAATTGGATGGAGATGCCACCTAATTTACTGTGTCCTTAATTATAAGTTGTAAGAGAATTTAATAAAAAATAACATTTAATGTTTCTCAGTGATATATTGCTATACAAGTTCATTACCGTATACCTTCTAATTCAGTGAATCAAATGATATATTATTATTATATATTAAATGATATATTATTATTTAATAGTCAAAAATAATATCTAATGCTCTTTGGCACGTGTGTATGGAAATGACACCGCAAAATGAAAAGGTTCACTATTTATTAGACCTTCTAAATAACAAAAATCTTTATATATACGGATGCGAGTCTGTTAAAAAACTTGTTTATAATATATCTATAATATTGATATATCTTTTTATAAACTTGTTTGGTTGATTTGAGCACCAGGATAATCATAACTATAAGAAAATAAACACTATCAGGGATCGATCAAATCAAAAAGATCAATTAAAAAATTCTCTCTCTTCCTCTCTCTCTCTCTCTCTCTTGTTTTTAAGTAATTTTTATGAAATTTAAAATTGTTACTTTTGACTTGTAAAGTGTGTTGCTTTTTTGTTATTTTTAAAAGTAATATTTTATTTTAATAATCCCAACTATTCGTTTTTGGCCGCTAACAGTCTTAATTTAAAAAATAATCACTGACAGTCCAAACTATTAACATATTAGCCTCCAATGGACCCTGACTAACAGAACCCTAACGTCGTTAGTTTCTGGTCATCGGAAAAACCTTTTTTGTTACAAAGAGGTTTGTGATAGATATGTTGAGTTTTCCGGGAAAAAATGAGTTTTCCAGCCAAAAAGAAGTTTCCGGCAAAAAAAGAGTTTTTCAGCGACATCAATAATTGAGGCTTTTACTAGAAAAAAGTATATAAAGGTCCGTAATAAGGTTACAAAGATGTTTGGGACGAAAAGGTTGACTTTTCTGGCCGAAAAGAAGTTTTCCGGACAAAGACGTTTTTCGGTGACCGGAGACTAAAGGCGTTAGGGTTCTGTTAGTCAGAGTCCATTAGAGCCAATATGTTAATAGTTGAGATTGAAGTGGTTAGTTTTTAAGTTGGAACTATTGGCAGCTAACAATGAATAATTGGATTTATTGAAATCCAATATTCCTTTTTATAAATATAGTTAAAATGTTTTATAAAAGAAAATATTTTAAACAGCATAATCAAATTTAAATATGATGATGATAACGAACTTGGTTACATATATGTAATCAAAATGAAGATGATGATCAACTCACGTATATGTATATAAATGTTTAAAGAGGAATGAATCAATTATGAAGATTAGGGGTTGTGCAAGTTGGTTTTTCTTTAAAACCATAATTGAGATGTCGGTTAATGACGGTTTTATTTAAACAGTTTTGAAAGTTATAGCAAGTCTAGTAACGATCGGTTAACCATAAATTTAGCCTTAGCTGGATATAGCTCAAAACATTGTAACTGAGCATTATTTGAGCTTAAAAGTGTTAACTTAGAAAAAATTTTAACCATAGATAAAATTGACATTGAGGATTGTATATATTAATATATATTACATACCACTAAAAAATACTTATACTCTATAATATTAAAAAAGTACATATAATCGATTAGGTTTGATATTGGTGGTTATGGGAACCTTATTAATCATAACTAACCCGATTTAGTTTCATTGAATAATTTAGTTATAGGTCACTTAATTTAATTTTCTACATGCCCCTAATAAATATAGGTTACATATTCGTATCTTGTGTTGTTTTTACTTGTGGCATATATTAATATTTTTATTTTAATTTAATTGTCTAAGTCAATTGATCAAAAATTAAAATAGGAGAAAGATTGAAGATTTAAAAAAGATAAGTTTCTAAAATTATTTTGTTTATACCTAATTTTCATTTATCCCTTTAGTTAACCTCTCACTTATTACATAAATCTCACTTTGAATATCGGCGATTGATCATTTGATCTAACTAGTATTAGGATTCGTGCTTTACGACAGAACTATTAAACCGAATAAAAAGTAGACATAAAAAGTTTTAACCATGTACACCCATTTAGACCGAAATGTAAAAGATAAAAAAGCATAACTAATTCAACTTATGACTTGCATGTTATGACAAGACCAACAAAGCAAAATGTACAACCACATAAAACATCAACTTGTATGTAAAAAAATTGAATAGTAATATTCTTGAAAAACTTAATGTCTATATAAAGAAAACGTTAATATAAAGGTAAAATTAAAACTTAAAAACCTAAGATTAAAGTGTATATCATATATTGTATAGGGTCAGAGTGTAATAATAATTTTATTTAGGTAGAAAGTTTATAAAATAATTTTGATCCATTAAATAATTAAGGGCTTAGATTAAATAGGTTGAATTGATCAAAATGGGGTGTGTGTGAGTTTTCACTAAGGGTAGTCTAGTCTATCCAAAACAATAGTTTCCCTCTCCACCAATCCCCCATCCCTCCGTTTATAAACGTTAATAACTTGTTCATACAACATTATTTTTTTAATAAAGACTACACCATAAAAACGAACGAATTTATCTTTATAACGAGTATAATATTGCTATACTTTTGAAAAAAAATAACTATAAGGGACGGGATTTGCGAGATACAACATCCAAAAAGGGGTTTGATCATCACCTCACACAGGACAAGAAATAGAATGTTTATTGTGAGTAGCACGATGAAGCCTTTCTCAAATTATTGCTTCAAGTTTGATGAAGATGGTAATGCTCAAATCTAGCATAGGAGACTCAGCCACCTCAATCACAAGTCAATAAGAATGATGCAGTATCGACATCTTGTAAAAGGATTACCTCGAGTGCTTGAGCAAACCATGGTATGCGAGGTGTGTAATGTGGGCAAGCAACATAGAGAAATCATGCCAAAAAGGAGTAATTTGAGGGCAACCTAACCACTTCAACTCATTCATACCAACTTGTGTGGTTCTATTACTTCTGCTTCATATAGTGGAAAGAGGTACGCCCTTGTATATATTGATGATTTCTCACAAAAGAATTGTAACATTTGTGTGAAATGGGTTTCGAAAACCCGCACCATTTCCATTAATCAAGTGTATTATTTATGTCGTATTTCTAGCATTATTTTTTTATTATTGTTTAAAAATATTAGAATCAAAAAAATAACCAAGGATTTAAAATAATCTTAATGTTATAATAAAATAAATAATCAATTAAATATTTATAATTAATAATAACATATGATTTAAAAATAGAATAATAAAATCCAAAAAGGGGTAAACCGGAAGTCGAACCCGGGTCCCCCGGGTAAACACACACAACAAACACCACCGAGACACACGCACTATTTGGTAAGAAATTGAGATCAACTTATATATATAAACGAACCCGAATGACTGCCTTCAAATCCAAATCAGCGAACCGCCGATATCGTCCCTGTTTCTGGCTTCCGGAAATTTCGAGCTGTCAATCCACGTTAATCCTTTCCAAATCCGAATCATTCTACCCTAATTGCAAGCAATCAATCACCCAAATTGGTTTCTAAAACCGAAATCAAACACCCCCATTCAATCTAAAAATACTGATTGAATCCTCACTGATAAACTTGCTCATTTCCTCGAAATCACTATGCTCTTACTCTTGATCTCCCCGTCGCCGGAAGCTATCACTCGCCGGAACGCATCAGGTTTCCGGAACTATGCCACCGCCGGCTCTGTCACACGGTAGATCTCTTTGTTATTCCTTTTGAGTTTTATCTGATTAACATTATGTACAGTCGATTGATAGAAAAATCGATCATATATTGTCTAGCCCAAATGATGCAGTGACAATCTGCATTAGGTAATGCACAACCACCACATCCAATCTACAAAAATGCATATATACACACCCACAAGGTCTCGTTAGCTCGCCACGTAAGCATACAGTGTTTCTTCAACAATAAATTCTCTCTTAGATATGGGTATCTCCAAATTTATGGATATTGGCAGTACTCATTACACCATGAAAACAATAGTACGAAACATGTCTGATTTTCTTATTTAATGGCTCTTGTTCCTTTGTCCATCCCTAGCTCTAGCTCATGTGCATGTTCACGATACCTCCATTATATATTCTCCCTTCCCTATTCATGTCCAACCCCAAGTTCTATCATACTTGTTGCTAACAACTAGTAAGTTCATTTAGAAACAATGGGGAGATCACCGAGTTTTGAGAAGGGGTTGAAGAAAGGTCCTTGGACGACTGAGGAAGATCAAAAACTTGTAGCATACACCGAAATAAAGTTACAATAAAAAGCTATAAATTATTATAAAATAAAATTATTATAAAAATAAAATTACAATTCATCATCCTTTATCAACAAATTATATATAACAGAATACCATATTAACAATTAAATAACAAACCATTATAGATTAAAATATGTATATAGTCTTAGGATCCTGTAAAAATGATATTCTTTGTGAGAAATGTGAGAATACATAAAAATTGACATGTATGTATCATGTTTTAGACTTAGGTATGATGTTTTGGTAAGAAAAACACCAAATATAACAATTCAAGACACAATTCAGTGAATTCTATGCAGAAAACTTAAAACACATTGCCAAGAACGTTAAGTAGTGGGTGTTTTGGTTGTGTTTTAAATTTCACGCCCATAATACATTTCATTGTGTTTTAAATTGTTATGCTTGGTGTTTTTCTTGCCAAAACAACAAAAAAACATCACGTCTAAGTCCAAAACATGATGGCTATATGTTAATTCTTATGCCTTCTCACACTTCTCACTAAAAAGGTCATTTTTACAGGAATCACCATATATATATATATATATATATAAATTAACTTATGTAAAATCTATTTAACTTTATTAAAAGAAACACATTTTTATTTATTTTAACTATGTGAATAATGTTTATAGACTTAATTTTGTTCCTTGTACGATTATGTTGGTGCATAAGGATTTTCTTTCATCTAATTTGCACACAAGACAAAATTAACTTAAACTTCCTTAGCATCTACAATTCATCAAGAATCACATAATAACAATTTTTCAAAAACTCTGAAGGACCTCACAAAGGCCCCCTACAATCTCCACTAATATCGTATGTGGTCATCCATATCCACAACCTTTTACCTTGGAAAACCCTACCTTGTGTCATCTTTCTTTGTCATGACGAGATCACCCGAGCCAAAAAAAATATTGCTCGTTATCCCATTGTTGACGCTTTTATGAAATTCCTATTCCTCCCAGTTATTGTCACAACGAGACCACCTTAACCTAAAGTTCCTAATACATGGTTGCGGCTTTAGATTTAGGGTCGATTAGGCCAATAGAAAGAGTTTTAGCTAGGCAATATATGTGATGTCGCATATCCAACAGTCTCAAACAACCAAAAGTGGGAATCTTGATTTCAATAAACTTGCAAACCCAAAGCACTTTTTAGTTTACATCTTGAGTTTTGTTGTTTTGTATAATCTTGAGTTTTGTTGTTTTGTATACACTATCACAATGATTTAGGTTCTTGATGTACATGAAAGTGAAATCAAAGGACCGCTTGATTATTAATCAAAAGGTAACAATGTTCAGAAAACAGTAAAATTAAGAACAAAAAACTAAACTCCAACTCTAAAAGCATGATATTTAAAATGGTTTAAACAAAAGGAACAAAACAAAACAAATTGCTCCAAGCCAGTCCACACATCTATCCTGCCACCAACCTGGGCTCGCAATTTGAAAAGTTTTAAAGAAAATCAAGAAAAATCCTAATTACCTCAGAATGGTGGTACACCATCTTTGTTTACTTTGGTAAACATGTGTTAATACTCTTAGAGGTTATCTGAGGAAGGGGAAGAAGAAAACGTGCAAGAACAAGCTCAAAGCTCACTGTTTTGAACTTAGAACAATCTGCCCAAACTTGAAATTCTTAGAGATTAAAAAGAGTTTGATAGTTTTAGAAGGTGTTGAAAGTGTTTAGGAGGTGTGGAAGTGTTATATTATAATGGGTTGAACTGGTTGGGTGTTTAATGAAGTGGTTGGGGGTTGAAAAAAAGGGAAGAGACCCAAGTTCGCAAACTTCAAAATGATTGTGCCAGAATACTCCCTTGCAGATCGCAAGGGAATTACTATATGGTCCGCGAGGACCATATAGTAATTCTTAAAAAAATCGTTTTGGTCCTTATGAGTTGTTAGGTTGGTTATACTATGCAATAAACTCAATGCTAACTAGCTTTTTGACATTCTAAGGTGTACGCAAATACGTGTATGATAATAACATGTATGAATAATATTTCAAAGAATTTATAATCTCGTTGCATGGCTAAGTTTTGTATAAAACGCATATTTCGTAATTGTTTACGTATTGTACAAGTATGATTAAAACAAAAATAGTACAAAATATGATTTCCATTACATTTAAGTCTCGAAATACAAAGGATTGAAACTGAAATACCGTAACATTCGTAAAAAAAACGAATGAATCCTAAAACCCGACATGTTTTGTAACTCGATCCGTTTTCATATTCCACGTAATTTTGTTTAATGTTTAAGCAATAAAATGTCTTGGATTCTATGTTTTGATCATACATGTTATCATATTTGGTGATTTATAGTCTTATACATGTTTTAGACGACCTTGTAAATTCATTTCCATGTATTTTGAAGCAACCATCTATATCTCAAGGTCTAAAACTAAGGTTTTCCTTAAGTTAATCAAAAATTTTGGAGACCTTGTGAACATACCTAACACATCACATCCTAACCTTCTTATCATTCAAACTTCATTATATACATGCCTTAAGATAGGACATTGTGTTTTGGAGAATTTAGATGTAAATGATCGCAAGTAAAAAGCTCTACATATTGTATTCTTAGTTTTGTCATAAGATGACTTTCGGGTGACTTTCTTGCTAACTTTTCTCCATCCTTGAGCTATCATTATGGTCCATTCAAAGCTCCAAGATATACTTGGTATACTAAGGATCAAGTAGGTTCAAATGGTACATAAAACTGAGCTCCAGCGTAACGGGAATCACAAACACAAGTTTTAGAACATAACCCTCGACCCGCATCAAGACCCAAGGTTTAAGCCCAATTCTCGACACCATGGATGTTGGATTACTCTCTTCCATATGATAGTACTCTGGAAATAAATACGTAGGCGAAAACCATGCGCGAAACAGAGTTATAACGAAACAGGAATCGTGAAAACAAGTTTGGTGTTTGTTGCTGATTTGAAAGACGCGAAAATCTTGTTTTAAAGTTATCCCACATCGCCCCAATCACCATTTTATGCTCTATTTCACACCTATAAATACCCTTGCTTGGTTCTTTATAGCTTGCAACTCCTAGTTTGAGTATAAACAAGTGGAATAACCAAATTTGGTGGCTCCACAAGCACAATACCCCTTTGGCTGTGGTGTGTAGTAGTTTTTATTTCCGCTTTCGACGAGGAGGTGCTGCCCTTCAAGCTCTTCTCATTTTGTAAAGTTCTTCTTCGAGGTAATCTTCCTTTCTTTGTTTTTTTTATTTTTTTAATATTCATTTATTTATTGCTTTCTTAGTTTAATTAGTTTAGTTTAGGTTCTTAGTTAAGGAGCATTAGGCTCGTTAAGGTAGCCTAGTTTAGGCTCGCCTTTAGGCTTTTCATAGCCTTGTAGAGGCTCGTTAGGCTCAACGAGTCTAACATATCATGTTCGTTCATTTAGCTATGCCTAGCATAACGTTTACTTTTTTTTTGTTGCATTCGTTTGTTTAGCTTAAATCACGCTTATCAATTGGATTTTCTCCTTATTCTCGCGCGGTTTTTCACTAAGGATTAAAAACGCAAACACTGTGAGTGAATCCTTACAAATTCCCTTTTTTTATTCACGTTTTGGGGTGTATCATGTGTCGTAATTTACTTTATTTATACAAATACATGTGCTACCACCATTATGTGATCTAATGTGTATATTTGTTTGTTATGGTTATGTGTGGTTACATTTTATCATTTCAGTGCAATCATTCATTTAAGGCCCATCAGTTCCTTGTGGGATACGAGTCGAGCATCAGGTGCCTCATTAGATCGGCTCCGTTTGATTGAGCCTTGATCTCAAGTTCATCATTTATCATATTCATATGTTCAGTGTTGATATTATGTGATCTAATGTGTATATTTGTTTCTTGTGGTTATGTGTGGTTACATTTTATCATTTCAGTGCAATCATTCATTTAAGGCCCATCAGTTCCTCGTGGGATACGAGTTGAGCATTAGGTGCCTCATTAGATTGGCTCCGTTTGATTGAGCCTCGATCTCAATTTCATCATTCATCTGTTCATATGTTTATTGTTGATATTATGTGGTTTGTGATTTAATTATATATACATATGCTCATATATGGTCCATGCACATTTCTATTGAAATAACCAATTTAACAAACTGTTTAAATGTTTAACTTAGATTCACTCGCAAACCTTTGTTGATCCAAAACCGTTTTTACACATGATACAGGTGAACAGGTACGAAGAGAAGATTAGACATAGGATGGGCCTTAGTTAACAAGAAACGAATTAGTGCAATATACTTGTTATAAACATCGTCTTGTGTGTGTAATTGTTTATATGAATTATTTGTATTGTGAGACACTTGATATGAATTAGTGAATATTTAGAACAAATGATAGCAAGTCATAAGCTCTCGAGTTAACCCAATCATGACCCGATTACCTATTCCGCTGCGGGTCGGTGTGACAGATTGGTATCAGAGCCATTGACTTTAGGGATATAGCATAGGTTATTAGACCCTTAGAACCTATACTTTAGTCAACTACGACGTGTGTGCTTATGTGATTTCTTGTTTTGTTTGAATTATGATTTGCTATTGCCCAGACATTTAAATTCCTTTCATTTCACACAGAAACGCATGCAAGCACTCTCTTTGTTACTTAATTATGTGATACGTGCAACATGTTATAATTATGTCATGAAGTCTACATATATGTTACATATATACATATCACTCCACCTGAAATGTACCATACAAACTTATGAAACCCTTATTTGTAAGTTCTCGATTTCCTTTAAATTTTCGAAACATTTCTCTTCATTTTCCAAATACTTATTTTTTATGTTATTCAAACTTTTGTGATGTATTTCGTTTCCAAAATTTATTAAGGTGAGTTCATATGACGGGCATGTAGTAACTGGAAGGGTTCGAGTACCGTAGTCGGGATGTCCTGTCTAGGATTGGCATTCGTATAAATCCGGATTAATGGACCAGTTTGTCTACCTGGGGACTACCGATGAGAGTACGAAGGACCTATTAGGCCAAAGCATGCCACACCAAACATCATGTGAACCAACCCCACTTTGAGGTGTCACCGTGTCCACACCTGGATGCACTCCTACTTTCATACGTTACATTCACATTTCTCGATTTTCTTCGGGTTTTAGTGTACGTTACCAGCATAACACATGCGAACCATACGAAATCCCGGTAATCATGGGGGCCCACATGATTACGAAGGTGAAGTATGGCGGCATGCAAGGCCCAATTACGAGCAAAGCCCAAGAACACTTTAAAAGTGTTGTGTTATCATAAGTTATTGTTTTCAAATACACCCCAAAGTTTTCATTTTATCATATGTTTATATTTTTTTTCGCATGCCTGCTAGCAAATCCATCAACAGAATCTCACAGTCTCGTTTGCGTGAATTCCTTTAGATGTCCTTTAGGCACCTTCTTGGAGGAAAAAGAACCGGAAACTCCAGTAGACGCATGGCTGCCCAAATTGCCAAGCAAATAGCCGCCGTGATTCCTAACATTGTGATCCAAGTTCAACAAGCCCTTACTAATAACCAAGTCAATCAAGTCGAACCAAATGCTGTAAATGCTCCCGCAACTACATCCAAGTGCTCCTATAAGCACTTCAAGTCTTGTGACCCCCCCCCCCCCCAAAAAAATATGAGGGAATAGAAGGGGTCACTACACTCCTGCGATGGTTCGAGGAAATGGAAAGCACCTTCCTAAATTGTGACTGCCCTAATGATCGCAAGGTTCGTTATGTTATCGGTCGTCTCATTGGGGCAGCTTTAACCAGGTGGAACGCTGAAAAGGGTCGAAGAGGGGCTGAAGCTGCTATGGCCCTAACTTGGGAACAACTCAAGGAACTAATGACTAAACGGTTCTGTCCTAGGAGTGAGATCAAGAGTTGGAGGACGAATTCTACCGCTTAAAGCAAAATGATGGAGACCATATGGACTATAACAAGCGTTTCCTCGAGCTGAACCAGATGGTCCCAAATATGTTCACTCCTCCTAACCATCTCATTGAACATTACATTAGGGGTCTTCCTTCTGGTATCCAGGATTCCGTGATGAGCATTGTACCCGCAACATTGGAAGCTGCAATAGAATTAGCCACCAAACTCACCGAAAACCATATCCGAAATGGAGACTTTAAAAAGAAAGGCACAACTGACAAGGTTTCAGTGGAAGAGCCAAAGACAACCAAGATCGAAGTATTCTCCCGTTCCGATACCAAACGAAAGCGTGACGGTAAAACTACGCTATTGCCTCGACTAACCCAACTTCACAAGCCGTACCACTCCAAGCCATCCCAATCACCCAAATGGCACCCAAACCCATTTTACCCAAACGAGAACCCCACACTGGTCCCCACCCTCAATGCAACACCTGCCACTATCACCACCAACTCACCGAACCCTGTCGTCTATGTGCCAATAGTGGGCGTTATGGCCATTTGAGTAACACGTGTCGCACTCCTCAAAACCATGTTTCACCTCTTGCCCAAAACATGATCCAGCCCTACCAACCACCGCATTACCCCATGGTGCCATATGTTCGAGCTTGCTTTAATTGTGGTGATCCTACTCATTTCAGAAACACGTGCCCTAGGTTGGTTAACATAATCAACGCTCAAGCCCAAGAAAATCCAGTTAACCAAGCGAACCAAGTCACCAAGCGAACCAGGCAAACCCAGCACCCCCACCAGCAAGAGGGAGAGCCTACAACGTCAACGCAAACCTAGTTGAGGTCAACGACGGTGCGAACGAACAACCTAACTAGTCTTTCTCCCATCATGAAGACTCAAGACTCTGCTCCAGTTGTTTATTTTATTTTTATTCCCAATCCAAGCTTTAATAAATTCCATTTCTTGTCCTGACTTTTCAAATTACCATTGTTTTCAATTTGGGAAATAATGTTTCAAGATTTCATTATTTCATATTAATGCCATTAATGCAATTTATATCACGCTATGCCAATTTGTTTCATTACATGTCTCTATACATCGTTTCATGTTATTCTTGTCATCATACATCACGACGAACCCCGTCTCATCATTTAGGGAAGTTGGGTCATGTCTCACTTTTTCATAGACTGACCACTTCCTCATAACACATGAGAGAGGTACCGCCGTCATTTAGTCTTGCTTTCTTCGGATTCGAGATTCAAGCATGGGTTGTTGTGTTCGTTTATGTTTGGTAGATTTTAGGATGAGTCACATAGAACTAATCGTGACTTAATAACAAGGCCAATGAAAATTTGACAAGGAGATGGTGGATACACCGCAGGTACTTCCTATATATAAGTGTTCTTGTCTGGTGATCAAAAGCATTGTTAGACGGTTATGGGAAGTTTTGTGTAAGTAGTGTCAATCTCAATTTGGTTGATGGTTTCGTTTTGTGATGTAACTTTATCATTATGACGCTTCGATTTTCTCAAAACCCCTTATCATGAGACAATATCCAGTTAGCCATCTCCGTGTTACAACACTTTTCATTTTTACACCTCAGACATCAAAAAGTGATTCATGTAGCAGGGTATTCAACCCTTACTATGAACGTTACCGACTCAATCAAAATCCAAACTTCACACTCACCTGGTTATGTATATCCATAGCATCATCGAGATTTTTATTACCTAGCATACTTGAGATCCAATCTATAAGAAACCCTATTAACTAACCCTCAAGAACGGTTCCCTCTTAATTTTGGAACAAAATTCCTAAAAGTATGGGAGACTGCAACATCCGCCAAAAACGGGTATCTAGAAGTCCGACCCACTTTGAAATCCGGATTCTAACCTTTAAACTTCAGAAATTTTCGCGAAATAAATAACCATTGAAAGATTTTACTATTTAATTTAAATTCATTTATCGACTTATTTACTTATTAATTTAATTTAATTAATATCACAACTAAAATCATTTATAAAATCTAGTTAGTTTTGTTAGGTTTTAAAGTGAGTTTTAAGGTAATATGAATTAGTAGCCAAGTTAGTCCGGATAGTAGAGTTAAGTGGTCTATTTGTAACATTTCAAAACTTTAAATTTAAAAAAGAAATATAAAATAGTGGACCAGGGATTCGAACCTGGGTCTCACCAACAAAAAAAACACTTGAGCCACTCCACCTCATCAAACCTTTGTTGAAATTTCTATTTCCAAAATCCTTAAACACTGCAATCCCTTTAGAATTACCTTTACCCCCCAAATATTAAAGAGCTAAATGGTTAACTCTTAATTTCGTGACAAAATTTCCAAAAGTATGGGAGATTGTAACATTCGTAAAAAAACGATTGAATCCTAAAACCCGACCTGTTTTGTAACTCGATCCGTTTTCATATTCCACGTAATTTTGTTTAATGTTTAAGCAATAAAATGTCTTGGATTCTATGTTTTGATCATACATGTTATCATATTTGGTGATTTATAGTCTTATACATGTTTTAGACAACCTTGTAAATTCATTTCCATGTATTTTGAAGCAACCCTCTATATCTCAAGGTCTAAAACTAAGGTTTTCCTTAAGTTAATCAAAAACTTTGGAAACCTTGTGAACGTACTTAACACATCACATCCTAACCTTCTTATCATTCAAACTTCATTATATACATGCCTTAAGATAGGACATTGTTTTGGAGAGTTTAGATGTAAATGATCGCAAGTAAAAAGCTCTACATGTCGTATTCTTAGTTTTGTCATAAGATGACTTTCAGGTGACCTTCTTGCTAACTTTTCTCCATCCTTGAGCTATCATTATGGTCCATTCAAAGCTCCAAGATATAATTGGTATACTAAGGATCAAGTAGGTTCAAATGGTACATAAAACTGAGCTCCAGCGTAACGGGAATCACAAACACAAGTTTTAGAACATAACCCTCGACCTGCATCAAGACCCAAGGTTTAAACCCAATTCTCGACACTATGGATGTTGGATTACTCTCTTCCATATGATAGTACTCTGGAAATAATGAACGTAGGCGAAAACCGTGCGCGAAACGGAGTTATAACGAAACAGGAATCGTGAAAACAAGTTTGGTCTTAGTTAAGGAGCATTAGGCTCGTTAAGGTAGCCTAGTTTAGGCTCGCCTTTAGGCTTTTCATAGCCTTGTAGTGGCTCGTTAGGCTCAACGAGGCTAACATATCATGTTCGTTCATTTAGCTATGCCTAGCATAACGTTTACTTTTTTTTGTTGCATTCGTTTGTCTAGCATAAATCACGCTTATCAATAGGATTTTCTCCTTATTCTCGTGCGGTTTTTCACTAAGGATTAAGAACGCAAACACTGGGAGTGAATCCTTACAAATTCCCTTTTTTATTCACGTTTAGGGGTGTATCATGTGTCGTAATTTACTTTATTTATACAAATACATGTGCTACCACCATTATGTGATCTAATGTGTATATTTGTTTGTTATGGTTATGTGTGGTTACATTTTATCATTTCAGTGCAATCACTCATTTAAGGCCCATCAGTTCCTTGTGGGATACGAGTCGAGCATCAGGTGCCTCATTAGATTGGCTCTGTTTGATTGAGCCTTGATCTCAAGTTCATCATTCATCATGTTCATATGTTCAGTGTTGATATTATGTGATCTAATGTGTATATTTGTTTCTTGTGGTTATGTGTGGTTACATTTTATCATTTCAGTGCAATCATTCCTTTAAGGCCCATCAGTTCCTCGTGGGATACAAGTTGAGCATCAGGTGCCTCATTAGATCGGCTCCGTTTAATTGAGCCTCGATCTCAAGTTCATCATTCATCATGTTCATTGTTGATATTATGTGGTTTGTGATTTAATTATATATACATATGCTTATATATGGTCCATGCACATTTTTATTGAAATAACCAATTTAACAAACTGTTTAAATGTTTAACTTAGATTCACTCGCCAACCTTTGTTGACCCAAAACCATTTTTACACATGATACAGGTGAACAGGTACGAAGAGAAGATTAGACATAGGATGGGCCTTAGTTAACAAGAAAGAATTAGTGCAATATACTTGTTATAAACATCGTCTTGTGTTTGTAATTGTTTATGTGAATTATTTTTATTGTGAGACACTTGATATGAATTAGTGAATATTTAAAACAAATGATAGCAAGTCATAAGCTCTCGAGTTAACCCAATCATGCCCTGATCACCTATTCCGCTGCGGGTCGGGGTGTGGACAGATTGGTATCAGAGCCATTGACTTTAGGGATATAGGATAGGTTATTATTAGACCCTTAGAACCTATACTTTATAATGGGGTTTTAACAAAGAAAGGTAGTATCTTGATGTGAAACTAGTTTAGATCTAAGATCAGCCATCACTTTACGCGACTAGGGTTCTTACTTGGTATGTTGCGCACCACTTGGCGCTTTTGATGGATGAACACGCAGTGGGCCACTGGCGCTTAGCATGATAACGCGCATAGTAGATTCGCACAAGTAGTGTAGGGCATAACGTTGTGCCTGCCATGATAGCGCGCATAAGAGACTTCGCGCGGGCAGTGTAGAGCATAATGTGGTTAACGCAATTTGTATATGGGGTGGGGGGAATGTTACCTAAGCGCACTGCCACTATAATCGAGAACGCAATGCTGAAGTTAATTGAGAGTCGGAGAGTCAAACCGTACATTTAAATAGTAAAAGAAGCTAATTCCTAAGTGAGTTCTAGATGCCCTCTTTTTACATTTTTGGATTGATATGCATGCTACCTTAAATGGTAGTAGTTGCTGATGTACTTGATTGCTATTACATGAATATTGATTGATTGAGGTTACGCTTTTAAAATTGATTGATTAACTGTGTAAGTTTATATAAGTTAATGCTAGCCTTATTAAAAGTCAGTCAATGTATTTGACTTTTTAGCATGTATGTGAGACTTTTTAGCATGTATGTGAGGCTGATGCTCTAATAGGAAATCTACGACATGGATTGAAGGCTCCCCTACTTTTGGACTGGTATCATATTGACTTTAGTTGACCTACAATGTTAATTGAATGGTGTGTGTAAATTTGAAGACTTAATGTAGTCAATACTTGTTCTGATGTACTTTCCACTACTATTGGTTTAAGAACTAAGTTTTCATAAGTAAAATCAATCCAATCATCTTTCGCAACATCAATAATTCAATTTCTGAATGGTTTGTTTTTAAATCTGATTGTCCTGACAGATTCTCAAAAGTGCGTTATTTTAAACATCCATTTACGTTTTCTTTCAAAACAAAACAAATTTGCATTCATTTAACTATGTATTAAATTAGGACTTGCTATTAAAGCTATTGTATTCACAGATTTGATACTTAGTACTTTATCTTCACTATGCTACATAATGATAGGTATATTTTATCCTTCACGTGTGTCTTGTAGTTTATTTGGTGATTTATCGTTTTATAAATTGAAAACAAGCATCAGTGCATTTGATTGAGTAGTATTTTTATAAGTAGTATTTGCACATGTCATGCTATTGTTGCTCGATACTCATGTCTTACTCCTCTTTGGTTGGAATGGACCGGTTCGTGCCATTTTGACTCGTTTTTAACAATATAGAAAACATGCTCATACTTCAAAGTTGTTTGCGTTTCTTCTTGGAACTCTTTTTTTACCCTGATTCATCACTTGAGCATTAGACCAACTACTTATCTTGGCACGACGGTGGTGGTTGAATAACTCGCAAAGAGTTCCAAGAAAAAATATAACAATTTGATTATGTATATGTATATTGTATAATGCCTTTTTAAGTCAATGGTTTAATGTCATTAAAACATATTGAAACTCAAAACAAACACGACGTACAAACTTTAAAGGGTGTTCGGATTGGAGTTAATATTTTTCGACGTAAATAAATATACGGATCGTGTGTTCATGTTTATCTCAACCCATTAACCCAAAATCCCTCAACCTGTTGACTAATGGGTGTGGTTATTTGGACATCCCCCTTGGTTATTTGGACACCCTGGTTCCCTATACGACACATATAGGGCACATTTATTATGAGCCAATGATTGGCTGATAATTATTGAGCTTTATGCGCTTATAGACCTATATGGATCGTATAGACCTATATGTGTAGTATAGCTTGGTGTCTTTACGCGTCGTATAGATCTATACAAGACGTATAGACCTATATGACTCGTATTGGCCAAGTGATTTTTTACATACATTTTTATACAATATTTATCTTTTTAGCAAGTTTTAGTTAAAAAATATTTTATTTTATAAAAAGAATTATCGTTTGAGTATAGTATAATATAGTATCTAGTAAAGCTCTATACGTGACGTATATGTCTACATCTGTTTTTCAATTTTTTACCAAGATTTCTTTTATAAAATAGAACTTGCTAAAACGATAAATGTATAATCTTTTATAAAATAATTTTTTTGGTAAAACGATAATTGTTAGATAAAAATGTATGTTAAAAAACTAGTTTAATACGAGTCATATACAGCTATATGACTCGTATAGACTTATATGACGCGTATAGATCCCAACCGCCATAGTTGATATGATAGGTACAGAGCTTTTTAAAAATTAAAAAGGTTATACGATGCGTATAGTGAAACCCTGATTTAATACAGGTGAAACCCTATACAGTATCATATATGGGGGTATCCAAATACCATCACCCTAACTAATTAATAACATATCGGACGCGATTCCACCTCTAGTTTTACACATAGCAATTGCTAATGTCTAACTTTATATTGTGAATATATTTAACAAACTGATTTCTAAATCAGTTTAAAATAATATTACAAATCGTAATAAACAGATAAAGGTGCTTCAGTCTTATTTATTTTTACTTTGCACGTTTGCTCGATGGACATTGACAACTTCAACAGCTTAACAGTCGAGCTTTTAACTCCAAATAGTGGTGTTTTAAAATTGCACACCTACTTGTGCAAGGTACCTAGCCCCCTCTAACCCCCACCCATGAAAGGGAAAGGGTATTACTTCTTAGTTCTGTCTCATATTAAATTATATTTTAGCTAGAGACGTATGTTGTATCTTAAGGTAAATTATATATAAATGGAATTATAATGTTTAAAAGAAAGTATTTAAATGTCTACATTTTAGAAAACATCCGAATAAAAAGTATGAGATAACATAATCAACTAATATTATCAAAGATAACAACATACCATGAATAAATAGAGATTACATGAATATTACATCTCATAATACATTACTCATCGTTGGAAATGCTATTTATCAAACAATATACAGGCACAAATATTCGGATAAATGATTGTATAAATAGGAAGCTGCACCCACAACCGATTCCATAACACATATACAATGGTATCTAAGTGAAAAATATGCAGATACATACTCTTATAGATCACTTATATATAAATATTTGAAAATATAAACTCTACACATATTTTTTATTTAGTTTTGTCAACAGAAGTAACTTACATACAAATATTTCAGTTATATTAATTAGTTGAGCTCAAGTTGAAAACGAAGCATGCCCGAGTTAAGCCCAAGCCTACATCATGAAGGGTCGTCGAGTTATCATGCCGAGCTTGAGCTTAGCCAAAAGTAGTTGACTTAAACTCGAGTTCTGTTGTGTTTGGGGAGCCTTGATTTGGGCCCGACAAGAAGATAGATTAAAGTGGCAGTTTAATTAATAAGAAGACTTGGCCCGTTCTTTTTTAGTTAACCCATAACTGTTTTCATGGGTATTAAGTTGAAAAACCTAAGTTTATCTCTATGTATTGTAATCTTGTACTTGTAACAATGAGGCATAAAGCAATAAAAAAGTATCCTGGTTGCAGACCGTGGACGTAGGTCAGCCGACCGAACCACGTATATCTCGCGTGTCATCTTCGCTTTGTAGCATACACCGAAATAAAATTACAATAAAAAGCTATAAATTATAATAAAAATAAAATTACAATTCATCATCCTTTATCAACAAATTATATATAACAGAATACCATATTAACAATTAAATAACCAACCATTATAGATTAAAAAACAGAAAATATATATTTAATCATTATATATATATATATACATATATATATATATACATATATATATGTATATACATATATATATGTATATGTATATAGTCTTAGGATCCTGTAAAAATGATATTTTTTGTGAGAAGTGTGAGAATTTATAAGAATTGACATGTATGTATCATGTTTTAGACTTAGATATGATGTTTTGGTAAGAAAAACACCAAATATAACAATTCAAGACACAATTCAATGAATTCTATGCAGAAAAGTTAAAACACATTGCCAAGAACGTCAAGTAGTGTGTTTTGGTTGTGTTTTAAATTTCACGCCCATAATACATTTCATTGTGTTTTAAATTGTTATGCTTGGTGTTTTCTTTGCCAAAACAACAAAAAACATCACGTCTAAGTCCAAAACATGATGGCTATATGTTAATTCCTATGCCTTCTCACACTTCTCACTAAAAATGTCATTTTTACAGGAATCACCATATATATATATATATATATATATATATATATATATATATATATAATATATGTATATAAATTAACTTATGTAAAATCTATTTAACTTTATTAAAAGAAACACATTTTTATTTATATGTGAATAATGTTTATAGACTTAATTTTGTTCCTTGTACGATTATGTTGGTGCATAAGGATTTTCTTTCATCTAATTTGCACACAAGACAAAATTAACTTAAACATCTTTAGCATCTACAATTCATCAAGAATCACATAATAACAATTTTTCAAAAACTCTGAAGGACCTCACAAAGGCCCCCTACAATCTCCACTAATATCGTATGTGGTCATCCATATCCACAACCTTTTACCTTGGAAAACCTACCTTGTGTCATCTTTCTTTGTCATGACGAGATCACCCGAGCCAAAAAAATATTGCTCGTTATCCCATTGTTGATGCTTTTATGAAATTCCTATTCCTCCCAGTTATTGTCACAACGAGACCACCTTAACCTAAAGTTCCTAATACATGGTTGATGCTTTAGATTTAGGGTCGATTAGGCCAATAAAAAGAGTTTTAGCTAGGCAATATATGTGATGTCGCATATCTAACAGTCTCAAACAAAGTGGGAATCTTGATTTCAATAAACTTGCAAACCCAAAGCACTTTTTAGTTTACATCTTGAGTTTTGTTGTTTTGTATAATCTTGAGTTTTGTTGTTTTGTATACACTATCACAATGATTTAGGTTCTTGATGTACATGAAAGTGAAATCAAAGGACCGCTTGATTATTAATCAAAAGGTAACAATGTTCAGAAAACAGTAAAATTTAGAACAAAAAAACTAAACTCCAATTCTAAAAGCATGATATTTAAAATGGTTTAAACAAAAGGAACAAAACAAAACAAATTGCTCCAAGCCAGTTCACAGATCTATCCTGCCACCAACCTGGGCTCGCAATTTGAAAAGTTTTAAAGAAAATCAAGAAAAATCCTAATTACCTCAAAATGGTGGTACACCATCTTTGTTTACTTTGGTAAACATATGTTAATACTCTTAGAGGTTATCTGAGGAAGGGGAAGAAGAAAACGTGCAAGAACAAGCTCAAAACTCACTGTTTTGAACTTAGAACAATCTGTCCAAACTTGAAATTCTTAGAGATTAAAGAGAGTTTGATAGTGTTAGAAGGTGTTGAAAGTGTTTAGGAGGTGTGGAAGTGTTATATTATAATGGGTCGAACTGGTTGGGTGTTTAATGAAGTGGTTGGGGGTTGAAAAAAGGGAAGAGACCCAAGTTCGCAAACTTCAAAATGATTGTGCCAGAATGCTCCCTTGCAGATCGCAAGGGAATTACTATATGGTCCGCGAGGACCATGAATTCTTAAAAAAAATCGTTTTGGTCCTTATGAGTTGTTAGGTTGGTTATACTATGCAATAAACTCAATGCTAACTAGCTTTTCGACATTCTAAGGTGTATGCAAGTACGTGTATGATAATAACATGTTTGAATAACATTTCAAAGAATTTATAATCTCGTTTCATGGCTCAGTTTTGTATAAAAGCATATTTCGTAATTGTTTACGTATTGTACAAGTATGATTAAAACAAAAATAGTACAAAATATGATTTCCATTACATTTAAGTCTCGAAATACAAAGGATTGAAACTGAAATACGAATTACAATAAAATGAAAAAAGAAATGAAATTTTTTGAACGTTACATCAACAACCTCGCTAATCAATGCGGTGGTCGTGTGAGCGGTGCGAATGATGTAGATTTGCTTATCGAGTCACACAAAACCTACATATATACAAGATAAATACCATTCATTTACAAGAGAGAAACGTGGAAATTTCAAATAAAAGCACCAAGTGGCATCTTGTCTCGCTTATGGACGTGTCCCAATGGTCCAATAACATATCGTCTACTGACGTAGGTTCAGATGGACGGTCCCATTATAATTTAAATGTTTCGGACTATGAGTTTGATATTCTGGATAATCTGATTGATGTAACTCGCCCGTTTGATAGAGATCATGCAAAAGCAAAATACAGAGGTGCGAGTTCATCTTCAAGTCAAATGAATCTTCAAGCAAAAATGAATAAACTCGACGAGAGTATCAAACAATTGTTAATCTCAAACATGGAAGCCCAATGCCATTGATCTTATGGTGCTTGGGATGAAAATCGACGATATATCAAAGATGAACAAACAAATAACCAAAAATAAAAATGACAAGATTCCTCCACGGTTTCTACAACAAATGAATTAGTTATATTATATCGATGTATTTTTAATTTAGATATTTTAGTATCAATGTATTGCTATTTTAGGACCTTTAAGTTTAATGCATTTTTAATTTAGGAATTTTAATTTTAATTTTAATTTATTTTAATATTATTGCAATTTTATTTATTTATCTAAATTATATTATATAAACATAAGATTTTCTAAAAATCAATAAGTTAAAATATGTTTGACGATGATAAATGTACTTTTTACTTTGGCTTTTTGAGAACAAGTAAAAAATTGTTTTTCAAAAGCCACAAAATAATTTTTTAAAAGAATTTTGACTTTTGAACATAAATTTACCAATCTAACCTTATCCTTTTGATAACAAACAAATAGGGCATTCACATCCGTTCCGTCAAATTATGTGAAGGTGGTCTTTATATTATAAAAAATGGTTGTAAGTGGTTGCAAGTGAATGAGAGAGAAAATGTTACCGTTGGGGACACTTATCAATTATAATTTTTTAATATATTTTAAAAGTAGTTGTGAGTGGAGGAGAGAGAAAAGATAATGATAAAGTTAAAAAAAAACATTATTTATTTGAAAGAAAAGAGAAAATATAGTTGTTTTAGTTTTCTCACCACAAAAAAAAAACTAATCTAAACATTTTTCTAAACCTCCTTTAGAAACAATCATAAGCCAATAAACACTTCTAATTAAAAGCACTTTTAGGGGGTGTTTGCAATTCATTTTTAAACTTTCTATTGACTTTTGCAAAAAGTTAAAAAGAGCATGCAAACTCACAATTCTTTAACTTCTAAAAAACTCTTTTTTAACATCTTTAACAAGTGATAAGAAAGGGAAAAGTCATTTTGGCAAACACATTTAAATTTATTTGTAAAAGTTAATAAGTCAATAAGGAATTTTAACAAGGAATCCCAAATATGCCCATAGTTAAATAAGCAATCCTAAACACCATCTTAATTAAATGAGTAATGACTGAGAAATGAATAGAGTTGGCTGAAAACTAGTAAAATCATAGAATGATAGAAATGGTTAGTGAAAAAGTGAATGAAAGTAATGTGGTGATGTGTTATTAGACGACAACTATTGTATGGTGGATATTCTAACTTTTAATAAAACATGTATCTTTTATTATTAACATACAAGCTTGTGATTTAAGATAATATTTTTTAATAACATAAAATCTTGTTAACTTACAAAATGGACATCTTTTAAAATGTTATTTTTTTTACAAAAATATCAAGTAGAACCCGTTCCATGTTTATTAACTGTGCCATATGGTGTCCGTTTAAGCCTCGTTTTTTATCCTATTTCATCGTAGTAACTAAGTTATATTATACTATCTCCAACCAGTGGCGGATCCAGCCCTGTTTTTTGGGTTCATATGAACCCACTCGGTTTGGAGAAAATGGAAAAAATTAGTGAGAACTTTGTATGATTTGGAAAAAAATAGTGAGAAACTATCAAAACGAACCCACAGAAAGAAGCAACTGAATCCGCCACTGTCTCCAACCCTTGCCGCTCGTCCAACCCCCTGCCCGGTGCCACCTCATCTTGCCCGCCCGTCATCCCCCTCCTCTGCAATGGGCGACCCAGCCAAGGCCCGCCTCCCCTCTCACAATCTCCGTCTCTTTCCTTCACCGGCGCGCCCTTGACGACATACGGCTCTCCTCCCTCTCTCTTCCACCTCACTGTCCACGTCGGTCCACGTCGGAGAAGCTTGCTACGGGCAGTTTCCCTACAGGCTCGATGGAGACAGACTTAGTTAAAAAGCCTCGTTTTTTAACTAGGTAATTTCGTTTAAGTGTTTAACTGGATTCACTTAAATATATATGACTGATTTTCTAGGTTATGTACACTTACATAGTAATAACTGAGCTGTATCAGTCAAGAGTATTTGGTTATACGGTTATATTCTTTTTCTAATAGATTCCTGGACATATACATTATATTTTTAATTAGATTCCCTGGTATTAAAAAGTACATTCAGGCGCATTCTTTTGAGAAAATTAAGTATGAGTACACTATCACTGTTCATCTTACTAGAATTTGAAACTAAAAAAGATACGAAGCTAAATTGGTTTGTTCTATTTGAGAACTGAACTTTCCTTTTTTATATATGGTCTTAAATAGTTTGTCCACCTCAGTCAACTTTTTTCCACATCTTTGTAACCCTGCATGAGTTATATAAATAAGCTAGGTTCACAAAACCAAAAACAGTGTTATGATGGCATAACAACACTAATTACGTACTTATACCAAAGGGTTTGTAGCGTACTGGTACCAAGGGGAAGGGTTGTAAACGAAACGAACGAACATAGATAAGGCTATGCTCGAGTTCGTTCGTTACGGAATTTCAGTTGTTCGCGAACAGTTCATGAACGAAAAAGAACATTAAACTTGAATTAAAAAAAACACCATTAACCTTAAACGTCAGACACAAGTTGTCAAATACAACCACTAAATGATAAATCAATAACTCAAGACAAAAAAAGTCTACTGTAAGCACCATACAATAAATTAAGTTTAGTTTAGTTAAGACATAACTCTCTAAAGTTACTTATATATATCCTAAAAAAATGTCTTTAGTGTCCAACTTATTTGTATGTTTGGATAAGAGTTTACAATTTACTATTTTTTTAATATAATTATCGACTAAAGTAAGGGGGGGGGGGGGGGGGGTTGTCATACCTAAAAGGAAAAGTGTAATATTAAAAACTTTTAACAAATTAACATAAACAAACGAACATATAATCGAACGTTCACGAACGAACGAGAACTTTGTTCGTGTTCATTCATTTAGTTAATTGACTGAAATATCTTGTTCATGTTCGTTCATTAACTAAACGAATGAACACAAACGAACTTCCCGCCGACAGTTCACAAATTGTTCGCATTCGTATACAGCCTACCAAGGGGTGAAGGAAATGTGTGATCACTCCAATGTTGAGTACGGTTCTATCCAATGGATACCAGTGTAGATTTAGGAGTAGGATTAGTGGATTTGTGTCGGTTATCATGACCATGGTCTTCAACGTTGATAAGCTTTCGATCCTCCTCACATCCTCATAACCCTTTCTTTAACCCGGTTAATTCTTAACTCGGCGACTTCCCGATTGATCAACCAATATGGCTGATTAATGGTGGTTTGTTTTCCAAAAAAGGAAGGTGAAATACTGAAATTATGAATTTATTTGAGGTTGGGACCAATGTTCTTTAAGACTTTAATGGCTAAATCAGTGAGATGATATGATGTTAGTCCTAGTAATTATAAAATATATAATGATTAATAACTGTCTACGTCTATAAATGATATAGATCCCACATGTGCAGAGAAGTTATTGCTCAAGAAAGTTGTGCATCAAATTAATACCAATTTACCTCTGTTGATGATGGGATTTCCTGTCCATTTTTCGGTACTGCATATGTCATCGAGTCTGTATAAAACTTTTATCAGGCAGATTGAATCCATGCACTGCAAGTTTATAGCAGCTACGTATAAATAGTAAGACATATTTATTTATTAGTACTTCTTTTGAATTATATCAAACAACTAATGTTCTTTTAGTTAATATTGATTTTGTTATATTTTTCAAACTTTTTTATATGTTTTGGTGCTTATTTCCTAATTTAACGTAGTTTTTTTCATACACTCTTTTTGCATGATTTGGTGCTTGTTTTATACTTCTTTACATGTTTTCATCCTTAATTATGTTTTTTTACTATATAAACTTGGGTGTATATACATCTGTTTCTTTATACATTTGAGATGGAATATGGGAAAAAAAAATTAAATACAATAGTTCTTAACGTGTGATGCGTACAATATTAAATCACACATGTTATAAAATTCAAACCATAATGACGCATGAACAAAATATAAACATGCATGATTAGGCGTTTACCCCATGCGTGATTTTCTGATTTGTTCATTGATTATGTACGTGATTATATGATTTCTTCATGCGTGATTATATGGTTTTGTTTATGCGTGATTAGGGTTTGAATTTTATAACATGCATAATTTAATATCGTATGAATCGCAGGTTAAGGAATACTAAACGTTAACCTTTCGTTATGAATTCTATAAATTTACTAATTTAATGTGTTCATAACTATTAACTTCATATGATACGGTTTTCTGTATTCTTACCATGAGAGCTTGTCACTGTAGTGTGTGTGATTCCCACTATGATAAAAGCCACGGGTAGTACCAATGTCCTTTGGTAATGTTATCTTGAATATAAAATTGCCGATTATCCCTTGATGAAGAGTTTGTCGTTGATCCTTTGGTAATGTTACTTTGGTGGTAAGTAGTATGTTGAAATTGATGGTCTCAGAATTAAAATCGACCAAAGCTAGTATTAGAATCCTCACTCTTGGCAGCTTTGTGTGTGCTGGTTCAGACTGCCTATCTGTTGAGAATATGTGCACATTACATGAGTTTTTTAGGCTCTACAAATGATCCTTTATTCAAAAAGTTTTTCAAATGAAATAGAGCTAGGAAACACACGGTAATGCATATGCCTCACGAATAGTTTTTTGGATTACACAATGGTCGAAATGTATGTTGTTTAGTACCAAAAAAATATTGTTATTAACTGAAAATGTAATGTATTACATGTAGTAATATTTTGCGAGTATTGTATTAAGCCGTAAGACTTGAAAATGTAATTTAATACTAGCGTAACTGTTAATAAAAAAGTGACTTGTTACGACGTAATGTTATTTGTGTAATTTAAACCAACTCCAAGTCGGTAGCTGTTTGGTTTCCAACAAACTACCGGTCAGTAATTCTATGTCAAATTAGTTTCACTAACCACTCAAACTCATTTTTCGCTCATGCAATCTCAATTCACTCAAACTCGATCGTTTATCATCTGTATCGCCATCACCACACCACCACCAATACAAAAACTCATGCGACTGCCACCACTTCGAGCCCTAATCACATGTTGAACATCACCCTTCGAGTCATAATCCCCTATTGACTGCCAACATTTTGAGCCCTAACTCACGTTCCACTTGCACCATCGCAACATCACCACCAATTGTCTACCCCGCCTTTGTGACAACCTGTGCGACCGCCACAACTTTGAGTCCTAACTTCTATTGACTGCCAGTACTTCAAGCCCCCATGTCAAACACAACATTTCGACCACCACAGTCGTTCACCACTACGCAATCGAAGTCATGTACTAATATTCTGAACCTTGTGTAATTTTGATGGATTATTGAGATGGTTATGGAATTAGGAATTTGGTTATGTATCCATGTAATTTTAGATTGGAAAACGAATGCCCCATTTTTGTTCTCACAATAATTTGTGCCCCCAACACACACACTCACATATATATATAGTGGAGAATTCAAATGAGAAATTTTTTTTTTGTAAGAATATAAAGAATAACTTTTAAACGAATAGAAATTCTCTATTTACTTCATTTAATGTGTGTATTTAATATTATGAAAAATGACATATAGGTAAATATATAATTGTCATTAATTAGCTAATTAATTAAATTTGTAACTTCTTATTTAATATACTTTTTCAAGATAAAATAATTTATGGTGAAAGACAATTTTCGACATTTGTAGGATAAATTTTAGTATGTGTAGGATAAATTTTGAAATGTGTAGGGTATTTATACATGTGTGTAGGGTAAATTCCCGTAAGTATAAGATATATGTAAGATAAATTTTGAAATGTGTAGGATATAATGTTTTTGTTTTATTAATGAGAGATAACATAATTAATGTGAGAAGTTATAAATTATTTAATATTTTACCATTATGTCATTTCTTCTTTTTTTTCTCACATTAAATTTTTTCTCAAATGAACCTTCATATATATATATATATATATATATATATATATATATCATAGTTATACATAATAAAAACCGTTGAAAACTATATAATTAGATGTTAATTTTTGGTGAATTATATTACGATGATCAGTTCTATGTACTCAAGAGTTTTATGAGGAATTAATGTTTTCAAAACAATTTTGCGAATCCAATAAAAAAATAAACTTTTTTTTTGTATTAACAATGGACCCGATATTGGAAAACAAATTATTGTGAAGATACTAAGGATGCCAGGTTTTATATAAGAAACCGGGCTATATGTAATAAAGCAAAATTTGGATTCGATGGGTTTCCCATGATGGAACCCAATTTTTTCAAAGGGCCATATAATGTTACTTCGTTTTTATGCAAAAAGATGCTATATAACACGTATTCTAAGAAAATAAGATTATATTAAGAGGATATTTACAATAGTTATTTATAATAGAAGTGTAATTTAGTCAAGTCACTTACAAGTTACTCGAGATCATTTTGTTCCGGTCTTTAATTGGGACTAGTTTTAAAGAGATCATCTTGTTCCGGTCTTTATTTTAAAGAGTCAGAGCCAAGCCCGGATTAGAGCTCATATAGTGAACGATCTCAAACTTAATTTTTATGTATAAAGTTTGACTAGACTCATGAGTATAAACTAAACTATAATTTATTTAAATAAAATATATTATTATATTCTATATAATAAATTTAAAATTACGTAATAAATATTATTATATATAAATGTATTAAAAAATATAACTAATTAATATACACTCTTTTATATATGTAAGCTTATTATTATTTTTTTATTAAATAAAGAACACCCCAAGCAGATATAGTGTTTCATGTATGTTTCGTATTTTAGTGTTTTTGTCTTTTATTCAAAGTTTTATATACACTCTTTTTCTTTTGATTTTAACAAATTTAACTATTTACTTAGAAATAGTCTAAGAATGTTGGTAAATTAGATAAGTTTAGAGTAGTATGCAGTTATAGGTTCAATCTTTTATCTTTATGGTGTGCAACTTTAGTTGATATAATGTTTGGTTTTCCATGTATACTAAATCATATTCAACTCATCAAGTAAACTGCATTTGTTATTTACCTTTGTACTGTTTTACTTAAGAGATTTTGTCTAAGAATTAGTTTAATTTCTTCTTTATTTGAAATAATAAATATTATCTTTCATATGCTGAGTGGTTTATAGCGAGTATGAACTATGAATTCATCTGTTGTACTTTATTTAGTAGGTGTGCATTTGAAGCATCACTAATTCGATTTAATTTCACAACCACAAAATCTCAACAAATTCATCTTTATCGATTCTAGATTTGTAAGTTATAAATTTTGATGCCACATATACATCATATTAATCGTATTTAATCTCCATCCATACGTCTGGTTTTTTCTCTAGATTTTATATTATTTAATGCGTTTCTTTTATTGCTTTTTAAAATTTTAAACTTTTTTTTTTAAATATATGTTATGACTATAGAATGTTACACACATAAACCTTCACCTCACAACACTTACAGCATCAGAACTTCATAAACCTCTATCACACTCTACATCATTATTACTTAATTTTACAAATAATGTAAAATGTAAAATGTAATATAAGCTAAATTACTTTTATAATAATTAATATTTTTTATTTTACATTTTGTATATATGTAGCTAATAGAATATTAGTTAAAATTAACTTAAACAAAGAAATTCAGAATAAATATTAAACTAATGATTAACATAAAATAAAAGTGAAAACATACAAAAATCAAGATAAGTTGTATCATTTTTAGTACTTCGTATAACTCCAAATGCTTTTTTAGTTGTCCCGGATCCATATGTGAGAGGTCCATCAATAGTTTGGCGATGTCTTGCTTATATACAAATTGTTGCATTTGACCTTTGATCATGTCCATGGTTTTCGCTCGTTTATGCATATATCTTGATATCCGCTCATTGACTTCTTCGACCGGTACCGGTCTTGCTTTCAATTTTACTTTTGCTTATACTTTAACCTTTGTCTTTGACTTCTTTTGTTTGATTGGACGAGGAAATTCTTCAAATTAGTCCTTGAGATTGATCCTCAAATCCTTAATCGTGGTCGGAGTGTCATTATCATTTAGGTCAATGAGATATTGTGCACATCGGAATTAGATGTGTTATGATATAACTTAAGTTAGACATCCAAATCATGCTAGTTTCCTTGCATTTTGGATTGTTTTACTGCAAAACAGATAAGAAGTTATACATATTCGCATTTATTGTGAAATAGCTAGTTTTGGTTATTGAATTGGAGATTTGGAAGAAATATGGATCAAACGTGAAAGAACATCAAAGCAGTTATCAAAACCACCATAGTACGATCCGTACTAGGCTTAGGGTACAACGATACCCACATACTGACATAAGTATTGGACTATGCCCTAAGCAATAAAACTACCAAAAGTACCGACTATGATGAAACCATAAACCTTGGCCTATATAAGTAGAAGCGCCTGGAAAACATAGGAGAGAGTATGAAGATGACTATGAAAGTTTTGGGACGTGAAAAAGGTTTAAAAATCAAGTTAAAGATCAAGGAAACTAAGAAGAGTAAAGATTGAAGCCCGAATCATTTGGTTTGTTATGTGCTTGCTATTTGGTTCGAGTACATTCCTTTTCCAATGCTTTGCAACTCTTGTAACACCCCAACTTTGATATTTAACGAAATAATTAAACGTGAGATATTGTAATAAAATGATTAATCTATTTAAGGGATTATTTAGGTAATTAACTTAATGTCAGTTAAAATGCATTATTGGTTTATAGGCCCAAAAGGAGAAAGGTTATGGCAAGCCCATGAAGGGCAAAAAGGGTAATTTGACACACAAAACCCTAAACGAGGAAAGTATTGATGAGTCTCTTTCATTCTTCAACATCATCCAAACTTTAGAGAGATAAAGTTCATCGAGGAGCCTTAAAAGTTCATGGGTTTCACGATTTGCATTGAGGATTCACATTTCCATGTCGGTTGCATTAGTTGAGCGTTGAAAAAATTCTATTTCATCGAGATTTGAAGGTTTCAAGATCCATGTTCGTTCTCCATGCATTTAAGGTAAGACTTAGATAAAAAGTTGTATGCTTTTATATTTGATGCACGAAATGATGAAGGGACCGATTATAATGGGGTTTTAACAAAAAAAAATGTAGGATCTTGATGTGAAACTAGTTTAGATCTAAGATCAGCCATCACTTTACGCGACTAGGGTTCTTACTTGGTATGTTGAGCACCACTTTGCGCTTTTGATGGATGAACACGTAGTGGGCCACTAGCGCTTAGCATGATAACGCGCATAGTAGATTTGCACAAGTAGTGTAGGGCATAACGTTGTGCCTGCCATGATAGCGCGCATAAGAGACTTCGCGCGGGCAGTGTAGAGCATAATGTCATTAACGCAATTTGTATATGGGGTGGGGGGGATGTTACCTAAGCGCACTGCCACTATAATCGAGAACGCAATGCTGAAGTTAATTGAGAGTCGGAGAGTCAAACCGTACATTTAAATAGTAAAAGAAGCTAATTCCTAAGTGAGTTCTAGATGCCCTCTTTTTACATTTTTGGATTGATATGCATGCTACCTTAAATGGTAGTAGTTACTGATGTACTTGATTGCTATTACATGAATATTGATTGATTGAGGTTACGTTTTTAAACTTGATTGATTAACTGTGTAAGTTTATATAAGTTAATGCTAGCCTTATTAAAAGTCAATCAATGTATCTGACTTTTTAGCATGTATGTGAGACTTTTTAGCATGTATGTGAGGCTGATGCTCTAATAGGAAATCTACGACATGGATTGAAGGCTCCCCTACTTTTGGACTGGTATCATATTGACTTTAGTTGACCTACAATGTTAATTGAATGGTGTGTGTAAATTTGAAGACTTAATGTAGTCAATACTTGTTCTGATGTACTTTCATTACTATTGGTTTAAGAACTAAGTTTTCATAAGTAAAATCAATCCAATAATCTTTCGCAACATCAATAATTCAATTTCTGAATGGTTTGTTTTTAAATCTGATTGTCCTGACAGATTCTCAAAAGTGCGTTATTTTAAACATCCATTTACGTTTTCTTTCAAAACAAAACAAATATGCATTCATTTAACTATGTATTAAATTAGGACTTGCTATTAAAGCTATTGTATTCACAGATTTGATACTTAGTACTTTATCTTCACTATGCTACATAATGATAGGTATATTTTATCCTTCACGTGTGTCTTGTAGTTTATTTGGTTATTTATCGTTTTATAAATTGAAAACAAGCATCAGTGCATTTGATTGAGTAGTATTTTTATAAGTAGTATTTGCACATGTCATGCTATTGTTGCTCGATACTCATGTCTTACTCCTCTTTGGTTGGAATGGACCGGTTCGTGCCATTTTGACTCGTTTTTAACAATATAAAAAACATGCTCATACTTCAAAGTTGTTTGCGTTTCTTCTTGGAACTCTTTTTTTACCCTGATTCATCACTTGAGCATTAGACCAACTACTTATCTTGGCACGACGGTGGTGGTTGAATAACTCGCAAAGAGTTCCAAGAAAAAATATAACAATTTGATTATGTATATGTATATTGTATAATGCCTTTTTAAGTCAATGGTTTAATGTCATTAAAACATATTGAAACTCAAAACAAACACGACGTACAAACTTTAAAGGGTGTTCGGATTGGAGTTAATATTTTTCGACGTAAATAAATATACGGATCGTGTGTTCATGTTTATCTCAACCCATTAACCCAAAATCCCTCAACCTGTTGACTAATGGGTGTGGTTATTTGGACATCCCCCTTGGTTATTTGGACACCCTGGTTCCCTATGCGACACATATAGGGCACATTTATTATGAGCCAATGATTGGCTGATAATTATTGAGCTTTATGCGCTTATAGGCCTATATGGATCGTATAGACCTATATGTGTAGTATAGCTTGGGGTCTATACGCGTCGTATAGACCTATACAAGTCGTATAGACCTATATGACTCGTATTGGCCAAGTGATTTTTTACATACATTTTTATATAATATTTATCTTTTTAGCAAGTTTTAGTTAAAAAATATTTTATTTTATAAAAAGAATTATTGTTTGAGTATAGTATAATATAGTATCTAGTATAGCTCTATACGTGACGTATATGTCTACATCTGTTTTTCAATTTTTTACCAAGATTTCTTTTATAAAATAGAACTTGCTAAAACGATAAATATATAATTTTTTTATAAAATAATTTTTTTGGTAAACCGATAATTGTTAGATAAAAATGTATGTTAAAAAACTAGTTTAATACGAGTCATATACAGCTATAAGACTCGTATAGACTTATATGACGCGTATAGATCCCAACCGCCATAGTTGATATGATAGGTATAGAGTTTTTTAAAAATTTAAAAGGTTATACGATGCGTATAGTGAAACCCTGATTTAATACAGATGAAACCCTATACAGTATCATATATGGGGGTATCCAAATACCATCACCCTAACTAATTAATAACATATCGGACACGATTCCACCTCTAGTTTTACACATAGCAATTGCTAATGTCTAACTTTATATTGTGAATATATTTAACAAACTGATTTCTAAATCAGTTTAAAATAATATTACAAATCGTAATAAACAGATAAAGGTGCTTCAGTCTTATTTATTTTTACTTTGCACGTTTGCTCGATGGACATTGACAACTTCAACAGCTTAACAGTCGAGCTTTTAACTCCAAATAGTGGTGTTTTAAAATTGCACACCTACTTGTGCAAGGTACCTAGCCCCTCTAACCCCCACCCATGAAAGGGAAAGGGTATTACTTCTTAGTTCTGTCTCATATTAAATTATATTTTAGCTAGAGACGTATGTTGTATCTTAAGGTAAATTATATATAAATGGAATTATAATGTTTAAAAGAAAGTATTTAAATGTCTACATTTTAGAAAACATCCGAATAAAAAGTATGAGATAACATAATCAACTAATATTATCAAAGATAACAACATACCATGAATAAATAGAGATTACATGAATATCACATCTCATAATACATTACTCATCGTTGGAAATGCTATTTATCAAACAATATACAAGCACAAATATACGGATAAATGATTGTATAAATAGGAAGCTGCACCCACAACCGATTCCATAACACATATACAATGGTATCTAAGTGAAAAATATGCAGATACATACTCTTATAGATCACTTATATATAAATATTTGAAAATATAAACTCCACACATATTTTTTATTTAGTTTTGTCAACAGAAGTAACTTACATACAAATATTTCAGTTTATATTAATTAGTTGAGCTCAAGTTGAAAACGAAGCATGCCCGAGTTAAGCCCAAGCCTACATCATGAAGGGTCGTCGAGTTATCATGCCGAGCTTGAGCTTAGCCAAAAGTAGTTGACTTAAACTCGAGTTCTGTTGTGTTTGGGGAGCCTTGATTTGGGCCTGACAAGAAGATAGATTAAAGTGGCAGATTAATTAATAAGAAGACTTGGCCCGTTCTTTTTTAATTAGCCCATAACTGTTTTCATGGGGATTAAGTTGAAAAACCTAATTTTATCTCTATGTATTGTAATCTTGTATTTGTAACAATGAGGCATAAAGCAATAAAAAAGTATTCTGGTTGCAGCCCGTGGACGTAGGTCAGCCGACCGAACCAAGTATATCTCGCGTGTCATCTTCGCTTTGTTTTTCCTCTTGCACTGTGTTCATGTTTGTGTGTGTGTTACAATATCCGAATCCCTAACAAGTTCCACACATCTAGTTTGAAGCCTATATGAGACATTGTGTCTAGTGCATTGTAACATGACTCAGCAAATGCAATAGATTCCGGTCTCAATGCATCGATCATATATTGTCTAGCCCAAATGATGCAGTGACAATCTGCATTAGGTAATGCACAACCACCACATCCAATCTACAAAAATGCATATATACACACCCACAAGGTCTCGTTAGCTCGCCATGTAAGCATACAGTGTTTCTTCAACAATAAATTCTCTCTTAGATATGGGTATCTCCAAATTTATGGATATTGGCAGTACTCATTACACCATGAAAACAATAGTACGAAACATGTCTGATTTTCTTATTTAATGGCTCTTGTTCCTTTGTCCAACCCTAGCTCTAGCTCATGTGCATGTTCATGATACCTCCATTATATATTCTCCCTTCCCTATTCATGTCCAACCCCAAGTTCTATCATACTTGTTACTAACAACTAGTAAGTTCATTTAGAAACAATGGGGAGATCACCGAGTTTTGAGAAGGGGTTGAAGAAAGGTCCTTGGACGACTGAGGAAGATCAAAAACTTGTAGCATACATCGAAGAACATGGTCATGGAAGTTGGCGTGCATTGCCTGTCAAGGCCGGTATGTAGACACATAAACTCTATCTCCGGATCTTGATCTTGATCTCCCATAAAACAAAGTGTTATTCATTTTTTTTTATTTTTTTATTTAATTTATGTTTTGTTAAAAAATGCATACAGGGTTACAAAGATGTGGAAAGAGTTGTAGACTGAGATGGACGAACTATCTAAGACCTGATATCAAAAGAGGAAAGTTTAGCTTGCAAGAAGAGCAAACCATCATCCAACTCCATGCTCTTCTTGGCAATAGGTAATCTATTTGCTTTACGCTTTTGTCGTAGCTAAAAATTCTAAACAACTCTTGTAGTTTTTACTACATCTTAATCGTCACTCATAGTCTGTAAAAAATACAAACGTTGCGTGACAACTGGGCAGAAAGTTTATAAACTTTCAGAAGATAGTGCTACCTAAAATTATTCTATAGTGTTTTGTTGATACCATTGGAAGAAGTAAATATTTATTATATAATAGTTGTTTTAAGTTTTCCAAAAATAAATCAATCTATATCTTCGTACTATTTCCTCTATGGGTTGTTTTCGTGATGTGAATGGATGTGGGGTTATATATGTTGCATAGATTGTTGAAATAGACTAGTCTTTAAAGAACCAAAGGGGAAGTGGTCACATGAAAGGAAAAGAAGTGGAACCAGCAAACAAAATGTATCTCACATTCTTGTAACCATATGGCCCATATTTGATTGATCACATATCTCATATAATTGTAACTATATGGTCCATATTTGATTGATCACTTATAAGATATATATTGTCATGAAATATACTTACCCTAGTTATCTGCATCAATTGTAGGTGGTCCGCTATCGCAACTCATCTACCCAAACGAACAGACAATGAGATCAAGAACTACTGGAACACACATCTCAAGAAACGACTAACCAAAATGGGTATCGATCCAATCACCCACAAGTCAAGAACCGCGGTCAATACCAACTTGAGTCACATGACACAGTGGGAGAATGCTCGTCTAGAAGCCGAGGCTAGGCTGGTTCGCGGGCCTAGGGTTGCTTCCAACTTTTACCAACGGTTCCATTATGGTTCAGCTCCCTTTATCAACAAGTCATCACGCTCGGTGCCACAACCACTGTCCCTTGATGTGCTCAAAGCATGGCAAGGTATCACTTTAAGTAAGCTAAGTGATTTAACTAGACTCGAAACATTTAACAACCAAACCCTAGCGGTTGAACCATTAGATATGAAAACCGAAAACCCTAAAAACAATTTAGAAATATCAAATGGTTCGGTTAACACTCTTCTTGAGAGCCCAAAGGATGAAGGAGTTCAAAACACACTTGGAATCGCGGGTGACATGATATATCAAGATGACTATTTGATGGAGGCTTTTACAAACCATTTGGTTAATGATGTGAGTAACCGAAGTTTTGATGGTGGTTTTGAAGATGTTGATAATAACTACTGGAGTAACATTCTTGATAAATTAGGGAATAGTTCGTCATTTTCTTCTATTTTCTGAATAAAATACAGCATTGATCCATAAAGACGACTATCTAGCCTTAGAACAATGAATTGGATGGAGATGCCACCTAATTTACTGTGTCCTTAATTATAAGTTGTAAGAGAATTTAATAAAAAATAACATTTAATGTTTCTCAGTTATATATTGCTATACAAGTTCATTACCGTATACCTTCTAATTCAGTGAATCAAATGATATATTATTATTATATATTAAATGATATATTATTATTTAATAGTCAAAAATAATATCTAATGCTCTTTGGCACGTGTGTATGGAAATGACACCGCAAAATGAAAAGGTTCACTATTTATTAGACCTTCTAAATAACAAAAATCTTTATATATACGGATGCGAGTCTGTTAAAAAACTTGTTTATAATATATCTATAATATTGATATATCTTTTTATAAACTTGTTTGGTTGATTTGAGCACCAGGATAATCATAACTATAAGAAAATAAACACTATCAGGGATCGATCAAATCAAAAAGATCAATTAAAAATTCTCTCTCTTCCTCTCTCTCTCTCTCTCTCTCTTGTTTTTAAGTAATTTTTATGAAATTTAAAATTGTTACTTTTGACTTGTAAAGTGTGTTGCTTTTTTGTTATTTTTAAAAGTAATATTTGATTTTAATAATCCCAACTATTCGTTTTTGGCCGCTAACAGTCTTAATTTAAAAAATAATCACTGACAGTCCAAACTATTAACATATTAGCCTCCAATGGACCCTGACTAACAGAACCCTAACGTCGTTAGTTTCTGGTCATCGGAAAAACCTTTTTTGTTACAAAGAGGTTTGTGATAGATATGTTGAGTTTTCCGGGAAAAAATGAGTTTTCCAGCCAAAAAGAAGTTTCCGGCAAAAAAAGAGTTTTTCAGCGACATCAATAATTGGGGCTTTTACTAGAAAAAAGTATATAAAGGTCCGTAATAAGGTTACAAAGATGTTTGGGACGAAAAGGTTGAATTTTCTGGCCGAAAAGAAGTTTTCCGGACAAAGACGTTTTTCGGTGACCGGAGACTAAAGGCGTTAGGGTTCTGTTAGTCAGAGTCCATTAGAGCCAATATGTTAATAGTTGGGATTGAAGTGGTTAGTTTTTAAGTTGGAACTATTGGCAGCTAACAATGAATAATTGGATTTATTGAAATCCAATATTCCTTTTTATAAATATAGTTAAAATGTTTTATAAAAGAAAATATTTTAAACAGCATAATCAAATTTAAATATGATGATGATAACGAACTTGGTTACATATATGTAATCAAAATGAAGATGATGATCAACTCACGTATATGTATATAAATGTTTAAAGAGGAATGAATCAATTATGAAGATTAGGGGTTGTGCAAGTTGGTTTTTCTTTAAAACCATAATTGAGATGTCGGTTAATGACGGTTTTATTTAAACAGTTTTGAAAGTTATAGCAAGTCTAGTAACGATCGGTTAACCATAAATTTAGCCTTAGCTGGATATAGCTCAAAACATTGTAACTGAGCATTATTTGAGCTTAAAAGTGTTAACTTAGAAAAATTTTTAACCATAGATAAAATTGACATTGAGGATTGTATATATTAATATATATTACATACCACTAAAAAATACTTATACTCTATAATATTAAAGAAGTACATATAATCGATTAGGTTTGATATTGGTGGTTATGGGAACCTTATTAATCATAACTAACCCGATTTAGTTTCATTGAATAATTTAGTTATAGGTCACTTAATTTAATTTTCTACATGCCCCTAATAAATATAGGTTACATATTCGTATCTTGTGTTGTTTTTACTTGTGGCATATATTAATATTTTTATTTTAATTTAATTGTCTAAGTCAATTGATCAAAAATTAAAATAGGAGAAAGATTGAAGATTTAAAAAAGATAAGTTTCTAAAATTATTTTGTTTATACCTAATTTTCATTTATCCCTTTAGTTAACCTCTCACTTATTACATAAATCTCACTTTGAATATCGGCGATTGATCATTTGATCTAACTAGTATTAGGATTCGTGCTTTACGACAGAATTATTAAACCGAATAAAAAGTAGACATAAAAAGTTTTAACCATGTACACCCATTTAGACCGAAATGTAAAAGATAAAAAAGCATAACTAATTCAACTTATGACTTGCATGTTATGACAAGACCAACAAAGCAAAATGTACAACCACATAAAACATCAACTTGTATGTAAAAAAATTGAATAGTAATATTCTTGAAAAACTTAATGTCTATATAAAGAAAACGTTAATATAAAGGTAAAATTAAAACTTAAAAACCTAAGATTAAAGTGTATATCATATATTGTATAGGGTCAGAGTGTAATAATAATTTTATTTAGGTAGAAAGTTTATAAAATAATTTTGATCCATTAAATAATTAAGGGCTTAGATTAAATAGGTTGAATTGATCAAAATGGGGTGTGTGTGAGTTTTCATTAAGGGTAGTCTAGTCTATCCAAAACAATAGTTTCCCTCTCCACCAATCCCCCATCCCTCCGTTTATAAACGTTAATAACTTGTTCATACAACATTATTTTTTTTAATAAAGACTACACCATAAAAACGAACGAATTTATCTTTATAACGAGTATAATATTGCTATACTTTTGAAAAAAAATAACTATAAGGGACGGGATTTGCAAGATACAACATCCAAAAAGGGGTTTGATCATCACCTCACACAGGACAAGAAATAGAATGTTTATTGTGAGTAGCACGATGAAGCCTTTCTCAAATTATTGCTTCAAGTTTGATGAAGATGGTAATGCTCAAATCTAGCATAGGAGACTCAGCCACCTCAATCACAAGTCAATAAGAACGATGCAGTATCGACATCTTGTAAAAGGATTACCTCGAGTGCTTGAGCAAACCATGGTATGCGAGGTGTGTAATGTGGGCAAGCAACATAGAGAAATCATGCCAAAAAGGAGTAATTTGAGGGCAACCTAACCACTTCAACTCATTCATACCAACTTGTGTGGTTCTATTACTCCTACTTCACATAGTGGAAAGAGGTACGCCCTTGTATATATTGATGATTTCTCACAAAAGAATTGTAACATTTGTGTGAAACGGGTTTCGAAAACCCGCATCATTTCCATTAATCAAGTGTATTATTTATGTCGTATTTCTAGCATTATTTTTTTATTATTGTTTAAAAATATTAGAATCAAAAAAATAACCAAGGATTTAAAATAATCTTAATGTTATAATAAAATAAATAATCAATTAAATATTTATAATTAATAATAACATATGATTTAAAAATAGAATAATAAAATCCAAAAAGGGGTAAACCGGAAGTCGAACCCGGGTCCCCCGGGTAAACACACACAACAAACACCACCGAGACACACGCACTATTTGGTAAGAAATTGAGATCAACTTATATATATAAACGAACCCGAATGACTGCCTTCAAATCCAAATCAGCGAACCGCCGATATCGTCCCTGTTTCTGGCTTCCGGAAATTTCGAGCTGTCAATCCACGTTAATCCTTTCCAAATCCGAATCATTCTACCCTAATTGCAAGCAATCAATCACCCAAATTGGTTTCTAAAACCGAAATCAAACACCCCCATTCAATCTATAAATACTGATTGAATCCTCACTGATAAACTTGCTCATTTCCTCGAAATCACTATGCTCTTACTCTTGATCTCCCCGTCGCCGGAAGCTATCACTCGCCGGAACGCATCAGGTTTCCGGAACTATGCCACCGCCGGCTCTGTCACACGGTAGATCTCTTTGTTATTCCTTTTGAGTTTTATCTGATTAACATTATGTACAGTCGATTGATAGAAAAATCGGAATGAATCAGATTGATTTAGGCGGGTAGATATTCTGGGTAAAAGAGTTTGAATGAAGAAGATGAGGTGCAGTGTGTGTGTATATATATATAATTTGGATTATAATCGGGTTAAGCACCCCGCCCAACTGGTTGGGCCGGGTGCAAAACAACTTCAGGTCGTCGGTTCGAACCCAAGCCCTCACACCGGTCTGATCACTTTAAAATCTTTTTAAAAATTAATCATTTCTGTATAAACCTAATATGTGTATAAGAATAATTAAAAATCAAGTCTTATCAGGTTAGACACCCAGCTCAGTTGGTTGGGCTGGGTGCAAAACACATGTAAGGTCACGGGTTCGAGACCCTTGGCGCACACCGGTTCAATCCTGTTAAACCTTTTTAAATTAAATTAATTTCTGAAATAGTCTAAAGAGTGTATTAATATAATTAAAATCAGGATTCTTTCGGGCTAGACACGTAGCTCAGTTGGAAGAGCTGCGTGCACGCAATCGAGAGGTCACGAGTTCGAATCTTAATACACGCTGCCAACACCTTCACTCGAACCGGTCTGGCATACCTTGTCATACTGACAAGTTTTTTTTATATATATTATTTTATTTTTTATTTTTATTTTATGGATTTATATTAAAGGAAAAATCAATTAAAAATGCTTAAAAATGTACTTTCAAGGATTTTAATATACCAATAAAAAGTCACAAAAATAACTTAAAAACCTAAACAAAGGTTGTTAACAAAAATATTAATTTATTTATTTATCAACATATCGCGTTATTATTTTAGGTTAGTATTTTTTTCGTCGGTCAAATTCTCATCTCGTGCGCACTTATCTTCAACCAAGAACACGCACCCACTGTGAGTAAATCTCTATGAATTCCCCTTTTTAATCATGTTTTGGGGTGTATCATGTATCGTATATTTTTATTATTATTTAAACACTTGTGCTAATATCATCTCGTGATCAAATGTGTATAGTTGTTGTGCATGTGTGGTTACATTTTGTCATTTCAGTGCAATCATTTTATTAGGCCCATCAGTTCCTCGTGGGATACGGGTTGAGCATCAGGTGCCACATTAGATCGGCTCCGTTTGATTGAGCCTTGATCTCCAGTTCATCATTCATCATGTCATGTGTTCATTGTGGATATAATGTGGTTTGTGTTTGGTTATATTTATACATCTGCTCACATATGATTTATGCATTTTTTTTATTTTAAACAACAAATACAATTCAACTGTTTAAATGTTTTACTAGGGTTCACTCGCCAACTTTTGTTGACCCAAATTTTCTGTTTTACGCATGATACAGGTGAACAAGCTGAAGAAAGAAACACATAGGAATGGCCTTAGAAGATTAAACAAAGTTATTACGTAATGAACAATCTTTTGGTTTTGTTTGTGTTTGTATGAATCTTGTGGTTGAATATTTGAAGTTTTAATTTCAATTTAATAAATATGAAACTTATTAGTAAATATCATGAGCTTTGGTGATAACCCAATCATGCCCCAACTTTTATTTCCGCTGCGGGTCGGGGTGTGACAAGAATTGGATTTATTTTCTATCAAATAAAGGAGACAGCTTTGACACATTAAAACGGTTCAAATCCATGGTGGAAAATGAAACTGGAAGCAAGATTAAAGGTTTAAGGAGTGATCGAGGTGGTGAGTTTACTTCGAAAGATTTTAATGAATCTTGTGCAGATTGTGGAATCAAGAGGCAACTCACCCCTGCTTACACTCCACAACATAACGGGATTGCCGAGCTTCGAAATTGCACCATAATGAACATGGTCAGGTGTCTGCTAGCTGAGAAATCAATGCCAAAATGGTTCTGGCCTGAAGCTGCATATTGGGCCAGTTATGTCATAAATAGGTGTGTAACAACTCTCAAAGATAAGGTACCATAAGAAGCATGGTCAGGATTAAAACCAAATGTGGAACACTTTAAGGTGTTCGGATGCATTGGTCATGTTCACGTTCCAACTCAGCTGAGAACTAAACTGGATGATCGTAGTCATAAATGCATATTCTTAGGAATAAGCATGGAATCCAAAGCATATCGTATGTATGATCCCATCCAACAAAAACTTGTGATTAGTCGTGATGTTATATTTGAAGAAGAAGAACAGTGGACGTGGAAAGGACAAGAGTTGGGTGATGATAGATTAATTATACCTGCCGATGAGTGTGATGTTGCGAACTTGGAGCAAGAAACTGAAACTTCTAAACAAAATCAAGAGGTAAGTTATGTAGCCCCTGAACTAAATGTTAATACTAATGAACCTACTAGTGAGTCTATAGAAAGTGAAACATTCAATTTACATGAAGAAGCTAGTGATGCCCCAACTTGGATGTCCGATTTTCAAAGTGGGGAGAGGCTGTCAGAAGATGAAGCAGATTTGTACTATTTAGCTCTCATGAAGATCCAACAAATTTTGAAGAAGCATGTAAAGAAACTAAATGGGTGAAGGCTATGGAAAGTGAGCTTAACTCCATTGAGAAAAACAACACTTGAAAACTAGTTGATGTACCAAGTGGAGTAAAACCAATTGCTGTTAAGTGGGTTTATAAGATGAAACTAAATGAAAGAGACCGCATAAACAAATATAAGGCTCGGTTGGTAGTAAAAAGTTATGCTCAAAGGAAGGGAGTAGATTATGGCGAGGTGTTTGCACCCGTGGCTCGTTGGGACACCATCAGAACTCTCGTGGCAGTAGCGGCACAAAAGGATTGGGTTGTACACCAACTTGATGTTAAAAGTGCATTTTTGCATGGTGAGTTTAATGAAACAATTTATGTAGAGCAACCACAAGGTTTTGTCAAGAAGGGAGTGAAAATGAAGGTTTATCGATTAAAGAAGGCTCTATATGGGTTGAAACAAGCCCCAAGAGCGTGGTTCTAACGGATCGAAAGCTATTTCAACCGTGAAGGCTTCAAGAAAAGTGAATATGGTAACACATTATTCATCAAGATGGTTTGGAATAAAGTGACCATTGTAAGTTTATACGTTGACAATTTAATATATACAGGAAATGATCAGATGATTTGTGAAACATTCAAGAGGTCTATGCAAAGAGAGTTCGAGATGACCGACTTTGGTATAATGCGGTACTTTCTAGGTCTGGAGGTACAACAATACAAGGCTAGAATTAGTTTGTGTCAAAGTAAATATGCAAAGGAAGTACTTCAGAGATTTGGCATGTGGGACGGAAATTCTGTAAAGAACACGATTGTTCCTGGTACTAAGCTCGCTAAAACTGGAGTAGGAAAGGAAGTAAATGCAACAGAGTAGAAACAACTGGTGCGCAACCTAATGTATCTTGCTGTGATGTGTCCCGACATCACGTATGTTGTAGGCTTAATTTCTCGGTTCATGTCAAAGCCATGAGAAGAACATTTGCAAGCTGCCAAACGCATATTAAGGTACATAAAAGGAACGTACTCTTATGGTTTACAATATAAGAGGAATTTTGTTCGAGAGTTGCAGGTACCGATAGCGATTATGCTCGAGATTTGGAAGATAGGCGGTGTACTTTGGGGTATGTGTGCCTCCTCAGTAATGCAACAATTGTTGGAGCTCAAGGAAGCAAGAAATAGTTACATTATCGTTAACAGAGGCAAAGTATGTAGCTGCTATATCATGTGCATGTCACAGTGTTTGGTTAAAAGGTCTATTGGAGGAGCTATATGATAAGCCGATTAGCACTGTGGAAATACTATGTGATAATAGTTCAACAATCAAGCTTTCAAAGAACCCAGTCATGCACTGAAGAACTAAACACATAGACGTTAGATTCCATTATTTGAGAGAGCTGGTGAACAACGAACATGTGAAGTTAACTTTTTGTTCAACTGAAGATCAGGTAGCTGATGTAATGACGAAACCAGTATAACTTGATACTTTTGAGAAGATGAGGAACTTGCTTGGTGTAGGAGAAGGTGGGGATTCACCTTTGTTGTTGAAGGAAGGGCAGAATACTTCATTAGTTGCTGAATCGATGAATTTTAATTGTTTTTTTTATCACATCTCTTTATTTATTGATCAGACTATTGATATGTTCCAGATTAGTTGTGAAATCTGTGTGTGTGTATATATATGCTTTGTGTTTTCAGTATTGGTGAAAAAGCATTTGGGAAGTTGTTCATCTGATGAGCATAATAGTGTGTGTGGTGTGGGGAAGAAGTAGAAGAATATATGATATATGGGAGTGAGTGAGTGAGAAGATATATAATAATAGTAGTATAGGGCATGGGTCTGTGTAGTTTTAGAAAGAGCTTCAGGTGTATATGGATTATGATATCGGGGGTTGCTTTTGTAAGGATATTTGGATTATTGTGTTTGTTAGGGTTTGGGGTTTGTCCGGAGACTATAAACCCGAAGATTATTAAAATTAGGATTAATACGGAAGATGTGATCCCGTGGCTGGTTGAGAGGTGTTTACATTAAGCACGAGGGTTTGGAGAAGTGCGTATAGCAACAATGTACCGAGTAAGTGTTTAAGGTTTGGTGGGCATCAGGTGGCTGTAGGTGGAGTTGTTTATTTCCGTTGTCATTTAGTTATTTATCTTTGTAAAGTTCTTTGATTTTTGAAGGCCCTTAATGTAACGTATGAGGCGTAAGTTTGTCATGACAAGGCAATAAATCATCATGGCAAAGCAAAATGAACATCATAATCAACTTGCAACTAAGAGTTTACTGTGTACCTGAGTTTTGATTGTGTTAAATTAATATCACGGGTTATCCGAAACAAGTTTAATAAACGCGTTTCACATAGATTGTGCTGAACATATGGTAACGTTTTGAATGGTTAAGTGCTGAACTGATAAAAGATCTGAACCATTAAGTGGTGAACTAGTAAGAGGTCTGAACCATTAAGAGCAAGTATAATGTTTAACCGTTCAGGGGCAAATGTCTGACCAATTCATTTGATTACGTCTTAACCATTCAGACTCAATATAGTGCTTAACCATTAAGGGGCAAATATCTGAACCATTCAAACATATGCTTGTGAAACAAACAATCTGAACTATTAACTGCTAAACTAGTAATGGGTTTGAATCATTAAAGAGGTAATCATCAAATTTTAAATTTTGAATTTAAATTTCTAACTATGAAAAGTGAGTTTCAGGACCCGTTATCTAATAAAGAATGCCCAATAACCAAGTCAGACACCGGCCCATATTGTCTTTAACTCTTTAAGAGGCTTATTGGTCTACAAAGACCGGACCAAAAACCCAAATTAAATGAGCCCATTTACTCCATCTTTCTTTTCTACTCTGCTTGCTTATCAAATTCAGAATATCAAATTATCAATTACACAATTGTTTACATATAAGTACATGATTATTTTCTGTTAGGTTCTATAATATTTCATATAGGGAGAGCACTGATTGGTTCATTTCATTTATGTGTTGAAACGGAATAATGTAGTTTTTATGTTTATCTTACCTATTGATTTCAATTATAAGCGTACGAATTAACTTGGTTATTGAAAAGTTGGGTTGGTTCATTCGGCTAACCGAGCTTTGAACTTTGAGTATAGGTGTATTTAAGCTAATTTCATTTGATAAACCCAGACACCCAGTTGTATAGTTTGTAAAATAAAACATTCAATTTTAGTAACTTATCGAGGTAATTAAGCGACGACTGTATGTTATCGTTAAATTACAACAAAGTTCATCAACATATAACACTATTTTTATAAAAAAAAATCAGAAAATGAATTATAATTTATAACTAAACGATCCGTTTATCAATCAATTTATTGTACACCTATTTGAATTTTTAGTTATAAGGTATATTTATTCAATAAACTAGGTTAGAAACCATCCATAACATGAATAAAGAAATTATTAAGTAGTTATTGATAAAAACTTAAAAATTATATACGATATATATCAAGATATAATATAACTGAAATTACAAATAAGAAATACAATACGAATGAGTGAAATAAATAAACAAACTAAAAAAAATTCAAACTCATGATATTTTAACACATGACATACTTACTTATTTATTATTATTTTAAAGTTAAACAAGTAATTCTAAACATCCTCTAAGATGAGAACCTTTGAATGAGTAAAACTTAGTTTTACTTTTGTAACTTTGAATATAACAACAATAATACTAGATCAATCTATGTTACCAATAGTTTGCAATTGTAACTATTAACCCAAAAAAATGTAGATCAAATCGAAGTTATAATTTGAAAGTCAAATCTTTTTACCGATAAGTTTTTTTTTCTCTTTATATATATATATATACACATATATATATATATAAACCCAAAAAAAATTGTGAGTGTTTATGTGGTGAAGTTTGGGTTCTTCCTCATTACCCCCAATAAAACCCTAAACCACCACCACCATGTCTTCATCCCAATCCGGCGAACCCCCAAACCCATCACTCGATCCCACAACCAACAACCCCAAACCCCCAGATCAAGAATCCACAGACCCATCTCCAACAACAAACGAGAATACTCAAGAACATGAAGAGAAACAAGAAGAAGAAGGAGAATGTGGGTTTTGTTTGTTCATGAAAGGAGGCGGTTGCAAAGAAGTGTTCAACAACTGGGAAAAGTGCATCGAAGAAGGCGAGATAAACAAGGAGAATATAGTGGATAAATGCTTCGATGTTACTTCCGCTTTGAAGAAATGTATGGAGGCCAATTCAGATTATTACGCTCCTATTTTGCAGGCCGAGAAGGCGGCCGAACAGGAAGCTGTTAACCAGTTGAATAAGGAGAAAGAGGCGGTGCCGGTGGCTGGAGCATCCGATTCAGGGGCGGAAGAACAGAAACCAAATTGAAGTATTTTTTGAGTTGATCAATGAAAATGTTGTGTTTGAAATAAGGTACTTGAAATTGATGATTTTGCATACAGTTAATTGGTTGCTTGATTGATGATATTACACAGAAAGTTATTCGTTTAGCTTTTAAAATTATTGATACAAACCCTCTTGAACAATTGCTGTAGACGACCCGTTGAACCCTCGTCAAGAAGTGGATAGCTTCTGGCGCTAGGGAGCCAAAAGTATCAAAGGCAAAAGGGACAAAGACATGCTGGTTCTTTGCGCAAGCTTTAGCGTGCTTATCCACTTTCTTTGATTCTGCCTTTCTTGCCGCTTGTCCAGCTACAAACCCGTTTTCCCTTAACCCAACCAAAGGGGAAACCCCCGTAAGGTCTACACAAGCATGTTTCCCCCCAGCCAAAGACGAGCAGATCCGCTGGTCGCAGAGTAGATCTCCCTTCCATAGGGTCCGTGATGAAATTCACAGGGCCCTCTTTCTTAGCCGAAAGGATTGGCGGCGCAACTTGTTGCCCGGATACCTTCTGTTTTGATGTAACTTGGCAAATTTTCTGGCTTATGTATGAATTACTGATATCTTACCTCTATCTCAAATATCGATCCTTGACCGATATCCAATATTTTATTGCATAAACCGCATAGCATGGATTGTCAGCATTTGTTTAGGGTTGGTTGAACATTTTGTTCTCCGGAGCAACTTTATCGAAATCAAAGCGGAGACTTGTATTTTGTATTGATGTTCGTTCATGCACGTTTTGTTTTCTTATTATTTTTTTAACGACGTGGCAACCACTGTGACACCGGGCGTTGTGGCCAAGGTCGACTACTCGACCGCCGCCATCCCCTTGGCTCTCCTAGATGCGCGGAAACCCGATCTCCACCCGTCCGAAGGCATGACAATGGAATATTCGGTAAAACCTCGCCTCCCATCCAAGACGAACCGGCGCCACCCATATTCGCCCTTCACCTGGATGCCGCAGGAAATAATGGGGAGAGTGAGAGTCGAACCTGGGTCACAAGGAACACCAAGTCTTTCCCCAACCACTCCACCACCTCTTTTTTAGACACCATATTGTTCTTCGCGCGTCAAATACATCAACAAGCCACCTAAACACTAAATTAATTCATTTTTCTAATGTGTTGCTATCCTGGTATATATTTGTGAAGTTCAAAAAGATCACGGATGGAAAACACATAGATCGTAGGAATGTTGCACGATTTACTTATGTTTTGCCACACCATCGATGTCATATGGCAAGAAGTAGTGGTGGCAAAGTGGGCAAGTTTGATGGGTTTGGGTAATGGGTCAAGATGAGTTTCGGTTAGGATGAGTATTTTAAAAAAAAGGTCGAATGGGTAATGGGTCAAGATGGGTTTGGGTTAGGATGGATTTATGTTAATATAGATTTTGGTAAAGATGAGAAGAAAAAATAATTAAAAAATTAAAAAACCTAAAATAAAAAATAATGAAAATATAAAAATTCTAAAAAAATCAAAAAATTGTAAAAAAATAAAAAATTCTAACAAGTCAAAAAGACTAAAAATTCAAAAATATCTGAAAATTAAAAAATTAAAAAACCAAAAAAATAAAAAAATTGTAAAAATAAAAAACAACTAAAAAAATCAAAAAATTGTAAAAAATTCAAAATTTTCTACAAAGTCAAAAAATTATAAAAAACCTAAAAATTCTAAAAATTAAAAATTAAAAATTTTTTATTTTTTTTATTTTTAGGTTTTTTTTACAATTTTTTTATTTTTTAGATTTTTTTGTTTTTTTTCATTTTTTTCATCTTTTTAGAATTTCTATCTTTTAGATTTTTTTGACTTTCTAGATTTTTTAATCTTTTTTATTTTTTTATTATTTTTTAATTTTTAGATTTTTAGGTTTTTTGGATTTTAGAGTTTTTTAATTTTTTTTACAATTTTTTAATTTTTTACTGAATAAAATAACAATATAAAAAGAACACTATTTAAGTTTTTGAGTATATATTGACAATGAACTAGTGGTGAAGTGGTAAGGGATAGACTTGATGTTCAAATGACTTAGTTCAATTCTTGACTCTAAATTTTAATTTCTACAGTACCTGGTGACGATCGTAAAATAGGCGTTAAAAGAAAGTTTTGAATATATATTGTTCTTTATTCCGAACGAACCTCTAGAAATTTCTTGTTACTGTTATTTATTATCATGATTTATATTATTATAAATGGTTTTTATTTATGCGTTTTCGAACTCGCATTGACCCAAGTCATACCATTTCGTCTGTAGGATTTTTTTTATTAAAGAACGGGTTGGTTATGTAGAGTGCTATCCATTTTCAATTTAATTACAACAATAACATTTTATATTGTGGATGGGAATATTTGTGGAGCTTGGAGTGAAGATACAGTTATGATTTGGGCATAAAGTTAATACGGGTTACAGATAATTTAAGCGGATTTGAGATAAATATAGTTTGGTTATTTATTTGAGTGGTTTGAATTATCGGTTAGTTAGTTTATTTAATTATTTATATAGAGTTTGAGTTGGGTTAAATTAGAATGAGTTTAGTATAACTATAAATATAAGGTTTTATACTTAGTTTTATTTGTCGAGTTGAGTTTAATAATAAAAGAGTATGAGACATGTTAATCTCCAAATCATATGTCTTTGGTTATGTATGTCCGTGATTGGAAGCCTAGACCAACATGGACAAGGGGTAGAAATGTCATCAAGAGGAATGGGGTCCACAACTAACTAAGCCTAAAAGGTAATTTAAGAAACATCGCATGTCATATGAACAGAGGATCATTATCCTGGCCACGATCGATGTGGGATTTGCCTAGGGGTTACAATGGTCCATGTTAATCTTCTTGGTATCTGTATCGATATCGTTACAATCACCCCCTGTAACACCCTAAACGCATTATGACCCAAAACGACGCAGCGGAAATATGAACCATAAAATTCTTTATTTATTAACTATATAACATACTTAAAGAGTTCATTTATAAATATTTGGACACTTTCTTAAAAGATGTACTATGTTCATTTTGCTTGACTTGGCGTATGTAATGCATAATGCAAGCTATGAAATCGCTCTTCCCGTACAATCCTTGCTCTTTGACTCGATCTTCGTCCACACATCTCCCTTGATGATAGTGGTAATCTGACTAATCTGCGGTCACCACATACACAACCAACACATTAGTAGAGGGTGACATCTTACATAATTAAATGGATATAAAATAAATCAACAACCACATAGTATTCTTTCTATGTATACTTCTCCATAATTATATCCTTCTAAATTTGTTCTGTATACCGGACTTCGCACTTATGAAAGCCCAACACTTACATACCTGCATTCCTGTTTCATCTCATTAGCAGTACAGCTAGTAAGACATAATATCAACGTATTACAAACCTCCAAATTCGCATAAGCACATACCACTGATCTACATTCAATAAGTTACACTTCCTGTGTACACTCGCACGCATCAATATACATACATACATGCAAGTTACACTTGCTTGTTTACATGCAATCACCGTACTTAAATTGTATACTCTCTATTCATCAATGTTCGTACATGTTAATAAGTTGATTCTTTCCTGCCTATACCATCCGAGTTTTAATCATACAACTACATAACTTGGTGTTGGCACCCACATATGAAACCACATTCACTATACGTATATCAAGACTCGTACTCTTACTTTATTTTTTTACAAGCCCAGCATCACTTAATCGCCTTAAAAACATCTTACGAGATACCGGGTTGGAGCCGGAATTAGTCGATACAAGAACACAAAAATAATTAGAAAGTTGACTAATCCCACCGTAAGCTACGGCCTACCTACCGTAGCTTACGGTAGGTATGTTCTGCCAACAATGAAATCTTCTACCATAAGCTACGATTAGCTACCGTAGCTTAGGTAACCACGTTCTGCCAAAATAAAATCCTCTACCGTAAGCTACGGTTAGCTACCGTAGCTTACGGTCAGCTGCTGCAGATTTGGGGCTGCAGCTTATTTGACCCGTTTCGAGACCCGTTCGTTCATGCATGTTCCGATTCATTTCAAATTAAATATATAACATCTAAACGAGGTCCAGTTCCTCTTAAAACTACCGTAGTCTCACTTTAACAATAAATTCTACATGTGCACAAGCCCATTTGGGCTTTAATTATGTCGTTTAGCGATAGCTTACCACTTGGATTTACTCCATTCGGTTTATATCATACAACTTCCTTTTAGTTGACTATTATCAACCCAATATTATCTAACTCATCTTAGTACCTCCATTGTTCTTACATTCCCACAAGCTTCTTCAACAATTAAAATAAAACATTTCCATTAAAGTATCTAAAGAGTGACTCCGGAAATCACTTACCTTAGCATCCGAATTCACTTCCGTTACCTTGACTCCCTTTTGACCCGTTAGCCTTCCATGCTTCCATCCATCTTGACATGATCCCTATACTTTCATGTCATCGCAATCACATTCTTGTTAGCATACACGATTGTACATATTAACGATTGTATCAAATGCATAACTCACATTTGACTTTCATAAGTCAATCCTAACAAGCATAAGGCATATACTCCAAATCACATCTTTACAAACTCGTATTATTCATTATGTCATCACATATAACACATATTGATATATCACATACCGTATGACTTTCTATAATCTTACAATTGTGACAACAAGTCTAACTATGCTTCTTATGCGCAGTTGACTTTCAGAAGTCTACGTTTATCATATGAACTTTCGACATAACCTCATACATTTGTGTCATCATATTATGCCATATTAATGACACTATGTACATTTCATACACATCCATTTCTAATTATCGTTAAGTCACAAATTCAACTTATGGTGTACACCACCATTCAAACATAGGGTACTAGTTCCTTAAAGCACTCTTTTACCGAATCACATCATCAATTACGTTTCACATATACTTATCAAATACACTCCTAAACTTGTTTTACTAACAAGTATACCATTATCACTTTCTATACACGTTCAATTGTTACTTGCATATAATTTCACATATTATTGTCATTTAGACATTTCATCAAACACTTGGTGTACGTACTACCTTCTAAGCATAATGTACAGGTATTTTAAGCATGTTCTTCCCGATTCATCTCATGAACCATCACATTCAAGCAAAATCACAAAAATCATCATTTCTACATCAAGTTTATCTATCATAATCTATCATATAACACCTTGTGCATCACAAAATCACAATATTACATCTACATGTTCATCATCTTCACTCTCATGCAATGGGTTTCCATCTATATCATTCCATAACTAAAATTTAACCATGATTCAACTTCCACATGATAGCATTAACAAGTATTCATTCTAATTTCAACCAAATTTCGCGGATTTATCCTAACCCACTACATGAATAGTCACCAAATCAGAAATTTCAACTTACCATATGTTCATTAGGATGAGATGGTAAGGATTCTTCATTCATGCATTGATTTGGCTTCACATCCTTGTTCAATTTCATCAATTTGTGGGGTTTTGGGGAAGAACCCTAATTCTTCTTCATGTGTGTGTCGACACACATACTGAACACACACACTTATAAAACCTGAATCTTAATGAGTTTGCCCACTTGCTACTTCTAGTCCCTCTAGTTTGCATTTAATCACATTTACCACAAATCCTTGTATTTTACCGTAAGACTTATAGTTCTAACTAAGTTAAATAACTTAGTTATCACATTTCATTCCATATCTTATGAAACCATACTAGCGAGTCAAGTATTCAGGTTTTGGGGCGTTACACCCCCCCCCCCCCAGGGACTTATTGTCCTCAATTAGGTTTGCCCTACCATACCGAACGACTCAAGAGTTACTCTGATACCATTTGTAACATCCCGTCTCTAATACCACCAATATTCTTTACTTTGCCCCTGATGGATTGCCAATCCAGGAACTTACTACTCCCACCTGAACACTCCACAACCAACTAAACCTAAAACACGTTGATGATTTACGAGGTAGGACATGTCATATGAATCGGGATCTCTCTTGGCCACGGCCGATGCAGGATTTGCCTACGAATGTACAATAGTCCATGTTAATCTTCACGGCATCTGTATTGGTATTTGTATCGTTGCAGCACGTGCACCCTACTAGTATAGATATATAAGCAAATACCATAAAAAATCAACATATTTTATCATTTTTCTTACAAAAGTTTCTAATTTTTTTAATATTAAAGTTCTTGTGCTTGTTACTTTTAAACAAAGTTATGAAAGGTTTTTGTAAAAATGACCTACAACTTCTGTTTTGCTTTTTTGTTTTTTTTTTTTTGCTTAGGTGGATTTTTTTATGTGGCATATCTTAATTTAAAATACTTAAAAAGGATCAGAAAAGATTAACATTCGCCCTACTAAACAAAACGTATGAGACATGAGAAAAAGAAACATGATAGGGAAGAAGAAGATCCAAGTATGTATGTAATATTTAATTTTTGTTTAATCAGTTTGGTAGCATTGTCTGATCAGTTATAGATAGTAGGAAAATGAAATTGTTGACTCTCCTCTAATCGACTCGGTTGTTCGGCTAAGGTACCAAAATTCTATATATATGCCCTTTTGTAGACGATAGATTGAATTGACGAAAAGCTAATAACGCAACTACAAATATGACTTTTGATTATTGGTGACAATACCCTATTAAATATAAACTCAAAGTCTTCTATTAATAATAGTGGTGAAACTGCACGCTGCGCTGCGTTGACAATTTACAGTGTTGTACCATTTTCCGTTTAGTTAGGTGGCGTTTGTTTTTATAAAAAAGATCTGTGCAGGCTCTTCTCATTGTGTCGTGCAGACCACGCGCAGATATTTCCATTGACTAATTGTTTTTTCGAAGACATTTTATTAAAAAACGTCTGCGCGAGCTCTTCTTGATGCAGACTTGGCCCGCATAATAAGTGGGTTATATATAGATTTAAGATAATGATTCGCGTTAACCCGTTTAAATTTTTTTTAAAATGTTTATATGGGATTTAGGTATGAAAGGTGTTAATATTCAAAGTTGAAGGCAGTCCAAGATCATGGTTGATTCTACACAAATAATGACCAAAAACGTAAAAGTCAAAGTCAAAACACTTCTTTTTTTAGAACGTCAATCAAACTTCTACTGACATCTTTCCAGTCAACAACTGTCAACTCGGCATCCTTACAACATCCACCAAAACACCATATACATACATCAAATACCCATACTTGAAAACTCAAAGTTACACCCTATTCTTTAGCCATAAATAGGCATACATCCTGACCTCATCTTTTATTTTCACCAGGTTTGGCAGCTTGTTGTCGAAAACGACCTCGTCTCGGTTCTTCCACACAACCCAAAGTGCAACCTGCATCACCGAATGAATAACTTTCTTCCACTTTAGCGATACACGAAATCGGTCCTGAATGCCCATGAAATCCTTTAGTTCTATAGCATAAACAGATCCGATTCTGCACCATGACGCAATATATTCCCAGACCTGCTGTGACATGTTGCGTCCATAAACAAATGATGTGCATTTCATCGCCCGCATTACACATCTTGCACTCAACTGATGGAACTTGTACATTTCGCCTACATAAGTCCATTGCCGTGGGTACTCTATCCAACACAACCCGCCAAGCGAGAAAGTTTACTTTCAATGAGACCCACCCATTCCACACAAAATCAATACCCGGATCACTATACGCAGCCTTTTCAATCAAAACTCTTAGATTGCGTACAGAAAAAATGTCAGACGAGTCTGCCTTCCATTTCCAACAATTGCGTTCAACCCCAAATGAAAATGATTGCACCGCTGCCTCGAGACTGCTCAGTTCTGTTATTTCTGCCAGCTCCAAAGGATTTCTGGTCCATTCGAACTTTAAACCCACCTCCCCATTTCCAACTGATACCCTTTCAGCGATACAAAGATTTTTATTGCTTTCCAGAAGATAAATGTTTGGGAACTTAATGCATAACGGAGCTTCGCCTAACCAAACTTCCTTCCAGAAGCTTATCTTTTTATCACAGCCCGGAATACCTTGAAATTGCTCCGATAAGTTCACTCCAGATTGTGCAAGATCCAATGAGATGTTCACGATTTGCTTCCACGGTCCCGGCGCTGAAAGTTTTATCGGAATGAAATTCCAGTTTCTTGAGTTATGATGCAAACTCCATATCACTTTCCTCCAAAAGCTCCCCCGATCCACCTTAAACCGCCACCACCACTTGGCTAACATTGCGATATTCAAGTCACATAACGACCCGAAGCCCAACCCCCCGTAGTCCTTTGGCGCCATAATATTTTTCCACGCAACCCAATTCATCTTTGCCTTTTCCAAAGTTAACACCTCTATTTTACTATTGTTTAATGAACCTATTTTGAATGCACTTATTACTTCTTTATCCTTAAACTGTCAGTTCCCTCTTCATGACTTCAATACCCATCTCCTCTCTCCATCAACTTTGTAATGTTTCGTTATAATTTTTGAAAACATGTTGGGGTTTATTAGAATATTCATTGTCCATTCTGGAATCAAAATTAACTGGCCCAAACTGCATTAACTGGTGGAACTTAATAGTTTTTTTGATGGATTCGCTAGCTGGTTTGTTTGATGCTTTCCTAAAACACCGGTCCGACCCAAAATTTCCACCCAGAACCGGTTGTGTACGGAGTGTATCCCCTTAGTTCATGTACTGCATTCCAATTTCCTACAAACCAAACAACATTGATTGATGATTCACAGCAACCAAACATGGCAACGTAATGGTAGTGGCACATTCAATAACCATGTTCATTCCAATCCCTGCCTCATTCATTATCACATTCAGTCCAACCATATAGACCCATACGTATCCCATGCACGTCACGTCCCATACACCCCATTTCCATGTCCCATGTTGTACTGCATTTCTTACGTTATGTCCTAGTTGTTTGCTAAGTGGTTATTCCAGTTCAGTTGTTTCCTCATACTAGTTTCTTTATTTTCTAACATGTAGAGGAGGCTATACAAGCCTAACTGTCGAATTGTTAAGGTATGGAAGATTAAATTCCAGCAAACACTCCAATCATCTTTACAAAATGACGTGATATCATAATCCATATACATTTGAAGCTCTTTCTTAACCGACACACACCCATGCCCTATACTATTATATATCTTCTCACTCACTCCCATATATCATATGTTACTCTAGTTCTTCCCCACACGACACACACTATTAATCTATTATGTTGATCAGAGATGAACAACTCCTCAAATGCTTTTTCACCAAATACCTGAAAAACAGAAACCATATACACAGATTGTAATCTGACGCATATCATGTTTTAGCTCATTCTCCAAGTTTATAAAATCCATCTATACTGGACCATAATCACTAGCCTGATCAAGAAATGCCATAAAAAAGCAATTCAAAGACATCGAGTCAGAAACAATCGAAGTAATTAGACATTCAGACAACTAATCTGGAACATAATCAATAGTCTGATCAAGAAATCAAGAAATGTGATCAAAAAGCAATTGAAATCCATCGATTCAGCAACTCTAAAAGTATTTAAACAACTAATCTGTACCATAATCACTAGCCTAATCGAGAAATGAATTTAAAAAGCTATTTAAACTCATCCATTGAGTAACAACTGAAGTAATCAACCAACTAATCAAGAAATGCCTTTTAAAAGCAATTTTAAAGCAATCGACTCAGAAACAATCAGAGTAATTAAACATCTAATTTGGACCATAATCACTAGACTAATCAAGATATCAAGAAATGCCATTAAAAAGCAATAGAAGTCATCAATTCAGCGACAATCAAAGAAATTATACAGCTAATCTAGACCATAATCACTAGCCTGATAAAGAAATGTGATAAAACAGCAACAATCAAAGTAGTTAAAAACCTAACAAACTAAAATTTAACACATTTTGCCCCTCCTTCAACAACAAGAGTGAATCCTCACCTTCTGCTACACCTAACAAACTAAAACTCTTCTCGAAAACCGAGTCCACCCAAGCTAGGGCTAGTGTCTCATTCTCTTTCTTACCAGTGAAATACAATTAACATTTTTAATACACATTACATCAAACTCTCTTCATAAACATCCTTAACCCATATAACTGCTTGCAACACTTACGATTATAACCAACACTCCAAGAACAATCGCTCTATTCTAAACTTTGGAAAGCAAGAAACCCTCATCTTGAAACCCTAACTGAACAAAAACCTCAATCAAACGTAAGAATCCCCAATTACTATGATCTAACAAAACCCTAATTGAACAATTCATATGTCACACTATACAAGGTAACCGGAAGCCTATACGGCCAGATCACTACCCCACGCTTTATAGGGTACCTTACCCCTACAAATTTCCTTTTACCGACATCCTGATTTCTACCTCACAGATTCTACTCTCAACACTCATAAACAAAATAAGAGTAATAATCCCAACCCCTGCTCTCCCAAACACCTAAAACTCACCAGACACACTTTGAGTTCTTTTATGCAAGCATACGCAGGTTTGATTCTTGACACGTTGATCTATACTTTAACTTTGACCTGGATTGCCTTAACCCTCTTTAGACTATGTCTAACCCATTTCACTATATCATTTAAGGATTGAATGTATAAGGATTGAAGACTAATTAGAGAAAATGAGATTACCTTTTTCATTAACTGCAATAACCGGCTGATCAAAGCAGAAGCAGCGCTTCCGTGTAGGAATACACAGAAATATGTCTTCCACTAGTCCCAAGATTTTTGATGGATTTAGAGTAGGGTTCATATGCAGCAAGTGTTCTAGGGACGCCATGATGAGCTTGCAGTTCGACTAAAGCTTCACCTGTCTTCCTAAATCCCCTTACACATTGATCCATCTGGTGTATGACCACTAAAAGTGAAGAGCTTTTCAAACAACTTTGGAACACCATCTTTCATCACCATACATGGTAAACCAGTTTAGAGTCCTCTACACAGCCTTCAATCACAACGAGGGACTCCCTTAGCTTAAGCAGAGGCAACCTAACATGAGTATAGGCTAATCTATCCGGAAGCTTCACTTCTCCAAGCTCTTCGCTCGTCAAATCAAACGAAACAATCAAATTATCACACTCATTCCCACCATCAAACCCATCACGAGCAAGCCAATAAAAAACTTCACCTACAACCACCTGTTCTCCAGTACCAAATCTAACAAACTTACTAGGTGCATTGCCGCTACACGCACTTCTCCACACCCTAGTGCTTAACCTAAACACCTCAACTTACCACGGGATCACACCTTCCCTATCTATCCTAATCTTAACAATCTTCGGGTCCGTAGTCTCCCAACAAACCCCAAACCATAAAACAGTTCTATACATCTCATTAACAGCCATATCAGGCAGAACAACATCAACCGCTTTCCTAATCGAAGGATTCCAAATAACCGCTTTCGTATCGGTTCCACCGAACGAACACAATAATCCGTGAGAGCTGTCAATTGTTATATAATGTTTATCCATATCAACTACTAATTGGGGAATAGTAACAGCAACCTTATGTTGGGGGAAGTATCAATATCATTGTCAGCAATTGAAACATATGTTTCCTCGAGAGCATCTTTATACCTTACAAGCATATGTTGATGTTCTGGTAGGTGATATGATTTCGCATGAAATCGGGACTGTCGATCAGTGACTTCCATGCTTTGCAGACTGTTCGGAATCGAATCAATGATTCTACAGGAAGCTTGTTCATGATTAGCTCTTGGAGCTCGAAGGGAATGTTGTCTGACATTTTGATTTTGATGATTGATTCTAGGGTTTACAGAGATATCAACTTTCTTTCTAGGGTTTATGAGACATATGCGTTTTGTTATTTCAGAAGCAAAACGACACCGTATTGCTTAAAGCCGTTGGCACCTGATGTTGGTAGGCCCAATTAATATAGTGAAGCCGCGAGCCCAGACCTGAAAACATTTCGGTTTTTTTAGCAACCGGTTCAGTTAACCGACCCAGCTGGGTTTTTTTTTATTTTTATTTTTCTAATTTAAAAAGTCGGTTTCAACTTGTCATTATACATTTTTCCAAGGCTATAAACCATCTATAGGTTAAAAGAATCATTTAACCTATAATCGGTAAAAAAATAACCGACAATGTTTTGACAAGTATGATATGTAGAGTTGGGTGTAAATGCAAGAAATGTACCAGAATTCTTGCACCGAGCCTTTTGACTACCGTTCATTATTTCACATGAGTTGAATATTGAAATAGTTTTGGATCCCTCGTTGTGTTTTGGATACTCTTCACACTTACATCACTCGAGGAACTACCGACACAAGCTGAATCATGACCACTCGAGCTAGCCACTTCAAACGTATAAAACTTTGAACGTTTTTTTTTTGTTGCTTTTTATTTCTTAAGTATTTTTTTAGTTTGGAAGAGTTTGTGACTAACCCAATACACAAAACACAAATATAAATAAATAAATATATATATATGACAATGGTTAGAAAAACCAATATATTGATTCTTTAATGACCATAATGTCGTTTCCAACAACTCTATAATGTTAAACAACAGCTAGTTTCACTAAAAAACAAACAAATCGGTTAACCAGTTCAAGTGGGTAAAACAGTTAAAAAAACCCGCCATCGGTTTATTCGTTACCAGTTACAAACCAGCTGTTATGGTTTCGGTTATTAACCAGGGTCCAGTGGTGGACACATGAAATATTTTTAGGGGGTGCGAATAAGAGGTTTAACCAAAATTTCAAGGGGCGTGATCAAGATTTTCCAATAAAACTATTTTTTTAAGGGTTGCGTCCATCACCCAATACTCTACCTAGGTCCGCCCATGCGGGTGCTGGTTAAAAAAAGTAAAAAACGTTATTTTGTGCACCTCTAGATGCCTTAGCTTTGCGAATTTGTCAAATTTATACCATTATTTTGTTACTTTGATGCAAATACAATGAATTTCCTCCATCGTTTATTTTATTTATTATCAGAAATTCCAAACCATTTTATCGTAAATTGAATTTTAAAACCATTAACAAATCATGTAAACTTTAAAAAAAAATCAGGTTCTTCAGTTGTTGGATGAAAAAATCTGGTTTTGCGAGAGTAGTTTCGAATGCAGCCTCTTTGACCGTTTCATCTACATATCAAGGCAATGCGGATAAGTTATGGGCAAAGCGTCTAAATCTTAGTTATTAACTCGATGCAACCATTACATCTACTTCAGCTTTTCACATCGCTCATCCAAAGAAAATAAAAAAAAAACCAACCAAACCAAAACAGACTGTGTCAGTCTTCAGTTAGGCCCACCCTCTCAAGTCTCAACCAGCCCGTTTTGTTTCTCGTTCTTGAAAACCGTAATTAGCGGTTCGACCCAACAACATGACTTTTTTTGAACGACAAATTTGGATCATTGACGGATCGCTGGAGTATCATCGTGACACTAGCGGAACCACCCGATCATATCCATCTCCACTAGGCATAACGCTTATTTATCAATCCAGTAGAAAACCTAATAAATATGAGAAAAAAAACCATGTAAGAATCGAACCCAGAAACTATTGGTGCTAATCACTCGTCTTAATTTCCAACCCAAACAGATCTCGGGTTCGACCCGGCCCACCTTCTTGTTAACCCATTCAAGAACATAAATATGAAAACACTAAAGAAGCCTCGTTGACTCTTGGTCATCACGAAATCATCTCCTTTGCTATATCCCCAAATCACTACTCAAAATCATCTTCTGCAGATCAATACATCTGTCAACTATGAAGCTTCAAACTGCTCTCTGTATCATTCTAATCATTGGTGTTTTGTCCACAATCGCTCACTCAATTCGCTTCGAGATCGAATCGGGTCACACAAAGTGTATAGCAGAAGATATCAAGAGCAATTCGATGACTGTTGGTCATTACTCTATTGTTAACCCTAATGAAGGACAACCTTTACCTGAATCTTACAGAATCACTCTCAGAGTCAGTTCAATTACCGATTCTTTAACCTATTTTGCTATTTTTATTAGCAGCTTGTAATATAGATATTGCTTCTTTGGTTGTGTATGGTTGTGTTTTGGATTTTGTTATGCTGTTGTTTGTTTAAAGTTTGGATTTTTACAGCTTGTATGCTTTGGATTGTAGTATTTGTATTTAGGGTTTTTATATACTGAATTGTGGGATTCTAAATTTGCCTAATTACTTTGTCTTGTTTGAGGTTTCTTGTGTGAGTTTCTCTGTGTGTGTGTGTGTGTATATATATATATATACATATGATGATGCATAAGATATTTCAGTTTGAATTACACGGGTCTTTGTTTAAATTTTTTGTTTTTGTATAGATATTGCTTGAGTTTTTGTTGGAAATTGGGGGTTTTTTTGTGTGTTTTTGTTGGATTTTATGTAATTAGGTTTTAGTAAGAATATATGAGTTTTTCTTTTGTTTTTGGCATTTATTTGAACTGAATTGTTGCATTGGTTGCTGTTTCTTGTATGAATCATGTGTTTGTGTATATATATGATGCTTCATAAGATATTTCAGTTTGAATTATAGGTTTACGTCATGGTCTTTGTTTAAATTTTATGTTTTTATATAGATATTGCTTGAATTTTTTTTTAAAATTTAGATTTGTGTGTATTTTTTGTTGGAGTCTTTATGTATTCGTTTTGGTATCTATATATGATTCTTTTGTTTTTTGCCGCCTGGCATTTAGTTGAATTGAATTGTTGCATTTGTTGCTGTTTACGTGTATGAATCCTGTGTGTTATATATGTATATATGTGATGCTTCATAAGATGTTTCAGTTTGAATTATAGGTTAACGTCATGGTCTTAGTTTAAGTTTGCTGTTTTTATATAAATATTGCTTGAGTTTTTGTTGAAGTTGGGATTTGTGTGTATTTTTTGTTAGAATCTTATGTTGTTCGGTTTTGATACGTATATATGATCTTTTTTTTTCGTTTGGCATTTAGTTGAACTGAATGTTGCATTACTTGATGTAAATATGTAATGCAGGTGACTTCGGCTTATGGGAATAGCTATCATTCATCTGAAAACGTGCAATCGGGTCAATTCGCTTTTCAGGCTGTTGAGGCTGGAGATTATATGGCTTGCTTTTTCGCCATTGATCACCAACCGCCACTTAAAATTACAGTTGAGTTTGATTGGAGGTCTGGTATAGCTGCTAAAGATTGGTCGAATGTTGCCAAGAAAGGTTCAGTAGATGTAAGATTATTGATCCGTTTTTGTTACCATATATGACGTTAAGCATGCGTATTTATTTTTTTTAGTTCTCTACTTTTTAGTTTGAACTCAGCTGACCAATTACCTTTTTAGCTAACATTTTAACATTTATTGTTTTCCCTCAAATCACACCGTATCTTTTTTTAGAATGTCCTGTGAAATAACTATTTTTTTCCTAGTTAATTATATACACACGCATGCACATATAGCGTCACATCTGAAATTATACTAATTGAAAACAGTAAACATATAGGTAGAAAAATCCATACCAATCATTTATATTACTCACAATATTATAATCACACCCTAATATTTAGTTTACTATACTAAGTTGAGTAGTTGACTATTTATTAAATTTGTGAATACTCCTTAATATTAAGAGATTAGAAGAACTGTGTACCAATATAGATGCTTTCAGTATTTTGTAACGGCTACTTATAGGCTTATTGCAAATAGGTCATCTGCTTAAAACTTTGCTAAATGATTAAACATTGGACATAAAAGATAGATCAATAGTTAAAAGCAATAAAACAGAGCAGGAGGTTAAACTAAAATAACTTCATTAATAAAGCTCAAAAGGTAGATCGATAGAAATATCGTTATTGACTAGGGTTACATGAGTCCTGGCTCACAAGTATTGGCTTATTTGTTCCGAGTCGATTCGACTCAGTAAAAATCGGTGGTATATCGGTTATCGGTCCTCATGTAAAATATATCGGTACCGATATTGACCGATTTTCTCGATATCAATACCTTTCTTATTAGTTCTACCATTCGTCTTTCTTCTTATTGCTGCTATTAGTGTTTGAAGTCTCAGTTGTTAATTGTTAGTGTAAAATGTTAGTGTTTTAAGCCTTAATCAGTTCCTACTTGCTACAATTGTAGTGTTTTGCAAGTTGCAAAAGTTTAATTTGTTAATGGTAGGAAAGTATACTGGATTGTTAGTGTTAAATTGCTATATATATAAATCCAGCATGATATTAAAATTACTGATATCCCACCGCGATAACCGATATCCGACTTTTTACCGCACTTACTGCTTAGAACCCTAGTTGACTCATTCATAAGTAAATGGGATGAAATTGAAGTTTTGTTTTTTACTGTTTCTTTTTTGGCAATTTTGCTTATTTTCAGGCAATGGAATATGAGCTGAAGAAACTTGCAGATACCATCACTTCAATTCATGACGAAATGACATATCTCAGAGATAGGTTGGTGAATAATTTACCAAAATATTCGTACTCATCTCTTGTAGCGGCAAATTTGGTATTTCAGAAGTCGATGATGTTGGTTCAAAATTGGAGTTTAGCCTTCTAGAACATCAAAAACTAAACTAAACATTTTGAAAGATTATATGCAGTAATACATGATGCTTGACATACTACTTTATTCAAATTGAAGTTTTTTTTTTGGCAAAAGTATACCTCTACATATTGATAACAAACGATAATTTTGACCGGTAACATTTTGGCACATCATCAAGGGTATATCCGTCTTTGTTTTTTAGGGCATTTTTGTCATGGGGTGTATTATTTTACACCTCCCACTATTCCCACACCCTAAAATCTTATTTTCACGCCCCTACATCTATACTAGTATAAGGTTATACTGGTCGTATAGGAGAATATTACACAAAAAAATGTCGCAGAATGTTTTTTTGTCTCCATCTATACGAGCCGTATAGCATTATACGACCCGTATAGACTGTTATACGACCCATATAATGTTATACGAACTAATATTTTCTCCATCAATACAAGTCGTATAGCATTATACGACCAAATATTTGTCATGTCAGATCATTCTATACGGGCCGTATAATCCTATACGACCCGTATAGAGGGTGTGTGTGGCTTTATGAACACCCTATTTTAAACACGCGTTCCATATGTTTTATCACAGGGAACGAGAGATGCAAGAGCTTAACAAAGTCACAAATTCGAGAATGGCATGGTTGAGTTTTCTATCACTTGTCATATGCTTATCAGTCGCGGGTATGCAAATTTGGCACTTGAAATCTTTCTTTGAAAAGAAGAAGCTCATTTGATACCGATCTTTTTTAGTTATATGGATGGATTTTAATTCAAATACATGTAGCATCAACAAATTAAATGACAGAGAGAATCAACTAACTACCATATTTATATTTGATCTTATCTATTATCACTATTTGCGAGTCTTGTTATTCCATTTTATGTGAGTTTTGGTTCTTATTTTCGTCAACAAAGTTGAATATGTAGGCCTAGCAAGGCCATGTGTAGTCGCTGATTATGGGGCTCCATCTTGGGCCATAGCGCCCGGAACACGGCTCCCGGGTTTTATGGGGCTCTATCCACTATGGGGCATGATGTGTATAAACGGGTGATGTGTTTGGTTTCTCACACGCACACACCATTCTAAATGCGTAAATTATGGTTGGAAAGAGACATTAGATATTATAATCAATTTTACGTGTGTTTATTACTAATTGGGCTGTGATAACTCATATCTAGTAATTATTGATCATACATGTTTTATTGGATCAATATATCTCCTAATGTGGTATTCTGGACATCATGATTGACCATCAATGGCCCTAATTGATCATCGTTAACTTTAACTAACTTTCATTTGACCCTTTATTTAATTTAATTGATCATCATTCCTTAATCGGCTATTGACCCTGATTGACCACTAATTTCGTGGTATTAACCATCATTGACTATGTATGATCACCATTAACCATAACTGAGCATCAACAACCCTAATCGACAATCAACAACTCTAGCTGCTGACCATAAATGACTTTGCTTAATCACATGCATCTAACATTATTAACCATCAACGGCATTTATGACATTATGGGTCGTGGGTAACATATTGGTCATCAGAACATCGTTTTGGTTGCAACTAGGATTAGGGGCGGATGTACAACATAATAAGGGGTAGCCTCCGCTACCCCTTGTCGCTCCGGTGGTAGTGTAAATTTTGGAAAAATTTGACGTTTTTTCGATTTCGTTACCCCTTTCTTTTAAAACATTACCCCTATGAAAGTTTTCTAGATCCGCTACTGACTAGGATGAGATTTTTTCCCCAAATACACATACCAAGACAGTACCTAATACCGGTATCTGTACCAATTTTGGTTATTTGGTACATGTATTGGTACCCACTTTTATTAATTTCGGTAATTTTGGTATCGATACGGGTAAAAATGGTACTTGTACCGAATTTGATTAAAAATGAATTTGATATTTTGTTTTATTTTCGTATTATGGTACTTGTATCGATTTTACCTATTTGGTACCCGTTTTGTATTACTACTTGGAGATATTTTACCTTATTGGTACCCGTACTTTATTGGTACTCATACCAATTGTACCTATTTAGTACCCGTATGAGTGCTTAAAAAAAGATAAAAACAAAATGGTAACAAACCGGGTACTATACCTACCGGTACCCGTATCCATACTATACCATAATATTCAGTACTCGGTACCGCTACACGTATTGTATGGATCCCATCCCCAGTTGCAACGATTGCAGTTCCAAATTTCATTAAACCTCTTCGTTGGAGTTGCTATCATGTGCCAGTGCGACTTCAAGTTTCCGACTGATTGATTATGAATATCTCCAACTTCATTGCTATCATGTGCTAATGATGAATATTCTGAAAGATTTTGTGTTGTCTTGTTTTCAGGTTCTTAATTGGCCTAGAGCTATTACCCTTTTGCAGCAACTTGATTGGATGGTGAAGTTTTATATTTTGATATTATATTATTTTTTTGCTACTACTGTACGTCCAAATGATTCTTGGTTTGTGTAAGGTACCCTCTCAAAAGGACCAAAGCATAATATGATAGGCCTAATTTACACAAGTCCAATATTGGCAAACCCAAGGTGAAGGTGACCCATTAGGATTACATTTCCACAATTTATAAGCCTTCCTCTTCAACAAGACAGGTTATTATCCTCACCCAAACACTCTCTCCGCATATCATCATACATACAATTCTATACTCACACACATATATCAATGATTAAATCCAATACTGACCTGAGCGTCGAAGACGACCCCTTCTAACAATGGTAGAGCTTTCCGCAGGGACGGAAAGTCATTGGACCCAAAAAAATCTCCATATCGCTATGTTTCGGGTTATATGTTCGGGGTCGACTATCAAACAATAATAACTCCAAATAAAAAAAATCCTTAAACTCATTCAATCAAGCCAAAAATGAACCCTCAAGTTTCATTTATATAAAAAAAGTTTCAAACTTTATTTAAACTCACTTCAAGTTTTAAAAAATTTTAAAAATTTACTAATAGCACTGTTTTTTAACTCAATATGAAAATATGTATAAATGTTTTGGACAATAAATTTGGTAGGAGCAAGAAATTTTTAGACAAAATAATTGGCGAGACCGACCTATATATATATTTTTTTTAAATTTCGGACGAAAAATTGGGAAAATTACACTGCTAACCGAAATATTGGCAGGGCGGGGGCACCCCCTTGCCCTTTATAAGTAACACCCCTGCCTTCTAACGTGATTCACAGCTGTGCATATCTGGAATAAAACACAAAAGACGAGGTGTGTTCATGTTCATATCAAGCGATGGAGTACATGTATCCATATTAGGATATGATTCTTTATTGACGTCATCCGGGGGACATGACAACAAACCATACTTCTACTTTCTCCAATTAACATCGAAATCTGTGTTCTTCATACAAGTTTTTCAAGATCTAAGCTTTTAGATATGTTATGTTGGATGGATACGTGTTCGCGACGTACTTTTAAAGCCAGATTTGGGTTTTTTTTGCATTCCATGTCGGATATTCGTAGATACAACCCTCAGATTTACGCTTCGTCAAGCCAGATTTGGGTTTTCCGCACGGTGTAACTTCTTCCCATATGTCTTTGAGAACATTGTCAAGTAGACGGTGACGATACCAACTAGAGATAAAACTGTGCTTCTATGTGCATCCCTTGATACCGGTTTTTCTTTACTCGATTTCAAGTTGTTAGTTAAGGCTTCCATGACGCTAGTTTTAGCCTGATCATATCCATCTACTACTCGAACCTACTTTTTCTTTCCCTTTCTTTAAATTCTTCAACTTTCGTTGAACTTCCTCAGAAAGTTGAATACTGTTTCCGAGGTGACTCCATGTAGGAAGTGCATGCATCCCATCAACTAATCCTTGCACACGAGAAACAGCATGAGGGTCACTGCCACGTCTTGATTCGGATCGTTTTCTACGAGTACAACTTGCTATCACATTGTTCAAATATGTGGGAGGGTTGGATGAACTTCAATTCACAACAGAAAGAAAAGATCGTTTCAAGCATTTTTTTAATCAAGAAAACAGAAAAACCTGGGAATGAGATCGATTCCTAATTAGTATCTAAAATCTTTATGGTTTCTGTTTTCAAAAACCATGTTTTTAAGTAAAATCTTTAGGGTTTCTGTTTTCGAAAACCATGTTTTTAATCATGAAAACCCACTAATTACAAATGAGATCGATGATTCGTAACAAAGAGAGAGAAAAAGAACGTAACTTAAACAACATCATACACTAGACATTGATGAAGATAGAACAACAACAATGATCCTGCTGTTTGTAAAATCTTGAGGGTTTCTATTTTCAAGAACTAGTTTTTAATCATGAAAACACCCACTATAATCATATATCAAGAAATAGAGAATCGATAACTTTACTTGCATGCTTGAATGGATTTAGGACATACCTCATTAATGAAATCGTCGAATTCGAACCTTTTGTTGTTTCTATTGAGAGAGTGAGTGCGTGTAAGAACTTTTTGACACCTTGAGAGAGATCGAGTGTGTGTGTGTGTGAGAACTTTTTGAACACCAGACAACTAATAAGAAGGTTATTGTCGTTAAAAAAAGAAGGTAGTTACTTTGATTTTTCTACTTCAATTTTACAGTTGATTGTTTCCGCTACTTACTTGGCCACCACCTTGCAATATTCTGACATGTCCAATTATTTAATGTAATCTATAGAAGCATTACGTACGGTTGAATCAAAACGTATAATAAATCGAAAATATATCATGCAATCATAATGTTGGATATTCAGAGTTCGTTGCAGCGAAAGGGTTAACATGTTCGGGTTTGTAACTAACATAATTGGATTCCATAATCAAGCTTTAATCTTGATTATGGAAAACAAACTGATTACACAATGGATAATCGATAAAGATAGGTTTGATCGAATATCTTGGTGATCATCCATGCTGTTGATGATTATAATATATATATATATACACATATATACACACACACATATGTGACACTTAGGGACAATTAGCATTTTGGCGGGAATAACTGTTAAACGATAGTTCATTGATGCCAATGATAACCATCACACCGTTTCACATTTATAAGTTCTACATAGCAGATATAGTTTTCCTAATTACAGTTGTCACATAATAAATATAACTAATTAAGTTTAATATTCTAATACATAACGTATTTATATGTAACCGACTCATACATAAGAAACATACAAAAGAAACATAAAAGGTGTATAAAGAAAAACTGATACGTGTAGTTAAAAGGGATTAATTAGAACTTACAAAAACAAATCACGAAGGATAAAACAAAACACATTAACGTCAAGGGATTAATTAGAAACGTAGACCGACTGGAAACGTACATAAAATAAGCACAAAAACAATTTATATTTGGCCCGACTCGTTTTCAAAAAAGATTTACGTCGAAACGCAAACCAACTCAAATATATACCGACACATACATCAAAATACACAGTAAAACTAGTTTTAGAAAATTGATGGAACGAACGGGGTAAGCTCGAAACCTTATAAACTTAATGCGTTATAAAAAAAGTTTTTAAACTCGGTGACAAATTAGTTTTTTTTTTAAGTAAAGTAACAAAAAGGATAAACTTGAAACTTTATAAAGTTGAGAGGTTAAACTAAGTAACAAATTAGTTTTTGTTTTATGAAAGAGATTAGAGAATGAAAGTTATTGACGAGAAAATAAATTAGTAAAAACATTAATAGTTTAAGAATGTAAATTATATATAGTATTGGGGAAAAGTTTAACCATTAGAAATATTAGAAATTAAAGGTTTTGGTTTGTAAACTAGTAAAACACCATTTATTTAGACTAAAGAAAACCTCTTTTGCAAAAAAATTCAAAGCTAACATAACCAGATCATGATTATGATTGAAAAGAAAACAAAGTTGAAATTAAGTTTACATGGAACGTTCAAAGTTGAAACAAGATATGTTTGTTTATGTACATCCAAACAAACACAATAAACAACATATGTTTGATTAAGTACATCCAATAATAAGAAAGCTTTGTAATACAAGATAAAGAGGATTGCAAGCACAAGGGCTCCAAACAAAGAGGCAAGGATCCACTTGTTCTTTGACATCCTTCTTGACATTAACGTGATCAAAACTTTCCTGCTGTTATCAACGGCATGGAGCTGACAAAATAAGTACAACAAGTGTTATAGATGTCAACGCACGAAAATTGACTAGTGTTATAGATATCAACGCACAAAAATTGCCAAGTGTTTATCATCTCCTCAAACTTGAAATGTAAATAATGGTCATTTTGAATGTTATTGTCTTTTGATAACCATTAATCACACTACAAGAATATTATTGTCTTTTGATAAAAATGCGTTTGCAGCCGTTTAACGGTTGCGTTTACGCCAAAATTGCAATTTATTTTAGAGAAACTGTCATTTTTCTTGAGTCAAGATCAAATCACGTTGATTCTATAAATCACGTAATACAACCTTTCAAAGCCACTACACGAGCCAGATGTGGATGTGAGATTTTATGGAGATTTCGATCTGTATTATTTTCCGGTGGCGGATCCAGAAACTTTTTTCAGTGGGTTCATTTTGGTAGATTCTTACTAACTTTTTTCAAATTATACAAGGTTCTCAATATTTTTCCCATTTTTTTCCAATCTGAATGGGTTCATGTGAACCCACAAAACAGGGCGGGATCCGTCACTGTCGGTCAGAACCCATCCCACCCGTCCCCTCTCTTCCCGTGTACCGGAGTCGAGCTAACCACCGACAAATAGAAACCTGCAAATCAAAATCGCTGGCAAGTTCAGTTTGTTTGGAGTTGCTGTTAAAATCGTTGGGGACATTGGAAACGCCGGATTCATTTCACCGGAAAATCTTGAAAAACATGTGTGGTTCAAACAGAGTTATCAAATATCTTGTGTGGCTCAGGGATTCTGCCGGAAGATGAAGGGATGATTTACCGGTGGTCGACGACAGTGGCGGATCTAAAAAATCTTCGTAGGGGTAACGTTTTATTAAAAAGGGGTAATGAAATCGAAAAAAACGTCAAAAAAGGTCAATTTTTTCCAAAATTTACACTACCGTCGGAGCGCCAAGGGGTCGCTACCCCTTCCCCTAAGGTAGGTCCGCCCCTGGTCGACGACCAGGTTATCGGAATACAAGGCTGTCTGGCGAATGTTTGTTAAAAAACCAAAAATTTAAAACCGACTTTAAACTATTAGTACCTAATCTTGTTACTTTTCATAAAACACAGGGGTGTACACATTTGACCTTTACATGTATATGAAAATTACATAAATATTCATAAAGGCATTTTCAAAATCTTAATGTGTAGTTCTACAATTGTCTTCTTCTTATATATATGTAGTCAACCAATGATTTGACTTTTTAAACTCTCATATTTGGTTTTCGTTTCGAAGAAACTATATTATTCGTAGTCAACCAATGATTTGACTCTTTAAACTTCCCTTTGAATGAATTATGTCAACCATCATGTTTTACTGCATATATTCCTTCAAAGTGTTTATTTTTTTGTCCAAAACCTCGCTTTGAACTAATAAATGACAAATAACATCTACCGAACGAAAAGATATGTTTTTGTGAAGTATGTGACCGATTAATGACAAGTAATAATTTTGAATGTAACATATCGGCACTTCAAGGGTAATTTTTAGGCCATTTTTGGCATCGAGCGGATAATTTTAAACACGCATTTCATATGTTTTATCAAAGCCAACGAGAGATGCATGAGCTTAACAAAGTCACTAATTCGAGAATGGCGTGGTTTAGTTTTCTCTCACTTTTCATATGCTTATCAGTCACGGGTATGCAAATTTGGCACTTGAAATATTTCTTTGAAAGAAAGAAGCTCACTTGACACCGGTCTTTTTAGTTATATGGATGGATTTTAATCCAAAAACATGTAGCATCAAAAAATCAAGAGATATTGGATTTAAATAACCCCAACTTTCATCAATTGATTGATACTACTCCCAACTTTCGATTGTACCATACTACTCCCAAGTTTCAACTTATTAGCTGATAGCACTACAAAACTAACAAAACGGTAATCCAGTTTGCTGACATCACCTGCCAAGTCATCTAACTAACGCCACATCAGTTGTCAAAAGCCACGTCAGCTGCCACCTCATAAAAAAGTTATGTCAGCTTCCACGTTATCGACCACCTCATCTGCCACATCATCAAAATTTTCCACGTTAGATGCCACGTCAACACACAAGTGCCACATTAGCAAAAAACTAACTGGGTTAGCGTTCAGTTGGTTTGGAAGTGCTATCATCCAATAAATTAAAAGTTAAGAGTGGTGTGGTACAGATCGAAATATGAAAATGCTATTAAGCAATTGATGAAAGTTGAGATTATTTAAATTCAAAATCCCATAAATTAAACAACTGAGAGATATTTTATATTTGGTTATATCTATCATCGTTACATAGGAGTTTTGGTTCTTGCTTTCTTCAACAAGTTGAATATGTGTTTTGTAGGCCTAATAATGACAAAGTTGTCAACTTCTATCTTCCAACCAAATTAGTGGGCCCCATTGTGGGATGTTCATAACATACAGAACTTGGTCTTACAACCTGGCACTGTATGACCCGTTACATTATCCCAATTTTAACCTTTGGGGGCTTATGGGGTATGGACACTAATTAATTAATACATTAATGATGTCAAGATTCAATATCATGGAAGAAGTCAATGTTTTCAAGATAATATAGAATAAGCTCCTTTGTCTTGAATAATTGACACATAGAGATGAAACTTAAATACAACTAATTTTCTCTTCGGATATGATATGCGGAGAGAGTTTGATCGTTTTACTCCGTGCTAAGCAACAACACTTGGGTCGTTATCGGCTCAATTAATCGGAACCTACAAAAGCAATATCGATAGCTATTCTGATAACACCAATACCTTAAAACCTAAACTCTAAAAATTAAAAATAAACTCAATTAACTTTTGTGGGAAAAAAAAACCGGTTATGTTGTAGAAATAGAAAACCCTAAAGTTATGGTTTAAAAATGTTGGGAATTTTGTGAAAATAGCATTTTCATAAATATAGGAAATGCGTATTTCCTAATTTTGGACGATAAATAAATATTATAAACTGAGGTTTATATAGATATTTTTTCCGGGTTTGTGTTCTATGTTGGAAGAGCTTCGCAACGAACTAAACCACGTCCAAAACGGAGCTAAGATGAATGAGATATCGATGCTCAAAGTTTGGTGTTTGAAACATTAATTGCTGAAATAAATGGGAAAGTAGCAACTTGTCCTACATAGGAGGAGTGATGAAACTTAAATGGGTATTTAAGTGGGAACACTCCTTCCTTATTGTTTCATGGAAGCACGCACTAAGTGTACTCGCGAAGCTCGCACACGCGCGCGTGGCGTGGGCGATGGGCGCAATGTGGCGCTTTGATGGCGCACTTTGCACTTTGCGAGCCGCCTTTGTATTTTTACCCCGCGCGCGTGGCTCAGCAAAGGCTGCAAGGACCAGGTGGCGCAGACCCTGGAAGGAAACGTGGCAAGGGGCGCGCAGGTACACATGTAGTGGCGCATGGTGCAGGCAGTCCAGGTTGCGCAACAGATGCCTGACGTACGCGCGCGCAGTGCACCAAAGTGAACCAGTATGGCGCGACTGTGTGGCGTGACCAGCTGGGTTCCTTGGTGAGTGGCGTGCGCGCGCAAGGGCTTGCGCACCAGTTGTAACATCCGTCAAAAACGGATTTTACCAAACCCGCTCCGTTTATTAACCGAACAATCAGTTAAAAATTTCATTGCGTATTTAATGCCCAAATTAATTTTAAACGATACATAATTAATAAGTATATTGGAATATATAATTTATATTTGAAAAAGTATTAAAAATAAGAAAATAAAAATAAAAAGCTGCTGCCGGGTTTCGAACCCGGGTCAGCCAGCGATTTCAGCAGAGACTTAACATTCATCCATCAAACCACTGCGCCATTGGTGTTTCTTGTTCAATAATGGAAACAATTAATTCATAACATAAATATCGAATTCAAAAACCGACGCGCCCAATCGCAGTCGTCGGAAATCCCGGCGATCTCGCGAGATTGGACGGTTTCTTTAGTTTTAACGTAAACCTTAACTATGACATCGGTTATAACCGACGTCTGAACCCGCGACGCAAGTCATAACCGCCGGAAAACGTAATGACCGACGAATCAAGACGGAAATAGGACCAAATTCATCGATGTCCTGCCTTATAAATACCCCCTCAAACCTCTGCTAGCTTTTTCGCTCACAATCACACCTTTACCCGACGTAATTCCACTCGCCGGAAAAGTTCTGCAACTCGCCGAAAAACCGAGCCTTTCACCTTTGAGCCTTACTGAACCCCCAGAGCTCATACTGAAGCCACCTACACTCACCTCAAGCTCGCTGAAGACCCTCTGCCGCAAGACACACGTCGCCGGAATAGTTTGCTGTCACCGGAGTTTCGCCGGCGAAACAGAGGAGCCACTGTTCGGTATACCTTACGCTTAATCTTTCATTCTTTTTATTTATCTCACCTGTAATTAACCGCAACACACTAAAAGAACATGATTTAATCGACGAACCAGTCGGACTTCTGTTTCTGGTTAAGTCTGACGAAGATTCGTATTGTATATGTTTAATTTAAATCAAGATATAACTCGGGTTAGACACACAGTCCAGCGGTGGACTGTGTGCAAATTAAACACGCTTACGTCTCGAGTTCGATTCATGTCCCACGCATACTCGCCTTAATAAAAATGTTCTTTTTTTTACTAAACCGGATTCATTTCACATAGATGTTAAGTTTAATAAAAACCGGAATAATAACCAAGATAGACACACAGTCCAGTGGTGGACTGTGTGCGCGTTTAAAACACAGGTCACGAGTTCGAGTCTGGACTACCGCACCGGTCCGGACAATTATCAAACTTTTTATATAAGGTAGAAACGAAATAAGGTAGTTTGTATATAAGTATAATAAAAATCAGTTTATTTAACAAGTTAGACACACAGTCTAGCGATGGACTGTGTGTTAACCTAAACCACAGGTCCCAGGTTCGAGACCTGTGGAGAGCACCGGTTCGACGCATTAAATCGTTTTTAAAAATAAATGATTTTCAGTTTAATTCAATTAGTATATAAATATAATTAAAAACAGAAATATTTCGGGTTAGACACGTAGCTCAGTTGGTAGAGCTGCGTGCACGCGAACGGGAGGTCTCGGGTTCGAGCCTCACCCGGCGCAAACAATTTCACAGCCTGACCGGTCAACAAGTCAACAAGTCAACGGTCAACTGTCGCAAAAAGTCAACTTTTTTTATTATTTTTATTTATTTATTTTATTTAAAAATCAATTAAAAATACTTAAAATAACATTTTAAGGTTAGAAAATAGCCTTAAACTCACAAAAATATATCCAATCATCCTACTAAAATTGATTAATAAAATCCCATTATTTACCAAACCATTATGTTATTATCTAGGTTAGTTTCACTCGTGGTTAAATCCAATTTTGTGCGTATTCAACATCATCAACCGAACGCACCCAATGTGAGTGAATCTTACAACTCTCCTTTTTAATTACACGTTTTGGGGTGTGTCATGTGTCACCAAAAATTAACTCGTTTATTTAAACTTGTGCCATACCATATTGTGATCTAAACTTAGATTGTTTATATTGTTTGTGGTTATGTATTTCATTTTGTCAACTTATATGAAATTCATTCATTAGGCCCATCAGTTCCTCGTGGGAGACGAGTTGAGCAACGCGTGCCTCAAAACAAATCCATTATTGTTCGTGTGTGTATTATTTAGTTTATATTGTTTGTAGTTATGTATTTCATATTGTCAAGTATATGCAAATCATTCATTAGGCCCATCAGTTCCTCGTGAGAGACGAGTTGAGCAACGCGTGCCTCAAAACGATCCATTATTGTTCATGTGTGCATTATTTAATATTAATTGATTGGTGAATAAGTTTACATCTATTTTTACTCATGTGTGGTTGTGCACTTTATTTTATAATCAATTAAATAAACTTGTTCAAATGTTTTTCATAGGATTCACTCGCCAACTTTTTGTTGATCCAAAAACCATTTTTACACATGATACAGGTGAACAGGATGAAGCAAGGAAAACATAGGAAATGCCTTAGAAGAAAACAATGAAGCCTAGATTGATGTTAGGACATGATGTAATAATGATCGTATAATTCCCTTTAAAATTGTATTAATGAATATGAAACGTTATAATAAATGTCATGAGCTTTGATGATAACCCAATCATGCCCCGATCACCTTTTCCGCTGCGGGTCGGGGTGTGACAGATTGGTATCAGAGCCATGACTATAGGGATATAGGGTAGGTTATTAGACCCTTAGAGCCTATACTATAGTTGCCTAAATTTCAATTGTTTAGGTGGTTACATACAAACTTATGATGTTTATTTGTTTCATATTTGTTTATGCTTACAGTCAAACATACATACTTACATACACATTCATCATACATATTTCAATGTTCATATATTCAAATCATCTTCATACTTTCATTATTAAAAGATTTTGTCGCAATTTTCAAATCTCATCAAAGTAAGTTCTGCGACGGGCATGTAGTAACTGGAAGGGTACAAGTACCGGTAGTCGGAACGTCCTGTCTAGGTTGGCATTCGTATAAATCCAATATAACGGACCAGTTTGCCTACCTGGGGACTAACGATGAGAGTACGAAGGACCTATTAGGCCAAAGCATGCCACACCAAACGTCGTTCGAACTAACCCACTTTGAGGTGTCACCGTGTCTACACCTGGACACATTCCGAATATCATACGTTATAAACATATTTCTCGATTTTCTCCGGGTTTTAGTGTACGTAACCAGGCTAACACATGCGAACCATATGAAAAAACCCGGTATTCATGGGGGCCCACATGATTACGAAGGTGAAGTATGGCGGCATGCAAGGCCTAATGACGAGCAAAGCCCAAGACATCCTATGGATGTAGTAGATTTATTTTTCTATATTTATTTTATGAATGTTCATTCCTAAGTGCGACCCATGATCCCAAAAACATCCAACTCATGCTCTTGACATGTATTCCTTGTAGATGTCTTCTAGCCTCGCCCGTAGGAAGACGAGAGCAGGAAAAGCTCGCGAGCGCATGGCTGCCCTAATCGCCCAACAAATGGCTGCCGTAATACCCAACATTGTAATCCAAGTCCAACAAGCACTTACCGCTAATCCTATCAATCAAGAAGATCAACACGTTATCAACCCTCCCCCAAATACCACTAAATGCACCTACAAGCATTTCAAATCCTGCGACCCTCCAAAATACGAAGGGACTGAAGGTGTCACCGCTCTCCTCCATTGGTTTGAAGAAATGGAGAACACTTTTCTAAATTGCGATTGCCCTGATGATCGCAAAGTGCGATATGCTACTGGTCGTTTATATGGAATAGCCCTTACTTGGTGGAATACAGAGAAGGCCAAACGAGGTGTTGAAGACACTATGACTTTGACTTGGGAAGAGTTAAAGGAAATCATGACAAGACAGTTTTGCCCGAGGAGCGAAATCAAGAAATTAGAAGACGAGTTCTATTCGTTGAAGCAAAAGGAAGGCGACCACACCACATACAACAAAAGATTCCTCGAGTTAAATCAAATGGTTCCCAACTTGTTCACTCCCCTCTACCGTTTGATCGAGCACTACATTCGAGGTCTTCCGTCAAAGATTCAAGACTCTGTAATAAGTACCACGCCTGCAACTTTGGAAGCAGCTATGGAGTTAGCTACAGAGCTCACCGAAAACCGAATCCGGAACAAAGACTCAAGGAGGAGAAGAAGAAGGATAAGGCATCGACTGAAACTTCAAACTCCACCCAAACCGAATCCCCTTCTCAACCCATTTCTAAGAGAAAAAGAGACGGGCAACTTTTCGCTACTATCCAACGTAATCAACCAGTTTTACAAGCCATACCCATCCAAGCTATCCCAATCACTCAAGTAGCACCCAACTCAACTTACCCAATTAAGAAACCATACCTTGGACCTCACCCTCGATGTAACACCTGTTTTTATCACCATCCATCTACCTTACCTTGTCGACTATGTGCGAATTGTGGACGCTATGGTCATTTGAGCAAGGTTTGTCGCACCCCTCAAAACCAAATCTCACCCCTTCCTCAAAACATGATCCAAACCTATCAACAAACCCAATACCCCATGTTCCCATATGTTCGAGCTTGTTTCAATTGTGGCGACCCTACCCACTTTAGAAACACGTGCCCTCGATTGGTTAACATCATAAACGCTCAAGCTCAATCAAACCCAGTTAACCAAGTAAATCAAGAAAACCCAATCACTAGGCCACCAGCAAGAGGAAGAGTTTTCAACATCAACGCCAATCCTGTCGAAGATAATGACGGCCCAAGCGAAAACACCCAACTAGTCCTCTTCACCAAAAATCAAGATTCAACTCCAATCGTTTAGTTTTATGTTTTTCTTTATGTTTTAGAATCACATAGAACCAATCATAATTTAAGGATAAAGCCAATGAAATTTTGACAAGAATATGGTGGATACGCCGCTGATACTTCCTATATATAAGTATTCTTGCCAAAGGATCAGAGGCATTATCTGGCGGTTATGAGAGGTTCCATGTGTAAACTGTTTGAGTGATTATTGTTTAGATTACATTTTTTATTTTCAGTACATGCAATACGATCGGCTCCGTTTGATTGAGCCTTGATCGCACAGACATTTTTCATTTTCAGTACATGCAATACGATCGGCTCCGTTTGATTGAGCCTTGATCGCACAGACATTTTTCATTTTCAGTACATGCAATACGATCGGCTCCGTTTGATTGAGCCTTGATCGCACAGACATTTTTCATTTTCAGTACATGCAATACGGTTTTGTGGTTGTTGTGTTTGTTGTAGAGTCACATAGAACTAATCATAACTTGTGGATAAAGTCAATGAAAATTTGACAAGAATATGGTGGATACGCCGCTGGTACTTCCTATATATAAGTATTCTTGCCAAAGGATCAGAGGCATTATCTGGCAGTTATGAGAGGTTCCGTGTATAAACTTTTTGAGTGATTATTGTTTAGATTAAATTTATTATTTTTAGTACATGCAATACGATCGGCTCCGTTTGATTGAGCCTTGATCGCACAGACATTTTTCATTTTCAGTACATGCAATACGATAGGCTCCGTTTGATTGAGCCTTGATCGCACATACATTTTTCATTTTCAGTACATGCAATATGATCTTGTGTTTGTTGTAGAGTCACATAGAACTAATCATAACTTGCGAATAAAGTCAATGAAAATTTGACGAGAATATGGTGGATACGCCGCTGGTACTTCCTACATATAAGTATTCTTGTCAAAGGATCGGAGGCATTATCAGGCGGTTATGAGAGGTTCCATGTAGGATTTAGTATGTTTTGGTTGAAGTTTGTTCATCATACATTTCAGTGTATTCAATTTCATCATTTATAGAAGTTGAGCTATGTCTCACTTCCACAATGACTAACCTCTCCATCATAACAAACGAGAGAGGTACTGTCATCATTCAAACATGTATACTATCAGAATTTAGACTCAAGCTGTGGTTGTTGTGTTGTTTATGTTTTAGAGTCACGTAGGACTAATCATAATTCACTGATAAAACCAATGAAAATTTGATGAGAATATGGTGGATACGCCGCTGGTACTTCCTATATATCAGTATTCTTGTCAAAGGATCAGAGGCATTATTAGACGGTTATGAGAAGTTCCATGTGGGTTGTAGTATTAGAAATTTTGTTTTAGGATATAACCCTATCTTTCCAAGCATATCAAAACTCTTACGCATGGTATCATATTTAGTGAATCAACTCTGCTTATCAATATTTTTACCGTAGGAAACAAAAAGCGATTCCTGTAGCAGGGTACTTAACCCTTGCAAGGAACGTTACCGCCTCAAACAAAAAAAACTTAAACTGTTACTTTTTTTCTAAGTATGTAACTGTCAAATAAAACATCATCATTTTTAGTCAAATATATCACTACTTAAATTTCGGGATGAAATTTCTAAAAAGCAGGGGATACTGTAACATCCGTCAAAAAACGGATTTTACCAAACCCGCTCCATTTATTAACCGAACAATCAATTAAAAATTTCGTTGCGTATTTAATGCCCAAATTAATTTTAAACGATACATAATTAATAAGTATATTAGAATATATAATTTATATTTGAAAAAGTATTAAAAATAAGAAAATAAAAATAAAAAGCTGCTGCCGGGTTTCGAACCCGGGTCAGCCAGCGATTTCAGCAGAGACTTAACATTCATCCATCAAACCACTGCGCCATTGGTGTTTCTTGTTCAATAATGGAAACAATTAATTCATAACATAAATATCGAATTCCAAAACCGACGCGCCCAATCGCAGTCGTCGGAAATCCCGGCGATCTCGCGAGATTGGACGGTTTCTTCAGTTTTAACGTAAACCTTAACTATGACATCGGTTATAACCGACGTCTGAACCCGCGACGCAAGTCATAACCGCCGGAAAACGTAATGACCGACGAATCAAGACGGAAATAGGACCAAATTCATCGATGTCCTGCCTTATAAATACCCCCTCAAACCTCTGCTAGCTTTTTCGCTCACAATCACACCTTTACCCGACGTAATTCCACTCGCCGGAAAAGTTATGCAACTCGCCGGAAAACCGAGCCTTTCACCTTTGAGCCTTACTGAACCTCCAGAGCTCATACTGAAGCCACCTACACTCACCTCAAGCTCGCTGAAGACCCTCTGCCGCAAGACACACGTCGCCGGAATAGTTTGCTGTCACCGGAGTTTCGCCGGCGAAACAGAGGAGCCACTGTTCGGTATACCTTACGCTTAATCTTTCATTCTTTTTATTTATCTCACCTGTAATTAACCGCAACACACTAAAAGAACATGATTTAATCGACGAACCAGTCGGACTTCTGTTTCTGGTTAAGTCTGACGAAGATTCGTATTGTATATGTTTAATTTAAATCAAGATATAACTCGGGTTAGACACACAGTCCAGCGGTGGACTGTGTGTTAACCTAAACCACAGGTCCCGGGTTCGAGACCTGTGGAGAGCACCGGTTCGACGCATTAAATCGTTTTTAAAAATAAATGATTTTCAGTTTAATTCAATTAGTATATAAATATAATTAAAAAAGAAATATTTCGGGTTAGACACGTAGCTCAGTTGGTAGAGCTGCGTGCACGCGAACGGGAGGTCTCGGGTTCGAGCCTCACCCGGCGCAAACAATTTCACAGCCTGACCGGTCAACAAGTCAACGGTCAACGGTCAACTGTCGCAAAAAGTCAACTTTTTTTATTAATTTTATTTATTTTATTTAAAAATCAATTAAAAATACTTAAAAATAACATTTTTAAGGTTAGAAAATAGCCTTAAACTCACAAAAATATATCCAATCATCCTACTAAAATTGATTAATAAAATCCCATTATTTACCAAACCATTATGTTATTATCTAGGTTAGTTTCACTCGTGGTTAAATCCAACTTCGTGCGTATTCAACATCATCAACCGAACGCACCCAATATGAGTGAATCTTACAACTCCCCTTTTTAATTACACGTTTTGGGTGTGTCATGTGTCACCAAAAATTAACTCGTTTATTTAAACTTGTGCCATACCATATTGTGATCTAAACTTAGATTGTTTATATTGTTTGTGGTTATGTATTTCATTTTGTCAACTTATATGAAATTCATTCATTAGGCCCATCAGTTCCTCGTGGGAGACGAGTTGAGCAACGCGTGCCTCAAAACAAATCCATTATTGTTCGTGTGTGTATTATTTAGTTTATATTGTTTGTAGTTATGTATTTCATATTGTCAAGTATATACAAATCATTCATTAGGCCCATCAGTTCCTCGTGAGAGACGAGTTGAGCAACGCGTGCCTCAAAACGATCCATTATTGTTCATGTGTGCATTATTTAATATTAATTGATTGGTGAATAAGTTTACATCTATTTTTACTCATGTGTGGTTGTGCACTTTATTTTATAATCAATTAAATAAACTTGTTCAAATGTTTTTCATAGGATTCACTCGCCAACTTTTTGTTGATCCAAAAACCATTTTTACACATGATACAGGTGAACAGGATGAAGCAAGGAAAACATAGGAAATGCCTTAGAAGAAAACAATGAAGCCTAGATTGATGTTAGGACATGATGTAATAATGATTGTATAATTCCCTTTAAAATTGTATTAATGAATATGAAACGTTATAATAAATGTCATGAGCTTTGATGATAACCCAATCATGCCCCGATCACCTTTTTCCGCTGCGGGTCGGGGTGTGACACCAGTAGGCTCGCGCAAGGATGTGAGCCATACTGGCGCACGCGCAATAGGACTGTGGAGCAAGGATGCGCGCGCAAGGGCTTGCGCACCAGTAGGCTCGCGCAAGGATGTGAGCCATACTGGCGCACGCGCAATAAGAACTGTGGAGCAAGGATGTGAGCCCTACTTGCGCGCGCGCAAGGGGTTGCGCACGAGTAAGCTCGCGCAAGGATGTGAGGCACACTTGCGCGCGCACCAGCAGGCTGGTGTATAGAGGCGCGCACGCGCGCGACCTGCTGCTTCCAGAGTTAATGACAGATCAGTTACACTTCAGCAGTTGAAACTGACGAGTCAAGGGTCTTGACCAGGAATGTAACTGACGAATTAAAGTGCATTAAAGACGTTTAATGCAATTTAATTCGTTGAGTTAATTCCTTTTTGACTGTTTCAACCCAGACCCTGGAAGAAATACATGGCAAGGATGTGGAGCAAGGATGCGCGCGCAAGGGCTGGCGCACCAGTAGGCTCGCGCAAGGATGTGAGCCATACGGGCGTACGCGCAATGGGACTGTGGAGCAAGGATGCGCGCGCAAGGGCTTGCGCACCAGTAGGCTCGCGCAAGGATGTGAGCCATACTGGCGCACGCGCAATAGGATTATGGAGCAAGGATGCGCGCGCAAGGGGTGGCGCACCAGTAAGCTCGCGCAGGGATGTGAGCCACACTGGCGCGCGCACCAGCAGGCTGGCGTATGGAGGCGCGAGCGCGCGCGACCTGCAGCTTCCAGAGTTAATGACAGATCAGTTACACTTCAGCAGTTGAAACAGACGGGTCTTGACCAGGAATTTAACTGATGAATTAAAGTGAATTAAAGACGTTTAATGGAATTTAATTCGTTAAGTTAATTCCTTTTGACTGTTTCAACCCATATGCAGTATAAATACAGCATCACCTCAACACTAGAAGACACACCAAAACACCAACGAATTCTCTACAGAAAATTCATTTTCTTCTCCTTTCTTGCAGCAAGGTACACCTTCGGGTTGTTGTCATCTTCGGCAGTGCAACTGCTTGGGCTGTTGTACCCTGGAAACAAACGAGTTCTCCTGTGAGACTCGAAATTTGTTTTAAGGGACCCGTGTCTAACACGATCCTCAGCTAAGAACTTATTTTTCTGTTTGAATTTTGTTCTTGTATTTTCGATTATTTCAGTTGTAAAAGTATTGTAATTTACAGCGTTATTTATTTCTGTATTGTAATTCGAATTTATAAAAGCTTTTATATATTTTATGCGAACGGTTCCTACAATCTTAAAACAAATTTTTAAAAACACCGTTCGTGTAGAATCAAAACCATTCTGTTTTGGAAGTTTGTGTTTTTAAAAAACATTTTTTCCCCGGTTTTCATCTTCAAAGGAGCGACTTTGGTTGAAAACCATTTCGGATTACTTCAATTCGTTCGTAACAGAAGTTATAAATTTTTTTTGGTTTGGTCTTCAAAGTTGGACTTAGAAGCTAAACAGTTAGTGTGCACTAAAATTATAATAATTTTTCTGTTTTGGTCTTCAAAGTTGGACTTAGAAGCCAAACGGTAAATTCGTGGTAAATTAAAATTAAGAGTTTACTTCTGTTTTTATTGGTTTAAAACAGAATTTCGGACTAAAATTTTTATTTTACTTTTCAGAATGTTGACTGAAAACAACAACAATGTGAACACGAATGTTAACAACCTTGTCGTTGGAACCCCTGCCAACACTGTGGGAGCAACCACAGTGGCAAATCATGCTGAACGACCCGAGAAATTTACTGGTCTCCACTTCAAGAGGTGGCAACAGAAGATGTTCTTCTACTTGACCACCATGAACCTTGCGAGGTTCTTGACTGAAACCGCTCCCCAAGCTGTGGAAGGGGATACCGACGCTCAAGCTCAGTGCGCGGTTGATGCTTGGAAGCATACGGATTTCATATGTCGAGGCTATGTGCTTAATGGCCTTTCGGATGCATTGTATAATGTGTACTACAATGTCAAGACTTCCAAAGAATTATGGGATCTCTTGGACAAAAAGTACAAAACGGAGGATGCGGGAACAAAGAAATTTGTTGTCGCCCGTTTCTTGGACTACAAAATGGTCGATAACAAGACTGTTATGAACCAAGTCCAAGAGTTGCAGATTATACTTCATGACATCCACGCTGAGGGCATGGTTCTTAGCGAGACATTTCAAGTGGCAACAATAATTGAAAAATTGCCTCCTTCGTGGGTAGAATTCAAAAACTACCTAAAGCATAAGCGAAAGGAAATGACGGTGGAGGAACTTGTGGTCCGTCTTCGAATCGAAGAGGACAACAAGGTCGCCCTAAAAGGCACCATTGCTCAAGCTGCGGCTAAAGCAAACATGGTAAGAGTTGGGGAATCTTCCAAAGGCAAAAGGGGCAAACCAATGAAAAAGAACAAGGGTAAAGCAAAAGTTAACAACCTTGGACCAAGAAAGGGGGCTGTGAAAAAGAAGTCTACGCCTTTCCAAGGTACTTGTTACAATTGTAACGAGACGGGGCATCGTGCTAACGAATGCAAGAAACCTAAGCGTGAACGTGCGCATATGGTTGATGAGGATGGTATGCCTCTAATTGCAATGATAACCGAGGAAGCGGCTCTGATTAAAGAAGTCAACGTGGTGGGCGCCAACCCACCAGGATGGTTCGTTGACACGGGTGCAACCCGCCATGTTTGTGGAGATAAGGCTCTTTTCTCAACATTCAAGGAAGCAACGGGTGAAGAAAAGCTTTATATGGGAAATAAAGCTACCGCCGACATCAAGGGTGAAGGCGCAGTGATCTTGAAGATGACTTCTGGCAAGGAGCTCACGTTGAGCAAATTCCTCTATGTCTCGGATATACGGAAGAATCTCGTATCGGGTTGGATGCTCAACAAGTTTGGTTTTCGTCTAGTTTTTAATCGGACAAATTTGTTTTATCTAGACGTGGAATATATGTTGGAAAGGGCTATGCCCTTAATGGTATGTTCAAAATGAATGTAACAGTGGTCAACACCAAGAAAAACATGAATGAAATTTCTACTTCTACTTACATGATTGAGTCTTCAAATGTTTGGCATGGTAGATTAGGACATGTAAATTTTAATTCATTACGACGTTTAATTAAATTAAATATGATACCAACATTCCATATTGATTCCGATTACAAATGCGAAACATGTGTAGAATCCAAACTTACAAGATCATCGTTTAAATCGGTTGAAAGAATAACCGAACCCCTTGATTTAATTCATACCGATGTGTGTGATTTAAAAGCGGTTCCCACACGTGGAGGAAATAAGTACTCTATCACGTATTGATGATTGTACTAAATATTGCTATGTATATTTACTTAAAAGTAAAGATGAAGCAATAGAAAAGTTTATCTTGTACAAAAACGAAGTTGAGAATCAACTTAAAATGAAGATAAAAGCGGTTAGAAGTGACCGAGGAGGTGAATATGTCGCACCTTTTGCGGATTTATGCGCAAAAAGTGGCATTATACATGAGTGTACACCTCCTTATTCTCCACAATCAAATGGCGTTGCGGAACGTAAGAACCGTACATTAAAAGAAATGATGAACGCCATGTTGATCAGTTCGGGTGTGAACCGAGAAATGTGGGGGCACGTGATTCTCTCAGCGAATTATCTTTTGAACAAGATACCACTTAAAAATAGGGACGAAACTCCATATGAGTTATGGAGAAAAAGGAAGCCTTCGTACAAATACTTGAAAGTGTGGGAGTGCCTAGCAAAGGTGATTGTACCACCTCCTAAGACTCTTAGGATAGGACCCAAAATTGTTGATTGTGTATTCATAGGATATGCACATCAAAGTAGTGCACATCGTTTTCTTGTACATGAGTCCAAGAATCCCAATGTCCACGTAAATACTATCATGGAGGCAAATCCTAACATCGTCTCATACTTTGAAAATGTGTTTCCTGTGCTAGGAGAACCACATGAAACTTCACCAACAATGGTTGATGAAGCAGGTCCAAGTTCATCTACGTTGCTAGATGAAACACATGATCGACCAGAGGTCGACCAAGGTGACCTTAGACGAAGTAAACGACCAAGGATTGCAAAATCATTTGGGCCATACTTCATGAGCTATATGGTTGAGGGTGAGCTCAATACCTATCGCGAAGCGGTTTCTTCCGCGGAAGGACCTCAATGGAAAGAAGCAATTAAGAATGAAATTGATTCTATATTGCAAAATCATACTTGGGAGTTAGTAGATCTTCCACCTAGTTGTAAACCACTTGGAGATCGTTGGATATTCAAAAAGAAGATGAAAGCTGATGGAAGTATTGATAAATACAAGGCGAGGCTAGTAATAAAAGGGTTTAGACAAAAACAAGGTCTAGATTACTTTGATACTTACTCACCTGTGACACGAATAACCTCTATAAGATTGGTTCTTGCAATTGCGGCTTTAAGAAATTTGGAAGTTCACCAAATGGATGTAAAAACCGCATTTCTAAACGGCGATTTTAGAAGAAGAGATTTACATGGAACAACCCGAAGGTTTTTCCGCCCCAGGAAAAGAGGGCAAAGTATGTAAATTGGTCAAGTCTTTGTACGGCTTGAAGCAAGCTCCAAAACAATGGCACCAAAAGTTTGATCATGTCATGATTGACAATGGTTTCAAAATAAATGAGTGCGACAAATGTGTTTACTATAAAGACACACCAAGAGGTTATGTGATTTTATGTATTTATGTGAATGATATGCTTATCATTGGGAGTAACGATCATATGATCAACTCAACTAAAGACATGTTGAAAGCGAGGTTTGACATGAAAGACATGGCTTAGCGGATGTGATTCTTGGTGTAAAAATCACTAGAACGCAAGATGGTCTTATCTTAAGTCAAACTCACTACGTGGACAAAATCCTTGGGAAATTCAATTCGGAAGATACGAGTATAGCTCGAACTCCGATTGATAATACTCAACGTCTAAGGAAAAATAGAGGCGAAGGAGTTGCTCAGTTAGAGTACTCAAGGATCATTGGTAGTCTCATGTATCTAATGACATGTACTAGACCCGACTAAGCATATGCAGTAAGCAGGCTAAGTAGATACATAGTAATCCAAATGATGATCATTGGAAAGCTATCACATGAGTGCTAAGATACATAAGATACACGAGAGATTACGGATTACATTATACCCGTCATCCAGCAGTGATCGAAGGATACACTGATGCGAACTGGATTTCGGATATAAATGATCATAGATCGACAAGTGGATATGTATTTACACTTGCGGGAGCAACTATAGCTTGGAAGTCGTCCAAGCAAACTGTTATAGCTAGATCCACGATGGAATCCGAATTCATCGCTTTAGATAAAAGCGGTGAAGAGGCGGAGTGGTTACGTCAATTTGTGGAAGATATTCCAAGATGGCCAAAGCCGTTAACGGCGATTTGCATACATTGTGACAATACATCAGCGCTTGTGAGAGCACAAAGCTCTATGTACAATGGCAGATCAAGGCACATTCGACGTAGGCACAACACAGTACGTCAACTAATCTCAACGGGTATTATCTCGGCTGACTATGTGAAGTCAAAAGAGAATATTGCAGACCCGTTAACGAAAGGCTTAAGCAAAGATTTAGTTTATAAGACGTCAAGAGGAATGGGACTAAAGCCCATGGATGAAACCTAACCTAGTTGACTGGAGATCCCAAGATCTAGGTTTAATAGGCAAACTTAATCATAAACCCAAAGGGAGTCACTGTGGGGGGTGCCCCAAAAGATTCATAAAGGGAGTTATATACTTCCTAGTCCATTCCAATCAGTGACATGAAGTAAGGTAAGCATGTTGAGGTTAACGATTTGAGGAAATCAAATTAACCATGATGCTTTTAATGATTCGAGGAATCACCTATGTTAGAGAGAAGTGGGGTCGCTTCGAATGGATTTGTGGGGAGGCGCAAATCCTAGAACTCTCGCAGAACCAGGAAAGTGTTCCATGACCATGAACGGACACAACCATGAGGAGATGACAAAACTAGGGAGAGTATTGTGTGAATGTATATTGTCGCCTACTTAATTGGGGGATTGTTCAAAGACACCGCGTCTACAAGACCCTAGGAGGCTAAGTATGCTTCACAAAAGAGGGTTCAAAGGTTACGCCTACCTATCTTGCAATACTTGACTGTTGAATTTGTATCGTTGAAACTTGAAAGGGGAAAGATCGATTTCTATTCATGTGGGAGATTGTTGGAATTTTGTGAAAATAGCATTTTCATAAATATAGGAAATGCGGATTTCCTAATTTTGGATGATAAATAAATATTATAAACTGAGGTTTATATAGATATTTATTTCCAGGTTTGTGTCTATGTTGGAAGAGCTTCGCAACAAACTAAACCACGTCCAAAACGGAGCTAAGATGAATGAGATATCGATGCTCAAAGTTTGGTGTTTGAAACATTAATTGCTGAAATAAATGGGAAAGTAGCATCTTGTCCAACATAAGAGGAGTGATGAAACTTAAATGGGTATTTAAGTGGGAACACTCATTCCTTATTGTTTCATGGAAGCACACACTAAGTGTACTCGCGAAGCTCGCACACACGCGCGTGCGTGGCGTGGGCGATGGGCGCAATGTGGCGCTTTGATGGCGCGATGTGGCGCTTGAGAGCCGCCTTTGTATTTTTTACCTTTGCGCGCGTGGCTCAGCAAAGGCTGCAAGGACCAGTGGCGCAGACCCTGGAAGGAAACGTGGCAAGGGGCGCGCATGTACACAGGTAGTGGCGCATGGTGCAGGCAGTCCAGGTTGCGCAACAGATGCCTGACGTGCGCGTGTGCAGCGCACCAAAGTGAACCAGTATGGCGTGACCAGATGGGTTCCCTGGTGACGTGGCGTGCGCGCGGAAGGGCTGGCACACCAGTAGGCTCGCGCAAGGATGCGCGCGCAAGGGCTTGCGCACCAGTAGGCTCGCGCAAGGATGTGAGCCATACTGGCGCACGCGCAATGGGACTGTGGAGCAATGTTGCTAGCGCAAGGATGTGAGCCACACTGGCGCACACGCAATGGGATTATGGAGCAAGGATGCGCGCGCAAGGGGTTGCGCACCAGTAAGCTCGCGCAGGGATGTGAGCCACACTGGCGCGCGCACCAGCAGGCTGGCGTATGGAGGCGCGAGCGCGCGCGATCTGCTGCTTCCAGAGTTAATGACAGACCAGTTACACTTCAGTAGTTGAAACAGATGAGTCAAGGGTCTTGACCAGGAATTTAACTGACGAATTAAAGTGCATTAAAGACGTTTAATGCAATTTAATTCGTTAAGTTAATTCCTTTTGACTGTTTCAACTCAGATGCAGTATAAATACAGCATCACCTCAACACCAGAAGACACACCAAAACACCAACGAATTCTCTACAGAAAATTCATTTTCTTCTCCTTTCTTGCAGCAAGGTACACCTTCGGGTTGTTGTCATCTTCGGCAGTGCAACTGCTTGGGCTGTTGTATCCTGGAAACAAACGAGTTCTTCTGGGAGACTCGAAATTTGTTTTAAGGGACCCGTGTCTAACACGGTCCTCAGCCAAGAACTTATTTTTCTGTTTGAATTGTGTTCTTGTATTTTCGATTATTTCAGTTGTAAAAGTATTGTAATTTACAGCGTTATTTATTTCTGTATTGTAATTCGAATTTATAAAGTTTTTATATATTTTATGCGAACGGTTCCTATAAAAAACCGTAAAAACGAAAGAAAAACTACATATTTACATTTGTACAATTTGATTTAATCGTGGTATATAAGTTGGTTATGTACTCAAACTGCTTATTTCTTTATTTATTATATTGTTAAACACTACGTATAAATGTATTATTTGCCTTTTTATACGATGACGTATATATTTTATATAATAAAAAGCTACTTTGTATACCATGATGTATAGCACAACACAGACGACCTATTTTTTATTAGATTATATAAGTCACTTTTGGCGATAGAAATTCATATTTTATTGTGTGTTCTCTGAAGTAACTCAAGAAAGCATACAAGTTTTGATCCATAAATTCTTTAAATATATCATGCCGTATCATTATTTTCAATATTGTTATCTGTGATACGGACACATCTACTTTTATAAGATCCCAAACTCTAGCTTGTCTTGGTCAAACTTGCCTCATTGTACAATTGAGAGCTCAAACTTGAGTTATTTTAGCTCCATATTTAAAGTTTGAACTCGATTTATAATTTATTTTTCGAGTTTGAAATTGGCTAAATACAACAAAATATATAATGTTTACAATTGAGAGCTCAAACGTGAGTTACTTTAGCTCCATATTCAAAGTTTGAGCTCGGTTTATAATTTATTTTTCGAGTTTGAAATTGGCTAAATACAGCAAAATATATAATGTTTACTACTTTTACTATCAATGATGAATAAGTTACTTGAGTTGTATTTATAAAAGGCTTGTATGATCATGACTCATAAGCCTATCTTAATATACGAAACTCAGATTTGAACTCTTCTATCAATGAGCTTCACTTCACGCCTGAGTTTATTCAAATTTAGCTTGTTTCGGATTTTTAACAAGTTATTTCAAATAGCTTACAGGTAACTTCTCATTTAATCTCATTATATCATATCCAGTGGCGGACCCATCCTTTGGTCAAAGTGGGCCGTTCACCCCTTGAAAAAAATATTTTACGTAAAAAACCGGCCGCATCCCTTGAAAACATGGTTGAACACCTAATTCGCACCCCTGATAAATAATTATTGGGTCCGCCACTGATCATATCTTCTATTAGTGACCAATCTTTTTAATAACAATAATAATAATTAATTGTTTCATCAAAACCCTTGTGAAATAGTAACCTACTATATTCCACCCATTTTAAAACACAGTTGTCATTTTTGCTCATAATTTTCCATCTAATAAAATCATGGTCGTAAAAATTCTGACTAACCTTTGATTAGTCGCTGATTAATCGCTAGTCTTAGGTTTACTTAATAATTTTTATTTAATCGACCAATTAATCAGTAAATGGTCAACATTGGTCAAATTCAATCCAAATTAACAAAAAATCAGTGGCAGTCTAACGATTCCGGTTCTGACCAAAACTTGTAAATACCGATAATAGATCATATCTACTTGAAAATATAGATCGAATGTGTTAAAACATGTCTATTTAAAAAAATATACATAACAATGTATATGTATACATATAATGCAAAAAATTACATACAAAATCATAATCTGACTAATCGTTAATCGATATCAGACCATCCAAACAGCGTTTGTCGATTTTCACAACGTTGAATAAAGCTTAAACCGAATTCAAATGTGACCTCACGCTAGCACAAACCGCCACGTAAGCCTCTATTATAAAAAATGTCATCAAATCACACCCTCACACAACAAATAAGTCAACCCCTATACCCACAAAACCGTCACAGTAATGCAACTCACCACCATTTTTAAATTACACACATTTCTCCGGCGACCAATTCTCTCTACCTGCATGGATGGCCGCCGCCACCATCCTCCTCCTCCTCAACCTCTTCACAACCACCTACTCCACCACAATCTACACCGGCTCCATCACCCCCAACTTCACCACTTCCCTATTCCAACAAATCGACATTTCCGGCGACTTTCTCCGATCACCTAACCACACTTACACCGCCGCAATCCGCAACCCACAGCCCACATCCCCATCGTACTACCTCGTCGTCTACCACTCCGACTCCCACACCATCGTTTGGGCCGCCAATCGCAAGCACCCCATCTCAGTTTCCGGCCAAATTCGCCTCTCCTTCACCGGAATCACAATCCATGACGACACCGGTCAAACCGTTTGGTCAACACCGGAGCTTCACTCCACCGTAGATTCCCTCCAACTACAAGATTCCGGCAACTTAATCCTCGTTGACCGGTTTAACAAAACTTTATGGCAATCGTTTGATCATCCAATGGATACAATCGTCAGCGGTCAAAGACTTCCGGTCGGTGGGACGTTAATCTCGACCAACTCTCCGGCAGCTTTTTCCGACGGAGATTACACGTTTACGGTCACCTCCGGCGACGGGATACTACAATGGAAAAACTTAACGTATTACAGTTTGTTACTCGATTCAAAATCGGTAATAAACTCAAACGGACCCATTACCTCTTTAATGGTAAACGGGTCGGGTTTTTACTTATTCGGATCCCCGGAATCCGACGTTGCAATAAAAGTTATGATAACATTAGCCTCAACGGATGCAGATTCCGATTACCGGATTTTAAAAATCCAAAACGACGGTAGTCTTGTCGTTTTCAGATACGCAAAATTAAATAACGATTGGGAGACGGATTTCTTAACGCCGTTAGACAGTTGCCGACCGCCGTTTAAGTGTGGTAAGCTCGGCCTTTGTTCCACCGGTAGTTGTTCTTGTCCTCCCGGGTTTCGGGTTGACCCGGTTACCAAACCCGGTTGCTCGTTGTCGGATAGTTCACTGTCGTTGCCGGAATCTTGTGATAAACCCCTCCGGCAACCGAACTCGTCGGAAAATTATGTTTACGTTCAGCTCGGAACCGGATTGAAGTATTTTCCGGTTGATTTTGTAAACCCGGTTCGAACCGGAGTCAGTTTGTCAGCATGTAAAGATTTGTGTTCTTTAAGTTGTTCTTGTTTGGGTTTGTTTCATGGAAATCAATCTGGATCATGTCATTTGATTGAGAATCATTTGGGATCTATTGTTTCAAGCTTGAACAATAAAAGTGATGATAAGTTGGGGTTCATCAAAGCAATTGAGTCGTTATCGTCGTCTCGAAATCTCGATGATTCGAGTTCGGATTTTCCGGTGATCGGATTGATACTGCTTCCGGCTACCGGAGTTCTAGTCATCGCGATTTTCGTGGTTTGGATGAGAATAAGAAGTAGGAACAAGAAAATGAAAGATTCTTCGAAGAAATCGAGCGATTCGGATGATCTCGACATGTTTTCAATAGCCGGTTTACCGGTGAGATTCGATTATGAAGAAATTGTCGAGGCGACTGTGAATTTTGGTACACCGATTGGGTCGGGTGGATTCGGGACGGTTTATAAAGGCGTGCTTCGTGACAAGACGGTGGTCGCGGTGAAGAAGATCACCGCGTTAGGTGCCCAAGGGAAGAAAGAATTCGGTACCGAAATCGCTATTATCGGAAACATTCATCATGTGAATCTTGTTAAGCTCAAGGGGTTTTGTGCGCACGGGAGAGAGCGGTTCTTGGTGTACGAGTATATGAGCCGGGGTTCACTCGACCGAACCCTTTTCCGCCCTGGCCCACCAATGGAATGGCAAGAGCGGTTTGAGATTGCAGTTGGGACCGCACGTGGTCTTGCATACTTGCATAGCGGGTGCGAGCCTAAAATCATACATTGCGACGTTAAGCCCGAAAACATTCTTCTAAGTGATAACATGCAAGTAAAGATTTCAGATTTCGGGTTGTCAAAGTTTCTAAGTCCCGAGCAATCCGGTTTGTTTACGACAATGAGAGGGACCCGCGGGTACCTAGCACCCGAGTGGCTCACAAACGCGGCTATCTCAGATAAAACAGACGTCTATAGCTACGGTATGGTTCTTTTGGAATTGATTCAAGGTAGAAAGAATTGCGTACAAGTCCCGAGCCATGGCTCGGGAAACCCGAGTACTAGCACCGACGGTCAGTCCTCGGTTTCATCCGGGTCCCAAAACCGTCCTCGTGCACGTGCTTTTTATTTCCCCTTACAAGCATTGGAGATGCACGAGGAAGGTAGGTACTTGGAACTAGTGGAACCGAGGTTAGCTAGCCGCGTAACAAATGATGAAGCCGCGAAGCTAGTCAAAGTGGCTCTATGTTGCTTGCACGAGGACCCGTCCTTGCGGCCCACAATGGTTAACGTTGTGGCGATGCTAGAAGGAGCTTTGCCGGTGGGTGAACCTCGGTTAGAGTCTTTGAACTTTTTGCGATTCTACGGGAGGAGGTTCACCGAGCCATCAACGGTTGTAACCGGGGCGGAGATCGAAGTGCCAAGCAGGTTTATGATGACCGCCATCGATAGTAGTAGTCCGAGTGCGTCGCCGAACTCGTTTTCGTACATGTCATCACAACAAGTATCGGGGCCTAGATAACATCGACAATAACACTTGTATGTGTTCTCATTGTTATAGTATTTTATTTTTCGTAACGTTAATGTTGCGAAAATAAACATTCAAAATCTTTGTACGGTAGTTTTGAGTTTTGGATTAATTTCTATCATTTTATGTAAATCATTATATACCATGTCATATACAATGGATATTGTTAAAATATTTCTAGAAAAAAATCAAATACAAATACTTTTAATGTACAAAACGTACGAACTGAAGGTTTTGCTAAAAAAATATGGTGATATTTTTCTAATTATCAAAATTACTTTACAAATGATTTTGTAGGATAATTTTGATATTATAGAGTAATTTTGTAAAACTATCTTGTAAGGTAATTTTGATCTTTGTATGGTAATTTTGATATTTGTAGGGTAATTTTGTAGGGTATAATTACTCTACAAATGATCTTGTAAGCTAATTTTGATCTTATCGGATAATTTTGAATAGTATGTTGTTTGATAAACTAGTAGCTGATACACTTGAAGAGTGGAGCACCCGCACCCCTCTAAGACCGCGGGTGTGGGCTTGGGTTGGGGCAGGGGAAGCCAAGCAACGCCGCTTTAGCCACATCGGGTCAGTGTAGGTAGCGGCGTTGCTCCGTTGGCGTGGCTATGGTGCCTAACGTGGGGCGGGTTGGAAAGATGATGTGGATGGTTGGGATTGGCTAGGGGAATCAGACCGTTTGTGCTAGTCGTTGGCCATGGCGGTTCCCGCTATGTAACTTAAATTTTTTAAAAATCTTACCATTTTTTACCTATAAATATTCATCCCAAACAATTAATATTTTTCACATGCACTTTCTTCAAACATAAATCTTCATCCAAAATCAACTCAAAAAAACGGTTCATGGGACTGAGGAGAAGGAGGAGATAATGTTAGTGACATCAATCATTGACGCACAACAAACGCTACGTCGTGATCAAACCACCTATTGGACGCAAGCGTTTCAACAATACCAACAACATGTTGGAAACTCGCGTCACAACTTGAACGCTTGTCAACATAAGTGGCGTGAGCTAAAACCGAAACTGGATCGTTTAAAGTTTACTTCGACCGTGTCCATGCGGGCGACTTGAGCCACGACGATTGAATGAAGATCGCGAAAATCGAGTGGAGGCACGATGGGAATGCGGAATTTCGTTGGGTTGCGCACTTTAATATTTATCGTACTTTGTAAAAAAAATTAGGATTTATTAAGCTGTTTTTTAATTTATTAGTATTTAATAAGTAGATTTTTTTTTAATTTCTTTAGGATTTTATGTAATTTTTTAGTTAATATAATTGTGTGTTTTATCATATAAATTAAAATATATAAAAAATAAACATTTTCCACATGTCACCCCAACGCCAGCTAGGCCATGCCGCTCCCACACCCCACTATTTTTGGGGTGGCCTGGTGAAGCCCACCTCCGTTCACATAATGTTCGTTGAAAAGAGATGGTGGAGACCGGAGATGATGGTTTATGTGATGATTATGAGAAAAGAGAAATCAATGAGGAGAGTTGTGAAGTAGTTATGTTATTAATCAGGGGCGTCTTCAGGTTTAAAAAAATTGAAAAAAATATAGAAACCTTGTATGATTTAAAAAAAAAAAATAGTAAAAAGACTCCTGAAAAAAAATTAATCTGAAATTTTTATTAATAATTATTGTTTATCAATATTTAATCAGGACAATTTCATATCTAATTAAAGCCTGTTTCAAGGACAGGAACCATATGTAATACTATACAAATCGAAGCATGTAATATATGATCCTCTATATTTAATATTTTCTACATCCAAATAATGGTCATTTGTTAATTGTTAATTTGTTATTTTTTTTAGAGATGTGAGATGTTGTATACTCTTAGCCAATTATTACAAGGGGGGATGAAACCGGTCGCCCATTTGATATTTTAAATATCCATTTGGATTTGTTAAATAATACAAAATTGAATTTATGTTTAGTTTTAATCATAAATTCAGAAATCACGTCGAGGATCACATTAGATTTTAAAATTTAACAACACTCAATAAATAAATAACTAATATAAAAATTGACATATAATTATTACTTTATACAAGAAAAGTTCCACTTGTTACACTTGTAATTTATACGAAAACATTTCATTTGTTGATTCACAAAGAAAGTTCCTTTTATGTAGGGATGACACATAAATCTGATATTATTTAAAACGGGCAATAACATTACATGTGATACCAGTCTTACCACTCATTTACCTGATTATGTTTACTTGAATTAAAACCCGATATATTTTATATTATATAACTTTACAAAAATATTAAAAAAAATAGTATGATAAAGTTGAAAATTATTACAAAATATGGAAATACAGTTGATCATTTTATATTTCAAGTTGATCATTTTATTTTCAAGTTGGGTTTAAATGAATTTAAGATTCAGGGGCTCTTTGACAACTTCTGAATGGTTAAGTGTTGAACCAGTAAGAGTAAGAGGTCTGAACCATTAACAGTCAGTATAATGCTTAACCGTTCAGAGGAAAATGTCTGACCAATTCAGATTAGATGTTTTAACCATTCCGACATCTGCTCGCGAAACAAACAGTCTGAACCATTAAGTGTTGAAAGTAAAAGGTCCGAATCATTAAAAGTCTTATTAAGAGCTAAACAAACAGCCCCAAAGTTTTTGTAATAGGAGATAAATTAACCATATAAATTATAAATAGATAGGTAGCCTCGGATTTGATGAGTAATGAAAAAGGTATATTAGGTCATATAGACACACACTTCTAGTTGAGTTTGAGATTAGAATTACAATACTTAATAAAACGTCATAAAAGGCCTATAGTTAACAAGGCACAACCTATCATAAAATTAAACCATTGTCACAAGTCCCTTACAAAACAGAAATTCAAGCAAATCTAAGCAACATAATAGAGATTTTAGACTAAAGAATTGGGAAGAGGCCGCGCGAATGCAGGCCTCCACTGCCACAAATTATGACGTAGGCTCGACCGCTTGGACCGACCTTAGGCAGGCACCCCTCCAAAGTGCAATAGAGATCACCAACCTTGACCATAGACCTTGTTGATCGCCTATTGACCTAGTTAAGGTAAGTGAGTAACCCAAAGGTCTCTTCTCCTTTTTATATCACACCACTTACTCTTGCTTCTTTCTGTCCACCTATGTGGGATACCCTCAAATTGACTACTGCTGCTTCTTCTTCAGTTTTACCACAACTTATAAAACATAGCAACTACTCTTTTGATATGTATAATTGTAGATTTTCCTTATTAAATGTTTATGTTTTGGTACTTATATGTTCTTAGATATATGTTTTTGTTATTAGATGATATATGTATAACATAGCAACTATGCTTTTTAATTGATGTTTTATTTATGTGTCTACTTTTATCAAACATGTTTTAATCATATTCTCTCAGCCTGTCTATTATTACAGTTTTAGTTCATTTCAAACAACACCATGACAATTTTTATATTATCTCACATAAAATGATAAATAGATGCTCAACTGTTTTCATCCCATATGCTTTTAAAAAGGAGAAACAAAGTGTACATGACAAAAAGGTGTATAATCAATAATCAAACTCTTAACCAAATGAATGTGTTATATGTGTTGACGGTTAACCTTTCTATTGTTCGATGTTCTGCAATACGCTTATTCCCAAAATTAGTACCCTAATATTATGTTTTGATATTATCGTGTTATGAATTTACATTGAGATAGATGATACACAGGCAACAAACTGTGTCACTACCCCTTTTTGAATAGCAAAACTAAGCCTTTTAAAAAATATGTTCATAGATCTCGGGGTCATAATATTACTATGCATGACCCTTTTAACTCGACTAAGTAGGTCCATAGCCTTTGACGCCAGGAGTCCAAAATTATCAAAAGCAAATGGGATAAACATGTGCTAATTGTCAAGGCACGATTTCTCGTGTTTGGTCACTTTACCCGAAGCAGCCTAATCCTTATGATATGAAATGAAACCCCTCGATTTGAAGCACACTCGTCAGATCATCCATCCAATGTGTTAGAAATTTGGTGAATGGATTTTTTTAATATAATTAGAATTTTAATGAAATTATAAATATTAATTAGAAATTAGAATCCTCATGTGGTGAATAAAAGAGAAATTCTTAAGTAGAGCTTCTTATGACATTTAATTAGTTTTATTAGAGTTTTTAAGTCTCTAATTAAGTGACTAATTAAGTGACTAATAAAGTGAAACCTTTCACTAATCCTTAACTTATGTACAATTAGTAGGCTGTGTGCTTCTTTTTGTGTATATAAGAAATATGATATTGCTTGATATATGTAGAATACTAGAAGGAGGATGAACACTTGAAGACCACCTAGAGAGAGGAGTACTCTCTACTTGTTTTCCACCACCATCACATTCTTATTTGTTCCATAAGTTCAAACACTACAATTACCCGGTGTAACCTCGGGCGCGTGAGCCATCTTCGGCAGTACATACTGTTTCGGCTGTTGTACCCTGAGAAACAGTCGCGTCGTCTTTAGTAGAGGCGTGAAATCTGTTGTAAGGGAAGCGTGTTGAACACGTGCCTCAACCAAAATTATCAACGTTTTAGCGTGCTCTTTGTTGCAGTCTAAGATGCTATCAAGTGTGGGTGAAGGACCCACCAAAGATACAACTTAAACGAAGATTGGTAAATATAATTATATTTTATATTCTTTTTATTTAGTTATTGCAACCGATATTATACTATGATATTTCCTAAGAATAACGAGAGTCTCGTTATTTTATATTTTTTAATTATATTTTATAAAAAATGAACCTAGTTTCTATGTTGATAAATGCTTAGCTCACTTCGTCAAGCACTATGACGAGATGATTGCTAAATTTGATCGTTCAATTGGTCAACGACTTACTATTACTATTTGTCAATCTTGACATTTTTAAAATTATATTGTTTAAGATGAAAAAAGGACAAAGATATGGGAATAAATTTGAGAAAAAGGTTAAATAGTCATTATGTTCAAAGTTTAAATGATATTTGGGGATGTTTTTGATGGATGCATCTGAAATTAACCAAAACAAAAGACAATTTCAACTTTAAAAAGTTGCAAAGTATAACTTTACCAAATCAAAGCGAAAATAGAGTTATTTATGGTGAAAATAAACTAAAAGCCAAAATTCCTTTAACTATCTGTGTTTGAAAACATTGCCAGATAGAAAGGGTCAAAAGCTTAAAATAAGAAAACATTATTTTGTGTTTTGATAATGATAATTACAACACTAATGGAAAAACATTGAAAAATCGATCGAAGATCATGAGATGGCATCAAACGAAAAACTTTCTTCGCTAACAGTGAAACCACTTGTGCTTTTTATTCGGTTTTATTTGTGGTTTCCAATTAGCTGCAACAGTTTTCTTGAAACAGTTGTGTTGTTTTATGTGTGTCTAGTGTTATCAAACATGTTTTTAATGATTTCTTTTCTCTCATTTATCTGTTATTACAGTTATGTTTCATTTCCAACAACATCTTGATAATTTTTTTATATTATCTCACATAAAATGATAAAAAAAGTCACTTCTATATACCCAAAGATGCTCAACTGTTTTCATCCTATGTGTGTTTGAATACATTATGGATATAGTTTTTAAATGACTTAGTTTTGCTAGTCAAAACATGGTAACAGCTCAGCTTGTTGTCCGTTTACCTTCTATTTCGATATAATTTCCAAGTTTTTAAGTTGGAATTAATCATTGATCATTTGTGATTGCGGTACGCATAAGAACAATTCGAGCACAATGATCCTTCTTGATGATGAGAAATGAAACCCCTCACTTTGAAGCATGCTCATCAGTTCATCCACCGACTGATGGTGAATGCTTCGCTCAACTTCAATAAGCACTATGACGAGATGATTGCTAAATTTGATCGTTCAGTTGGTCGACGACTTACTATTATTGAAAAAGGACATAGATCTGAGAGTGAAATTGAGAAAAAGGGTATACAGCCATTAACTTCAAAGTTTGAATGATACTTGGGATGTATCTGAAATTTACCACAACAAAAGACAATTTCAACTCTTGAAAATTGCAAGGTACACCTTTACCAAATCAAATATGAAATATAGTTATTGATTATTAATGGTGAAAATAAACTAATAGCGTAAGTTCTTTTAAATGTTTGTTTTTTTGAAAACATTGCCGGATAGAAAAGGTCAGAAGTTTAAAATACAGAATAATGGATTTTAATAATCTTAATTATTAGTCGTTGGCTGGTAACGGATCAAACTTAAAAAATAATCATTGATGGTCCTACTCTTTTCACATATTGTACATTAATGGACCTTTACTAACGAAAAAGGGAAATCAGACCAAAAGAAATTAAAGTTTTATTAGTAAAGGATCATTGGGTTACAATATGTGAAAAGATGATACCATCACTAGTTATATTTTAAGTTGATACCGTTAACAGCTAATAGTTGGGATTATAGAAATCAATTATTCCTTAAAATGCCAACAAAAAAAATCAAGCAAAACAAAAAAGTTTAGACTAAAATATTAGGTAGAGGCCGCACAAACACAAGCCTCCACTGCCACAAATTAGACGTAAACTCGACCAATTGGGTCGACCTTAGGTGAGGGGTCAGCTAGCTAATAATTGGGATTATAAAAATCTATTTTTCGTTAAAATACCAAAAAAATCAAGCAAAACAAATAAGTTGGCCTCTACGACCACTGCTACAAATTATAGATTATGATGTTGGGATTATAAAAATCTATTTTCATTACAATACTAACAAAAAAATCAAGCAAAACAAAAAGTTTTTAAGATGTTGGGATTATAAAAATCTATTTTCCATTAAATTAAAATACCAACCAAAAATCAAGCAAAACAAAAAAGTTCTTCAACTAAAATATCAGGTAGAGACCACCTCGACTGTCACAAATTATGACGTAGGCTCGACCACTTGGGCCAACCTTAGGCGGGCACCCCTCCAAAATGCAATGGAGGTCACCAACCTAAGCCATGGACCTTCTTGATTGCCCATTGACCCGTCAAGGTAAGTGAGTAACCCAAAGGCCTCTTTTCCTTTTTATATCATACAAATTACCCTTGGTTTTTATGTCTCACCGATGTGGGATACCCTCAAATTTGCTACTTCCTTTTCTTTATCAGTTTTAACTAACCTGTGAGATATTAGTTAAGTACTCTCTCGATATTTAGTTGAATTTTGTAGTTATATATCTATGTTTTGCAAGCTGACATTTTAGGATTAATTTTAGTTTGCCAAGTTTAAAGTGAAGTAACCATATTTTGTGTTTTGGTGATATTATCTGGCTCGAATCAAACTGTCACAATTGCCCGCTTTAAATGTATCTAACGACGATAATTGAAAGATTAATGGAAAAAAAGGAGAAAAATCAATTAGATGCAAGACATGTACAATTGTAGTGAAAATGGCGTTATAAAATATAGGAATAATGGATTTTAATAATCTCAACTATTAGTCGTTAGCCGGCAACGATCCCAACTTAAAAAATAACCAGTGGTGGTCTCACATTTTCACATATTGTAAATCAATGGACCTTACTAATAGAACCTTAATTTTTTGTCCCATTTTCGTTTTCTGCTAATAAAGGTCCATTGGTTTACAATATGTGAAAAGGTGAGACCATCACTGGTTATTTTTAAAGTTGAGACCGTTTCCAGCCAACAGCTAATAGTTAGGATTATTAAAATCCATTATTTCTAAAATATACTGGTTTTCCTAACTGTGAAACCGTCGATTCAAATGTAGTTATTTCATGTTCATATCTTTTAACAACTATAACTATTAGGAACTTGTTTGAAGTGGTGGTCTGGTCTGGCATGTTTGGAGTACATGTTCTTTTTAAGGTTATCTAAAAGTCTTCTGTTTATGTTCAGAGGATATGTGAGAGGTGATAACTTTTATTTTAAGCTTCAAGAATCTACTTCATATAGTTTTTTAAGACCAAATACACTTTAGTTAGCTACACTTGTCGATTAGAGACAAAGTATACAAATTTGAAGCAAGAGTAAGTGGTGTTTTGGTGGTAAAAAGTGTTAATAATCCTGCACTTCCATTTAGTAATTATTATTGGGGGAGGAAGGATTCGGCTCGATTGTTCCGGGTCGGGTAACCAATCATTAAATAAGAGAGATAATAATAAATGACAGAATATTCGTACGCAAATATAAGAGTTGCACGATCTCAGAGAAAGCAGGAGATATCACCCCTCCGATATGTGTAAATAGAAGATGTCAATGCAGAGGTAAACACACAATTCTCTCTGTAAACATTTTATTACTCTCATACATAAATAATTATTCTCATGCCGGATGGTGGTTACCAGAACAACCACATTCCTATAACGAGTCCTAACGGTGTTTTGTTTTGTAGATCGGAAGTCGGACCACTTCTGTTTGGATCAACCGTGGAAAGACGTATCTCAGGTGACGTTTCTACATTGTCGCTAGACGTGGGATCTGAAATACCAAAGAATCCACTACTATGACGAGTGTTTCGAACGTAAGTACTGCAATGGTTAGCACCGTTCCGACTCCCATCGGTGGAGGAAATATGATGTTGACAAGTATGGCTACGACGGTCTCGTCCCCGACGGTAACTAGATCTTTGGCGGTAGAGTTCGATGCGGAGATGCCTCCGGGATACGAAAGGAGACGTCCCAACACAACCATCCCCGGGTCAGGACCCTCCATTACGAGCGCGGGGTCGGCGTCGTCCTTTGTCTTGTCAGCGGCAATAGCAGCCACTACCCTCGCTCCGGTGCAGGGGATATCACAAAACACCAGCTCATCGGTGTTTACATCGGGTTCGGGCCTGCGTGGTTACTATTACCAGCCAATTCAACCTGTTTATACAACGGCTGTGAGAACAGCCGCGCAGTATTTTTCACTAGCGGATGATTTCCAGTTTCCGCCATTGTACTCGGCAGCACTAACCGCGGCAATATCCACGCCACCTCATCAATTGGTAATCATGCCAAGGGCGGCGTTGAACACGCCGATCACCCCGGCAAACCAGGCCTACATTCCGTAGTATTATTACATGCCGCCGTATGGGTATGTTCCTACCCAGATGTATGGATTTGGTAGTCCGTATGAAGGCACTCAAGTAGCCCAGTAGGGGTTTCAATACCCACAACCCCCGTATTGGCAGGGGGTTCGAATTCGTGTTTCATGGCTAATCAAACAACCACAACATCCATTTCACGGACAAACCGGGCCGTCTCCCATTATAGTAACCCCACCGGCTACTCAGGGACCACCGGTTGTCATACCAGTGGGTGAAGAGGAGGACGAGTTGACCAGACCGTATAAACCGGCAGAGGTTACATTCAGGTCAAAGTTTTCTAGGCGTATCGTGGAAGCCCCGATAAAGGATAAGCCAAAGATGCCACCCACCGTAAGAAAGTATGATGGGACCAGCGACCCGACCCTGATGACCACATTAACCTATTTAGGAGTGCAGGGGAAGTGGCCTTATGGCCGATGCCATTGTGGTGTAAAATGTTTGTTCAAACTCTGGTGGGGGCAGCCCGAGTCTTGTGGGATAGCCACCCGATTGGAGGAATTGATAATTTTGAAGAGCTTACAACGAATTTTTTGCAGTAGTTTAGCCAACAGTGAAGGCATACTAAAGACTGGAATGAAGTATTACATATATGCCGGCGAGACAATGAGACAGTGGAAAATTTCCTAGAAAGATTCAACAAAGAAAGCATAGCTATCCCTGGCCTGACCCAGGACCTGGCATGTGGGGCTTTTCTACAAGGAGTAAACGATGATGAGCTTTTAAGGAAGTTACACGACAAGAATGGAGTCCCTGACACCATCGAGGAAATCATGAAGATCGCCAAGGTTTATGTACACCAAGAAAAATCAATCATAGCTAGTCACACGGCGAATAAGAAGAAAGAAGCTTATAGGCATGACGAAACAGATAGGCGCGAGGTGAAGATTAAGAGTCAAAGCGGAAGATTTTCGAAAGGAAGTCACACCGAATCTCAAGGAAGATATGATAGACCTCGAAACACAACATCCAGGGCCGAATACTATTCGGGGGAAGGTCATACTTTCTGCCTTTGAGTAAAACCCCCGCGGAATACTCCCGTCGAAAAACCTTAGGCTTAATCCTCCCAAGGCTTTGAAAGATTCACCCGGCGAAGACTCATCCAAATATTGTGAATATCATAAGGGACGCGGTCATGATACTAACGATTGCTACCAGTTAAAGAAGCAGATCGAATATTACGTTAAGTCAGGGAAGTTTAGCACATTTGGTCAAAGACATCAAGCAGGGCCCCATGCCAGTAAAATAGGAAGATGGCAAAACGGGCAAAAAGCAACGTGATATGAATATGGTATACTTTGAAGACACCCGAGGAACTAAGCGTGGTATCAAAATCCTTGAACCATGGATGATGGTTGACGTGCAGGTAGGTTCTCGACAGAGGGATACACATCTTAACGTTGATCCCCTCATAATCACCATAGCGGTCGGTGATTATAACATGAGGAGAATCCTAGTAGATACAGAGAGTTCAGATGATATTATATATGAGCACTACTATAACATAATGCTAAAGGAAGACCTGGCCCTCCTCAAACCTGTACACGCCCCCATTCGAGGTTTTACAGAAGAAAAAGTTAATCCAATCGGGCAGATTACTTTCCCAATTACCTTCAGGAAAGTACCATATGAAAGAACACTAGTCGTCGCTTTCCTGGTGGTCAGGGTCGAATCTCATTACAACTTTATCATTGGGCGTTATACATTGGGAAAGTTAGATGCAATCGTCTCTACAACGAGAGGTTCATGAAGTTCCCAACTCCTAGGGGTGTGGCAACAGTACACCGAGACCATGTTGGTGAAGTCATGAATGCAAAGAGATGCAGACACGGCCTGACTGGGGTGATTGGACCTGAAAGCTGGGTGCTGAGAACCGAACACCCGGATCAAATGGTCACAATTGGTGATACTCTTTCCCCAGAAATAAAGGACAGCCTCAAGGCGCTGCTTCGTAATAACATAGATGTGTTCGCTTTCGAGCATGGCGACATGACATGTATACCCGTGATAGAGAAGATCATCAGTTGTCCATATTTCCGGGGATCAAGCCAATTGCCCAGCGAAATCGCAGCATGGCCCCGGACAGGAAAGAGGTGATAGTAAAGGAAGTGCAAAAGTTGACCGCGACAGGGATCTTGCGGGAGACAAATTACCACACTTGGGTGGCAAACCCGGTAATGGTAAAAAAGACCGATGGAACATGGAGGATGTGCGTGGACTACAAGGACCTGAATAAGGCTTGTCCAAAGGATGCTTACCCACTCCCTAAAATTGACTTCAAAGTTGATTCCCTTGTTCCTTTTCGTTATAAGTGTGTGCTCGACGCTTACAAGGGATACCATCAGATACAGATGGTAGAGGAAGACAAAGAAAAACAGCTTTCATACCGAATCGGTATTTTCTGTTATAGAAAAATGCCTTTCAGATTGAGAAACGAAGGGGCAACTTACCAGAGGCTGATAGACAAGTCGTTCGCCAATCCAATTAGGCGAAACCTAGAAATATACGTGGACGATCTGGTGATCAAGAGCATGGAAAAAAAATCATGTTGCAAGATATTAAGGAAACATTCTGAACGTTAAGGGAATACAACATCTAGACCCAAGAAATGCTTGTTTGGGGTTGAGGAGTGCAAGTTTTTAGGGAGTCATCACGCAACGGCTTTAAAGCGAACCCCAAAAAAGTCATGGCCATTACCAACATGCCTTCGCCGCGAACACTTAAAGAGGCCAAGACATTAAAATGTAAGTTAGTAGCAATTAATAGGTTCTTGGCCAAACACGCCGAACGATCCCTACCTTTTATAAAGACGTTAAAAGATTGTTTGAACAAAAACAATTTCCGGTGGACGGCGGAAGCAGCGGAGGCATTGCAAGAAATGAAACGTTTCTTGGCACACTTGCCAACCTTAACAGCTCCAAAGCCAAAGGAGATATTAAATATGTACTTGTTCGCGATCCACTTTGCGGTCAATGCAGTCCTCACTGTGGAACGCGGAGGGGTGCAAACGCCGATATATTACGTCAGCAAAGTATTAGCGGATTCAGAAACCCGGTACCCCACACTAGAAAAGCTGGTATGAGCGTTAGTTCACGCTTCCCGATGGCTTCGGAGATATATCTAAGGACATAAAATCCAAGTTCTGGCGAATTATTCGTTACAACAAGTTCTGAACATACCGATATTTCGGGCCGGCTAGCAAAATGGGCAATTGAGTTGGGGGCATTAGACATTGAATACCGTAAAAGAATAGCAATCAAGGGCCAGGTGTTGGCAGATTTCATTGCTGAAATCCCAGAGGGAGAACACATCCAGCAAACGACCCCCGATGTCCCGGAAACAAGTACCTTTCACGAAACCTGGAAGTTGTACATAGATGGTTCATCCAGCGGAAAAAAGGGCAAGGGCGGGTCTCATGTTGATTAGCCTGGAAGAGGTTAAGCTAATGTATGCCCTAAGTTTGACTTCGAATGTTCAAATAAAGAATCGAAGTATGAAGCATTATTGGCAGGATCACGAATGGCACATGCTATAGCAGCTACCCGGGTCGATGCATACGTAGACTCACTGTTGGTAAATAATCAGATCAACGAAACCTACAAGGCCCGTGACAAATCAATAGCCAAATATCTGGCTAATGCAAAAAGCCTTATCGCTCTGTTTAACAACGTAAGCTTGACGCATGTCCACAGTGGAAAAACCAGATCGCTGACTCCCTTAGCAAGTTAGCAACATGAGGGATGGAGCAAGAAGTGAGAATAGAAACCTTGCGTACCCCATCAACAGTGGAAGGAGAGGTATCGGCCATGAGCAGCATAGAGGAATGCTGAATGACACCCCCTCGTTAAGTACCTAAACAACGAGGAATTACCAGCATCCAAAAGCACGTCAAGAAAAATACAAGTGAAGTCCCTGTAATGTGAATTGCAAGGAGGGACTCTGTACCGAAGGTCTTACCTAGGTCCGTTGCTATGTTGTGTTTCTCCCACCGAAGTGGAATACTTGATTAAAGACATACATGAGGGGGTATGCGACATCCACACTGGGCTACGCTCTATAGTGGCCAAGATAACAAACGCCGGCTACTATTGGCCAGGAATGCATGAGGATGCGGTGAAAGAACTGCGGAAATGCATGAGTTGTCAACACTATGCCCCGCAGACCTTGCGCCCTAAAAACAGTATGATACTAGTAACTTCGGCGTGGCCGTCCAAAAATGGGCCATGGACATTACGGGACCTTTCCCTCCGGCCCCGGATAAAGTTAAGTTTCTCATCGTCGCAATCGTTACTTCACAAAATGGATCGAGGCAAACCCCTTGGCAAAAAATTGGGCGGATAACGTCAAGAAATTCTTATGGGAACACATAGTTTGCCATTTTGGCCTACCGCTGTACCTGGTTAGTGACAACGGGACTTAGTTCGCTGATAAGACAATCCAAGAATGGTGCAAAGAGCTCGACATCCTGCGGGTTTTCACTTTGGTGGCACATCCCTAGGGTAATGGACAGGTTGAAAGGGCCAATAGGAGTCTATTGGATGGAATTAAAAAGCGCCTTGATAGGAAGGCGGGTGTTGGGTGGATGAGTTACCAACAGTTTTGCGGGGCCCGCCGAACAACGCCCAAATTAGGTAGCAAGGAAACGCCATTCAGCTTAACATATGGCACGGAGGCAATGATTCCAACGAAAGTAGGACTCCCATCCTTGAGATGCTTGACCACACAGGATGATAACGATCAACGCCTCCGGGAAAACCTGGACTTTTTGGAAGAGCAGCGCGAGGCAGCAACTGTTAGCGAAGCACAGTACAAACAAGCTATGGCAAATTACTACAACAAGAGAGCAAGTAATGTCAGTTTTCAAGTAGGTGATTACGTCCTAAGAAACAACGAAGCTAGTAGGGCAGAAAGCACAAGCAAGATGGGTCCCCCCTGGGAGGGACCTTACAGGATTCGAGAAGTTTTAGGAAAAGGAGCATATAAAATGGAACACTTGGATGGCACCTCGATTCCGCGTTAATGGAATATAGCTCAACTTAAGAAATGCTACATGTAATTTCCCTCGCCTAGCGGCGGGATTGAACATTTCGTTAATTTACTTTCCTTTTGTTAAACATTTTTTGTTTATCATTAATAAAATTTCGATCTTATGATCATGTATGAACAATTACAATAGCAAAATGTTATGCTCAATACTAGTTAAAACCTTTGCTTTTCATACAAATTCATAAGGGGTATACAACACTTGATATTACCACGACGAGTTATCTAGCAAGTCGTCTTAGTCAAACGTATAACAAACTTTACAACGCTAATAAGGTAGGTGCTGTCACACTCCAACCGATGGCGGAAACATCAAGGTGAGACGAAAATAGATTGCTCGAGACTTCATAACGCTATTTTGCGACGGTAAATTTAAAGAACAATATTTCATTTCATTTCTAGAATTCAATTACAAGGCTTTGGAAACAAAATACAAGGAAGTTACAAATACAAGAACGACACCTTAATCAAGAAACATGATACAACAAAAGACTAAATTAAACATGAGTTTCTAGTACGTCTGATGTGCGCAAAATGCAACATATAAATTACATCAAACAACGCATAAAATCAACCCAGTTTGGTACTAATGTTGAATAAGCATGGTTCTTTTTTTACTTTTAAATTACATGATCAAAAGAGATTAAACGAATAAAAGGAATAAATTAACAAAAAAACCAACACAGATATAAAGTAGAAGGATTGACACGACTTGCCGAACCACATTCACATCCAAAACAACACGGGAAAACGGAGGTGTGTGAACATTCTGAGTTTGATGAAGGCTTCTGATTCGAAGGCAGAAAATTACTAAAAGTAAATACGGGAAAAATGCCACTTCATACGAACTGACTACTTCGTGTGAAGTGACTAATCACTTCGTGCGAAGGGACTGTTTCTGGAAATTTTAGCTCGGTTTGAAGCATGCTCATTAGATCATCCACCCAGTGTTGGCGAATGCTTAGCTCAACTTCGTTAAGCCCTATGAGTCTTACAAGATTATTTCTAATTAGATGGTTCCGGTTGGTCGAACAACTTACTATTTACCAATCTCACATGTTCAAAATTTATTGTTTAACATGAAAATAAGGACATGGATAAGTGAGAGATTGAAAAAAGGGTAAATAGTCATTTAAGTTAAAAGTTTGAATGATTTTTAGGATGTTTTAAGAGGGATGCATCTATAATTTGCCAGAACAGTAGACCATTTCAACTCTTTAAAAATTTTAGAGCAAGTACATCTTTACCAATTCAAATCTAGTCAAAAATTAAGTTGAAAGGGTAATTTATGGTGAATATTAAATAAAAGCGAGATTACATACAACTGTTTGGTGTTTGAAAACATTGCCGAACAGAAATGGTCAAAATTTGAAAATATAAGCAAATCAGTAGGGCTGCAAACGAGCCAGACGTTCGGCGAACAGTTCGTGAACCAATTGACAGGAAGTTCGTTTGTGTTCGTTCGTTTATTAAACAAACGAACACGAACAAGAAATTCCGTTTGTTAAATGAACGAAGTACATTTATGTTCGGTAATGTGTTCAATAGTTCATCGGTGTTTTTAGTTTTTATACTTTATTTAGAAACTTCAAAATTTTCGACAAACAAAATATTTATCGGTGTTTTTAGGTTTTATATATTATATTTAGAAACTTCAAAATTTCCAATTCGTGAAAGTTCGGTAACGTGTTCGATAGTTCATCTGACAATTTAGTTTTTATATTTTATTTAGAAACTTCAAATTTTCTGACAAACAAAATATTTAGCAAATGTCAATGTATTATATATTTCGATCATGAACACTTGTTTGCATTATCACATCACATACACTGCCTAAAATTAAAAAACAAAAACTAATAAAGACAAACTAGTTCATCTCCTTAACAAACCATACAAGTCAGACAAAACAAGACTTTAGACTAAAGAATTGGTATGAGGCCGCGCAAACGCAGGCCTCCACTGCCACAAATTTTAATGTAGGCTCAACCACTTGGGCCGACCTTAGGCGGGCACCGCTCCAAAGTGCAATGGAGGTCACCAACCTAGGCCATGGACCTTCTTAATCACCCATTGACCCGTCCAGGTAAGTGAGTAATCCAATGGCTACTTCTACTTTTTATATAACACCACCTACCCTTACTTTTTACTACACCACCAATGTGGGATACCCTCATATTTGCTACTTCTGTTCTTCAGTTTTCACAAGTTGTGAAACATTAGCTAAGTACTCTCTCCATATATAGTTGAAATAGATTATATACCCTTGAGCTTCATGGGTTATGTTAAAAAAATTTAAAACAGAGTACTCGTTTTCTGTTAGTTTATCAACTCACTCGTGATATATCGTATAATACTTATGTTAGTTTCTTGTTTGTATTATCGATGTGGTCTATCTATATCAATCAAAAAATAACTAAGATTATTAATTAAATAATATTGATGGGATCTAGGACTTATAAATCTCAAAAACATATTATCTTATCAATTTATTGAAAACAACACTTTTAAATAGACTAAAGTCACGAGCAGTGACAGTTACTAATTTATTAAGTTTTAATCTAAAGAAGTTGTAATGTATATGGATTATATATAAACAATGAGTTGCGTTCAACCTATTTGACCCATTCCCCGCTTGGCTAGATTGTTTTATATGGCATGTTTGACCCAAGTCTAGAGCAGAGACGATGGTCTTTTGAGAAATTTGTTGGCATGCTTCTATTGCCCCTTTTATCACATTCCCAAATCTACATTTTAACCAATAGAAAACAAAAGAGTAAATTACTTTTTGAGTCCTTGTTTTTTAGTGGTTTTAACCATTTGAGTTCAAAATCAAAATGATTAACGCCCTTAGTCCCTAGACGTTTTTTTAACCATTTGAGTCCAATTTTTAATCTTTTGAGTCCATTTTTTTTAAGAAAATTGGACTAAAACGTTATAAAATGAACAAAATTGGACTCAAAACAAATGCAAAGTAATGTTTTTGTGATTACATATAGAATTCGTTAATGTTTTTGTCCCCGAGGTTCGTCCACGAGGACACAAATGTGAAAAAACAAACTTTTGAATGAAAGTCGCAAAAGTAGCCAAACGTCAGTGACAAAAATGACAATTTACTCCATTTATAATGGTCATTTCAGGCTAACTGAATTCTTTTCTATTTCTTTGTAGATAGTTAATGTGTTAGATGCGGTTACAAAGACTATTAATAAAATAAAATTATAAGCTTTTATATATAACGATTTACTAATAATTAAACATTATGAATACACTTTGGACGTGTCTGACCCGTTTGACCCATTTCCCATTCTTGGTTTTCAAAAGCGAGAGGCGCACAAAAGCGACGAGGTCTAAGGATGAGGCGCAAAGCGCAAAAGCAATGGGCTTTTCGTACCGAGGCGCAAGAAGATTATATAATTTTTTGTATACATATCCCATAGGTTTTTAGCATTCCTTATTCAAAATATAGTTATAACTAAGGTTTATTTATGATTTTACCTACATGAACAAGCCAAAAAACCTATTGTCCAACACTTTCATGCATAAAAACTACATAAAAACACCTCAGACCTCAAAAACCCAAAACATGCGTTTTTTTTGCACTTTGTGGAACACCACTTAAAAGATGTTAACAAGCCGAGCCAAGGCTTGTTTGAGCTTGAATTCAACTGTAAACCGAGCTAGATTGGCTCGAAATTAAAATGGTGCTGGAATCTTAACTCAAGCTCGGCTCAATTAAAAATCGAGTTGGCTAACTTGAGTCGAGTTTTCAACTTATTTTATCATAAAGACCAAACATAAAACTTATTCTTGTCCAAAGGCTCACTTGATTCTTGCAAAGATTTGCCTTGCTTTTAGAGTTCGTGGTCACTCCACTTTTGTTTCGTCGTCTATGTGCGACAAAGAAACGAGTATATCTCACCCTTCAGGTTGAGTTTTTTTTTTATTTCTTGAAAATCTTTAGTCTGTACATTTACTAATAGAGTGACACTTTTTTTATTGTTTTTCTGTTTCAGCTGCTTCTAGGATCGATGTTTTATTAATTTGTTATACTTGTCTGGTATATGAACACTTCTTTGCCTGTAAGTTGACCAGTGATATAAGTAGGTCTCCATTTCTTTTATCTGTTTTTTTTTTAAATCTCATGGCGTGGTATAGTAGAAATTGTTTGAGGAGCTGTGTGTTGGAAATTTTGAAAAGTAAATGAATAAGAGATCATAAGCTTTAATTGTGTGTTGGAACTTTTATGTGTGGGAAGTTGTGTTTGTCCCACATTGGTGGAGAGATAAATATTTTGTTGATTTATATTTATAATTCTCTACACGAATGATTTTCTATGTGACAAGTCACACCCAGTGGCACTGACACACGTATAGGCACGCGACGAGGGCGATGGGTGCAATGTGGCGCTTTGATATCGCACGACTTAATTTTTATTCAATTATGACCTTTTAGTGTGATTTCTAAACACATTATATGCAAAGCTTTATGCTATGTTTAGGATACATAAGACAGAAATCGTATGGTTCACACAACACACACATCAAACGTTTTTCCTAACTTTGTTTCAGGTACTCTTTCAGGTGCTTGGCTATCCCCAGCAGTATAATCTGCTCTGGCTGTTGTACCTTGGGAAACAAACGAGTTCACCTGGGTAGCCCGAAATCTGCTTTAAGGGAAGCGTGACCTTCACGTGCCTCAGTCACCTTTGTTTTATTTTTCTTTATTTCTTTGTAATTTGTTTCTCATTTCAACTTTGTATTGTATTTTGATTCTGGCTACTTCAGTTCCTGTTTATGTATGTAATCTGAATTTGATTAATAAAATTATTAATCTATTTTATTTTGTGAACGGTTGTCCTACACTGTGGTCCAGCAGAAGGGGTGTTTTAAAGTTACTGAAGCAGATTTGAGCCCTAAGGTACCCAATTGGCATGTCATCTGGATTTTAAAAAAATGTTTTAAAGATTGTTTGTGTGACGACAAAAATTTCTTTCATTAATATGTTGAAAATGGGTTCTTATATATTCATGCTTAATGACAGTTTGATCATAGAAATTGCTCTCATTAATAGGTAAAACTTATATTAACAGATTTTTTATGAGCTTGGTGGAACGAATGTTGCAGCTTATGTTAGAAAAAACATATTGAAGGTCATTTTTAAGAATTTTTGGGCCTATGTTTGTTTAGACAAGGTGATTTTAATTCACTGAGAAGGGCTGGAGCTAATGTTGTTTTAATGACAAAGGGGACTGATGACATGGCACTCAAGGTATAATTTGAACACTCCTTCATGTCTTTCTTTGTTGATGACATGGCACTCAAGGTATATTCAAAACACTGTTGGGTTGTTTTTAAGAAAACCTTCGTTAGAGGAGCAGTTTAGTCCGTTTTACTTAGATACGGGTTACTTGGGGTTTTGGGTTATGTCCTATTTCAGACAGGTTAAATGCTAATAGCTAAAAGGGAATGGATCAAATAGGTTGAAATTGGCTCGAAGCCTACTTTTTATGCATAGAGCCTCATAATTTGTTTTATTCAAAGATTAAGATATTATAATAATACCACTTTCGTAATCATCCTCAACACATGATTTAAACCTCTGTATTTCCGGTTACCTCTCAAAACCCATATCATTTCTCAAAGACCATAGTTTCCCTTCCATGCAACGCTGATGGACTGTTATGTCTTTGTTTACGTGACACGGAAAATCTGATTATTTGGAACCCGCTAACCCCCACGTTTAAAAACATGGCCACCTCAAAAATTCGTGGTCTATGCAAACCTTGGTCATATGCTATTGGATTGTATGTCTCTTCTTCTAAGGATACTTTTATTTTGATATTAAGCAATACGTTTACGTTTTATATTGCAAATTTCTCCCAATTTCTATTTTCAGGGTTATCATAAACATTGCAACAACATCCATTCCATTGCTTTAGTTGCAACAATAGTCCGTCACGATGCTTCTGGTTTGGCAATTTGATGTCACTAATAATTGCTTAGGAGCTTCATGTGTGAAATAAGACAACAATATAGGCCTCATGTACACCTAAGACTAACCTCAAATGTAAAAAGAAAATATGCAACTCTTTTATGTTAGGAATTTTAATGCCATCAACTTTGATGATGGTTTTGCTTTGGAGGCTACTTTTATACGGATATGAAAGAAAGGGGGCGAAACGACATGTATTATAAACTTAGGGGTTTGATACGTGAAACTGAGTAATTGAAACGCGTTGAGAGGTTAAAACGAGTTGTATAAATCAGATAGTGAAACTGAGAGAGTTAGCAAAGAAAAAAAGTAGAAAAAATTACTGCTACGTGGACAAATTAGAGAGTGACACGTGGACCAATGAGAGTATACTACTCTAGATCCTTATTCTATTTAATATATATATAACTAGTTTTTCTCATTTCTATTTTAGTCTTTTAAAATATTGCAACAACGATCCATTGCACTACTTTAGTATTTTTCTTACTAACCTCAGATGTAAAAAAACAAAGTATTTGTCAATGTTGATGACTTTGTAGAATCTTGTTTTAAGTGATAAACTGCAAGCTAACATACCGAATTGGTAAAATAAAAGAAATAATAGAAAAGGTAGTTAAAAAGAAAACGAGTCAAACAAGGATGAATGTTTGCTTAAATTATTTTACTATTGCAAAAAACCCCTTACGTCGCTTTTACTTAAGAAATCATATTATTAGTGAAAAAAATATAAGTTCTTGTTAATATGAAACAAGCTAACTGTTTATAAAATACATCGAGTTTTGGACAAAGTGTCTCAGGTCCATCCGACTCACCAATTTCAATCCATACCGGTTATTACCTTAATTCAAATGAAGGAATACTCATCAATCATCATCATCATTGGTTGAGACTATTATGTCATGCCTGCATAAAAAGTGAGACATAAGATCACGCCAATCAGTGGTGAAGCTTGAGATTTCCGACCGAGTGGTCGAAAACGTATATACCTAAAAAATTTATAAAACCGGGGGGTCGAAAACGTATATACCTAAAAAATTCTATACGAAAACTACATACCGGACACTAATGAGCGAAAAGTTCGGGGTCGGGCGCCCCCGGCCCCTACAAAGCTGCACCCCTCACGCTAATAGTTGTTGATCGAAATATAGGTGTGTGTGCGCATGCACGGGGTGTAGATGCATGGGTGTGCTTTTTTAAAAACCAATATTTTTAATAATTTAATAAATTATATGCGTATGTGTATATATATATATATATATATATATATATATATATATATATATATATATATACACTAAGGCCCTTTAGCTACCTTTCAATGATCTCGTGAAGCCCCCTCAGGTAATAGCATGTGATTTTTCCAACTCAACAATCTTCTTCATTTCTACAATTTTATCTGCACATAATAAACATATAGTACGTGTATATTTTGGAATCAATTATTTAGCCTCCCCAAAACTACTGAAACAATTTGATAGGAACTTCATTATTTTGGCAATACCTCCTGTTCATGATTACGATATTCCAACTACTCCACTTTCATTTTATCAATAACCGGCACTTCTTTGATTAACGACTTTGCTGCTTCTTTCTTATAAATAATTTGATTGTGCGCCTCTTCCAATTTTCCTTGCATTTCTCGGATAACATTCCACAACTTTATGATTTCTTGTCCCTTTCCTTCTTCAAGATCGACATGTAAGTAACATAAATGTAACACCCCAAAATCACAAATTGAACTTAAGTTTCATATAAAGTAGAAAGTTTAGTATGTGTGTGGGTGTTGAATATTGTATAGATTAGATATGAACACACGACCCAAATGCGAACGTGAACGTGCTCGTTCGAGTGGCAAGTGGCTCGTACGAACGACAAGTGACTCGTACGAATGAGAAGGTGACTCGTACAAGTGATGAACATCTCACTCGTACTAAGAGCATCGTACAAATGCTAACATGTCCGCTTCGTACGAGCTGCTCATGCCTATATATATGAGATGTGTGTCATTGTTTGGAAGTTTTGGAAGTTCCCCAAGGGGAAACGCTGGCAAATTCTCCCCAGGAATTTCCGTTCGCTGATTCTGTTTCTATACCTTCTTAAGGACATTCTACCGAATCAACACTATCATATGCCCAAACTTTCGTCTGGAACCGCCGTCACCGGAACTCACAAAAGCGGTATGTACGCCAAGTGTATGATAAAATGCCTAAGCGAAGTTAGATTGTGAAACTAAACGAAATGACTAGACATATAAGAATGAAATATGTTAACGATGTAGTTAGTAGTAAACTAACTTGAAGAATGAGTTATAAATGGAACTCATACCGGAATTTGGGTTGAATGTATGTTTTGGGTATGATCATGCAATTCGGGCTTGAACCATGTGCTTGGATAGTGTGATGTTCATCATATAGTCAATTAAACGTTAGTCAGAATCAAGAAGTGAAAATGATAGACATCTTGCTCGTACGAGTGATAGACATCTCACTCGTATGAGTGATATCAAATCTAGAACTATGAAAGTATTAGCATGTGTATAAATGAACTATGTGTACGTTAGATAGGTGACTCGTACGAGTGATGAACATCTCACTCGTACGAGTGAACAACATCTCACTCGTATGAGGTGATAATTGAGTTGCAAGAACGTGAAATAAGAAGGTCATTAGTACATGTCTTACATATATGCAATAGTTGATTAATGCAAAACAAGAAATATATGAATGAAGAGTAATGAGTGTTAGTATGTATGATTATAAATATGCTAACTATGATATGGATATGGTGACATGAACAAAAGTGGAATCATGCCAAGATGGACTCAAGCACGAAAGGCTAATGGGTCAAGAGAAGGCTAGGAAGCGGACACGAATACGAACATATCAGGTAAGCGATTTCCGGAATCACTTCTTCTTTTATAAATAAAAATTGACATGTTGAATACAGGGAATCGTGTAAGAAATTATGGGAAGGGATAAGGATCAAGGTATGTAATGTTATGGTAAGTCGTAGGAAGTCATCTATGTTTGGATTTTAAGATAAAAGTAAACGGGTCAAAATGTAGAAAGTATGTGTCGGGTATGGGTTTTGGATGCTATGGTATGGGAATTATATAAGAAAGTTTAAGTAATCACAGTACCAAGGAAAATATTATCGTAGCGGATTGTAAACAGATAGATATGTTGGAAGTAGTTTGGAATAGTCGAACGGGTCAAAATTCAAGAAAGTATGATAGAAGTATAGAGTTGATTAAGAGGATATGGGGTTAAGTGTCGAAAGGATATGGGAAGCTTACGGAATGTCATGGGATGTTACGGAACATTATAAGTCAGTTTGGGTTGGAACAAAATTCGAGAACGGGTTATGTAAGTTTAAGCAAGGTAAAACAGTGTTGGCATTATAGAGAGGAAGTCGCCAACGTTTCCTATAATCTTAATATGCTGTTCTTGTTGGTTGCTTGCACCGAAGGTTCCGTATCTTCTAGTTTTTGTTCCGTAATCCTTAAAGTAACTCCGAAAAAGTAAAAACAACTAGTAGGAAGCTTGTGAACTTAATGAACCGTGATAATGCTTGTCGGGGACAAATGATTATGCAAACACGCATGTGTATGGCTTATTTACATGCTAGTATAAGAAACTTCTTAGTTAGGTACGAATAGAAATGAGCATGCGCATAGGTTTGTATGTATAAGACTTATTATGTGGATGTTTGTGACTGGGATATGTTAATATAATCTTATGGGAATGTAAGTATATGAATATACGGCTTCAATAAGAATGAACGTTATCGTTACTAATTATTATCCTGTGAATGAAATGAAAGTGCATGTTTACTATTGTTGATTTATGAAAATTGATGATTGGAATGCAAGATCATACATGGAAAGATAATCGGAAGGATCTTTATGGATAAAAGACTATAGAGTGATCATTTAATTATGAATGTTTAAAATTATGAATGATGTCACCGAATATTAATAGTGCGCATGTATGTGGTGATCGCAGGTTGCACAAAATTATTATCATTAAGGAATTAAAGGGGTAAAAATCGAGTCAAGGAGCAAGGATTGTACGGGAAAAGCGGTCTCATAGCTTGTAATTGTGTTTTACATTTAATAAGTTAATTAAGAATGAATGTGGTGATCGCAGGTTGCATAAAATTATTATCATTAAGGAATTAAAGGGGTAAAAATCGAGTCAAGGAGCAAGGATTGTACGGGAAAAGCGGTCTCATAGCTTGTAATTGTGTTTTACATTTAATAAGTTAATTAAGAATGAATGTGATAAATCCTTTTAAGAAAGTGTCTAATATTTTCTAAATGAATTTTTAAGTATGGCATATAGTCAATAAAGAAAAAACTTTTAAGTTGGTGGGTTTTTATGATAAAACAACATTGTAAAACTAATGAGAAAGATAATAGAGAAATATGTTTGATCTAGAAGAAGACGACACGTGGCATGAAAAACATGTTAACACTAAAAATGAGTGTAGATAAAAAATACTTAAAATAATTTAACTATGTCATATAAAAAATAAAAATCACAATAACAAGAAACAAAGAGAGAGTAAATAAAAAAAAGCTCATTAATATAAATATATACTAGGTAAAAAAAAACTATGAATAACCCTAAACTAAAAGCAAGCCGTCCTCTTGTCTACATCTCAGCCTTCTTTCATTCGCAGGGAAGGTAAGGAAGGTTCAATCAGCAGCAGGTAAGCTTCGATTAGCCACCATTTCTTCTCTATTGTTGCCATTCTGCTCGTCGGAAACGCGAATTGGATCGGACGAACCAAAACGAATGCTTAAACCTAACTACTGGTTTACAAAACTTATATTAAAGTTTAAAACTATAGGACTCTTAATTATATATCAATATACCAGAAAAATAGTGAGTTAGTATTTGAGTTGTGAACTGTGATTTGCATCTGGTGTTTATCAACTATCTTATCTGTTGGTTTGTATTGATATGATCTTCTTGTATAAAATTTGCATACACAGAAAACCTATGCAGTTAATATCGGTCCCCTAGTAAAATATCGGTACCAATATTATCGGCGATATTGACCGTTATTTTACCGATATATCACTGAACTATTAGTGTTAAATTGCCATATATATAAATTCTGCATTATATTAAAATTATCTCACCGAGATGGTAAGATATCTGATATTTTACCGCATTAACTGCATAACGGAAAACCTATACAACTACAAGTTAGTAACTTCCAGACTCTGGTTGCTTTGAGCTACTGGCTGTCATCATTTATCTGGTACAGACAAGACATACAACGGCGTTCTCATTTTCATGATCCCCTTGCGTGCTTTTATTTATGCTATAAGCATGGGATGACTTGTGAAGAGTTTTAGTATCAACCTGTATTTTAAAATATACTGAGAAACCGTTAACTCCATTGGTACAAATAAAGTAATCACTACCCTTGGGTTTTCGGTTGAGGTTCCTTTGGGGCAATGGATTTGTGAGTGGGTTGGTGTGCATCCGGTTTCTTGTCCAAGAAAATCCTGAATCTAATCAATCATTTTATTGCCCATGGGCCATAGTTGTCAATAGTGAGCGTAGCGATCGCTTTAGCGTGCTACGTAGCGTATAGGTCGAGGCTCGCTATTAAGGTTGTAGCGATAGATAGCGATAATAGTGACAATTGATTTTTTTAAAAATATATATAGCAATCAAAGATAACTATAAAATTGTTGGATTTTAGGTTTTTGTTAAATATACGTGTAAAATAGCATATATACCAAGGTATTTTGATGTAATATACATATAAAATTTTTAAATTTTTTTTCTAGTGTACCGCTATTTGTAAAATAGCCGCCCGCTATTTATCGCTATTCTCTGTGTAGCATATTTGTCGCTATTCGCCATTAACAACTATGCCATGGGCACATGTTTGGTTTCTTCTTTTTTTTTCTTTCTAAATAGTAACAATTTTTATTTCCTTTTATGCACATTTGTTTGTTGGTGATGAAGGTTATTAGTTTCTGTCTTTGATTTAATACATCGACCTGTTATCTGAATACTTCAACCTATTAGACATTTCTGCTGGAAAAGTGGTCATGTATGAACAGTATGCATTATTATGAGAAAAAATAGGGAAAGACCAGCAAAATGAGAAGGCTTGATGATGTAATCATAACAAAAAAAAGTGTCTTAGTTTAGGCACAGGCAGACCCAAACTGACATGAGATAAGCAGGTTAGGCAGGATTTGTTAACACTTGCACCTCTCCGATGACATGATTGGGGATATGATTTCGTGGAGAAAACGGATAAAGGTTAGGGTTTGTAGTGAGGTGTTTAGATCTGTTTTAGTTTTGCCTTTAGGACCTTCTCTTTTTCCTACGCCTTTATTTGCCTTAGCTTTAGTTATTGCTTTTACGAATACGTTTTTGGGAGAGCGTAAGCGTATAGTTACTTTCAAGTTGATTAGTGCTACTCTCTCTTATCTCTCTTCTATGTGACTAAAATTACTAGTATTAGTAGAGGCACTACTAATTTTTGTATCAATTTTCTAGTATTATTGTCAGTCTTGCTTATTAATTCTTCTTTATTTTTTTGCAGTAAGTTCTTATTGAGGATTCACCAATAAAATGGCAGAAGTGGTAACAATTTGCATTCTTTTAGCATTGTGTTCATGTCCATTTTGTTATATATCAAGGGATATTCTATTTCAGTTTTGCATCATACATTGCATAATTGAAGTTTTTTTAATGATCTCATAAATGCTTTTGAGCTCCAGAAATTCCAAACTCTCTTAAAACAAATATTATCTTTCAAACTTATTCTAGCTTGACTACAATCATCTTTAAATTTTCTTCACTTGATGCATTTGACAATACAGCTGTTCTGACTTCTGTTTATATTTTGGTTGTACCACAGGACTATATGCAGGAAGATGATATACATTTAGACACCACAAGGGCCAGATGTACATCTTATACTTTTTTTGTTTGGATAAAGTTACTCTTTCTCATGACTTCAAAAATCACAGTTGTTTCCTTTGTCAGTTGCAAGTGTCCTCAAAAGGCATGCAGAACTCACCGGACGCCTTGCTAGGTATCAACCATTAGAAATACTTAATATCAGTTTTCTAGCATATAATGTATTAATGTTTGACCTCTACTTCCAACCTTTATACCGTCAGTTTCAAATATTGCTTCGCTCATATGGAATATTTTACTTATATTATTATTAATTTATGTTTTTTAATAAAAAATGATCAGGGATTCTGATAAAATGATTTTTGAGCGTCTACAAAGGGAATTTGAAGCTGCACGTGCATCCCAAACTCAAGGTAGGTATAGGTACATATTTTGTTTCTCCCTTTTATTGTCACATTTTGGTTATTCTAAGATTGTCTTCCTTTATTCTCAGAGGTTTGTTTAGACAACGAACAGTGGAATGATGGGTTGCTAGCAACTATTCGGGAACGGGTGTGACTTCCTTTTCTTATTCATCTTATCTTGATATCCTATTTTTCCTAAATAAATACATATAATTAGCTCTGTTTGTTATAAAAAAAGGGTTTTTATTTTTATATCAGGTTCATATGGAGGCCGAAAGAAAGGCAATGCAGTCGTCACCTGTGGATGGAAACATGCTGCCAACGTGTGAATTTCATGACAAAGTTACATATAAAGTTGGAAACAAGGTATTTCTTCTTCTTCTTTTTTTGTGCAAAGTAACCAGTAACCATGCTATTTCATGTTCTTAACAACTAGACCACGATTTTAAGATATAGTTTTTGTTTAAATAGCATCTGGAAGCCCGTCTATATGTTAACGTCCACATCTCCTTTAACAGGTAATTTGCTGTTTGGAAGGAGCACGCATTGGCATACAACACGATACATTTTTTGCTGGTGAACAGTCAGATTTCATTTCTTATGTTGCAAACTTATAAATCATATCTCGTTTATCTTTAATTATATGGTTTTTTAGGTGAGCCACGTGAACAATATCACTGTGTTCTTGAAAGCAAGTCATTTCTTGAAAAGATGACTGTCCTTGAACACACTATTCCTTTCTTTTTGCCATTACGCGAAGCAGAAAACGATCTTTTATCTTCAAATGCAATGGTAATTCACTATTCTCATAACACCCCTCAATTCATGTTGTTTTTATAATCTTATCTAATACTTGTGCCTTTTTTCAGAAATTTATTGATCACATTGGAGAACTCTTGCAATCGTATGTTGATAGACGGGAACAAGTATTTTTTTTTTATATTTTACCAGGTATTTTAATTTTTGTATGACTGATTTTCTACTTGTTATAGGTTCGTCTTATAAAGGACTTGTATGGTAACCAGATTGGAGAACTTTATCATAGCCTTCCATATCATATGATTGAATTTTTCTTAGAAGATTTTGAATGGTTGGTAATTTCTTATTATGCATTTACATATTTCTAATAGGGTAAAATGCCATTTTTGTCTCTGAGGTTTGGCTACTTTTGCGACTTTCATCCAAAGGTTTGTTTTTCTGCATCCGGATTCAAAAGGTTTGAAAATTTGCCATTTTCATGCAACTTGTTAACTCCATCTATTTTTAACGTTAAGTCAGGGGTATTTTCGTCTTTTTAAACATTTTTTTGTGATGATTAAAGGGTTTAGGTGGGGAGAAAGTCACCGAGGTGGATCTATATTTCTTATAGTGTTTTTTTATTTTATTAAAATGTCTACAAAGACGGAAATGCCCCTCATTTAACGGAGAAATGGATGGAGTTAACGAGTTGGACGAAAATGGCAAGATTTCAAATCTTTTGGATCCAGATGCGGAAAAACTAACCTTTGGACAAAAGTCACAAAAGTAGCCAAACCTCAGGGACGAAAAGGGCATTTTACTTATTCTAATACAAGATTTATATATGTGTAAATAATTTTGCTAATTCTTGCAGCAAGGTGACGGTGAGTCTTAGATATGCAGATCTGTTGTCTATACTTCCAACTGGTATAAGTGTTGTGGCATGGCCCATGAGCCAATCAAAAAAGTCCCCAGCCGGGGGTAAAAAGGGAAAAGTAGCATTTGGAAACAACACGGGTCCCATGCGTTTATTCTACGCAGAAGCTGCACTGCGGACCTTGAGTTTGCCTGAAGGTTATATTATATCTCCTCGTTTGTTATTGTATATAATTAGTGATCTTAATTATAAATGGGTCACTTTGGGTTGTGTTTTATCTCAACTGGGCCAAACAAAGTTTAAATGTCATCTTAATAGCTATTTAACATCGAAATGTCAATGTACGTATCAGAAAAACACTAAAAGACGAAATAGTAAAATGAAAAAACAAATACCAGTTCTGATAATACCGATGCCGGTAACAATATTGTTTAGTTGGAGTTGGTTTGGTTCGTCATGTTAGCAAGAAAAAAAAAACACTAAAGGTGAAATACAATGAATAAAAGTATAGGGACTAAACATATATATTAGCAAAGTTAAAGTAGAGGGGCTAAACATGTATATAAGAAACGGTATTTAATGGGGGAAAACTTTATTAAAATAGAGGGACTAAAATGTATATTAAGAAAGTTAAAGTATAAGGAGTAAACACGTTAATTACCAAAGTTAGGTGTAAAAGGAGTAAAATTCATGTGACCAATCACAAGACAACAAGTGGCTATGTCGGAATGGTCCATCGACAAAGCCTTTTAAGTATATGAATTATTAGTTACTTTTTATTGGTTTGTGACTGACATCCATCCTCTTATGTGGATGTGGCGTTGTAGCGTTTGCGGAGATCGTGTTGAATCTTGAGGAAGCTCTTGAACAAAATGTGCAACCCAAAGATCCTGCTACTACTTGACAAAACATCAAGAAATTGGCTTGTAGTTGAAGGTAAAAAAAAAAAGAAACTGATGCAGGCATTTTGTAAATCTAATAATATTCGTTTATTTTGTTTTATTTTATTTTTAAGAATTTTCAAGTGGAATTTGATATTTCAGCTGACTTCTCATTTACATTTTGCATACAGCCGCTGTATTATTTGCAACAATGCCTTTAAAATTTGAATCTGTACAGTTATCAGTTCTGGAGTAGGAGTTACCCTCACTGGCCCACATTATGCAGTTTAAGAAGACATCTATTTTGGATTTGTTCTCACTTGATACATAATTCAATAGAAACTTATTGAGGGTGGGATAAGGCTTTATATCACGAATATAAGCTAACTATTTAAATTAATAATTTATTAATTTATCGATAGTGGCGGATCTAGAAAATCCGCATAGGGGTAACGTTTCAATGTAAAGGGGTAACGAAATTGAAAAAACATTAAATTTTTCTAAAATTTACACTACTGTCAGAGCGTCAAGGGGTAACCTACGTTACCCCTTCTATCACTCTAGGTCCGCCCCTGTTTATCGATATAATAGTATCTCGCTAAATTAATAAAATATCCTGGTCCCAACATTATGAATTTATAGGGATTTTACTGTATTTTGCGTAGAAAAACGTTCACTTCTAGAGGAACGGTTTCAACGGAATTGGGCTCTATTTTGTGGGCTGATCGAAAGATTCGGTTTAGCCCACTAGACTAAGGGGCTGGGCATTTTGTTTTCTTAACTAATCATATGGAACATGAATTTCTAAGGGCGAAAAAGAAAGAGTCAAAATAACAGACCTAAACTAATAAACAATAGAGTTTCGGTTATTTGTTGTTTCAAAACCGAACCGAACCGAACGCAAAACTGAACCAAGCCATACTGAACCTGTTTGAATGTGTCTTATTTGAGCACAAAATTTGATGCTCAAAGTTTAAGGGCCAATTCATTATTTTGAGCTATTTTTTATCAAGCCCCGATGTGAAGTAGAAAAACGACTCATAACCTACCCCCCTTAAATTTTTAAAACCTAAATCGATTGGTTTCCTAAAGCTGAAACATGGTTCGGTATGAGTTCAAAACCAACCCATACACACTTCTAATTGCCATCATTAATCATTTATAGTTGTATTAAAAAAGAAACTACTAGTTACAAAAGGTGGTCAACCTAGGGGCGGCGATTCCTGACACGGCACGAAAAAAAAAGGTTTTGGGTCGACTATTACATGGTTTAAAAAACGGTTCGTGTTAGATTGACCCTTATTAAAAGCAGGCCACGTTCGGGTTGACCCTTATAAAAACGGATTGATCTAGAGAGCTAACAAAGAAAAAAAGTAGAAAAAATTATTGCTACATGGACTAATTAGAAAGTGACACGTGGACCAATGAGAGTATACTACTCTAGATCCTTATTCTATTTAATATAATATATAACTAGTTTTTTCTCATTTCTATTTTAGTCTTTTAAAATATTGCAACAACGATCCATTGCACTACCCAGATGTAAAAAAACCAAGTATTTGTCAATGTTGATGATTTTGTAAAATCTTGTTTTAACTGATATAATGCAAGCTAACATGCCAATTTGGTAAAATAAAAGAAATAATAGAAAAAGGTAGTTAAAAAGAAAATGGGTCAAACAAGGATAAATGTTTGCTTAAATTGTTTTATTAATGCAAAAAACCCCTTGCGTCGTTTTTACTAAGAAATCATATTACTAGCGAGAAAAATATAACTTCTTATTAATATGAAACAAGTTAACTGTTTATAAAACACATCGAGTTTTGGATAAAGTATCTCAGGTCCATCTGACCCGACCAATTTCAATCCATTCCGGTGTGATATTAAGAAAATCTATTGTCTATGTGTCTCGTGTCAAGTTGGTTCGATCGCATGTTATAGTATACTTGTTTTTTTAAAGACTTACTTACATTAAACGAAACTTATACTTTATTATTTTTCACTTATAGGGTATATTTTTGAGGTCAACTGATTTCACTACCTTTGTCATTCAACCAAACATGCCAGAGGCTCATGCTATTTAAATGTTCCATTATTATTGTAGTTTTTAATTTTAATTTTTATTTTAATTTTTATTTTTATTTTAATTTTAATTTTAATTTTAATTTTAATTTTAATTTTAATTTTAATTTTAATTTTAATTTTAATTTTAATTTTAAATTTTAATTTTAATTTTAATTTTAATTTTAATTTTAATTTTAATTTTAATTTTAATTTTAATTTTAATTTTAATTTTAATTTTAATTTTAATTTTAATTTTTAATTTTAATTTTAATTTTAATTTTAATTTTAATTTTAATTTTAATTTTTAATTTTAATTTTTAATTCACTTTGACCAAAACTTGTCCTTTTTAGTTTTTAATTCATTTTTGTAGTGGTGTTTTCGTTCTCTTTACATTTATATGGTGTGGATACATTACTACATTATAAAGAAATATTGTTGCTATTTCTTACACAGAGACAGTGTTGCAGTATGTTAATTTTATATGCAAAAAATAGCTGAATGAAATTAAGAAAAATTCAAATCAACCTCCAACAAATACAAAAATATCACTCAACTCTGATTTATGGTTTATATATTATATGTAGTATACACATAAAAATTATATAAACCAAAATGAAAAAATAAATAAATAAACAAGACTTGTTTTCATGAAAGTACATGATTAGTTATTTACATATAGATTAGTTATTTAATTAGTTGTTTAAGAAGAGTTATTTAAATGATAGTTGAAAGTGTTTGTAGTAGCTCATATAATGCCTACTAATATTCACAACCTTATTATTCATACAAAAGGTATTCATCATTCTACTATGAGTAACGGACAACAAGACGATAGTAATGGCGCTTTAGCCTCAACTGCATCTACGTCAAGGGGAAAATGAAAAGAGTATAATAGACGATACTGGTTAGAGAACGAGAATACCAAAGAACCAAGAGTTGTAACGGCGGTGCCTCTCAAAGCAATTCATCCGTACCATGTAGGACTAATCAGTCAAGTGAAAGGACACCGCTAAGCATTTTACAAACTATTAATAGTGGTCACGCTATACGAATGACCAATGAGCCTGTCTCATGTAGTTTGGCCGAAAGATGAAAGGAGTCTAATAGACGATATTACACTACACGTCGAGATAATAGACAACATATTTCAAATGGTATCCCGAGTACACGTATTTTGACCGGTGATCAACCACCCATACGAGACGAGACCATAGAACATGATCCATATAATTTTGGATATGATGGTGTACCTAGACAATCTCTCATCTTAATGAACGCATACCATGTCCATATTGTGGAGCAAAACGATTTAAGTATGAATTCACTACCTTTTGTTGCATGAGTGGGAAAACAAAATAAGCGACTTCAGTCATTCGGGTTGAATTATACCTACTTTTCACATCGCAAGATGATATTGGAGAAATGTTTAGGACAAACATACGCGCTTATAAGACTAATTTTTCTTTCGCCTCAATGGATGTGACATTAGATAAACCAATATGAAAGACGGTGTATATACTTTTCGTACACATAAGGAATATATCACAAAATTGACCAATTAGTTCCTAGGGATGGCACACCTAGGTACTTACAACTATATTTTTTTGATCCTGACACCGAGTTAGATCTTAGACTCCAATGGCCAAATCTTGATCGAAATATTACACAAAAGTTGGCACTTGTTCTTTCCAAAAATCCTTATGTCAGAGACATTTCGAAGTCTTGCGAAGCTAGGTCCTCTAGACAACTATAAAGTCACTCTGAACGCTTCAGTTGAACTTGAGCAGAGGGTGTACAACCGACCAACCACATCCGTGGTTTAATTAACATTATTTTATTTACAAATAACATTAATATATTATACATAATACTTATTTCTACTACACATTTATATAGGTTGCTGGTATTTGGGTTGAAGGCAATGACAATATCGCTGCTTACAAAAGAAGTATTGTAGTGTACGGTAGATCCGAATACCCTCAAACTATTCAACCATACGATGGATATTACGATCCATTATCGTATCCTTTGATCATGGTGAGAAGGGTTGGCATCCTAACATAGCACGTGATAGAGTATCAATCAATAATGTTCATAATGATTACGACCACATCGACAAAGACGCTGAAGGTAGGAAGAACTTAACTATGTTTTTATAGGCCAATCACATAGATAATACCCTAAATTTTAATGTAATATAATTGTCTATTTTTTATTTGACTCAGGGGCTAACCCACGAGGGGGTAGGATAGCCGTAGCTATGCGAGAATACTATTGTTACAAGTTTCAAATTCGCTCAACCGAGAACGTGCTTTTGCTTGGTGGTAGATTGCTACAACAATTTGTTGTAGATGTTTATATAAAGCTTGAGACATCACGTTTGCAATTTTGTGAATGAAACCAAAGTAAGATACGAGCTGAATTATACCAAGGTCTTGTGGACTGCGTCCATGCCGGTAAGGTTCGTCCTAGCAGAGTTGGACAACAGATTGTGTTGCCTGCGTCATTCATTGGAGGGCCTCGCGGCATGCGTCGACGGTTTCTAGATGCGATGACTTTAGTTCAAGATGATGGCAAACCTGATTTATTCCTTACGATGACGTGTAATCCTCAATGGCCTAAGATATGTGAGAATTTGAAACCTGGTCAAACCGCACAAGATCGTCCAGATCTTGTTTCACGAATATTCGTGCTAAATTAGAGGATCTTAAGGAGCAGCTCTTCAAGAAACATTTACTTGGAGAGGTTTTGGCATACGTTTATGTCATTGAGTTTCAATAGCGTGGTTTGCCGCATGCACATTTCCTCCTTATTATGCACCCGCCATACAAAGTTAATAATCCAGACCATTATGATAAGGTCGTTTGTGCTGAAATTCCTGACAAGGTACGACATCCACAACTACATGAGGTTGTTGTCAAGCACATGATTCATGGTCCATGCAGAAATTTACGAACAGAGAGTCCTTGTATGCAGGGTGATCCAAAGGTATGTCGCTTTCATTATCCTAGACAATTTAACGAGCAGACAACACAAGGAGAAGATGCATATCCATTATATCGAAGGAGAGACACTGGAATCACGGTGGACGTACGAAGAAAAACTCTTGATAACAGATGGGTTGTCCCTTATAACCCAAGGCTTTTAATGATGTATAATTGCCACATGAATGTCGAGGTTTGCTCGAGTATAAAATCTGTTAAATATCTGTTCAAATATGTATACAAAGGACATGACAAATATTCATGTTGATCCAGACGCACCACATGTTATTATTAATGAGATAAAGAGATTTCAAGATGCACGCTACGTATCCCCTCCAGAGGCTGTGTGGCGTATTTTTTCTTTCCTTCTTTCTCATATCTATCCTGCTGTTTTAGCCTTACAACTTCATCTCACGAATAAGCATATGGTTAGATTTAGAGAAGATGATACCATGTCATCAATTGTTGATATGGTTAAATTACTTATTTACCCCTCCCTATAAAAAATAAAAAAACAATATGGATTATGAAAAGTGTGGAGCCCACTTATTCACCCCTCCCTTATAAACATCCGACCACCATCACCATAGCCACCCACCTCCACCTCCACCACAGCAACCAACCTCTACCTCCACCATGAACCCACCACCGTCACAACCACCTCTAACCTGAACCCACCACTGCCGCACCACCTCCAACCTAAACCCACCATTGCCTTCACTCGACCACCGGAACCACCTCCTTGTTCTTCTCCGTCATCTCCCTCATCTTCACCTGCAAACACCCTCACCACCACCACATTCGTCCGCAAACACCCTCACCACCACCGCCTTCATTTAACCACCACAACCAACGCCTTCACTCAACCACCGTATCAAACCCCCAAATTCAAACCCATATCAAAGTAATTCTGATCAAACTCGTATCAATGTAATTTTGATCGTTGTAATTCCAAATCAAAGTATCAAACCCCCAAATTTAAACCCAAAATTGAAGCCCTGAAACCCCCATATTCAAACCTGGTTTCAGATTTCAACAACCTGGTGGTGCGGGGTTGCAAGATTTATGTTAGTAGTGATGATGACTACGGCGGGAGATGGTGATTGCCGGATTTGAAGCTGGTGGTGGTGGTGGCAGGTGATTGTGTGGGGGTTGTGGCAGGTGTTGGTGGCAGATGGTGGTGAGTGTTTGCCTGAGAAAGAGAGAGAGTAGAAAGAGTGAGAGTGCATTTTAGAGAGCGTGAGTGTGTTTATATATATATATGTGTGTGTATGCTGGTGGGAATTATTTCTTATATTTTAATAAAAGCAAGGGGTAATTTTGTAATTTCATATGGACTTAACGAAGAAAACTAACCCCAATCCACTCCGGGGACTATCCGAGTAACAAAGTGTCAAACCACAGAGACAACCAGTGTAATTTTCAAATGTTGGGGACTAAAGGTGTTATTTTATAAAATCACAGTACCATCTGAGCATTTTGCTCTAAATAACTACACTTCTTGTTGATTAGAGACCAATGATACATCTGTGAAGCAAAAGTAAGTCGTGTTTTGGTGTAATAAACTGTTAATAGTCCTGCCCTTCCATTTAGCAAATGAATTACCATATAGACGTTCAACTGTTCGCATCCGACGTATGTTTAATCAAATTCTTTACTACTAATGAATGTGGAGTTCGACAGTAATTAGTTGGATATATACAGTATAGGTATATGTAATAAGATTTTGTTTTGTCATATGAAATCCTCAGGGTCCTGGTCTTGATCTTCGAGGGAGCGCTTCTTAGCACTTAAGTTAAGCTTAAGGCTTTCTGGTAGCGGAGGTGTTCTTCCTCTCCTAAACAAAACAGCAAGTGCCCTCATCTTCCGGCACAAATCAAATACCTGCATCATTTCATACATTCAATTTAATTTTATAGATTTACGACAATTTACTCCATTTTTAATGGTCATATCAGGCTAACTGAATTCTTTTCTATTTCTTTGTAGATAGTTAATGTGTTAGATGCGGTTACAAAGACTCTATTAATAACATAAAATTATAAGCTTTTATATATAACAACTTACTAATCATTAAACATTATGAATACACTTTGGACGTGTCTGGCCCGTTTGACCCATTTCCCATTCTTGGTTTTAAAAAGCGAGAGGCGCACAAAAGCGACGAGGTCTAAAAATGAAGCGCAAAAGCGGTGGGCTTTTCGTACCCGAGGCGCAAGAAGATTATATAATTTTTTTTATATATATCCCATAGGTTTTTAGCATTCTTTATCCAAAATATAGTTATAACTAAGGTTTATTTATGATTTTACCTACATGTACAAGCCAAAAAACCTGTTGCCCAACACTTTCATGCATAAAAACAACATAAAAAACACCCAAAATACATAAGGCGCGCCTCAGACCTCAAAAAACCCAAAAAAATGCGTTTTTTTGCGCTTTGTGGAAAAAGCGCGCCTCAGGACCTGAGGCGCTGAGACCTGTGCTTTAGTGCGCCTAGGCGGGCCTCAGGCGCGCTTTTTAAAACCCAGTTCCCATTTTTGCTAAATCTTTTTAGTTGACATGTATGAGAAGAAACATAACCCAAATCTACCTATTTCATAAGGGAACAGGTTAAAATTGCAAACTCTAGTTAGTAAAACAAAATTAAGTTAAACAGTATAGTACACGGATGGTCGCAAACTCTAGTTAGTAAACAAAATTAAGTTAAATAGTATAGTACACGGATGGTCCCTGTGGCTTACCAAAACTTTGGATTTGGTCCCTAGCTTTTCAAAAGTACACGGGTGGTCCCTGTGGTTTGAACTTTGTAATGCATTTAGTCCCCACTTTTTTTCCAAAAGTAAATGGACAGTCCCTGTGGTTTGCACTTTGTAACGCCTTTAGTCCCCAACTTGGACATGCTGAAACCTTTTAGATTTATTGGCTAGGGACTAAATGCGTTCCAAAGTGCAAACCACAAGGACCATCCATGTACTTTTGGAAAGCTAGGGACCAAATCCAAAATTTTGGTAAACCACACGGATCATCCGTGTACTTTACTCTTAAGTTAATAATGATTCTTACCGATGAGGCTTCAACCTCCGCAACTCCTTCACAACCTTGGCCTCCGCCTTGCAACAGATCACAATATTTTGCTGCTTCAGTCTCGTCTTCAAATACCTTTTGGTGACAAAATATCATAAGTTTATTTTGCGTGTATCATTTTATATCACGAATTTCGAGTAAAAGTTAAGGTAAAGGTGTACAACTTACAAGCACTCCATCTCTCACGTCTTCAACAAGCATTTGGAACTTGGTGGCACTTGGTTTCTTTGCTTGATTTCTCAACTTGCGTCCTTTGGAAAACAGCATCCCGAGTTCCCTTTCAACTTCACTGTTATGCAAACCATGTTAAGAGGTTGCTAGATGGGTGGGTCGGAGAACAGGTCATAACAGGTTTACGTTAATTATAATTACAAAGGATTAGTACTACAATGGTTATCCAGATACATGGATAACAACGCTTTTGGGGGGTTGTGTGCACTAAATATAGACTTTGGACCGAGTTTTAACCCGTTTGCCTTGTTCCCCTTTTAGCTAAATTTTCAGATTTGGCCCATTTGACCCATATGACATATAGCACAGCCCGTTAATAAGTAAATGGGTCAAAAATGCCACCTAAACGTTTATTTATTGAATTGCCTGTTGCACACAAAGAGAGAAAAAGATGCTAAAATACAAAGAAAAATGAGGCAAAAATAATACCTTGGTTTTAAAATGCGCGATGTGCTCCGATGCGTTTTGATCCCAAAAGCCGATGCGTAATGCGCACGCATCACGTAAGTGAGGCATTTATTATTTAAAAATTATTGATGGATAATATTTTTGCTTGTTAACTTTAAGCACTAAAAATCTAGAGATTAAAACAAATAAATACAGAAAATTTCCCTAGTACCATCAAAGAAGTTCAATATAACCATAATAAGCCTTGAACTCTTATGTGTACAAGTAGTCAATGCAAAAGGTACAGGAATCTATGTAGGAACTCACTTAAGAACTTCATCAGCTCATTGTACAAGCTTATTAAGCACATTGTATAAGCTCATTGTACATTTTTACTGTATAGTGGTCGATTATAGAAAAATGTGCGCATCAGGTTGCATCATGCGAGCGCATTTGTGATTTAGAGCGCACCATCCTCGCATCATGTAATCGCAGCGCATCGTATCACCTAATGCGCTAGCGCATCGCGCATTATGCACTTCTGATGCGCGCACTTTAAAACCAAGATCCCAACTTTCTAGAATAGTAGAATCTGTTTATTTTGTTGTGCCAAGTCCACAAATATACCCTAGGAGAAGGTGGTGCAAGTACAAGACACACAAACAATTGCGTTGATAAGAAAACAGAAGTCACACCTGCGATTCATTCGGTTCTCATCGTGCAAAGCTGGTTTTCCCTGCGGGTTAATACATAGACGGCTTTTGAATCTTCTCTCCATGGATTGGCTTCCAATACTGAATCAATAGGGCATAATAAGAGATGTTATTAGATTGGGATTATCTGCAAAATGTTCAACATGGAGGATAATCGACAAATAAGCAAACTAAAACAAATGAATATGCACATTGACACCTCAATCCATTGCCTATCATTGTAGTTTCTTTCCATAACTAACAAAAGAGAAGAATATGCAAGTTAGGCAGGGGGGAATATAAATCTGGAAACTGATTTTTCTTTTATTTTTTTTTAAAATACACTCGTAAACAAATTTAATGTAAATCAGCCTCTTCCAAACCCGATTTTGAGCAGATTTGACCCACATATGCAAGATGTGCAGCCTCATACCCTGAGGTGTATTTCCCACCGCCTCATACGCGCTTTGTAAAACGAAGCACTGTGTTAACGTGTCTACACTCTACTTAATTTCTCTTCTAGTGTAAATTTAACATCTTTTTTGCTCAACTAATACATATTAACCAAAATAAACAAAGAATCAAAAAATACAAACTGTTCAACTTAAATATAACTTGTGAAAAGACACTTTCACTTTAACTTCCTTATATCAATAGTTTAATACATACATTACAATACAAAACAAAACAAAACAAAACAGTGGAGTGTTTTATTTGCAAGACTAGAATATAAAATAAAATATTTACTTATTCAACTAACTGTACTTAATTTTTAGTTTAACTCATAAAAGATCCAGCATGATTTTAACAAAAATAAAAATTAAACTAAGACCGAGGCCAAACAAAAATAAAAACCAAATTCATTTCAAACTTTACATGTTGCCCTATGCAATTGCAGCCATTAGATGCAGAATCAACACAATCAAATGAATACAACTGAATAATACCATCATAACTGCTGCTATCAAAAGTTTGTTGAAGATGACGTCGCATGTCGTAAGCACGTGACGAAACTTGCTCAACAAACTCATTAGAAGAGCCAGGAATCGTTCCGTCCAATCGCAACGCCCTCTCCACCTCATCGTCGTCCTCTTCTTCATCTTCTCCGTTATCCGATCCTCCTCGGTTCCCAACGACGTTCAATTTACCGTTAATTCTGGTTCCAAACGGTTGTAACTGTAACCTAGGGTTTGAAGAAGTGACGAAGGAGGAGATCGAACGGTGTCGGTGATCGAGATGAAGACATGAAGTGGAAGAGGAAGATGAAGATGATCGGAGGAAGAGCCTCCGGCGGTGGTGGTGGTGGTGGAAGGGAGGTAGGACGATGGAGGTGGATACGGAGGAGAGAGATTCCATTATAGAGATACGTTTAATTGTGTGTGTGTGTGTGTGAGAAAGAGAGAGAGAGAGAGGCGTGTGGGGGGGTTTGTACAAGTATGTGTGTGTATATATACAGAGGAAAACAGTTGGTGACGATGGCGGACAACGTGAAGGATTGAAAGACCATCGGAGTGAAATGCAAATTGGTGTAGATTTTTTATGTATGTATGTATGTATACACGACTCACGAGTCAAACTCCAAGCCACCGAAATTTTACAAATCAACAACTATTTTTCTCTTTCTATAAACAAAAAAAAAAACACATTTTAACAATAATTTCTAGCAAATGAGACTATGATCTAGTGGTTGGGGAAAGACTTGGTATTCCTTGTGATTCAGGTTTGACTTTCACTCTCCCTCGTTATTTTCAGCGGCATCCAGGTGAAGGATGGATAAGGTGGCGTTGGTTCGATTTGGATGGGATGCAGAGTTTTACCGATTATTCCACTGTCGTGCTTTCGGACGGGTGGAGGTCCGGTTTCCACACATCTGTTAGAGCCAAGGGGCTAGCGGCGGGCGAGTAGTTGACCTTAACCACAGCGTCTGGTGTTACGGTGGTTGACACGTTGTTCCTGCCGTTAAAAAAAATAATTTCTAGATTTCTTTAATGATAAATATACTAATACATACACTTTGCAACCACTTAGGGTATAAGGCATGGTCACACTAGTGACTACTACATCATTTTACCTGGTGTCTTTCAACATCTCTCTCCTTCACTATTTAGAGGTATGGTATCATCTCTTCCATTATTTATTTAAATCAAATACATATATATTGTTGGGAAATCGTGGAGATCCCAACAAACACCACAACCGTGGTCAAGAGGGCAGTGCTCCGTTAGTAACCACGAAGCCACCTCAGCTTTACAAGCTGCTCCATGAAGCCACACCCCACGACCTTACCTCCTAGGGTGTTTCCTTGAGGGAAATAGTTAAAGAGTTGATATTAAAAGTTTGCATTGGTTGTTTACAAACGAATTATGTGTTTTTAACGACAAACTACGGTAACATATTCCTAAATACTCTTTGGTATATCATTAGACTACAAGGCTTTTGGTGACTAAATGTGATTAGTTCTTCCTTTCTGATTTTTGAATAAGTTTATAACTTAGTTATTTGTTATAAAAAATTTATACTTAACAAATTTAATAGTCATTTTATTATTATTTTTTATCTACGCAACTTAGTTTTCAATAAGATCTATATCAAAGTATAAAAAATAGATAAACAAAACTATGCATCTAGATTTTTAAGCATTAAAATTAAATCTTGTTAGACAAAAGAAAACTAGTTATATGTTCACTAAAAAACTAAAAAAGATATTAAATTTGATTTTTTTTTCTCAATTTCAACTCCTTTAAGACAGTAACAGATATAGCCACTATATCCAAAGTAAGAGAAATAGCCTCTATCCAAAGGAATATGTAAGATTTTCCCAATGACCCATCTTACTCTTCCAAAACCCTATCAATAGTTGTGGTATAAGTCGAATTATACTTTATACTCATGTTTGCTCGGTTTCGGTTAAGTTCTTTGAGATAGCCAAAACCCCATTATTTAAATAAATTAAAGAAGTTCGCAGATGTCATCAACTAAAAAAATCCTCTTTTGCAAAAGTTCACACATAACATAACCAGATCATGTTTGAAAAGAAATCAAAGTTGATATTCATTTTACAGCGAAGGTTCAAACAAGCAATGGTTTCTAAACAACCAAACACAAGGTTTAAAACAACAATATGTTCGATTATGTACATCCAATATGGTCAAATGTGATTTTGCTAATGAGAAAGCTTGTAATACAAGATGAGGATGATTGCAAGCACAAGGGCTCCGATCAAAGAGGCAAGGATCCACTTGTTCTTTGACATCCTTCTTGACATTGATGTCAACACTTTCTTGCTCTTATCAATGGCATCATCTACACCATGGAGCTGACCAAACAAGTACAAGAAGTTTTATGATTTATGAGCATCAATGCACGAAAACAAAGAAAAACAACACAGCGAGTGTTTATCATCTCATCAAACTTAAAATGTATATCAACCTAATATGACGGGTTGGAAATATATATATTTCAGATAACTTTCTCCAATGAGTTAGCAAATGAAAGTCTCATGACCCAACATTATATTAGACATGTTCTCTGATGGAACAAAAGGCATAAAAGTGAAGCTTGAGAAGACAACCAAAGAAAACAACCTCATAAAAAAACATAAGATAAATATGAAATTTTGGTATCGTGTCTAAAAGAAGTATGTGTGAAATTTTTTAATCCATTTGATGCAATTACATTCCTAAACAGATACCAACTTAACAGAAAAGTGGATTGTTATTATTGGTTATATCTATCGCAGTGCAAAAACACTTGTACAAGATTCACCTATGTCGGTTATTTATGTGAGGAGAGATGAACGACGAATCATGACTCATGATATGAAGATGTTTGGTTCTTTTTGTTTTCACTATAGGTAGCAATTTCGGCCCATTTACTTTGTTACTGGGTCGATTTTGGTTGAGTTTTATCTTAAACGGGTCGAATAAAAAGGTTAGCTAAAAGAGGATCTGGTCAAACGGGTGGAACGATTGAAAGCCTGTTTTCAATGCACACAACCTCTTAAAGTTGCTTTTATTAAAACTTTAAGATTATTATTGTAATCATAATAACACATTAACTACTTGTACACAGTTCAGAAAAAAGGACCAAGTGTGTTTGTGGGTCAACCAAGCTAACCCGCAACCATTTTGACCCGTTATCCAACCCACCCAACATTCTCACCCACTCATTCAGCGCCACAAAATACTAGAATATTTGCAGCTTATACAATACCTTTGCATGAGAATTTAACAGAGTTTCTCGTTGTTGATGCAAATCTTGAAGAATTGAAACTCCGAGTTCCTCTGTTTCAAAAACAGCTCTCCTGCTTTCCTTAATTCTCTCACTAGATTGATTTAATCTCTCAGTTGACATTGTCAGTCTTTCTCGTTGATCTGCAGATGCCTGTAATATTATCTATAAGTGAAAATATATTCCAATGTATATATTTTAAATGAATCTCATTAATTCAGATTCCATTAGAACATATTTGGTCAAAACTCAGGAACTTGTTTATTCAGTAGATCGCATGAACACTGAATATCTACGGATCAACCTCCTAGATCTTATATTTATCTTATCATTCCATTGTTTGTTTAACCATCTTGAAGAAAAACCAGATTCACATGTCAATTGACCATATAAGAGATGAATTTGATATTTTCATTTTAAGGGAGATAAAACCATGGAGTATGATGAAATGAGATACAGATCATTACAATCTATCAAAAGTATTGTTTGTAATGCATAAATAAACATCTTAATGAAACTAAATCAATAAGTTATGATAAAAATACATTTTATAACAAGAAAAAAAATTATCAAAGATAAAAAATTAGAATGGATGTAATACCACAAAATCTCAAATATAGTTTGAAAACGGAATCCTTGGTTAATATATAGAAAATAACAAAAGAAATATTAATCTTAGAATTAACTTTTTGACATTATGTTGGTGTATATATAGGTTATTGAAAATATATGCAGATTAAACATATAGGAAACCATATATAGAGACTAGAGAGTAAACTAAGAACTACAGTTTTCAACCTAGTAAAAATACAGCAAAAGTTAAAAACAGGAAATTTACCATGTGAGCATTGGCCAATCCAGACTCAAGTAATTCCTCATGTGCTCTTTGACTGGATTTAGCAGAAGCAAGTTTTTTTACTTCCCTTTTCAATTTGGTCAAATCAGATTTATATTCACGAAGCTTCGCAAGTAGCATTGCTTTCACACCTGGCTGCAAACTTCTTGCCTCAAGATCCATTTTTCTTATCTGGAACAATTTGTCACATGCAAATTATAAACCAAAATCATAGAAAGCTTTACAGAAAAATAAAGTTAATGACTAATTATTACCAGAACGTCTGCCTCATCTAATCCAGATTGTAGTTCCGATATCTCTTTGCTTTTTTGCTCTTCGTATCATCACATTTACAAGTAAAATATCAGGTTCCAATGTAAGCAATATATAACGAATTAATTATTCAGACCATTATGTTGTTTTTACATGTGAGTGAATTTATGCATCCAAGCTCAGCATTCCCACATCAAAACAGTTGGTATACAAAATCAGAAGTGTGTGATTATTAGTCAAATACCTAATATACCCTTGAGGCATGTTTTATACACGCTAATCAGATGTTAAGTAAAGCTTCCAATATTATTGTTATAACAATAAGAAATATATTGATGTCCTAGTATGATGCTGATTATTTGTTATGATGTATTATTAGTATATCCTCTACTAACAAACATTCCATGCATATAACTACCCTGCAACATAAACAGTGTACAAAATCAATAAGTAAAAGAAACTGTTATTGCTTGATCCCGCAATTAATCCTATTTAAGACGACTGAAAGCTGAAGAGTCATTACTCATAGTAAGGCTACTGAAGCAAATAAGCACTTTAAAGCCTTCGGATGAAGAAAAGTGCTTATGCCTATCTTTGCTTATTCGAGAATGAAATAAGTCGTTCTCTATAAACAGTTTGAAATTGCTTTTTTCATCTTAGTGTTCTAGAAGGGCTCCCAAACTTATAACTTTACACTTCGTTGTTTTCAATAAACTGATCTACTTCTGCTTAGTGCTTATTTTATGATAAGTTGTATATATAATCCATCACTAACATCGCCCGAACATCAAACTAAACAAAAAAAGGATAACCTACTGACCAAATTGATAATCTAAGTACATAACATAATCTTAACTGGAAAAAAATACACACAAACAGGTCAGAATCTGTTAAAAAAACTGCTAAATCGACAAATACCTTCATCAAGAACCGAACCAGCCGCGTTACATTTTCTGGACAAATTTGTGGACAGCTCACAATACTGCCGCTCATATCCTTCAAACACCTCACTCATCTCTGTCTATCTTCTACAAAACACCCTCACTTACAACCTGCTTCAGATCCAAACTATAATCACAACATAATCATATCCTAGATTCACAAACTAACTCAAAACTACTTTACAAATCAAAATCACATCCATTAAATCAAAAGGATCGTCTACACAGATCCGTCATATTAATCTCGATTATAATCTAATCAACTAGTTATTAACATTCACTGAAAACATAAATCCAGATAACTGAGACTGAATTTTGCTATAATCGATCAGAATTTAAAAATTAAAACCCTAATTTGTGATCTAGTCGATTATAGAGGATTAATTGCTGTTAAATGGTGAAATTGACAGGAAATTGAATTAGTTGCATCGATTGGATTGTGATTATATGGAGTGATTGAAATTGTAGATCGAATACTTACAGAGATGATGAGTCGTTTGAGAAGAAGATGGTGAAATGATATTCGTAAATGTCAGTTGTTACAGTGCATCGATTGGTCCGCAGATTGCACGTTATTTGAAGCGTTAATCGTATAAAAACGTATGTTTTGACGTATTTGATATAACTTAGTGTGACTTGTATAAGCATTGTGGTTACAGTGTACGATTATGATATTACGTGTGATGCCCGCACGTGACATTACGCGTTTTTTACTTTGTTGCTGTAACATCTGCTAAAAATACGTCTTACAAAAACCCACCCCGTTTGTAAATCGAATCATATTAAATAAAAAAGCTTCCGGTTTCAAAATTCCCTTTGGAAAGAGAATATTCTTTTGATTGGGTTATTGTATTTTAATAATTCTAGCTTTCACTCATTAGCCGACATTAATCACAACTTCAAAATTCTCTTTGACTATCCCAACTTGTAAGATTAAGCATTAACGTGGTTAGGCGTAGATAAAAAAGAATTATAATAATGTGTTGCACGTTGTGGTGTAAAGTCGTAAAAATAGTTTAAACAAAATGAAGTGTCAAGTTATTAAGTAGAAAAGTTTGGAGGGTCAGATTTATAAATTATCAAAAGTTAGAAAAGAATGTGTAACTTACTTAAATAAAAGGAGGGTGTAGTTATTAAAGTTTGGGGTGTTTTGGTTCTATTGTGAAAGTTTAGGAGTGTTTTGGTTCGATGTTGAAAGTTCGGGGTGTATTTGGTCTTATGTTGAAAGGTTGGGGTGTGTTTGGTCGGTGGCAAAATTGTTTTAACATAGAGTAAATACCTGCACTATCTAACACGGTTGGTATTGATTCGGTTTGATACGAAACTGACATTTGATATCAATACATGTTTTACATTACTAAAAACTATAAAAAAAAAAATTATATTGGATAGTATCGCCGTGTCGCGTTACACAATTAGAAAAATTAACGTTTTCAAAATACAATATATCATTTTTGAGTGATCATATGGAAACCTTTAAGGTATTAGAGCATCACAGCAGTGTGTGGTTTGAATGAGAAAAGCAATTTGTAAACTATTCGAGTTCAAATTGTTAAAAGCTTGAATCAAACTTCTGGGCTCGAGTTTAAAAGTAAATTTGTCTAATTAACAAGTATGAGCCTGAGCCTTGCTAAATGCGCTCAAGTTGGCTGGCGAGGTTAGTATATTTATAGATGAAATGTATATTTATAGAGTTTGGACCAGATACAAATCAAAACTATGTACTAAACGTGAGAAATGAAGGAAACGATGAAATCACGCGGTGTAAAATTTGTAAATCTAGATCAATCAATCGAAGCTTCGTAGATCGTAAATATAGACTTATCATTTTGTGTTAAATGTGATTTGAATACTCCCTTTATTCTTATTCCATTTGCTTATCAGATCGATCAATTGGAGCAACTTAAAAATCGTAAATCTGAATCGGATGAACATTTGATTGATGAATTGAATTTTCTGAATCATACTCACCTTGTGAATCAGGTTTTGCAATCAACTTGTAGTTACATTTGGTCCATCAGGTTTTTTGTACCCCTAAACTTTCTAATACGTGTCGAATTGATTCTGACTTCATATACTTTTTACGTACTCGGTGAAATATCATGTTTTTGTTTTACGTTTTTTCGGTTTTGGTCATGGTTCAGTAGCTATTTAGCACGATTTTACGCCCCTGGCCCCGCAACACTGGTAACACGGTTTTACGCCCCCTGCCCCGCAACGCTGGTAACACGGTTTACGCCCCCTGCCCCGCAAAGCTGGTAACACGGTTGTACGCCCCCTGCCTCGCAATGTGGGGGGCTTAAGACTAGTTTAAAATATAATATCAACACTTATGGTATAAACCATAAGCCAAACCGTTCGCTACGGTTTGATAATTTGAAACCGACCGACCGAAAATTCAAAATGAAAACCGACTGTGAAACCAAACCGATGACCGGTTTAAACAGTTTTACAATTTTAAACCGAACGATGAACACCCATAGCTGTCAACGTTGATAACGTTGCGTGCACTATTGTTTGTTCCCGTTCAAAGGTCCCAAATCATTTGAGCTTTTAACCAACCATATGAGCTTTTAATATTTTGTGTTTGTATGGGTTATTGAGTTTTAATTACACTAACATTTTAACCCTTTATTAGTGGAGTTTTAATCATAAATTTACAGTTGCGTTTTTAATAAAAGTTTTTTTAGTGATAGTCTAAAATAATATGAGGAGTAACACAATTTTTTTTAGGGATAACAAAATACATAACAATAAAAGAAATATTTTTGCACTTTGTCATAAAAGTCGAGAAGATGAAAAACAACGGGTGCTATCTCCTCCAAAGGGATATATCCGCCCTTCGATCCAAATGAGTCGAGCGAAACCAAGCCGAGCAGAGCCAAAAGTTACTTACCAGAAAAGATAAGCCGACATGGAGGAAGTGGGCAGGCTCGTTAACAGTCCATCGGAGATAGTAACATCCACGTAAAGAAAAAAAAAAACTTAAAAAACTAAAAATCTTCCAGCAACTGTCATACCATGTCACGATCCAAAGGCCAATCAAGTCTTCTCTCTCTTTTTTATTTCATAAAACACTTGTCCCAACATACCGGCGTGGTAGTTGAAATTTTCAATAGGTATCGTACCTCCATTCCATTCCACACCTGACAGCAAGTCAACGAGCTGATTTCACTACCTACTTTCTTCCGGCTTCCACCTCCGGCCGTGTTTTGGCCGCGTATAATCCTCACCGGCGTCGCCGATCGGTCAACGGCAGGCGATTTAAAAGTCAAAAGGCACAATATATACATACATATGCGTATGTAGTTATTCCGTTCATGATGCAACAAACAAGCCTCGTTAGGTCTGAACCAGAAGTTAGGTACGATTCGTTATTCATTAATCATGCTACTGCTACTTCCGTGTGGATGATTACTTGATTAGGTCTGCTAATTATATACTATCCTCATGTTTTACTCGATTAAATTAATCAATTCTCAATGATTGGATGTTAACTCACTCTATTTGTTAGTAATTCGTTTTGGAAACTATGCGAATTTAACTGTTAACAAGCTGTCGGATACTCAATATCGATTCAGAATTGTTTGTTAGGGCGGTTACTAGTGCGTCACGCATCTGTGATTGTGAAATTGTAGTCTGTATCGATCTGGATTTGTGAGTCAGGGATATTGAAGCTGTTGATTTGGTTTTGTTATGATTTTGTAGTAAGTAGTTAGTCAACGCCAAATATGCAGATTTCTTATTTCAGTTTCAAGTGACAGTTAAACTATATGATTTGCTCGATTCAATTCTCAATGATTGGATGTTAATGCTTTCCGTTTTTTAGTTATTCCTTTTGTGATATTGTTGTTTGTGATTATATGGAACTATGCGAGTTTAACAAGTGCTCAGATAGTCAATAACGATTTGATGATTACTTGTTAGGGCAGTTACTTGTGTGTCATGCATCTGTGATTCTGAAATTGTAATCTATTTGAGTTTATAAGGCACTGAAAATCGGTCTGGATTTGTGTGTTAGGGCTATTGAAGCTGTTGATTCAGTTGTCTTATGCATGATTCTGTAGTATATAGTTAGTCAATGCCACAAATATGCAGATTTCATATTTCTTATTTCAGTTTCACAGTGACAGTATAATTATATGATTTGAACTCCGGACGTACGGTCCTCAAGTTTTGCTCGATTCAGGTTTCAATGATTGGATGTTAATTCTTTCTGTTTGTTAGTAATTCCTTTTATGATATTGTTGTTTCGTAATTATATAGAAACTATGCAAGTTTAACAAGCACTCAGATAGTCAGATGCTCAATATCGATTCATAATTGTTTGTTAGGGCAGTTACTTGTGTGTCACGCATCTGTGATTTTGAAATTGTAATCTATTTGAGTTTAAAAAGCACTGAAGATGGATCTGGATTTGTGTGTTAGGGGTATTGTAGCTGTTGATTTAGTTGTATTATGCTTCCGTAATAAGTAGTTAGTCAACACCACAAATATGTAGATTTCATATTTCTTATTTGAGTTTCACAGTGACAGTACAGTTATATTTTACTGTCTGTTTATCAACTAATTTAAGAAGATGTTTGTAGTTAATTGTATTCAAGCACCGTTATTTACACTCCTAATCTCTATGCAGCTCTGCTGTTGGTTCTCACTAGTCTGATTTCTTCAACAAAATCAAGACTACAAAATGATTCTCTCCGGTCTTCTTACGTCTGTAGCAATCAATTTTGCACTTTGTATAATATTCTTCACCTTGTATTCAATTTTGAGAAAACAACCTTCATTTTATAAAGTTTATGCTCCACGTTTGCTTGCCGTGGGGATAGCCAGTGTCAGTAGACCAAGACAATTTTATTTAAACAGGCTGTTACCTAACGCTGGTTGGATAAAAAACGCATGGCATCCTACTGAAGATCAACTGCTGTCATATGCAGGACTTGATGCAGTGGTATTCATGCGAATCATCACCTTCAGGTGATTACGTCATTAAATGCTTTCCGAATGTTTAAGATTAATGTTTATTGCATGATAAATGGTTTAATTTTGTTTTTCTTATTTTCAGTTTTAAAGTATTTACCATCACGGGGTTTGTTGGAATCTTTATTCTGATTCCTGTGAACTGCTCGGGAAATCAGCTGCAAGATGTCGATTTCATAAACTTAACAAATAATACATTGGATGTATTTAGCATTTCGAATGTAAATATTGGATCATCAAGGTAAATGATATCATAATAGGCGTTCAGATGTGTGTGTTTACTGAAACCTAACAGCTGAGTTGAATCATCTTGCAGTTTATGGATACATTTAGGTGCTGTGTATTTTGTCACCGTTATTGTTTGTTGTTTACTCTTTTCGGTAAGCTCTACTATTTCTATGTTTTGTATAGTAATATGTTGAGTAAACTTATCTTACATAGATTTAAGAGTAAAATGTCATTTTCATCCCTGAGGTTTGGCCAGTTTTGCGACTTTCGTCCAAAGGTTTGTTTTTTCACATCTGGATCCAAAAGGTTTGACATATTGCGATTTTCATCCGGCTCGTTAACTCCATCCATTTTTCTCCATTAATTCAGAGGTATTTCTGTCTTTTTTGCTAACTTAAAGGGCAATTCGGCCTTTTTCACTATATTTAAAAAGACCAAATACCCATGGGCGGAGGATAATGGTGCCCCGGCCCCCGCCGATTTTTGGCACGTAGTGTTAATGTTACCGAAATTTGTTTTTTGTAGTGTAAAATATTTGTTTTTTAAGAGTCTAGCCCCCACCGATTTGGATTTTTAGAGTCGGCCGCCACCGAGTTTCTGTTAAAGCTCCGCCACTGCAACTACCCCTGAAAAAGACCGAATTGCCCTTTAGGTTAACAAAAGAGACGGAAATTTCCCTGATTTAACGGAGAAAAATGGATGGAGTTAACGAGCCGGCTGAAAATGGCAACATTTCAAATCTTTTGAATCCAGATGCGGAAAAAACATAACTTTTGGACGAAAGTCGCAAAACTGACCAAACCTCAGGGACGAAAATGACATTTTACTCTAGATTTAGTATATTGTATAAAAAAGTAGACAGTTCATTCCAAATTTACAACATAAATAATTTGGCGAAAAAAATATATTGTGTTTTTCATAGTATCAAAATTTCTCGAATGAAGTCAATTTACTGTGTATTCATGTCATAAATTGATTGCGATGGATCTACACAATGTAACTTTTTGATCTACCAAAAACATCTTTGATTGTGTTCTCTTTTCAATAAGAAAAAAGAAAATAATTGTTCTTTAGATGATTGATTGTGCTTAACGATCTTACTTTGCATCCTTCAGGAATACAAATATATATCTACAAAAAGGATTGACTATTTCTGTTCATCAAAGCCTCAACCTGAACAGTTCACTATATTAGTTAGCAATATACCTGTTTCAAAGGGTAGCAATGTCGGCAACAGTGTTGAAAACTTTTTCACCGAAAATCACGCAGACACGTATCTATCTCATGTGGTGGTTCATCGAAAGAGCAAAGTTTGGACTGTCGCTGTAAGTTATATATATTTTCTTTTTTGCATTTCTTTACATCTACCATATTTTTTAAGTAAATAGACTGCTAGTAGTTTTTACTATTTTTTTATATTAATATGTCCAGCATGCTGTGAAGAAGCTCTACAAAAAGATTTTCAAAATAAAAAAGGTGCCAACTCAGCAACAGTTCATGCGTGATGGTTTTTTAGTTGACTCGAATGGGAAAGTGAAAAAGGACAAATCCAGAGAGGTAGATCCCAACTACAACTTTATACACACACACACACACATATTTAACAAGTTCAAGTAATCAACATTTACTATAATTACTATTATTTCATAGGTATATATATATTTAACAAGTTCAAGGACTTTAGAATGTCAAAAATCAGTTTTTGTGCAAAACAAAAAAGTATGCTGGTTTTTTTAGGTATTAGCGCTTCAATATATTGTAAAATAAGCACCGTACATCTATCTATAGTATAATATACAGGAAAGGCAACATAATACAGAAAAGTCCAACAGATTATAAATTCTGTAAACTTCAATATATTATATCAGTTGATGCATCATGGATGAATATCTCTAAAAGAATCCTTCATATGCGGATACTATTGGATTCTATTGCTGTATTTCAACAGAAATACAGAATACAGAAAAGTCAACCAGATTCAAAATCTATTAAATGCCGTTAACTAAATATAGCAGAAAGTATCTAACTGGTAATATGTCACGAAGTTTATGTGGCATGGCTTATTATCACAGATTCCTTTATATGCTAGATACTTTGGATTTTATTGCTGTAAGTCAACATAATACAGAAAACTCAAAACAGAATATACACTCTGCTATATATCAATACCTTGTTAGGATAGGTGATTAATACTAACATATTGGATTTGATATTTACACCCTTATACCACTTCAACTTTTCTCTTTACCTTTTTTTGTGTAAGGGCATAATAGTAAAAAAACAATAGTTTGGTGGTGCAATTAGTTCACTTTTTATGAATGATGCAAGCTTAGTTTTGTATATTTATTATAATATCTCAATTTTCCATTCATAATAATTTTCTACTAATACTTATTTTATTGATAAGAAAGGAAGTCAGAGCTGCCTTTGTGTCATTTAAGTCCCGTTATGGTGCTGCAATCGCTCTTCACATGCTACAGTCAAATAATCCCACACAGTGGCGAACAGAGCAAGCACCTGAGCCACAGGATGTTTATTGGCCTTTTTTTTCTTCAACATTTATGAGAAGATGGATTTCAAGACTAGTGGTCATCGTATCGTGTGTTATGCTCACAGTTATATTCCTTATTCCGGTTTTTATCGTTCAAGGACTTACAAATCTTGCGCAGTTGGAAATTTACTTTCCTGCCCTCAAAGGTATCCTTACCATGTAAGTAGTTTCTGCAAACTATAACAACTTTTTATAACTTTATGAAACATTGGCCGGTTAAGCGGGTCGAGTAACAGGTCAAACAGGTTCGAGTCCAAACGAGTGATTTTGGTTCAAATCGGGTTGGAGTGAGTTGACCCTTTACAAAGTTTTGTCCAAAATTTATTATACATAGTTTGTGTAAATAAGATTCCAGAGATATATTATTTCAAGAACAATCCAATTTGCTGAACAAAGGGATTCAGGAGGGTTTTTTTTTTGCATTAAAAATAATAGAGTTAGTTACGTTTTTCGTCCCTATGGTTTGTTGAAAATAACCATTAGAGTCCATTAGTTAAAAAATTGCCTAAACAGTACCAGTACTTTCACTTTTGTAACAATTACTATCCACCTCTGTTAACCCATCCAGTTTATCATTAAGTTTTTGGTGAAAAGACTAAAATACCCCTATGTTAAAAAACTACAAAAAAGAGTTAATTACGTTTTTCGTCCTTGTGGTTTGTTGAAAAAAGCCAGTACAGTCCACTAGTTTAAAAATTGCCAAAACAGTACCAATACTTTCACTTTTATATATAAAAAAATATTTTTTTAGTTTTTTTAACATAGAGATATTTTAGTCATTTCACCAAAAGAAACTTAATGGTAAATTGGATGGGGTTAACAGAGAAGGACTGTAATTGTTACAAACTTGAAAGTATTGGTACTGTTTTGGCAATTTTTAAACTAATGACTGTAATGGTTATTTTCAACAAACCACGGGGACGAAAAAACGTAATTAACTCTTGATGCTTGTAGTTTTTTTAACATAGGAGTATTTTAGAGGTGTTCTGGGATTCAGTTTCGAAATGACTTATTAACTTTTTGAAAAGCCAATAAGTCATTTTCAAAAGCCAAGATTTGGGGATTTTCCAAATGACTTATTTATTGGCTCTAATAAGTTAACAAGCCAACTTTAAACTCAATCCCTAACACCCCCTTAGTCTTTTCACAAAAACTTAACGGTAAATTGGATGGGGTTAACAGAGGTGGACTGTAATTGTTACAAAAGTGAAAGTACCGGTATTGTTTTGGAAATTTTAAACTAATGGTTATTTTCAACAAACCACATGGACGAAAAAGTGTAATTAACTTAAAATAAAAAATACACTTTGGGTGACCTTCAACTAGTTAGAGATTTTAAATAATGCAAACCCGTTACAGAAAGTTTTGATTTTCTAATACATTAAGAGATGCTGACATGTAAAATTCAATTCAACCCACCCGTATGTAAATATAAAAAGTTCTATAAACTTGTCTATGAGTTAAATAATCTTAACTCTTATCACTGAAAAATGTTGCAGGTCTATTGTAAGTCAAGTAATTACGGGGTACCTTCCGAATTTGATTCTTCAGATGTCATTAAAGATAGTTCCTCCAATTATGAAAATATTATCATCTCAACAAGGATATATTTGTAATAGTGATATTGAAAGGAGTGCTTGTCACAAAGTAATTTGGTTTACTGTGTGGAACGTCTTTTTTGCCAATGTTTTATCTGCATCGGCTTTCAGTCTGGTATGGGTACTTCTTGAGTTCAAGGATGTTCCGGACAAGCTTGCTGTCTCTGTCCCCGCTCAGGTATAACAATTTTCCGAATTTTTAAATATTCCAAAATTATCACTCTCAGTTTTATAAAATAGTTATAAAGTCAAATATACTTACAAAAGATTTGTGAATGTACTGACAATCTATATTTTTCTACAAGTTGATTTAGAAGGCTTTATGCATTAGAAATACACTTTGGGCAACATTTGACCCGTTTTCTTTTGAGATCTTGCTTTTCATTTTTCCTGTTCAGCCCCGTGGCATGGAATTAGTGGTGAACTAAACAAGTTTGACCCAGCCCGATACGTGAGATCATGGTCCAAAATAGAATTTCAAAGGGATTTGATTCCCTGCGGCAGGGTCCTGTTGTAATTTGAAAATTTAAATTTCTAAGGCATGGCACAGTTGTAATCGAGTTTTACCTCAGTGGGTTGTAAATTGGTCCTTCAGGTAAACAGGTTGGGATATGTTTGTAAACTAGAATTTTGACCCGTGCCGCGCACTGCGGCGGTAAAGTCACGTTTGTGACTTCGTTACACGTGTAACAATGATGACATTAACGTGTGGTGCACGCATGTGATATTACGCGTTTTTAACTTTGTTACACACATTAAATTCGTGACATTAACGTCAATAGACATAGATAAAAAAGAGTATGTCTCGGACATTACAGTGTAAAGTCGTAAAAGTAATTTTGACACTAACGTGGTTAGGCATAGATAAAAAAAGGTATAGTAATGTGTCACGTTGCGATGTAAAGTCATAAAAGTAATTTAAACAAAAGGAGGTGTCAAGTTAACAAGTAGAAAAGGTTGGAGAGTCAGAGTTGTCAATTACTAAAAGTTAGAAGTGAAGAGGGTCGTAAAAGTAATTCAAACAAAAGGAGGTGTCAAGTTATTAAGTTGGAAAAGGTTGGAGGGTCAAAGTTGTCAATTACCAAAAGTAAGAAGTGAATGTGTAACTTACTTAAAAGATGAGGGTTAATAGTGTTTCATGTCAAAAGTTTGAGAATTAATAGTGAATGTTGTCAAAAGTTTGAGTGTTAATAGAGAAAGATCCACCGACCTTTCTCTTTAAGAATATATATAATCTGTTGGGGTTTAGCTAATATACTATGTTGTTCTAATTCTATTTTGAATGGGTTAGGTGGTTGATCTTTGTCACCAACCCAACCCAGATATGACCTGTTTTATGATCCGGAGTTCCGGACCCGTTCAGACCCCATCTAACCCATTTATTTTATGTCTTGTCGGGAATTGCTACCCCTAGTTCTAGAGTTGTAAGAAACCAGGACCAACCTCGTTTTTTTTCTAGTTCATTTTTTAAAACTTTTAAGATTTGTGAACATACCTTTTAAAATTTTGAAACTGTTTTTGCAGGCGTCATTTTTCATTGCATACGTGGTGACATTAGGATGGACGAGCACTTCATCAGAACTCTTTCGTGTGGTACCGTTCATAGGAACCTTAATATGTAAACCTTTTTCAAGAAACTCAGATAATGTCACAGTTCCATCTTTTCCTTATCATAAAGACATTCCAAAGATTCTCTTTTTTGGACTTCTAGGATTTACGTATTTTTTCCTCGCTCCTCTCATCATTCCCTTTCTCTTGGTTTACTTTTCTCTTGCATACATCATCTACCGAAACCAGGTTTGTTCAAATTCTCTAGTTTTAATTTTTCATGAAATACGGTGGCATTTGGTTTGCACTCGAGAATCCATATGGATATGTGACGTAGAGCGAAAACACAAAAGATAAATAGAGAGAAAGGTTGATACATTTCTGAATAGAGTAAAATGCCATTTTCGTCCCCGAGGTTTGGCCAGTTTTGCGACTCTCGTCCAAAGGTTTTTTGTCCGCATCTGGATCCAAAATTGAAATCTTGCCATTTTAATCCGGCTCGTTAGCTCCATCCATTTTACTCCGTTAAGTATTTCCGTCTTTTTTGTTAACTTAAAGAGCAATTTAGTCTTTTTCACTTTAGCTACAAGCATCTAGCATAATGTACAAGTATTCAAAATACCCTTACTAAATAAAAGTTAACAAAAAAGACGGAAATACCCCTGACTTAACGGAGAAAAAGGGACGGACTTAACGAGCCAGATGAAAATAGCATGATTTCAAACCTTTTGGATCCAACTGTGGAAAAACAAACCTTTGAACGAAAGTCGCAAAATTGGCCAAACCTCAGGGGCGAAAATGACATTTTACTCTGCTGAATACTTAAACCATTACATGAGGGCCTTATATATAGAGAATTCTAAATTTGGCAGGTATTGCCGAATTTTCGAATTTGTAAGTCACATATATATTGAAATTAAATACATAAGTTATCACGTAAATTGTGATCACTAATTTATGCGATTTACTTTAAAACCATATTGTCAAACCAAACGCCACCTAAGACACTTTCTACAAATTGAATGATCTTTTGTTTGCGACGAAATTCTATCTTTCACATTAGTCAGTGGATTGTATGTATGTAAATTTCGTTTGATCCATTTACATTGGGTTGTGTTTTATCTCCAACTTCTTAAAATGGGCGTAATCAGAAAACTTAATTAAAATGGGAACATGTCATAATAATGTATCCACACATATAAAATATCTGCTTATTGTTTTTGGATTATAATGTGTTATTTCCCATGATAAATGCAACGTTTTATGCAGCTATTATACGTCTATGCGCCAAAGTATGAATCTGGTGGGAAGTTTTGGCCCGTTGTTCACGATTCCACTATTTTCTCTCTTGTTTTGATGCAATTCATAGCATTTGGAATATTTAAAATGAAGAAGCTTCCGTATGCAACATCTGTCACTTTCCCTCTTCCGGTTATCACTCTTCTCTTTAATGAATATTGTCGAAAACGCTTTTTACCCATTTTCATGGCTTATTCAACCGAGGTACGTTGTTTATGTTATATGAATATTGTCTAAATATTGTGAATTTACAAATAACAGAGGTGGCAGTTTGAGGCCATATACTTATAAACGGCCTGATTGATGTTATGTTTTAGCTCTAATGGGTTATGGGTAACAAAAATAGTTAGGTAATAATAAAACGGGTCAAAGTCGCCCAAAGTGTATTTTAACGCATAAACTTCATAATTAATTCTAATAAAAATGATTATTGTTGAAACAATGTCATTTTGTAGTACTATTTGACACTGAGAAACACTTGTCCGTTTTTTAAGTTTCATATAAAGAGCTAATGTGTTAAATGTGATTACAAAAATTATAATCCATATTTTTTTCTAATAAAGGTATACAAGAGGATTGTATACATTAACAAAGTACACTTTGGGCGACTTCCGACCCGTTCAACCTGTTTCTTTTTTAGTTAAATAGTATGACTTTACACATTTGCCCCGTTAGTGACTAAATAGTTTGACTTTACATATTTGGCCCGTTAGCCACTATTGTAAGTTTCTAACTGTTAAGGTGGTGTTTGGGATTGCTTATAATATATGCTAAACGGTTTTAATAAGCAATCCCAAACACCCCCTAAATTTGTAACCTGATGTTCCTTTTTTTTTATAAATGTAGGCTTTACGAAAGAAAGACAGAGAAGATCAAACTCTACCCGAAATGCCTCGTTTATTGAGGCAAGTTAGTGAAGCCTACCAGGACCCTGCATTAGTTCCCCTGTCATATTCTTCTAGTCATAATAGTCTCCGTGAACCGCTTATCCCTGTTGCTGAAGTTCGAGGATAAAACCTTCATATTAATGTTCAAGTCATTGTAAAGAACTAAAGATACATTTAGTGAATTTTGTGTGTATAGAATAGATTCACATGTAATTGATGCTTAATTTTTTTCTTTTTCTTTTTTGTTTATTGAACCACAATAGATGCATGATTTGTAGTTTATATTCTAGTTTCTTATGTTGATTGGAATGAGTAAATACACTCCTGACTTTGGGTCCTATTAAGTTTCCAAAAACATGTTTCATGTCGAATTCTGGAATGGGTAAGCCATGCCGGTTGAGACTAATGTTTGACGTCCCCGCGCGGGGGGGGGGGGGGGGGGGTGATAATATCAATCAGACAAGTGTTAAAAGACATAGATTTATCTTGATAGGTCTATTGTCACAGTTACACCAGCAGAACCACAACTTCTTAGTTGTGTTATCATAAGCTTCTTTTATTTAATGACTACAACCAATTCATCTTTTTTTAATGATTCGACTTTCATATAAAGAAAATGAGCAAATTCTAGTGTCCGGGGAATCAATGGACACTCTTGACTCTCCCTTGCTTACTCTCTCTAAGGCTAGAAGGTGTGGTTTAAAGCCCTAGGGGCTTTATTACGCCACATAAGCACCGGGCTTTATCGCTAACTTACACGGTGTGGAATAACGCCTCTTATAAAGCCCTTTTTAACTATATTACAAAAAAGATAATTGAAAAAATGTGATTGGTTTACATTAGGTGGGGCCCCTTAATTACATTTCTCGCGCGCTACTCCTTTGGCGGAAGCCAAGGATGGCGCCCCTTTAACGGAGGCGGTGGTTTAACTAGATGGGGGGGGGGGGGGGGGGGGGGGCAAGCCACACCCCCTAGCCTAAAGGTAGCAATTTATACCCGTTATTTTATGTATAAAACCTAGACATGTGTAGATTTTGCCTGCACGTGTAGGTAAATGCAAAAAAACATAAGAACAAATTAGTTTGATGATTAAGTGCATAGCATTTTGATATGTAAGAAGTACAAATAATTAAAAATATACACAAATAAACCACTAAAATAACAAATTAAACAAATTTGTTTTGTTCTTTTTGTTCTCGCAATGATTTAGTGTTTTGTTATCAATCTTTTCAATTGTCGCAACTTGATGATGGTTATTGTCCAGACGAGGAAAGAAAAGCAAACTACACAACTTCTAAAACGCGTTTACATTACACACTCGACGGCTTCTAAACTACACGACTTGCAACTAAAGAAGAAAACCGTACTCATCATAAAATCGATAAGCACGACGAAGCTATACACAAGAACCAAAAAGGGCTGTTCCCATACCCTATAACACCCGTCTCCATAACTTAAACTTTTCACCCGATGCTCAAACAGTCCTTTAACAATCGCCATTCCAATCGTCGATCCAACAAATATAACCAAACCAACTTGAGTCTGACCCCTAACTAGCACTCTAGACCTCATCAACGCTTGGGGGGCTGAAACATCTTCCCACACCGAAATCACCATACAAAGATCACAAACAATAAGGGCGTAAGCGAAGACCACCAAAAACAACAATACAGTTACAACGACAATGCACGCAATTGCATTGTGCGAAAACCCGACGACATAAAGCAATCTGATGACACAAGTTAATAAGATCACAAACAAAGTGAGAAACCCAACGATCAATGCACAAACCAACATGTAAGTCAAAACGACTCGTCTCCAAATGGTTCTAACAATAACAAAGAATTTCGACGAAACAAACTTCTGTCGCGAATAACTACATTCAACAGAGTACACAACAGCAGCTTTTGAGATCAATAACAAAGTGCAGCACAAAGGGAAAGAAACCAACGTTGAGATCACAAGTTCTGAAACTTTCTGACAAGATTGTTTCACAAATGGCATTGATGGAAGCCCACATGATTTGGTTATAAACAGGAGTGTTTTAGTGGTTGTTTTTACGATCGATTGATCGACTAATATATTCGATAAATGTATGGCTGAAACAGGGTAGATTAGGATTGTGATAATAGAAATGAATGTAGCTGGATTGGATGTTAAAATTCTGATGGTTTCTTTCAGGATTTGTAACGAACTAGTGGGTCGAAACGATCGATTTGATCTAAGAATGTTATCGAAAACAGGGGTTTCGGTTTTTTGTTTAGTTGCTGTGATATCTAGTGATTCCATGGTGTTAATGCATTGTGATTGAGTTAACTGAATATGGGTTTGGATTGAACAGATGGGTTTATGGTGATCTTGGTGTGATATGTATATATGTATATGGTTGCATGATGATGATAAGAAGGTGAAAAGGTGGTGAGTGATTTGGGGAAAGAGTAAAGTGCACAAAACATCCTTTATGTTTCCTCAAACTTGCAGGTTCCAGCCTTAATGTTTAAAAGTTGCTAAAAACAACCTTTAAGTTTATTTTTGTTGCGGGTTCAATCCTTTACAGCTAACCACGTTATTTTCTTCAGTTAAGTTCCCTCACATGATCAACCAAAATGACGAATATACCCTCACATGTTATGCATGTGAGGGAACTTAACTGAAGAAAATAACGTGGTTAGCTGTAAAGGATTGAACCCGCAACAAAAATAAACTTAAAGGTTGTTTTTAGCAACTTTTAAACATTAAGGCTGGAACCTGCAAGTTTGAGGAAACATAAAGGATATTTTGTGCAATTTACTCTTTGGGGAAATGAAAAAGGAGGGAATGGGGTGATTTCATGGGAGAAGCCAAGAAGATATAGAGATTTGTGTTGATTTTGGGGAATTAATACAACTTTTCTCTTTAAAAAAAGTGATTTAAATAAAGAAAATAAAGGGTGTAAACAAGTTAAACTGAGTAAAGTTTAAACCTCGGATCGTTTAATTTAAGTGGTTTCGAATGTTGGGAATTTTGTCAGCACGGATAATTAGAGAGACGTGTAATCACTATCAGTTCAAATTATTTCGGTGGTTTTCTCGAATAATTTAATAGGATACGACTCTGAATTTCGAGAAGAAGAACTAGTATATGTGTATTGTGAATTCGTGAAGGAACCAATGTGTGACCAAGAACAGTCAAATCAAATTTTCTAAGGCATTTCCAACATAGCAATCTAATCAAAACAAAGCCATGGGTCGCCGCCCCTTGGAACCCCCATTCAGGGCTTTGCCCGAATACCTGGAATTATAACAACTCGAACAAGCATGCACTCCCGCACCTTCTAACTTATTCGATGTATATTATAATTCCGCTTGCTCACCAAGTTAATCTCGATTACACTAAAATATCTAACATCGAATTCGAGTTTTGCTTGTTTTAAACGTTATGTCTAAGACTTGTTAAACATTTTAAGATTGAGCTCGATTAAGATTGGCTAGTCTATTTGTACGAAATATTTAAGTATTTTTTTATATATGTGTGTAATTATATTATACTATGATAACGAAACATATACTATTTATTAAGTTATTTTTACTCTAACTTTATATACAGTAATATCTATTATGTAATTTTTTATTATTTATATAAATAATAGAGCCGTTTAGTCTTGCAACCTTAGTTAGACACGATATGTAAAGCTCAGGCTTATGCTTATTTAAGTTTGGCTTGATTCCTGTTTTTAGCCTTTTAGTAGAACGGCTCTACTTGTTTATACCCCATTAAATACATAATTTGTTTCAAAATAAATTGAGAAGAACAATTTTATAAAAGCAAACGGAAATAACAAGTGTTTTATAGAAAGTTTTTAGGTATTTCTAAAAACATACACATGCACTCAAGAATGTAATTCTTGAAATATAGATTGAAAGGAGTGTAGCTTTAACCCTCCGTTTATTGCCTTTTTAAGGCTTATTCGAGATTCACATGTTACAAGTTTTCTAAGAATTTCAAATGTGTCATGATAAAGTTTGGTTACTTTGCGAATTAAAATTTCACATGTTATTTTATTGGTAGAATTTATAATGATTTTTTTTAATGAGATATATAAAATTTTATTAATGGAAATTGAATTGAATTGGATAATGAATGTTAGATTAGATTAACACTTGCCAACTTGTAATATTATTTTTAACTCATGCATATGAAATTGTTATGTTGAATTATAGTCTTTGTTCCTTAATCAAACTCAAAACAATTAAAACCAAAAATCATTATGATCTTTTTAAAATTGGACACGTATCATAGTTATATGCATTATATTGAATCATTTGCCTTTATCTTCATGTTAATGTAAATTTTAAGTAATTTCTTCTACTAAAAATCATCCTAATAATTAAAATTAAATTAAAATGACTTTGAAATTTTCTCCCTGTCATATTTATCTTGATTTTTTAACTTTATTTATAGACCTCCCTATCCCTTCTTCCAAATAAAATTATTAAGAAACTAATCAATTCACAAACCTAGCAAACATGAACGGAATTTCTTCATGTTTATTCATTTGATTTTAAACAAACATATGAACACATATAAGCATTTAAAAAACAAATTTTAATGTTGTTATACATTAGTTAAAGAGTAAAATGCTCGGATAGTCCTGTGGTTTTTTAAAGTAACACCTATAGTCCTCAACTTTTGAAAATTGCACCGATGCTCCCTGTGATTTACTTTTTGTTACTCGGATGATCCCTAAAGTGGATGTCCGTTAGTTTCTTCAGTTATTTAGGTGTGAGATTACTGAATTACCCTTACTTGTAATAATATATATAAAATATTAAACTTAAGTTGGGCGCACTATAAATTAAACCCAACCCCAACCCTCCCTTTCTTCTCAGGCTAGCTAAACAACCCCTCTTTAATCTTTTGCAACAAAAACAACCCACTAGCCATTGGCCTCCATCTCCATGTGATTAGGTCGGAGTTCAGGTGAGATGCGGTGGTACCGCCCATTCTCTGTCGTCAACCCATTTTCCATCTCTGTTCACCACTGTAATCCCTCACCTTTCTGCCACCGCAACCACAACCCACTGCCTTCACTGTCTGCGCCCATCAAATCCTAACTCACCTTCACCGCTGCAACTGTAACCTAAACCACTACCCTTCACCTCCAGCGGCATCTGACACCAACATCCAAATACACCACCATCGTTTTTCACCAGGTACATATATATCGATAGCACATGTAGGCTACTACCATAACCATCAATACAAAAAGAACAAATTCATACTCAAAATAGCGAATATTCTGGTTGTGGCCATCTCCGTCAACATGGTGGTTGGTTTGGCTGGAAAAATGAAGGTTTTTGTGTTATAAGGGCGTAATGTTAGGGGAAATTGGAGATAACTGGAGTCAAAGGGTGGTGAATGGATGGATGGGTTGGGTGGTTTATAGGTATAGAGATGGTACTGGTTCAGATGATAACTGGTGGTGGCATACAAGGGCTTAAAAGAGTTTTTAAAGAGAGGGGTAAAAAAGTAATTTCATATGGAGTTAACGGTAAAAACTGACGGGCATTCACTCTAGGGACCATCCGAGTAACAAAAAGTAAATCACAGGGAGCATCGGTGCAATTACCAAAAGTTAGGGACTATAAGTGTTAATTTACAAAACCACAAAAACTATCCAAATATTTTGCTCTTAATTGAAAAATAAACATGCATGTTCATGATCATCTATATGCATTCTTAATATTTCGAACAAACGCAAACAAATACCAAAAAGAAAGCACCCATATATCGATGGTTATCAACTCCTCATTTCCCATAAAACTCAAATTCACAAAAATAAATAAAAATAAGATTACACGTCTCCTTAACCCTAAAACACAATTTCTTTTATACTCTTCACTTTTCTTTTCATGTGGTTTGCTTTTCATTTCAAAATTCATTATTAACTAGTAATAATAAGACCCGTGTGTGAGTACATCGTAAATGTCGAACAAATTAGTTCAGACGTTATGTGATGTGTTAATCATATAATAATGTGCATTTCGACGTATCTGATTGAACTCAATGTAACCTACAGATGCGTTGCAATTGGATTAAAATGTAAAGCCAATTGAGTTTATACCGTACAATCACAACGTATTATATGCAACTCGACTAACTCAAATTTATACGATCAAGTCAAAACATATTATATGTGACCCGATTCGTATGTAGGAAACATTCAAAATAAAGCCCGAAAGCGTATACCAAATTTACGTCAAAATGTAAAAAGCAAAGTTTAAAAGTTAAGAGGTCGGTATAAAACATATGTGCCAAAAACGTAAATTACAAAAGTATAGGTAAAAAATGCAAGTTACAAAAAAAAGAAAAAAAAAAGAAAATTCTATGAAATTTTGAAAGTACCGACTTTGTACTTTAACTAATATAAAAACATATTTAATTTTTATCTTCAAATAGCATCTATACTCATTTTAATACGATCATGGTATATTAACATTCACTTAGTGTTATTATGTACATAAAGTTTTTTTTTACTACCAGATTAACTTTATAAATTTTATTAGTAGTGATTTTACATACATGTAATATATCTCAGGTAATTTTAAAATTGTTTTTTTCTCAGACAACTCATAAGTTTAATTGATGCAGATGACGAATCTTTGACGTTATCATGTTAATTAAGTTTAATTGATGCAGATGACGAATCTTTGACGTTATCACGTTAATAAATGTTTTAAAAAACTCTCCAACGATAAGTTATACAACTGCTCATTAGCTTCTTTGAGTTAAATGCTTGGTTGGTCCCTTTGGTTTGCAAAAATTTCAGATTTGGTCTCAGTGGTTTACTAATTACACGCGTGGTACCAAAACTTGTCAAAAATGAACTCGCTTGGTCCCCAGCCCTAACATCAGTTAAATATCTCTATTAAAAGTCCTCATGTGCTTGGCATATGAGGGTTATTTGGTCATTTCAGTCTAACCCATTATAAAAAGAGATAAATACCTTGTTGGTCCCACCCCACTCCACCACTTCTTCTTCCCCAAACCACCACCACCATCTCATCTCCTCCACCACCATAACAAATCAACCTCTGGTTTGTCGAATCTGAGCAGCAAAGGGGTTCAAAAACCCAGCAAGAATGACCGACACAGAATGCCGTTTTCCAATCTTGTCTTCAACGAAGTGACGCCAAAATCCTCAACTCCTTCCCGCCAGGGCTCTGTACCTCAGGTAACCCCTACGGTGAGTGAAGCTGGCCAGGTTATAGCAGAAGTTTTGCATCAAAGTGAAGATACGACCCCAGCTCAGCACATAACATCCCCAAATCGTGATGCTGATTCATCGATAGAGGTGGAACGACAGATTTGGGTGCTAACTTGGATCCGACGGCGACAATTTCATTCGATGAAGTTGTTTATTCAATTAATCAACCGAAAGGGCCCAACCAGCAGGTAATTACTCCATCAAAATCCCCCTGTGTGATGAATTCTTTGTGTTCTGTTGTCCCCTCTCCAGTTAAAGTTCTGGATTTTGATATGTGTTCTGAAGATTATGGGGGAAGGGAATGTGGAAATGGAGTTAAGGGTAGTGTAGATGCTGAACAACAGGTTAATCAGACCAAAATACATGAACATTATGTTCAAGTGGAAAAGGGTACATGGGATAGGAGTTCGGATAAAGTTAATGTCGATAGGAGTGGTATTGTAGGTGAAAACGCAAGTAGGGATTATGAGAACAACCCGACTACTCAATATACTACTCCTATGCCTCAGTTTAATGCTTGGCAAAATTCTCAACATAGAGGAATGTCGTTTGCTGAACGAATCCAGAAAAGTGAGCTTGCTGCCTGTGTTCATATTGAGTATTTTCTGCCAACTATAACACCTGAGTGGGAGTTCTATGGTGGTGGTGGTGGTGATGGAGGAGATGAGATGGTGGTGGTGGTTTGGGGAAGAAGAAGGGGTGGGATCAACAAGGTATTTATCTCTTTTTATAATTTTTTATAATGGGCTGGACTGAAATGACCAAATTACCCTCGTATGCCAAGTACATGAGGACTTTTAACAGTGATATTAACTGATGTTAGGGCTGGGGACCAAGCGATTTCATTTTTGACAAGTTTTGGTACCACACGTGTAATTAGTAAACCACTATGACCAAATCTGAAATTTTTGCAAACCACAAGGACCAACCAAGCATTTAACTCTAGCTTCTTTTAATCCATATAGATAAATTTCTTGGTGTTGTAGGTGAAAAGATCTACCAAATAAAACCAAAGCTCAAACCCGGCTTGAGTTATTTTGAGAATAATCTCATACGAGCTAAAACTTCCGCTCGAGCTTGTTTCAACATCGTTTAAACGAGCCAAAGCTCGACTCACCAATGTCGTCATCATTATTATTATATTATATATAAAAAAACTAATATTTTGTCTGTGGTAGTTTAGGCTTACAAATCTAAACAAGCTTAGTATTTCAGGCTCGATAACTAAACGAGCTTTATTTCAGAGTCGGGTTCGAACTCGATAAAGCTCGACTCATTCGAGGTTTTAACCGAACCGATCACGAATAGCTCCCGAGTTTCTGGACTTGTTTACACCCGCTGCTAAAAATTTATATTTTATTTACCCAATTGTATTTTATACTTATTAAAATAACATTTTATACTCAATCAATGACGTTGACACCATGACGCAAAAGACACTTTTAACCCTAAACAGATAACCATTCCACCACAAACACCAAACCCCACCGCCGAGCAAACCTCTCTCCGTCGTCGTCTCCACCACCGTAAACAATGACACCAGCCCACACACTAAACCTCCTCGGCGTCCTCTCGGAGTCAAAACGCATCGTCAACAGCCACTCCCGCCACTTCCTCGCCTTATCCCTCCTCTTCCTCCTCCCGCTATCTTGCGCCATCGTAATCTACCCCACCCTCTATCCCCCCACCCCCCAACACGACGTCGTTTCCACCCAATTCCACCACCCCTTCTTCACCTCCCCACAAACCCTAATATTCCCCCTCGTATACACCCTCACAACCTACCTCATATCACTCTGTGCCCTCGCCACAATCACCTACAGCACGTTCCACGGGTTCTACGGTAGACCCGTGAAACTCTTGCCCACTATCAAATCATTATTATCCTCATTCTTCCCGCTTATTTCAACCCTACTCGCAGGTAAGTTTCTATTGTGTCTTATATCCCTCAGTTTCCTTATGTTTGTTTTCGTAATCACAAGCTTGATACAAACCCTAGTGCCCGTATTCGTTATCGACTACAATTCGAACTTATTCGTATGGTTCTGCGCGGTTATCGGTATCGCTTTGTTTATGGCTACATTATATTTCCAAATAATCTGGGGTTAGCACCCGTGATTGCGGTTACTGAGTCGAAATGGGGGTTCGAGCCGTTATGGCGGAGCGCGTATTTGGTTAACGGGATGAGGTCGGTTTCGTTGTCGTTGATGTTGGTTTTTTGCAGTTTGATTGGGGTTTGGGTGTGGATGGGGGTGAGGAGTGTGTCGGGGTTTACGATCGTTGAGGACTGGAGGAGGTGGGAGTTTGTTTTGCAGACGGTTGTTTGTTCGGGGCTCTTGGGGTTTCTCGTGTTGTTGTTGTTGCATTATGTTGCGGCGAATACGGTGTTGTATATGTATTGTAAGGCGTTGCATGGTGAGTTGGCGATCGAGATTGCTGAGGAGTTTGCGAGGGAGTATGTTTGTCTTCCGTTTGATGATGATAAGGTGCCTCATATCGTTACCGTTGTCTCGGCTTGATGGTTGAGGTTAGTGGGCTCTTTTTCGCAGGGTTATTGTTTGATCAATGTAACATATTCAGTTTGTTGGGACGCTGTGTTTGTAAAATAACCCAAATGTTGTATAATAGACATGATATGATAAACGATCTTTGAATATATATTAAATTACGATCTTTACGCTTTTAAACTACTTTATGTTGTATAATAGACATGTTGGGACGCTGTGTTTAAAAATAACCCAAATGTTGTATAATGATGTATTTATGTAGTCTCATAGTTTTTTATTTGAACCAGCTACCAAATAAGGACAGTTTTTAAACCTGCATATGGAAGCATATCAGTAGCTTCTAGCTCAAAATGATGACAATCATAAAGGTGTAATCTTTCAAATGGTAACCTCTAGCAAAAATGCTTTTATTTCATAGAATCGGTATATTCCTTGATTAATATAAGTTTATAAGATAAGCAGTGCCCGGTCAGTTCAACCCGAACCTTGGTTTAAAAAACGGGAAGCGCACAAAAGCGATGAGGTCTAAAACCGAAGCGCAAAGCGCAAAAGCGGTGAGCTTTTCGTACGCAAAACGCTTAGTGATTATAAAATTTATTTATATATCCCATAAGTGGTTAGCATCCAATACCTATGATTTAGCTATAATTAAGCTTTATATATGTTTTAAAATGAAAAAAACATAAATGTACAACCTAAAAAGCCTGTTGTACAACACGCAACTGCACAAAAACAAGCCATGTACAAAAAGCGTGCGCCTCAGCTGCGCCTTAGGTCGATTTTTACCCTAAAAAGCACGCCTCAGTTGCGCTTCTTGTACATACGTCGCCTTGTGTTACATAAGGCGCAAGGCTTGCGCCTAGATGCGCTTTGCGCTTAAGGCGCGCTTTTTTAAACCAAGACCCGAACCAAAAGGTCAATGATCTAAGACCTATTGCTTGCACTTGATAGAAGATATCTAAGAGCAATAAGATGTAAATGTTGCTGTTAACATACATGTACCTACCTGTGAAGAGGAAGGAGGAGGGAGGTGGCAGCGGCGGTGTGGAGGAGGCGGCAGCGGGGAGGAGGTGGAGGAGATGGAGAAGGAGCTCTAGGGTTTTTGTGTGTGTTTTTTATATCTGGCAGAAAAGAAAGACAGGAAGAGGTCAGAAGAGCTTGACCCACACCTGCACCAAAAAGAGGACGCGTAAACCTTTTTTAATGAAAGGTTTTCGAGAAAACAAACAGTCTTCAGACCCAAAGGTCTGCGCGTGGTATGTGCGAGACATAAGAGACCAAGAAGCTCTTCTTGGAAAAAACAAACAGCACCTTAGGGTGATTACCATGGTGCCTGGTGGTCAATGTTTAATTGCGGTTTCTCCTCTCATTTACAGCTAATATGCTTAAAACGCGCCGATGATATATTATGTTCAACATTCACGACGACTTAGGATGCCTTCTCTAGACGAACTATGTAAAATGTGCCTATGGTGTCATAACCACCTCTGTTAGAAACTCATTGTGATAGATTCCAGCAGGGGCCAATACCCAGTCAAGAAAGAAGTTAATGAGAATTGGGGCTGGTGGGTAAATGAGTAGCTGAAGCTTAGGAGCAGTTACTTCTATTTAGGTTTATTAACATCTCTTGTTCTAGTTTTGAGAATCGTCAATGTTTATGTTATCTAAATTGGGTATATAACTATATAGACTTTTGTTCTTGGAGATTAACCCATCTCGAATCGGGTCTTCTATCTTATGATATTTCAGTTTCCAACAGTTAAATCTATCACATTGTCCTCAGTGACATGTTTTGTTCGACACACAACCTCAAAGTAAACTGTCACCGTAGTAGTCCATCATAACTCGTAATAACCAGCCGCATACCATCATGTTACCTTGTTTGCTTAACATATGATTTAATAATGTAGTTAGCCCTGTATCACTAGATCCGCATATTCCTTTTTATTACATCGTTCTTGACTCACCTATAAGATGACACTTATATGCATTCAATCCAACCAACATGTTGTTCTAACGGTTTTTTACATCGACAACATTTTATTAAACATGTTGGTGTTCACATGATCTCGTCTTATGGTAAGTTGAGAACGTCTGCGTTTTTGAACCTTCATAATTTTGTGGTCATTGTTGATAGTATGATTCAACATAAGCAGCCTACAACGGTATATATCTTATTAAGGCCATAGCATCATATATTACATTCTTAAATTTAACATATATTGAGGACATAAATTGGCCATCAACATAAAAAAGGTAACATTTATATAACTTGATAAGGTTTAAATCCAAGAAAGTTGGTACTAATAATATATTGTTTCAGAGTTACCATGAGAAGAATTATGTCATTTAAGTAGTGCCGTCCAAACCGTTTGCTTTTCGACTCGCTCGGAAAATTTTCGTTCGATTTGAGGCTTGGTTGTAAACGAGCCGTTCTGCTCGGGTCGGTTTGTAAACAAGCCAAGCATGAGCAAAGTCAGCTCGGTTCAAATTATCATTTTTAATTAATTTATATATACATACACATATAATCATGTATATACACAAATATAAATTATACATATATGTATATATACACACACCTACATAAATATAATTAAATTTATAGTTTTATATATGCCACTCTATTAGATTTTTGTCCACTATATATAAATTTACAACTATATCTGTACATGCTACTCCAGTCACGTCAATAAAAAAATTAACACTAAATTTAAAAGTAAACCCAAACCGCTAAACGACGGTCTACTCACGCCTCAATGTCTCATGTTGTTACCTTAAGTCGATCGTCTATCTCTTGCTCTCAATGTTATTGTTCGTGCATTATGATCATCACCTCATAGGCCACAACATTGTTATTGATAAGAAAAATATTATGCCATGAAATGTGCCTTGTTTTAAAGACATAAAACTTGAGACCCGACATTGTCACTATCTCTCTCCGCAAGTTTAAATTGGGCAACACAGTTGTCAAAATCGCAAGAAGTTAGCTTGACGCTCGCTTGGAAAATTAACTGCTTAGGAAATCTCGTTTGATTTAAGGCTCGGTTTTAAATGAGCCGCTCCGCTTCGTTCGGTTTTTAAATGATGTACAAATGTCTGCTCAATTCGGCTCAGCTCGTGAACAACCCTGCATTTAGGTTTCTTTTAACAACCACGATAAACATCACATCTCCCAACAATAAGTGTGAATAATAATAGTAGATGACTATAGTAGGTCAATTTGGGTTTTTCTTATCAAATATAAACATGAAGCTAGTGTTTGTTTAATTAACTTTAACAAAATGATAGTACACTTTGAAAAATCCATATAAAGAATTAGGTGTGACAATCGAGAGGAATTTACCACTACTTTCATGAAAGATTTTTATGCTAAACAAGGAATTTTATTGAAAACCACTTGCCCTCACACACCCCAACAAAATGGGGTGGTTGAACGCAAACATAGACATCTACTTGAAACGGCTCGAGCATTACAATTTGAAGCTAATTTACCTAAACGTTTTTTTTGAGGGGGGGGGGGGGGAGTGTGTTCTAACAACGGCTTACATTATCAACCGTTTACCCTCCTTGATCATTGGATACAAAACTCCTTATGAGTTGGTTTTCAAAAATAAACGTACAACAAGGATCAAGGATTTAATATGGAAAGTCAATATGGGAATTGTAGGGATTGACCATCCAACAAACCAAGGCTCACCTTAATGAAAAATTCAATATTAAGGATCTTGGTGCATTGAAATATTGTATTGAGGTGGCTCGTACAACTGAAGGCTTAGTTTTAAGTCAACGAAAATATACTCTAGACATCTTAGAAGATTGTGGGATACAGGGTTGTCAATCGAGTACTTTTCCATGGAACAAAATCTAAAATTAAGCAAAAATGAGGAGAAACCACGAGTTGATGCAAACCAATATAGGCGTTTAGTGGGGAGACTTGTACATACAGGCTACTAGACCCGACATTGCTTATTCTGTAAACGTCCTTAGTCAATTTGTTGCTGATCCACGAGAAAGCCATATGGAAGCTGTCACCCGGATATTGCGTTACCTCAAGTTCACTCCCTGTCAAGGCATCATTCTTACTCGAGAAGGCGGGACCAAATTGACCGCCTATTGTGACGCTGATTGGCTCGGTTGCCCTTTCACTAGGCGATCAAGAACAGGTTATGTTCTTCTTTTGGGTGGTGCTCCCATATCATGGAACACTAGAAAGCAGTCCGTTGTCTCTCGTTTCTCAGCAGAAGTAGAATATAGAGCCATGGCTACTACTGTTACTGTGGATGCGATGGCTACTCAAAGAACTAGACATCGCTCCCACTGGTCCTACTCCTCTATTTTGTGACAACCAAGCGACTCGGCAAATAGCAAATAATCTGGTCTACCATGAACGAACCAAGCACGTCGAAATGGATTGTTATTTTGTTCGTGAACGAGTAGAGTCTCAAGAGGTTGAGCCTATGCATATTGACACTAAAACTCAGATTGCGGACTTGTTCACGAAGGCATTAGGAGCCCAACAACTACGCTTTTTACTCGACGAGATGGGCATTCGAGATCTACATGCTCCATCTTGAGGGGGAGTTAACAAATTGGTCTATCCCTATAATTCCCATATGAACTTTCCATATTAAATCCTTGATCCTTGCTGTACGATTATTCTCTTAGGCTCCTACCATGTAAGCCATTTCATTATTGTATTTATATGGGTCCTTTTTGCAGTTCGAGGAATAAATAAAAGATACAAAAGAAACCTTTATTGCTATCATTAAAATTCTTATTTTTTTATTGCGTTTTGGGATCACTACTTTTGGTTCAAACTAGGTTCGGTACAACATAATATTTTAGGTCGATTTACTTTCGAATACCGGTGTTGTACTATTACCGAATCGTACATCGAATTTCAGTACCAATTTGGTACCCATTTTTTGACGTTTTTCAGGATCAGTACTTTCAGTTCGGTACGGGTTCCCTACAGTACATTAATTTACCCACTTTTATTTTCGAATACCTTACCATACCGATACCGTACGGAGCACTTTCGGTACCAATACCCATTTCTTGCGATTTTCGAAATTAGTACTTTTGGCCCCGGTATGGTACCAAGTTCAACCCTACTTTAACTACCCGTGCCCACTTTTTTCGGATCACTACTTTTGATTTGGTACCGGTACAATATTTTGCGTCGACTTACCTTCCATATACCGGTACCGTACCGTATCAGCTACTTTCGGTTACGGATGAGCAACCGGTATCAGATACTGAAAAATACAGGTACTAAACCATACTATACCAATCGAATTTCGGTACTAATTCGATGCCCATTTTTACGTTTTTTGGGAGTATTTCTTTTGGTCCGGTATGGTACGGAATTCTTCCCACTTTTTACCTTCAAATACCGTATCGTACAGAGCACTTTTGGTAACGGTACCCATCTTTAGCGATTTTCCAGATGAGTACTTTCGATACCAGTATGGTACCAAATTCATCCATACTTTTGCTACCGGTATTGGTACCTACTTTTTACATTTTTCAGAAAAATGAAAATGTACTTTCACTTCGATATTAGTGTAATACCGAGCTTATCCCTAGTCCCTAATCAAAATGCAAGGACTCAATGTGATATCGTTTACAAGTTGAAACTAAAAAGTAAAATTTTTGTGTCGACTGAAGAAGTTGAATAAATAGCCAATAATCAGCTACTCTCCGATCATAACCATACCTAATGTCATCACGTCGATTTTCATGGCATTTGTGTAATATCTTCCTAATTACAACATCACCCCTCACAAATTGATAGTTGGTGTTGATCAAATTCTTGCAATTTCAAAGCTAGGTAATGATCCTTACATTTTCCCCAATTTACATTTCAACGATTTGACTTAATTGGAGCTTCATTCAGTGTAATCAGATTTGAGTGTTGAATGTTACTTCATAATTTGTTATTTTGGTGCATTTTTGTTGATTTTATGAATGTGGGTAAGGTTGTATTGATTGAAATTGTTGGGGGTTTGCTTGATGATTTGTAGAATTGGGTTTTGATGGCTTTGTGGGAAGAAATTTTGCATTTTTTTTGTGTGTCTTGGTTGTAGAGTGGATTTGAACCTAAATTGTATCAATTCAGTGTGGAAAAGAAGAATTTATTTTTACAAAGTATTTTCTCATCACCATTGTCATTTGTTACTATGTAACAGTTGCTTAGCTGTTAGACAGTTGGTTTGATCTTGGTTTTATAAAGTGTAATGCATTCTGCGTTCATAGGCGTTTGGGTCTCGAAAGCCGAGTAGCAAGTTGTGAGACTATGAGGTGAGAGCTTCAGTTAGAGTCTATGTACTACAAAAGACTTATTCGCTCTTGTCTTTTTAAGTGTCAATTTTTTTAGTCAAGTATACCATTCATAATGTCTTCATCCTTTTCGTCAGTTTTATATATTAGTCTTCTCCGGATCATATGTTTGCCCAGTTTTCACTCACATGTAAATGAAGCGCTGCCTCAAGGCCATGAGGCGTTTTTTTCGATCGCCTCACGCCTTTTAAAACCAAGTGTTTGGTTCTTTTCTATATTTCCTTGTGTATGAACTCATCTATGTATACTTGCAAAGCTTAATGTGGAAAGGTGAGAACTTTCAGTCGCCATAATATTTTTCTCTGTGTTCATCATGTGTCACTTAAATGTTCCCCGACACAGAACATCTGATAATGGTTTAATTGTAAATCTAACACAAAGGGAGAAACTAATTATAGGCTGAATAGGCTAATAACTTGATTAAAAGGGTATTTCTGGTTTTTATTGGGGTGGATTGCAACCATACGTATTTAGAGATATGATCGTGTCTCTTGCTGAAGTTCGATTTGTTTTCATGGGATTGTTTTGATTTTTTAAGTTTGATACTCCATCACCATTCACTCAAAAAGTTAACTTTTTCGGAACAATGCTTGCACTCCGAACTTTGATTTGAGAAAAGATTACTTGGTTCTTTTTAGAGGACAGTTGACAATTTTATCAACTTTAACAAGTCGCACCGAACCAAAAATCGTGTTTTTGATTTCGTAACATGCTCCTTAAGTATTTTAAAGTTAGAAAGTACAAGAATTGAAGGATATAGTAGTTCTTGACAACATTTGAGTGTGCCACTAGTTTAATAAGTTATACCTGAAAAATAATTAAAGGATTTAGGTTCTAAAACGCTTTTTATACAAATAACTTGAAACCCAAATTATGTTAACCCGCATAACTTCTATCAAATTATGAATATATGTTGATAAAAGAGGGGGGGGGGGGGGTTGCTTTTTTGGTCTTTTCTAAAACAAATACTTTTCAAATTAGTCAACCCACATAACTTTTATCGAATAACGAATAACATGTTGATAGGGGATGAAATGATGATATTGAATGCTTGTGTAAATATTTTTGGGACATAATTTCACTTTTATAAAGTTTCCATACTTAACGGATCACTTATATAGTTTCCTTTGGTTGTTTGTTATATGATTAATAACCACCTTGCATTCTTATTGGTTAGATGTGATAGTGTATTCAACTTGTTTGGTTTCATACAATACGAACCCTAAAAGTCAAATAGTCAAGATGGAGGAAGAGATGGTTATAATGAGTAACATCATGCCAGTGGAGCTTGCAATTAAAAGGGAGCTAGAGTATCGTAAGAAAATGGAAGCATTAAAATATCAACATCAAAATGACTTCAAACCACTCATATCCGCACAGGTAACCTTGTGAATAATCATCATTTTTCCTTTTCTCAAAATTATTCTATAAGATATTAAACTGATAATATTGTCAGTGACAATTATCTATAAATTAATCTGTTGCTAATGACTCTATGTTGAGTAATATGCCTTTAAAACGAAATTTACTAGATATGTACTATTAAATGCACATCGAACGTATGATTTTGCATTTATATGTGTTACATATATTTCTTATTATTTCTATTTGGTTCGTTTTATGCGTTAAGTGTAGACTTTGACCCGTTTGAACCATTTGACCCGTTTATTTTCTAATTTTCATGTGTTTGACCCATTAGAGATAAAACATAATCCAAATCAGCCCACTCTTTTTATCAGTAATCAGTTTTCTCGAAAACTGTTTTGACCATAGAAATCCACATTGTAGGGCCCACCAACTCAAGCCAGGAGAGAGGATGCTGAGTTGGCACCGAGCAATTCTCGAAAGTCTCCGATGCTGCGGTTTTCTTCAAGCAGCCTAACGCGCAAAGAAAAAATTGTGTTTTCTTGCAAAGCTTGTCAGTTGACTTTCGGTTCTGTTTTTTCCCTTAGCTATCACATTGAAAGTCAACACCACAAAGTCAACATGTCTCAAATGAAGAAGCGAAAAGAGTCGATTAGCAACCCGATATGGTGTGAATTATGTCGATCTCCGTGTTCAAGTTTGGGTCAAGTCGAGGCTCATCTGAATGGGTCAAGACACAATTCATCGCTCTCAAATTCAAACCGTAGTTAATCAGAAATTGTGGGACCCAATTGTCGAAAGTTATCGTTTTGTGAAAGTTATTATTGTTTACAAATAGTATAGTTTATAGACGTCGGTTATTAACTTGTTAATGACATCTTATTAGGGTATTTTGTATGAAATTGAATGATAATCAAGTTAAAAGTATCATCTATTTTGTATGCAATTGTTATGGTTTCTTGTTTCAAATTGCTAAAATGTTTCATATAGGCGCCGGTTTTTGAAAGTCAAACGCCCGTTGACCGGAAAAGAAAGTTACAGCCATTCAACGAACAATGCTCTCGCATGCTGCAGTCTTCTAGAAGCTGTCGGTCTTCTTCTTCAAGGTTTGTTTGTGTGGTGTGCCGTATCGCGTTTGCTACTGCGTACCATCTAAAGGTTCATGGTGAAACTTCGGCACATAAAAGCAAACTTTGCGACTCGAGACGAGGTGGTAAGGCGATAAGTAATCCGTTTTTATGTGAAGTTTGTGATATTATGTGTTCAAGTGGTAGAGTGATGGAGTTTCATGTTGCTGGAATAAAACATGCTACATGTCTTAGAGAGTTTGAGGATGCAAAAAGAGAAAGAATTTATGGGAATTATGTCTCCAATTAGTAAGATTAGAATAATGTTTCCCCCCTTCATGTGGTTTGAATAAAGTTTTAGAATTTTGTTGTTTCTTTAATCAGTTAAAAGATTCATTTTGCCTGTTGGAATGATGTTGACTTGTTTTTTTATGTATCTAATGATTTATCATGTTATTTACTACCTTGAAATTCCCATGATTACTGGTAAACGAATCGAATGAACATGAAAGAGGCCGTCCATGTTAATTCATCGAAGTTTAACGAACAAATGAAGGTATTTTTTTGGGCATGCTTGGTTGTTAAGCAATATGTTTTCTTTGTATTCGTTTAATAGATAAACGAACAAGCATAAAACAAATATTATGCATATATAACATATATAATATTTATGCATAAATATAAATAAACATACGTCTACAACGTAAATAAATGAACAAGACGTTTGTTTACATTACAAATTTTTTTTTGTTCATGTATGTTTAAAGAATAATGAACGACTAACGAGAAGTTCACAAGCAGTTTGACAAATGTTTAGTTCGTTTACTGCCCAACTTGGAAATAGCCAATGATCACGACACACTACCTTGTTTCTGTGTTTCGAGGTTGTTTTAAGGGTCAAATTCAAAGTGTTTTAAGCTTCCTATCAATAGGACATACTTTAAATACAAGGGTGCAGCATAATCCTTCCATCTTTCCGTTAACATTGTTCATATAATCAGTCGATGACGAAAATACAGCTAGTCTACAAAAAGAACATGACTCTCATTCTATCCCGGCCTTCTTTTTCAACGCCATGATAAACTCCTCTCTTTCTTGTTGCGTCATCCCTTCGGCTGAGCAATCGCCAACTCCCCATTCCGCTCCTCTTATGCAATACTTGTCTTGAATCGCTTGTCGGTTCCTGAAAATTTTCTCATAGCTTAATCACAAACTTTACCATAATCATTTGTCTAACTCATTTGTTAAGAAAAATCAGCCTGGATCTCAGTGTTAAAAAACTTATGTAACAATGGTGATTAAAAACTTATGTAACAATGATGAACTTGTAAGCTAAATACCATGAAGTAGCTTTTTATGCAATTATAAACAACAAAAAACTACCATCTTAGTTGGACCAATTTAAAAGGAGTAACAAATCACTATTTAAATATATCATAATTCACATTGATTTTTTTGTGTTGCATAATTTGAATTATGTAATGCATATTGTTAAATGTTAATGAAGAGATTATTAGTGAAGTCAAGTCCATCGGCTTTCTTTGGTTCAAGAATAGGTCTAAATTTAAGTCGGTCTCTTGGGTAGATTGGTGTAAATTTATAATTATGTAATTTTCTTTTTGTGGTTGTAGGCTTCCCCAGTTCGGGGTTGCTTTGTCGTGTGTTTTAATGAAGTTATAAAAAAAGGTAAATTGCATTTTGCGTCCTTTAAGTTTGAACAAAATTGCGGGCGTTGTTCTTTAACTAACGAAACTACACTGGATGTCCTTTATGTTACATTTTCTCATCATGTTGTGTCCTTTTGCCCTAACCCAGCTAAACTTTTATGTTAACTCGTAACACATGACACTCACATGAGGGTATAATGGTCATTCACTTAAAATATATCTTCCTCTTGAAGTTTCGCGGGTTTTTATTTTTATTTTTTGTTTTAGTTATGCAATGAAAATGACCATTATGCCCTCATGTGAGTGGCGGGTAGTGTTCAAGATCGGATTATCCGGATTTCGGATAGTGAATTTTGATATCTGAATCCGTATCCGAATTTTCGGATACTCAGACATCAGGTTAGTGCAAAAGGACACCGTATGAGTTCAAACTCTAACGTAAAGGACATCCAGTGTAATTTCGTTAATTAAAGGACAACGCTTGCAAATTTACTTAAACATAAAGGACGTAAAACGCAATTTACCAAAAAAAAAATAACACATTATTAACAGATTATATTCAAGTGCTTGTTAAAAAAATTATTAAATGGACATTTAGAAATATATGAGGATGACATATGTATATGAGGAAGGGCCTTACTTTTCTTTGTTCAACTTGGATCTTTCAAGCAACTCCTTAAGCAAGGGAGACTCTCTAAATCTTGCATCATTTTCTGCATACCGTTTTTGATTTTCTTCTGCAATAAGTTACACTTTGTGTTATGGAAGTAGAACAGTTTAAGCGTACATAAAAGAGTTGGAAAGGCGCACCATACCGTTGAAGCGAGTGAGGGGATCAAACTTTGGTAGTTCAGGACCAGGGACTGATTCTATTCCAGGGAAACCCGAAAGTATTCCAGCGTGGGCTATAACCATCGTCGCAAACCAATTAGTCTAGTCTAACCGGGCTATAACAAAGGGACTTAAAAGAGCTATACGAGGAGGTTCGACCAGTTAAACTAGGAACCACACCAGGAGGTTTTCGCTCGCCGCGCTAACTACTTAAACCAGACTAGTTAAAGCAGGTAGGATAGCTAGATCAATGGTTGTTTCGGTTTTCGGAACACTGCACATATTGATCATTATTCTAATAAAGTTACACAAACTATTTTTTCAATGGTAACTCTTGTCCAGCATTATTCAACTATTGTGACTTTTTAGAATTAATTCAAACGGGGTTGCGGCGCAGCTTGTTGCCCCGGTTACCTGTCATTTGTTTGCGATTTGTTGTTTTCGCATTTTGATGAAAGATGGTTTTGTATTCAAAATAATAATAATAATAATAATAATAATAATAATAATAATAATAATAATAACAATAATAATAATAATAAATCTGAGGTTACTATGTGTTTATTTCTTTTTCCGGATTTAACCAAAAGTAATATGTAAATTAGAAAGAAAAAAAAAACAGTAGTCAGTATTAAAGTTTCCTAATTGTTTTAGTTAGTTCACTCACTATTAACCAGTTGACAAAAATATACTAACAACCTAATTATCATAAAACTTGAGTGATTTTTATTCTTAAAAAAACTAAATAAGTGACTATCATGAAAATATTAGAACTTTAATTTAATAAGTTTCAGACGTCTATAAAAACATTTCCTAATTAAACCGTCAAGATATTTGTGATTCTGATTGTTTTTATCAGTGGCGGATTCAAAAAAAATTTCAGTGGGTTCGTTTTGATAGATTCTCACTAACTTTTTTCAAATCATACAAGGTTCTCACTATTTTTCTATTTTTTCCAATCCGGGTGGGTTCATGTGAACCCACAAAACAGGACTGGATCCGCCACTGGTTTTTATTATGTGGATTTAAAATAGTCAAATTTGCATGATCAAGTCAAAAGTTATAGTAAAGATATTTGGGTTTCCTCTAAATGGGTGTATAGGCATTATTGACTAGTGGAGATAGATATTATCAAGTGTTCCGTTGGTAGCACGATATACTCCAGTGTCAGTCAGTGATCCAAATTTGCCATTAAAAAAAAACTTTTTTCCGTTGATTGGGAGTATATGAGATCAAATACTAATCTTTGTTATACTCAACTGATTATATTTTAAAAAATATGTAGATAAGGTAATGGACTCAGTGGCGGACCTAGAGTGATAGAAGGGGTAACCTACGTTGCCCCTTGACGCTCCGACGGTACTGTAAATTTTGGAAAAATTTAACGTTTTTGATTTCGTTACTCCTTTTCAATGAAACATTACCCCTATGCGGATTTCCTAGATCCGCCACTGTTATGGACTAGTGATGCTAAAACAACTTGTATTACACTTATTAGCATAAAAGGTAATATTAAGCAATGCAAAGAGAATTATATTTATTCACCTGGGTATGATGAAAGAAGAAGAGTCATTGAAGCAGCTAAAGGAAGAAGAGACTTATCAAACCAGCTTCTTTTTTGGTACATCAATGGTGATGGTGGTGGTGATGAATGTAAATTAATATTACATGGGTATTTGCTGCTGCGGGTGGTGGTGGTGGTGGCGGTGACGGTGGACCGTGAAGTTGAGAGGCAAGTGTGCCATGTAGGTCCAAATGAAGCAGAAGAAACCATGGCTACTTCTCTTCAGTTTGTTAAAGAGAGGGTAAGGAGTGGATATATACTTTAGTGGTGGATCTTGAAATATAGATAATAAGGCATTGGTTGTTATTAGTGGCTGACGTGGCATGTTACCATTGGTCGGGTGGTTGTTAGGCTTGTTTTAAAATTTTGTATGCCCATTGGAGTGGATGGCTCATAGAGTAAGAAAAAAGCCCAAGAAGAAAATTGTTTTGTTAAAAGAAGCCCATCTTGCATCCAAAAGCCCATTAGAATCAATAAGAAGCTCATTTGGTAATACCCACATGGTTTGCTGGTCCCATTAGGAATCCATTATACCTTTGTAACATCCGAAAACCAAACTTTGACTAGCGGATTTAGAGGTGCACAAAAAACCTGGTTCCGGACCTGACCTGGAACCGGTTCCTACACTACCTTACCCGTGCCCAAATTTGTTCCAAAAAAACTAATAAACAAGTTAAAATTAATTAAAACGGGCCAGCCCTGCCCAAATCAATCGAGTCTTCACGATAACCCAACACAAGTCTCACTCATTAGTGAATCTAGAAGTTGTACATCAATCACAAAAGAAACATGGTGCTCCAAAGGGGTGACCTGAGAACACATATGCAAACAATATGTGCATTGTATATGTACAATACATCATATACACCATATGTGTTCTTAGTGTCACTCCTGTGGAGAAATGCTCTTGTTTGGTGGTGGAGCCGGGGTTGTAATCTTGAGTGAAAGTATAAAAAAGCATGCAACAGAAACTTATTTATGGTTTTACGAGTACTTGCAAATCGTCACATATGTCCTCATCACTACACATAATGTCGTCATCTTATTAATTAACTATAAATAATAATAATAATATCAAAATGACAAAACTTCCTAATCTATTTTTGTATGTCACACCAATTTGTTTATTCCAAAATTAAATCAACCATTAACAACATCGAGTGTAATGATTTCAAACTAGCTAGGGTGTTCATTGAATGTTCAAACCCATCAAACAGTTATAACCATCCAAACAGTTCGGTTTTGTTGGTTTTACCACATTCAACGGTTTGATCCTGTTTGGACCTTCAAAGTTGAAACTAGCTTTTTAACTTTTATCACTTTTGGAATATCTAGTTATGTTTGTGTATGTATATTATAATAATGATACATCTTTCTCGTTTGAAAATTTTAAATACAAAAGAATGGTTTTGAAAAACTATATTAAAAGTCAGTTAAAAGCGCTGAAGTAATCACCAGTCACTAGTCGGGCGGTGGATGAGTACTAGCGATTAATCAGGGATTACTCGGTGATTAATCGACGTCTAGTCGGGATTTTTACAACCATGGTTAAAACCGTCAAAACTGAACCAACCAAATCCGCTTGTTTGGCTAACCCATGCAACCAGGCTCATTTGGTTTGTTGTTCAAAAAAAAACGTATCAAAACCGCCTAAATCAGATTGTGAACACCCTTATTCTGAAGCGGGTGTCCATATAGTTTCCATAATTGATTTCAACTTATGAATGACTTAAAACCCATTTAAATCATAAAGATGAACATAAGCCTTGAGATAACCTATGAGAATGCTATGACACACCTCAATAATACATACGTTTTGTACTAGCACCATAATCTCTTTTGGATAATTTCGTTATAATCATCATATACATATAATGTTCTTTGTCAATAACTCGAAAACATATTATTCTGTCAAATCCACGCGAAGTTCACGGTATTATCAGTAGTTTTCTTATATACCTCATCTTGTCATGTATTTCTAATTACATGTGGTGGTCTAACACTTTGTTAAAGAAAATCTCAATTACCTTTTGATGAGGCCAAAGATATTTTACTTTGAGAACATGTGTTCGTAGTTGAACCATGTTTGGGTGGGTGTTCGGAATATTAATATTTCGTGGAATATGCTATTTAATATTTTATGGATTGCCAATTGATTCAAATAGTATAAAGTTATCCCTATATTTTATTTTTTTTAACTTTTTAATAACCACATAAATGTTAATATGTTATGATGTATCATGGTCATAATAGAGGGTTCAATACTTTTTAAATACATGACAGCTTATAAAATATAATATGATAGATGATGTGACGTTTAATTAAAAAGAAAATTAAACTTTGTAAGACTTCACTGACTTAATTTACTTATGTAAATTCCAATAAGTCGAAATAAATAGACTAATACATTTTGTCAAAACCAAAAGATAACCCGGATAATATACAGGGGTGGACCTACCTTAGGTGAAGGTGTAGCCTCCGCTACTTTTTGGCGGTCCAGCGGTAGTGTAAATTTTGGAAAAATTTGACATTTTTTGACTTTTTTTCGATTTCGTTGCCCTTTTTCTATAAATCACATAGTTTGGGTTTTATCCAGCTATAGTTCGATCCATTTATTCATATTAAGATTCATATTAAGGGTCATATCTAATCCTCATCTTCTTTGTGTAGTGGTTTTAATGTAAATATTTGAAGGGTGAGTTGATAGAAACAAGAAAATCAAAAAAGTAAACAAACGATTCAATTAATATGCAACCTATTCGAGAAGAGTGATTTCTCCAGGTTACAAAGTAACGATTTAGATAAACATAAACATCGACCCCCTCACAAATGAACGAAAGTACTAATTTAATAGTGCTACGCACCCCTTTACTATCGTTCACTATCAGAATCGTATCAATGCATGTAGAAATAAGACTAAAATACACCGTTTGGATTTGTTTCTTAGCTTTCAAAAAGTATACAGATGTGATTTGCACTTTGTAATACATTTAGTCCCCAACTTTTCCACAAGTCATATGGATGGTCCCTGAGGTTTACACTTTATAACGCATTTAGTCTCTAACTTGAACCTATTAAAACCTTTAGATTTGTTGGTTGGAGACTAAGTGTGTTACAAAATGCAAACTACAGATACCATCCGTCTACTTTTGGAAAACTAAGGATCACATCAAAATTTTTGATAAACCACATTGTGTACTATACTCTACAACCAAAAAAGACTTTCTAAATTGCTTGCCGCTCGCTTGTAAAATGCTCGAAAATCACTCCTTCGTTTTTTAGCTTGGTTGTAAAGATAAAAATCGGTCCCTCACAAATGAAAGGAAAACCTAATTTAATATTGCTAAGGACTGGTTACTTTCCTTAGGCGTCCCTTTACTATGGGATCGTATCATGAGCACAACACGGTTCTGACTCGTGAGAACCGTGGGGCCGCGCCATGAAAAATCATGGTTTAGACCTATTTGACATAAAAGGTTTTGTATTGGTTTCTGGTGTTTTTGATAATTGGTTCCAGTTGCGACCCGCCTATTCCAAATTTAAAATCATGAGAACCGATAGGAAATGAACAAAAACAAAAGAAATTAACCATTAAAGGTCATATATATTTGAAGAGTATGGTGAGTGCATAAATAAGTTTTAACATACAAATTAGCCAAATTGGCTTAACGCGAGATGTATACAAGGATCCACACCTAGTGTATGGCTACATGGGCCTTAAAAAACATATGATATATATCATTAACTAACATTGTATGAGAACATACACTTAATATCCGACCATCCAATATCACCACTCGTAGCCCAAACTGATTTGGCCAAAACCGGTTCTAATCTATTTACAAGAAAAGAAGCCACTCGGTCCAACTAATTTTACATTTTGGCACTCTATTCGAAAACCATCTATACGAAAAATGAAGAACATCATCCGATAACAATCTATTGTCGTTCCTCTTGTTCAGTTAACCACGTCGTTCCGAAGTCTCCAAATAGATCACCATGTAACAAATATAATCGAACCAACTGCCTCTTTCTTTGCCCGTGTCCAAGAAGTGCTTTCGAGCCACTCCAAGAGATGATTCGGATGAAGCGTATCCGGTAATTGAATCTGAAGCCACCCTGCTATTAAGGGACACACCGGTGAGACTACCTCACAATCTTGAGTAAGGTGAATTGTGGATTCGGAAGATCTTTCGCACAGAGGACACAAGCTCGACGGGATATCAACCAAGTTGACTCGCATTGGGAGCCTATCCAAACACAAACGCCAAGCACAAATGTCTAATATGCATTGTATCGTAGTATAGATATGGATATGGATATAGATATAGATACAGATAATAAGCATATGCCTCTTAGAGAAGATGTCTTATGCTCAATCCTGGACCAGTATGAAAAATTTAGAATCATTGGTGTAATAGAGTTGAAGCAAGCATTGTCAAATAATAATAATAATAATAATAGTAATAATTAGCATACAGGTGTATTTTTCCTACTTATTATAAACCGATAGTCTGATATACATTTTTGTGCATGTGATCATATCAAGTTTTTTGCCTACTTACGTTACGGCGCCAAAAGACTTGGGAGGAGTTGGGATTAGTTCGCTTCGCGATGATGATCTTGCTTTACTCGCCAAATGGTGGTGGCGGTTTAAGGTGGACACTCCAAGTCTTTGGAGAAAGATAATTTGGGCGATAGATAACGGGTCGAGACAATGGACTTTTATCCCTGTTAAGCTGACCATTGCTGGTCCGTGGAAGCAGGTGGCTGCGATTGCTAAGGATCTAAAGGAGTCCGGTTGTGTTATTCCAGAATTATGTCGCGGTCAATACAGTTCTGGAGTGATAGATGGGTCTTGGACGAACCTCTCAGGTATTATTGCCTAATATTTATTTGCTGGAGAAATGAAAGGGGCAAATGGGACTCGGAAACATATAAATGCATGCTTGCAAATAATAACATAACCATATATGTTTTCACCTTTTTTTTATCCTTCTATGGACAATAAACACCAAATTAAACCTTTTTTTTTATGAACTCACCTTTACTTCTCAACCATTCTAATAAGGTTTAGAATCTTCTGAGGGCTTGGTCTAAGTGTATCAAGGTGTGTAGTAAATGTGTTCTTCTTCGGCTGTTGAGGGTTCTAGTCCAATTGTGAATATTGGTATAGTATTAGGAGTTTTTTTTTTATAGAAGGCGTGTGAGTTCGCCGTTCTAAAAAGATAGCACATAAATCAACCTGATCAGTAGCTCTTACTTAGCATCCGTTAAACCATATTCCAACACCGATAAATGACTATTTATTGTGAAATTCGTACTTAACTACCTCCAATTGTAATTCTAACACTCCAACCACATATAAATTACATAACTTTTAGATTTATAGTTGAATATCTTATATCACGTACGTTTATCATCTGATTTAAGGTTATGTTTCGAATAATAAACATCCTAGTGGTTAATATTTAACAACGTAACAAAATAAAAACATGTACACATGACACTCACAAACCCAAAACCTCTAAACGGATAGCCATCGTGTGTAAATTGTATAACCAGTTGCATATGATACAAATTTATAATCAAGTATATAACTAAAACCTATTTAACAATTTATGAATGGTTAAGTGTTAAACCATTAAATTCTGAGTCAGTAAAAGGTCTTAAACATTAAGAACTAATATAACTTTTAACCATTTAGAGCCCAATGTCTGACCAGCTCAGATAAGAAGTCTATTACTTAATGCTTACGCTTGCACAACACGCTTTCATAACTATTCATGGAGAACCACTTGTAAAGCTAACAGCCTGCCACGTCAGAACCAATCCAACCCTGGTCCCACAACATTATCAAATCACAAACTGGCCGACACAAAATCTCACAAACGCTACAATGACCATTATACCCTCAATCTTTTCTTCCACAACCACACAATCTCCCTTAAACAAAGGGCAAAACCGTAAACACCTCCTCTATTTATCCTATTGTAACTTGCATCAATATCACCCAACAAAATATCCACTCTCTAAAACTACTGATTTTCCGACGATCATTTCTCACCGGAAAAAATGGACTCCTTCATGAGCAGCATCAAAACCGCCGCCGCCTCCGCCGTAACCGGCGGCGACGACAAAAACAAAACCAACCCAGACCAATCATCCAACAGTGACCTCATAGGAAGCGCCAAACTGGTGGCGGAGGCGGCGCAGTCTGCCGCAAGCAACCAAACCGACAAAATCGACAAACAGAAAGTCGCCGGCGCCGCCGCAGACCTCCTTGACGCCGCCAAGCAGTACGGTAAGTTCGATGAGTCACAAGGGGTGGGGCAGTATTTGAAACAGGCTGATGATTATCTTCACCAGTATGAGAAGTCCGGCACCACCCCCGCCGCTGCACCACCGGCTACGGAGGAGAAGAAGGCTGAGGAGGCGGCGCCGCCGGCGGAGGAGAAAAAGGTTGAAGCTCCGGCGCCGGTGGAGGAGAAGAAGGAGGAATCTGGAAGTGGGTTTGGGGCGGCGGATGCTTTTAAGGCTGCCGGAAGTTTCTTTAAGTAGAATGAAGTGGAAGTGCATTGTGACTTGTACACTGTGTTTTAATTGTTGTACGTTGGTTGATGTTTTCTGTAATAATTTGATTTACATTGTGACTTGGTGCGTTTGTTAAAAAAAAAAAAACCGTTGACTAATGTGACATATTGATATTTTTAGTGTTTTCATTAGTATATTATACTATATAACTTGAAAACTCATTATCTTGATATTTTTAGTGTTTTTATTATTATGTTATACTATATCTTGAAAACTCATGCTTATATTAATTTAATTATTATTAGTGATACACGAGTTTAAATAAATAAATATTAAATAATTATGTATAAATGAAATGTAGTAAATTAAATGTAAATAGTTAGTTATACATAAAGTTGAGTAAATAAAATGTTAAATAACTAGTAATAAAAAAATAGGAAATAAAACGATATTTTTTAGATTATGTAAGATTGGCTTTTTTAATTAAAAAATATGATAAGAAAATAAAAAAATACGATAAGAATAAGTGAATCAATAAAATATTATTAAATAATTAATAATTAATAATAGAAGTTTAGGAAATAAAACCATGTTTTTTTAGATTATATATGATTGGCTTTTTTAATTAAAAAATAAGAAAAAAATAAGTGAATAAAAAATATTAAATAATCAGTAATAAAAAAGAAGTGATTCAATAAAATATTATTAAATAATTAATCATAGAAGTTTCGGAAATAAAACCATATTTTTTTTAGATTATATATGATTGGCTTTTTTAATTAAAATAAATACGATAAGAATAAGTGAATAAATAAAATATTAAATAATCAGTAATAAAAGAGTTAGGAGATAAAACGATATTTGTTTAGATTATATATGATGGGCTCTTTTAATTGAATAAAAAAAGATATTAAAAAATACGATAAGAATAAGAGAAGTTAGTTATACACAATAAATACAATATCAAAATGGAAATACGAATTATATTAGTTTTTTGCACTTATAATACTTGGTTCATAATCATTCGTGATACAAATATGTTTTTAGTTGGGACAAGTTACAAATGGAAACATAAATTTATAATTGAATAACCTATAAATTTCTTTTAGATATGGATAACAATAAACACTTACATAGTTTATTTGTAGATACAACTATTAATTCTGTACTAAATTATTTATATATTATTGCTTAATCATCTCAAACTTTACACTCTATACATTTCCATCGGAAATTCCCTCTGCCCCTACCGTACTCCAGCTTGGTAGTTTCCACCGCTTGTCCAGAGTTGAGCCCTTAGATTTGACGGCAGACTTAAAAAGCCACCTACAGACACTTTACGCCAAATCATTCCGAATAACGCTTCCATACAAGTAAAGAGATCTATTAATTGATAAGAAAAAGAAAAAACGTGAACAGGGACTGGATTGATGATAAAATAGAATCCTGTGTTGCAAACAGTGATTCGATTGATGATGAAAAAAGAGAATTTTTGGTTCAGTTCTCCACCTTAACGACAGAAAAAAGGTTCTCTTGATAGTATCCCTTTTGTTAAGCGGCTTAAGCCGCAAAAATATCACATTGCAGCATGTGGTTGTGATACAAATCACACATAAGTAATTTTAATTTTGTTAAACCAAAAAAAATATCATGTTCACATGTTTGATCATGGTCGTGACAAAATTTAATTTGTTTTCTTTAATATCAACCAATTGCCTAACTATCTTACAAAGTGTAGTTGTCACGAAATAAATGATGATATTGCTCGATTATTTCATAAAAACAACACTTTCCCTTTCATCCAACCTTCTATTATCATCATCACAATGTTGACAAAATCTAACAAGACAAGAACACATGTATATAACTAACGCTTGTATGGTGTATAATATGTTTAATAAATTTTAACAAATATGTTGAATTCGTGTTGTAGTAAAACTAACCGTCTTCCCTCTTAAAACCAAAGTAGAAAAAAAAAATTAAACACACAAGCATCCTAAGAAAAATGATTTGAACTTTTGATCAAATCGGTTTAATGGAAAAATTAATCCGATGCCAATTTTTTAATTGTTAGTTTGAGAAGGCTGGAAAGGGTAATATGAAGATTCTGCCCTTTGTGTTAAAGCTCACATAACGGTTCAGACTTCAGACACGACACGATAAGACACGATGGCTTGGGATGTTAGACACGAACACGATACGATAACTTATTGTGTCATTTTTTTTCAAACATGAACACAATCTGTTTAGAAACTGGTCAACACGAACGACCCGGTTTACAAACCTGTTTATGGACACGATAATATCACATATTTAGAAACTTATTTACCAAAACAAAAATTGAGAAAAGATAATAAAAGTCTTAACTAATACATAATTCTTAACATATTTATCCTTATCAAATTTAAAACAAAAAATCCATAGAAGTCAATTTATAACATCCGTTACAAATATAAACAACTCAACTAACAGGTTAACAGGTCTTTAACTTGTTTAGACACGAATTTTATCGTATCTTAAACGTGTCGACCTGTTTAAGACACGAAACCTGTTAAGTCCAAACACGAAACATGTTAAGAACGTGTCCTTTCGTATTAAAAGGTCTGTGTCTAAAATTTTCAGTCCTACTTTGTATTGACTTTTTTCAATAATACTAGTTCCGCTAGTATTTTCAACCTACAATAACTTATATTTCTTTCACTACTTTTGTTTTCAAATTATATCATAAAATCATAAGTTTTTGTTTTAATATGTGTATAATATTGATAATTTTTATTAAAATGAGGCTTTTTAAAGTGTAATACATTCCACTAATAATTATGCTATCATATCATTTACACATTATATGTAATCTACACAGGTCATAACAACTCCATGTAAAATGAGATAGCAGCACACTACTTTTCGTATTTGCCTCACAAATTTGACATCATTATCAACTACACACTTACATATATCAATTCAAATTTCTTTAAATTCAATTCATTTAACAAGTTCAATTTATGTAAAAGAATTACGTAATCGTTATAGAGTCATCAATTCTTTAACAGTCCACAAGTCAAGCCGAGCTCGATGAACCTTAACGATGCAGGCTCGGATTGCGTTTGAAGAGGATTCGATATCGCCTCAAAACGCTCTAATATTTCTAATTATTTTTGATAACCAACAAACCCTTTTCAAATATATATAAACTACAGCAAAACCTCACCATAAGTTAAATCACTATTACAAAAGAGATGATAATCCCCATTTGGGACACAACAGATAGATGAAGATTATCAAGAACAAAACTTTGAAATTTCTTTTATACTGTTTTCTTTTTGTGGGAATAAAAAACAAAGCTAATACTATTCAAGCACACGTAACAAATTGGGCGACTAAAACAAGAAATCCGAGTCTGATAATTCGAGTACCTTGTGAACACCAATCGGGTTCACACCAGGTCGGAATGAATTCCCTTCGATATATCTGCAAAAGGGCACAATAGTAAGCAGCAATATTCTCCCACTAAACTGAAAGATAAAAAAAGAAGACTCACAGTTCTTTTAGATAAGGGTGCTTGTAGAAAGCATCAGGAATTCTCCCAGTAAATTGATTGTGATCCAGGTACCTAACAATAAACTCTTCAATCAGATCTAGCCGTCCATTTTGTTATATTTATTTAAATAACTAAGTTATGCGTCATTCATGATTACAAAAACGATACTAATACAATTCACATATATTAGGGGACATTCATGATTACAAAAACGATACTAATACAATTCACATATATTAGGGGTGTTCATGGTTCGGTTTGAGACCATGAAACCATCCATACCAGTCATCAGTTTGGTTTTGCGGTTGGTTATTTTTTTAACAAAAATTCGTCAGTTGGTCTAGGAATTTTTAAACGAACTGAAAGGTTTCGTTTACGCTTTCTACTTGAAACTGGTCGGGAAAAGAAAACGAACTAGACTATAGGATTTTGAGATATGTAACTTTTATATTTTATTTGGGTATTGAAATATTTAAGGTTAGACTATACATAGAGTCGGTCACTATTTGAATATTATCACTTCTTTATTTTGATTGTATTTTACGCATTTTTATTGTAAATGCCCAGTAAGTCAAAACCGAGAAATCAGTCATTAGTAACGGTTCGCATTTAGTTTACAATGGTCAAAAACCGTTTCTAACAATTTGATAAAAAAATCGTTAAAACTGAACCGTGAAAACCACTAATGGTTATAAGACAAGAATCCTAGCAATGACCATGAACATCTAATATATTCTAGAATGAAGAACAACGTTTTTATCTGATGTAAACTTTATAATCAGCTTCTAGGTCAACATTTAGTTTCATCTCTAGACGTGGCCAAATGGGCAGTCAAACTGGTTAGATAACTGGTCAAAACCGCCAACTTTTGGGCTATGCAGTTAATGTGGTTAATCGGATATCGGTCAAGGACCGATATTTGTGATATAGGTTATCGCTGTGGGATATCGGTAATTTTAATATCATGCCGAATTTATATATTTAGTAATTTAACACTAACAATTCAGTGAGTCGATATCGCCGATAATATCGGTACCGATATTCTGAACGATAGTTGACACCGATTTTTTACATAGGGACCGATAACCGATATTAACCGCATAGCTTTTGGGTACATTTTGGATTGACAGATAATATAATTTGTCCAAAAGTTTTACATTTTTTATAAACAATGAATGTATCAAATATGACTACAAAATATATATTTTCAATAAAAATATAAATTTTGGAAAATAGATGAATTAGGAAATTTTGTGCCTTGATAATAACCTGGGCAACGTTTTACCTATCCAACCCATTTGATCCGTTTTTTAGCGTTTTTTCCTACCAGTTTGATCCATTAGATATAAAACATAACCATGCCAAAATTTCTTTTAATATGTTTCTATAGATGACTAGATTTTGGGGCACGTACAAGTAAGTGAGCTTTGGGATATGAGCAAGTCCAGCTGGCACGATCCCAGACATCTTGTTGTAAGCTAAATACCTAAAGTCGCTTATTGCCAGGTTCAAGAAACTTAATATAATATATACTATTATCCTCAAAAGAAATTTGAATAATCAATACTTACAAGATTTCCAGATTACTCATGTTTGCAAGCTGTGCGGGAATTCCTCCGGTCAGGTAGTTATTATTAAGATAACTGCAAATTCCACCAACAGTAAACAAAAGCTTCTAAACATTTGTGGAAATAATAGAGATGGTATTTTAACCAATTTATTTATGCATGAGTCGATTTGGGTTTATTTTTATTACACACGAGCCAAATGGACCAAATCAAAATATTCAGTTAAAATATGGGTCAAACGGGTCAAAAGAAATAACAAAATTTAACATAAAAACTAAATGATTTTCAAAGTATTATAAATGAAAATGTCTTAATAAAAACATTGGAGAAACATAAAGATAGATTAGAAGGTTAGTTTATATGAACAATACTAATTAAAAAGGTTAAATGTATTAACTTAAGTGTAAACATTTAAGAAAGATTCTTAAATCTTGGATTAAACTTTTTACTTTCGAATCTTACGTATTTTTTTCAAAAACCGAAAAAACCGAACATTTCGGTTTCGGTTTTACCCAAAAAGGCAAAAACCGAACCGAACCATGCACACCCCTAGTTTCAACTGGTACCAAAGAATAATATATTTTTTGTCATCATGTTTAACACACAAATAATTTATCAAAACTTTCAACAAATTGGCCCAACCTGTTTAGACCAATACCAAAGAATACCCTTTGACCCGTTACCAGCCTCACCCATTTTGCTACTTCTAGGCAAAAGTATCAATCTTGCAAGCAGAAATGACGTACAGATTGCGAAGAACCGGAAAGCATCCTTCTATACGTATCAGTTCTCTTATAGTTCCAACCAAGTGATTGTTTCCAACATCTCTACAAGCACAATTTCGCCACATCAACATCATTCAGATTTGCAAATTTAACAGATGCCTCCACATCTTTTTAGAAAAAAGAAAGGTCCACTTATGATCCAAAGATTTAGTACTTTTTTGGGATGATGTGTACATAAAACTGTTATAGAGGCCACCCAGGTATCAATTTGGTTTTATTTTTGCCAATTACTCGATTCCGGCAAAAGACTTGCAAGAAATTTGTAAAACGACAAATACTCTCTTAAACTAAAAGCTTCTGTAACATCAAGAGCTGTAAAAATGACAAAAACGCACCGGAACCTACTCAAAAGAATTAACTCTAGATGAACTGCAAAACATATTGAGTAGATTGCGGGGCGTTTGCCATTTTATATTCTAGGAGTGACAAAAACTTCAAATTTAGGATCATTTCATTGTTTTACAACTTTTTAACATAAGAAAACAAATTGACATTCGGGTGGCGCTAATGGAAGCTTTAGAAGACTTGTTGGCAATGTGGCAAATGTATGCATTATACCTATTACATGCAAAAAGAGATATTTTTCTTATTTTTCAGAGAGAGAATGAAAGATAAAGATATTAAGTGGACCCGTTTCGAAATGTAGGTTATGAATTAGCGACAAAAAATGGTAGCAAAAAGGTTGAAAGGTACAGATGGCGAAGATTTCGTAAGGTCCCTAATTCTGCTGGAATTCGCCCAATAAAGCGATTTTCATGAAGATGAAGATACTGTAGGTCGGGAAGATTGGCAAGTTCCCTTGGGATTTCACCCTTAAAGCTGTTAAAACTCAAGTACCTGAAGGTGTATGTACAAGTAAGAAAGTAACTAAATCAACATGTGTTTTTTTTTCTTCATTTTAATATATAACTGGCCTTAGAATAAATGATGCAAATTACTTACAGGTGTGTTAGTCTCTTCAGTTCGCCTATTTCAGGCGGAATTACATCCTGCAGCTTGTTCCACCTCAAATTACTGGAAAGATGACACACATCGAGAATTAAAAACAGTTCAATTTGAGTTTGACTATAAGTTGATTATCTAAGGTGCCCCTAAATAAAGACAAAAGTGAGGAATCTTATGGACCAACATCAATCTTACTGATAGTATGTACTGAGTATGTATACAACTACATAAAAAGACAATGCACCTTCTGGGAGCATAGCTGACATTACAAAACACACACACACATATTTAACAAATACGATGAAATTCAGAATTGGATATTATGAAGCTTCCTTCATTAGCAATATACTTATATAAGAACCACAAAAATAATTTAATATCATTGAATCAAATGGAGAAACATACAGTACTTTAAGACGCTTCAAACGCCCGATTTGAGGTGGAATTGGTCCAGTCAGCTTATTGTTGTGGAGATCCCTGCCAACAGAAAACGTAAAAAAAATATCACTCCACATGTCACAAACACAATAGTTAACACGAAACCTTGTTTAAATATTATACCAGATAAACCTATAAATACTAAAAAGAGGTGTGACTACACAGTAGGAAAGAAAGTCTTACAGTCTTGTAAGATCTAGAAGATTGGTTACAGCAGTAGGAAAAGGCCCAATAATTGAAACAGCATATACTTCCCTGAAATGGATCAAACGTACAAACGCTCAGATCAACTGACAGATTCATAAACTGGTAACATGAGAAAATAAGCCAAAATGAACTTATACTTACAGTTCAGTAACTACTCTATAATCACCTTGTGTGGAACAGGTGACTCCAGACCAAGCTGGTAAATCACCATCTCCACACGGATCATCTCCAACCCATGCATACACCACCCTCCATCCAAGAGATGCTTTTATTTCGTTAAGTGCTTTCACTACAATCAAACACAAGTACAATTAATTATCTCCAAAAAAAATTAATTGTGTCCTTTCATCATCATAATTTTCTCAAATCAAGTTTCTAGTAGTACTAATATGCATCCGAAGGGAAAACAATGCAAGGATGTAATTAAAATTCCTTAAAGCGGATACGTTATCTTTCATGAGAACGCTCACTAGAAGCTTGGTTTAAAATAGCACGGATGAGACACGCCTAAGTGCAAGGCGATCTCAGGCCCAGGCCTCCTCACTTCAGCCTACATAAGGCGCATATTTTACAGGAAGCGCACCTGAGGCGCGTTTTTTTGGCAAAAAATGTGACCCTGAGGCACGCGCCTCTTGTACATCCCTCATTTTGTGCAGCAGGATATCGTACAACATGCTTTGCAGGTTGTACATATATAAAGCTTATTTGTGTCTAAATATTGGGTAAACGATGCTAGAAACCTACAGGAAATATATATAATTTATATAATAATTTGCGCGCCTCCCGTACAAAATGCGGTGCGCCTTTGCCCTTGGTGCTTCGTGGTTTTAGACCCTATCGCTCTTATGCGCCTATCGCTTTTTATAACCAAGACTAGAAGAGTGCTGATTGCACATGTGCACCCTATCTTATAGTCATGTTTGGACTTCCATTCCACACAATAATTAAACTCGCTTACATTTTAACCTAATTTATTTAATCAATTGCACAATATCATACATTCTAAATTCCAAACTATCAAAACCTAAAAGTGTCAGTTACTCACTTAATCCTCACTAATCAAAACACATTCCGAATTAATTAAATGCATATACACATCCTCTAACACAATAAAACATAAAAAAACCATAACCTAATCATATAATAACGGAAAATTCATAACATAATTGAGAAATTACCGTCTCGTTTTAGCGTTTTTGCCTCAACAGCAACATTTAAGAGCCAAGGAAGCAAGAGAATGAATGAAACTGCTGCAAATTGACGAACAGACGCCATTTTTAGGCAAATCAATTGCGATATCCTTTTGTTTCGAGCTTCAGATCCTGGTTGTGTGATTATATACGTATATACAGATCAGTAGAGTGAGATCCAGATCGATTAAAGGTTGAATTAGAGCAAGATGCTGTAGATCTCTCAGCTCTGAGTTTGCCTTTTCGAGTAGTTATTTTCATTTTTCATTTGAAACCCTGAAATTGTAAGAAAATAACAGTGACGCCCCTCTTGTTTTCTTGCATTTCATGTTATTTGAATATCCGTTGGTTTTGTTTACCCTTAACGTTCCGGTGCATGACATAATAACTAATGGGATGATACCTGAGCTTTGCGGCACACGGGTACTTGAATGGTTTATGTGCACTCGTTATAGCAAATGAATGAAAAAACAAAAATTATATAATCGTAATACATACAAAAGGTGTTTGGTTTATTGGTTTTTTATTAGTTAAATTTAAGTTGAAAAAAATGTCCAAAAGGTAAATAGGAAAATAATTAAATTTTTCATTAAATGAAAAACTAAAATTAAAACTAGAAACAAAAAAGAAAAAACAACAAATAAATTTAAAAAAGACAAAGGAAAAAGGAGAGAAGTGGGGTAATTCTTAATGCAGGCGTTGTGGAAATGAGGCGTGCCTTCAAACACGCACCATTTGGAGTTCTACGCTCTTACACGTAATCACACCATCCGTGATTCCAAGCTCTTAAACGTATACGCCTTAACCATTAAGACCAAATGTTGTTTTGAATCCATAACACATAAAAATTGATGCTTGGTTACTGTGAATATCAAATACTGTATCTAATATTATACGTCACTTTAACAAATTTCTTTCTAAAAACTCACTTATTTATATAATTTCTTATATCTTCTATACTAAAAGATTATAGACGCTTTATGTGTACACGACATAATTCATCAAGAAATATGCACATGCTCAAACTAAGAATTGAGAGCACAGCGTTGGAAAGTTACATATATGTCCACATGTCTTGAGTACATAATTAATTCAATAGGGCACGTTTGTTACATAAGTAGAAAATCGTTATTATCGTATGAACACTTGTGTATTTCTCTTTAATGTGATGCAAATAATAGTAATATAATTGTCTAATTCATTATAATTCTAACTCTTACTGTATATGACACACACTGCATACAAATGTATCACGTGATTCTTACAATTCTTTATCTAAAACTACAAAATTATAGTTAGCGTGTACCTCGTTCAACAACTAAAGTTATTTCTTTTAGATATAAAGAGGTTTGCCTACTTCCAATACGCTTGTACTTGCGCTTGCATCTAGAAGAACATTGAAAATTAGGATGCTAATAATAGAAAATTTATTGGAAGTTCTTTCTTGACTATTATTTGTTTCTTCTTGAGGATAAAACATTTTGAATTGTGTCATATTTCAAGTGGATTTAAACAAATAGAAAGATTAACTCTCCGAGTGAAAATTATATTGAAATAGAAGGTAAACCGACAATAAGTTACGTCGCTATATTTTTTTAAATAGCAAGTCTTTTAAAAGGTACATCCATTTCAAGTTATTTTTAAATTGTATAGAAGGTCTCTTTATATAATATGTTAAGATAAAAATTAACACTCTTTATATAGATTTTTTTCAAAAACATCTATGATAATCTCTATGACAAATGGGTATCAAGTCAGAGATTCTTACGGATATCTTGCTCTTTCTATCAATCTCTCACGAATGTCTCGTTCTTTCCATCAACCTCTCATTTGCTCCTTCTCCGTCCGTAGCCTTTAAAACTTACGGACTCCACGACATCTAAACTTAATTAGAAGATGCTATTTTGTTAAATATTTAACATAGTTTGTCTTTATTATTTTTCTTTAAACTTTTACCCGTATAACATTTTCAAAGGACATATACAATATCAACCTCTTAACTTTCTAAAATTTTTGTAATCAAGTTTTACGTGTTTATCTTTATGTACGTGTTTTTATAGATTTAAATTGATTTACGTTTAGACGTAAATTTTTTCCGCTAATAAGTTGGGTCAAATATAATATATATTTCTTATACTTATTATTATGTACATTTTATGTTGTTTTACGTTTTAATGTAATTATTTTTCTATAAATGAGCCGGTTAAAATACAATACCTTTTCATGCTTATTTTTATGTACGTGTTTAAATGGTCTACGTTTTGACGTAAATTTTGTTCAGAAACACGTCGAGTAAAATATAATACGTTTTCATTAAACGCTATAAATTCGAGTCACTTTACGTTTCGACACCGCCACAGCGCATCGTAACTATTTTCTTACGTGCTTATTTTTATGCATGCGTCGGTATAAATTTAAGTTGGTTTACCATTCGACATAAATTTTCTTCGGAAATATGTGTCAAATGTAATTTGCTTTCATGCTTATTTTTATATATGTTTTCAGTTGGTTTACGCTTTAACGCAAATTACAATTAGCAAGTTATGTAAATAGTGCTTTTATCCTATTGACTTTTTTATTTCTTTATTGATTTTTTTCCGGACATTATTTTTAGTTTTCTTTATGTTTAGTGTTTTATTTTTAGGTTTCTTTTCATTAAAGCTATATTTAAGATAACATTTACGTTTCCATTTATAATTACTTGAAAATCAATTCGTCCCGCTATCCAATTAAAATTTATTTTTATGGTTTTCGGTCGATGTAAAACATGTGTCGATATTCTTTTGAACATATTTCTTTCAGTTGGAATACTGAACCAAAATAGATATTGACCGAAACCCTGCAGCATAGCGTTGGTATTCTTAATAAATTGTAATACAAATACAAATTAAAAAGGAGTTTGGTGACGACAGCAACAACAATAATACAGAGTTAAATAAGAAAATAATAATAACATATGTATGTATTTCTTTTAATGGCTAACGAATTCTTCAAATGGATTACTTGCGAAATTCATTATATCCGATACACTCGCCTTCGAAAACTGGGAAAACCCTCACCTAGGGCCGAAACCCGTGAAAAGTCGCCCCTAGGCACGACAGTGCGATGAGGTAAAACTCGCTCAGTTCAAGAATCGAACTAGCGATCTCCGCCAACTCGCCTTAATTTTTTGTTTCTCTCACAAAAGTTCCTCAACTATAGCAAAATCTCTTGACGTGTTAATTTTATGAAAAAGTATCTTGGTTTTTTTTTTATGAAATTTGCCCTTATATTTAACTCATACTCTTGCAATTCTATCGATTTCATTTATGATGTATAATAGTAATGAGATCATCAAATTAACTTACCACATTTATTTCATAATTCATAATACTATAAAAATGAAGATATATAAATTTTCATAATGAGATTCATGTTTTTTCTATAAGGCTACTTGGTGTGGGTGATGAGCCTTCCTAGAGAATGACCCGTTACGAAAGAGCCATGTAGAATGTATAAGGACGGACCTAAAGGGGATGAACCTAGGAAATGGAGGATGAGGCTATATATATATATATATATATATATATATTATATATATATATATATATGTATGTATAGGTGTGTAGAGAAGAAAAGAGACAGAACCGTCCCCAACGTCTCGTGGCGGACGTCCATGACGACGCCGGCCCACCTGGGATGGTGTTGGGGGGTGTCATCGGGCCAGGCCGGGCCGGAACGACTCACACCAAGTTGCCTAAGATAACATATTATTTAAATAATTAAAACACACATTAAAAACATAAATCAGTAAGCTCACATATTACCTAATAATTAGTTTGCATAACACGTAACTAGAGACGTAAGCACGTAACTATATGCATTACAAAGTCAACAAGTATTTAGCAATTGAATAAGCAAAAGTACTATTTTACCCCCAAAAGTTAAAAAAACTACAACCTCAACCTCCCATTGAATTTAGCAACCATCTTCCTCATGAGAAAAAAGCCTGCAAATTTAATGCAACTCATGGATTTCTCTTGATACCACCCCCAACCTATAAACACATTAAAAAGTACAACCACCAATGCTGTCAGTACAACCACTTTTCATCATCCATTTTAGCTATTTCCACTCTTGTTTTTGCTGCTTTCAGACCAACATGTTGCAGGTTCACCATAAACGCTGTAACCCTCTGTTTTTTTTTCTAGTTCAAAAAAGGAATTCAAATTCAAGAACAAGGATGGAAATAGTGATTCTGGATCACATATGTAAGAAGATACATCAAAAATTATTTGTGTAATCTTGGATCATGTGTTCAAGAAGTTGAAAAGATTCAAAGAATGATTTGGAGAAAGAAACAGGGGATCTTGAAAATTTTGAATTTTGATAAATTGGGTGGTGAAAAAGAACTGAAAATTATCAATTTTGAAGTGGGTTTGGTTCAGAAGGGGCTAATTATATAATCTTGGATCATGTTTCAAGAAAATTGAAATGAATGATTTGAAGAAAGAAACAGGGGATCTTGAAAATGATGAATTTTTATAAATTGGGTTGTGAAAAATAAATGAAAAAAATTCAATTGTGAAGTGGGTTTGGTCCGGAAGGGACTAATCTTTTTGCTACACCGTATCTTGGGTCAATTTCTTCCGGCGGTGGTGGTTGTGGGTGGTGCGGCGGTAGTGGTGGGAGAGGTGGCCGGCGGTGGAGCCGTTGGGATTGGAAACAGGGAGGAGGCGGGTGTTTTGTGGTGGTGGTGGTGGCGCAATGGTGATGGTGGATGGAAGTATCCGGTGAATTGGTGGAGGAAGTGACGGTGATAAAGAGGAGGAGGAGGAGTAACGGCGGCAAAAGGATATTCCGGCACCGGGAATGGGTTGACGTGAGAAAGAGTTTCATTTTGTAAGTATTTTTTTGGGAGAGAGATGGTGACGGTGAAAAGATGAGGTATTTATAAATGTGTATTTTCGTTTGGATGGTTTAGTTGTTGACACGGTAATACTTCGGTGATCTGTTGTAATTCAAATTCGCTGTTAAAAAATTGTCATTTCCTACTTAAATTAAATATTTATATTAACTATTTCGTATATCTCAATTTAAATGCGACTGATATAAATACTAAGGGTCTGTTTGGTATAAGGTGATGGAATAAAATTAACGAGTGAAAGAAATGAATTATTATCATTCTATTGTCATGTTTAGTTACCCTATGAGAATGAAAATGAATCATTAATTTGTGTTGCTCGGTTGTCAGAAAAAAATAAAGAAATGAAATACAATTCACTTAAAATGACAAAAATACCCTTGTCTTAAATAAAAAGAAGTTACGACTTTTCACAACATTATTCAATTAGGTTGACTATCTCCTTCACATAACTCCTCAAGAAATCCAAACACGTGTAAGCGGTAAATTTAGATCATACTAACAAACTCCTTAAGAAATCTAACAAGGGATAAAGGATAAAGTAATCAAAACAATATCAAACAAAAATTTATATTAGATAACCATACTGTGTTACAAAGAAGAAACAGTTGTATACAGAAGAATAAGGAAACAATTAAATAAGTGAAAAATAATTGAAGAATTGTTCTTGAAGGAGTAAACTGTCATTTTGGTCCATGAGGTTTGGTATTTTTGTCACTTTAGTCCAAAACTTAAACCTTTTTGCATCTGGGTCCCTGTGGTTTCAGTTTTATTACCATTTTGGTCAAAAAATAAATCAAGACATATTTGTCTTACAAAATCCTGCTATTTTGTCCTTTTCCTCGAGGGCAAAATGATCATTTTTAATTAAAATAATAAAATAAAATTCGATCTACACCTGCCACCACTCACCTCACCCCACCACCACCACTCCATCACTGCAACCACCACTACTAGTCACGACCACAACCTCCCATCTCCACCTCCTCCCTCATCCATCCACCACCATCACACCACAACCAACAAATAACATATAAATCACAATATAATAGAGAAGATTAAACCTTTAAACTGAATCCCCTTCAAACGGAATTCCTATGCCGGTGACGAACCCCCTTCAAACGATCATCATCACCAGGAATCCCCTTCAAAATATGTTCTTGGTGGTGTATTTGGATCTGAAGTTTTACCGCCGGCTCATCGAAATCTAAGCACTTCACAACTGTCATTCTCTGTTTGTTGAAACGGTTATGGCGCTCAGATTCACCATCTTCTCCGTCTCCGATCTCAATCAAACGCCGCCGTGTCGCAACCACTTCTTAGCGCGGATCTTTGACCTCTCCGATCTCCAAACGCTTCTCAAAACGGTGTGTGTGGCGAAGGTGGAGGTGCGTGGCGGATGTTGTGGTAAGAGGTAGTGGTTGTGAGTGGTGTTTGCAGTGGGTGTTGTAGAGAGATGAGAGACGAAGATGGAAGAAAGTTGGAGTAGCAGAGGGGTTGACTGTTGATTTGGTTTTATATAAGTCAAAGATCGTATTTTATTAAAAATGACCATTTTGCCCCTGAGGAAAAAGACAAAATAACAGGATTTTATAAGACAAATATGACATGATTTCACTTTTGGACCAAAATGGCAATAAAACTGAAACCACAGGGACCCAAATGCAAAAGATTTGAGTTTTGGACTAAAGTGGCAAAAGTGACTAAACCTCAGGGACCAAAATGGCAGTTTACTCTTCTTGAAGAGAATGGCAGCAAGCAGTGGCGGACCTACCTTAGGGGCAATCCCTGGCCTTCCGGCCGGTAGTGCAAATTTTGAAAAATTTTGACCTTTTTGACGTTTTTTCTATTTCGTTACCCTTTTTATAAGACATTACTCCTACGAAAATTTTTAGATCCACCACTGGCAGCAAATACAGCTCTAGTAAATTGACCAACACAGAAAATCCACTGCAAAACGAAGTACAAATATTAAATTTTAACCAACATTATATGAGCAATTCAAAGCATTCAATATTTTTAGATACAAAATCTGCATATCCTTTTACAAGAAAAGCATTCATTAGCTAACACTGTAGCATTTTAGAGATATATACAAAAGAATAATTAAAACATAGGTCACAACACCTAGAAATGAACAAAAGAAGAATCAAAACATAGGTTATAACACAGGAAAATGTCGATTCATGTCTACAAACTGTTGGGGAATTTTTAGAAACTGGATGATCAGAAAGAGGCGTGTAGTCACTCTCAGATCAAATTACTTCGGTGGTTCTACCGAATAATTTAATCGGATACAACTCTGATTTTTGGAGAATAAACAACAATGTGCGTTTTTGTGTGGAAATTCGTATGAACCAAATTGACCAAAAGACACCCTCACGAATTTTTAGAGATAATTCGCAGATAACTGCCACTTGGCAGTTATTGGCGGTTGGATTTCAAATTGTGATTTTAATTAAATTGTCGCCTTAATTTTTATCTGGAAAATTGTGACGAATTATTATAAAATAATTTTTCTAATGCATTTTCCATAAAGTAATTTAATTAAAATACTCTGCCCCTTGGATCCCGCCAGAGGCGCTGCCCCCGGACCCCCACCAAGGGGGCGTTGCCCCCTTGGAATTATAACAACTCGAACAAGTGTGCACTCCCGCACCTCCTAACTTGTTCGATGAACATCATAATTCCATTTGGTCACCAAGTTAATCCTGATTACACTAAAATATCTAACACGAACAATCAACCTAATCATGCCTACAAATCTGAAGCTTATAATAGGTATAAAAAGGTTACATTTCGTGCGAATTTCGGTTTAATTTTCTATAAAAACAGTGTGTGGTACCATTCAAAAATGCATGAAAATGGAACCCATGTTTGCTACAAGTGAGCTACAATGGATCAAGTTACACCATTAGCCATGAATTAAACATGGATAACAACATTTAAACCAAGAAAAACATGTCATATAGGCAAAAATAATATGATTAGTATAGTTTTTGGATCATTATCACAAAAAAAAATTCAAGACAAACGCCACAAGAATCTTTACAACGTTACAAGCTTTTTGATTGGACATTAAAGAATGACTCATTTACACCATAAATGTGTTATAAACACCAGCAGAACAAAGTGATCCCTAACCTTCAATTTTAACCTAATTATTAATCAAATAAAACAAACCATCTAAAACACGTAAAACAAGAAAACTTTTGAAGACAAAACCCCGAATAAAAAACCAGAAAGGTTTTTTGGAGAATAGGAATATTTTGGACAGGCCATTGATGGTTAATAAGATTATGTCTCGGCGAAGAAAAGTAAAAGAAAGTTGTTTCTTTTTAAGATTGACTTTGAAAAGGCGTACGACACAATTAGTCGTTGATTCCATGTTGGGTCAGTTGTGATTTCCGAATTGGTGGAGAAATTGGGTTGGGGTATCCTTAACTCTACTAGATTGTCGGTTCTAGTCAACGGATCGCCGACATTTGAATTTCAATGTTCGAGAGGAGTTCGTCAAGGAGATCCAGTGTCTCCATTTCTATTTATTATAGCGATGGAAGCATTCACATGTTTCATGAACAAGGCAACTTAAGGTGGAGTTTTCAGTGGTCTCTCGTTAACAAACAATGGGCCGTTGGTGTCCCATTTTATATATGCAGACGACGCCCTAGTTGTGGGTGAATGGTCCGAAGCCAATATTCTCAACTTAGCTAGAATTCTAAGGGCCTTTTTTCTAGTTTCGTGGCTGAAAATAAACTATAAAATATCCACTCTTTTTGGGCTTGGAGTTGAAGAGGAGGTTGTAGCGGAGTTTGCTAGCAAGCTTCAATGCGAGGCTCAATCCCCGCCATTTACTTACCTCGGAGCCAACATGAACTTGTATAAAAATTGGAACTCGGTGATCCAAACGATCGAAAATAGACTCTCTTTATGGAAGGCGTCAACACTTTCTATTGGGGGTCGTGTTACACTCCTCAAATCTTCACTCTTTATAAAACTCCTATGAGTGTAATTCACAAGTTGGATGGGATAAGGTGCAAATTATTGTTGGGTGGAGGGCTCTTCTGAATCGACTCCCGACCAAAGAGGCGTTGGTGAAAAGGAATGTGTGTTTTAGTTGACGACTTTTGTCTGCTATGTCAAGAGAGTGTGGAAAGCATTGATCACTTGTTCACAGCGTGTAGGTTTGCTCATGAAATCTGGTCGAAAATCGTGAGCTGGTGCGGTTTACCAAATGTTGTTTTCTTCTCTGTTAAAGACATTCTCTTCTTACGTGAAAGATTATCGGGATCGACAGACTTTGTTCGTGCAACTCAGTTGGTTTTGCTTGTTACGTGTTGGGCAATCTGGAAGGGGAGAAACAATCTCATTTTTAATGATAAAAAGGCGAATTCACAGGGTGTCTTTGAGGAGTAGAAAGTTTTAGGCTTTTATGGATTAAGAGCAGTGCAAAAGGCCTTAATCTGAATGAAATAATTTCAAGTTTTTGTAATTTTTCTTTTCCGTTTGTTTGTTCGGCTCTAGCGCCTTGCTAGTTTGGTTGTGCATTAAATTTGCCTTTTAAAACTATACAATTTGATTTTTAAGGGCATATAAGGTACGATCATCTATTAGAATCCATGTAATCCAACAAAAGGCAACTGGCCACTAAAAGTTTGAAGTGCCGCCAAAAAAAGACACTAGATGGAAGTAGATATGAAGGGTAAAATTGAGAATCACTGATGAATGATGGAACGGATGAAAAAAAAAATACCTATATATTTTACAAAGAGAAAGAAAATGAATAAGTTATCTTATAAAAAGGCTTTGAATTTCTAATAAAAATAAGATCGTATGAAGGAATGAACTATTTTATAGTATGAGGAACCCGTATGTTGCGTCGGAGTTAACAATTTGTAGGTTGTACTTCTTTTTCATTAGTTTATGGATTGTTTTAATTTTGTTAGATTTTTTCGAATTACTTACAACAATTAGTAGTAAGATAAGTTATGGTTATTGTTATTTTTTTGTTTAAATAGCTAATTGAACTAAATATTAAAAATATGTAATAAATGCTAAAAGTATTAAACACCTTTGTTTAAATATCAAATTACATTAAATAACAAAGAGTAAAATGCTAAATTATCCATGAGTTTATGTTATTTTTGTCACCTAAAATAAAATCTTTTGTATTTGGGTTCCTAATATTCTATTTTTATTGCCTTTTTCATCCAACTTGACAAACTGGATTAGAAATTTTTGTTAATCTCTTAATTGTTTATTCCTTTTCTCATTTAAATGAAGAGTATATAGTATTTTTTATCGCTTAAATGATGGGTTAGTTAATATTACCAATGACTAATTGATTAATTAAATTAATATGACGAACAAATGTAGAAGAATCAAAATAAAAATGAACAAATATGTGAAAGATCATGATTATAAATGAATAGAAAGATGTTTTTATATTCGTTCGTTTAGTTTGAGGAGATTTAATTTTTTCATATCCTTTCGTTTGTTGTCAAAAGAGAACTTTCTGATTAACCGGTTACTAAATGTTTCGTTCCACATACTCGAGCGTTGTGATTAGGTTGCTCAACAACTCCGGTGACGGTACACGCAAGACCGCTCCGTGATGTTAATTGTATATCGGTGAAAGTTTACACGTTAAATCTTGATTGAATTTGTGTTTTTCAAATCGATATCAAGTATATAGTTAGAGCAAAACAGTCGTTTTTAACTAATCTTTCTATAATAGCTAATACACAGCAGCGTCTCAGAGAATTCATTTACTCTGTTCGAGCTCGAAAAAAATGTGCTACTCCGTAATGTTTTATTATTAATATTTTTTAAAATCAAATGGGTATTTAGCGGTTTAATACAAGTGGGTTAACTTCTAAACCATAAAATTGTTTGATAAATGCGCCTATCTTGGAGTTGGTATGAGCATACTGTTTAAGAAAATCATAAACATATATCTATATATATTAAAAAAAACACATGCTCCTCGAAATCATGGGCCCTGTGTCGTGGTCCTCTCCGCACACCCTCATCACCGATGCTTAATTCTCTTTGGACATGCAAAGTATGTTAATCATTGTTTTATTGTATTTTAGATATTAAGATTAAGATTATCTAAATAGTAGCTGATTAATTGTTTGTGGCAGTTTACACGTTAAGTCTTGAACATTACTAAATCTTGTATGACATTTCTGTCATTATATTTATACACGTTAAGTCTTGAACTTCACCAAATCTTGTATAGCTTTTTTTGTCATTATATTTATAAGCATTGCGGAATTTGAGATTAAAAGTTATTAAAACATATTAACAAGCGCCAAACTCTTCAAGCGTTTTGTTGTCTACCTTGCTCTTTCAAATCCGTGAATAGTCTTCTAAACTAGTCTTAAACCTGATTTCGGACGCATTAAAGATAGTCTTAAAACTCTTCCATGTGACAAATGCATCATCTGACATATAACACATTGACACCAATGCTAAACATTTGTAGCGAATTTATGAATTTTAGCATTTTCAGACTTGTGGTTTTTGACTTTTGTTGGTAAAATTAGGTTGACCCAGTGAAAATAATAGAAATAAATGATCAGGAAAACTTAGTGAATAAAAAACATTGCGTGATGCACAAAATGTCACTTATTTGAACATAAATTACATTTTTTTCCTCCATATTTTTTCTTTCGTTACATTAGTACATTATCGTTTATTTATATAATTATTACGTTCATATACGATACTGGGTATGGTGGTTGTTTATAGAAAGGGTGGTATAAAAACCGATATATATGAAACGTTTGAGATTAGTACATGAGTATATGTTTTGTTTAGATTACTTTTACGAGTTTAGAATGGGTAGGGTATAAGATGATACCATCCAATTATCGGGTCCAATCGTCCATTAACAAGTAGTAAACTAAATATATCACTATATTATATAATCTTAAAGCTATAACAAATAACATGTTAAAGTTGTTAAAAAGTTAAATGATTGAATTATATAATTATTAGCAGTTAATATTTAACATCTTAAGTATACCCTGGACGCGATGAATAATGAGTAGCGACCAACAAGCACATGATGGGTACGTGACATGACAATTAAACCCGATCTCGACGGGAATGCCGAAACATCCAGGATGAGCATGGGGCAGGGTAATCTGGTATGAGATTATTTGTTATTTTTTGTGGGTATAGGAGGAGTATGACTTAAACGCGGTTACGAGTTCCCATCAAATATGGGTTTCATTGAGATTATCATTCCAAGAATGTGAAACATTTTCAAATCAAAAAAATATTATGCAAAGTACAACCACCCTATGCACCCACCAATGTGGTCGAATCACATCTCGACTTCTGTCAAGAACCCGACTGATTAACAAACCAAAAAGTCTCCAATCCAACCATCAACAAATCTCTTTCCATCTTGCTTTCATCACAATCAAAACACACATATCATCTCATATTTATCATCTTCCCCATTAACCCAATGCCAAAATCCCCCACACAATGAATCTTTCATTCTTCTTCTTCTTCTTCTTATTCATAACCCCATCAATCTCAAACCCACCTTCACTCTCTCTCTCTACACCCTCTCTCTCTAGATCAAACAACTCGGTCACAGTCACATGGACTTTCACAACTCGACTGGCTCGGTATCTACTCACCACCCGACTCATCTCTCCGTAACTTCATCGGGTATTTATACCTCAACACCTCACCCACCTGGCAATCCGGGTCGGGTTCTATCACCATCCCGTTAATCAACCTCAGATCCAATTACAAGATCCGAATTTTCCGATGGACCGAGTCAGAAATCGCCCGACCCGACTCGATCACGACCACAACCCGTTACCCCAGCCCAAACATTTGTTAGCGGAAACAGAAGAATTCGGGTTCGGGTCATGGGTCGGGTTATGGCCCGGATCAGGTGCATCTGGCGTTGACGGGTGAGAGTGGGGAGATGCGGGTTATGTTTGTGAGTGGGGGTGGGGGGGGAGAGTGAGGTGAGATATGGGTTGAGTTCGGGTCGGATGGAGCGGGTGGTGCGGGCTCGGGTCGGGCGGTATGAGAGGGAGGATATGTGTGATGCTCCGGCGAACACGAGTGTTGGGTGGAGAGATCCTGGGTTTATACATGATGGGGTGATGGTGGTTTGGAGGGTGGAAAGAGGTATTTTTATAAGGTAATTTGTTGAATGATTTTGTGGTTTTTGAGATTGAGTTAGGCTACTTGGTGTGGGGTCGTCCAGGCCTGGCCACGCCTCCCAACATCATTTTCGGTGGTCCGGCGACGTCGAGGACGTCTGCCCCCAGATGTTGGAGACGGTTCACAAGTCTTCTTCTCTGCACACACCTCTATGTATATATATATATATGTATGTATGTATATTCCTAGGTCCATCCCCTTTAGGCCCGTCCTCAAACCAATCCTACATGGCGCTGACGTGGCGGGTCGTCTTTAGGAGGCCCATCACCCCATCATTATTTTTTACTCAAAATATTTAGTGTGGTCATGTTAGCTTTTTGATGCAAGTAGTTTCTTTTGTTTATTTATTGATCATTTACAATAGGAGGTTTTGAGCATGCTGGATTTGAGATGTTAGGTTTCCAAAACTGGGCAATATTCAGAATATTGCATTTTCATGCCCAGAAAGGCACGTAGGACATGACGGTGCGGGTTGGCCGAAGTCTTAGGTTTAAACGTACACAAGGCGTTGCTCTATACATAACCGAAAAAGTCCTAGGTCACTTTACATATCAATATCCTCTGGACCTATGTTGTCAAGGCGCATAGGCCAATCCTGGAGCCTAGGTGCGTAAAAGCGAGGGCTTCTTTAGTCTTTTTTAGGGCTAGTTTAGGTTGTTTTAGGATGATTCCAGGCTTATTTAGGGCGGTCTTTTAACCATTTTTGGCTGGAAATTGGCATGAGCCTGGGCCTTAGAGCCTGAAGCTTCACTTTTCCAGTCGCAGCGCGCAGGGTGGGCCTTCTGCACCCAGGCGCGCGTCTTGTGCGCTTTCGACAACATAGCTCCAGACCCTAAGTTTGACCCATAGGCATATGAAGCACCATCTCAATGCTCCGAGGGGGTGTTTGGGATTGTTTAGTGAAACTACTTATTGCTTGTAGAGTGCATTAGTGCCATATTGTTTGAAACTGCTTATTGCAGAAACCAGAAAGTAGATGAGTAGTTTTTATACTAAGCAATCTGCATAAAACCCAAGATTTCTGTATGGTATTGCTTACATTTCTTTACTGGTTATATATTATGAAATGTTATTTGCTGAATATTAATGATACTTATGTACCTTTCGATATAACAGGTAGGGAGTGATGCAGAGGGTTGGAGCGACACTTTCAGCTTCGTTTCACCAGACGAAAACTCCAGCGAAACGATAGCGTTTTTATACGGGGCAACACCATACAACACATATATTAGAACACAAGAATAAAGCATCTCAACCATAAACTGGATCGCACGTGACATCGAAGCACTCGGTGATAAATCAGCTTTAATCTCCCACATCGGAGACATAAGCTACGCTCGCGGCTACTCATGGGTATGGGACCATTTCTTCAACCAAATCGAGCCCGTGGCCTCAAAAGTCCAGTACCACGTCTGCATCGGGAATCACGAATACGATTGGCCGTTGCAGCCTTGGAAACCGGACTGGGCCATGTATGTTTACGCAAAAGACGGAGGTGGCGAATGTCGTGTACCGTATAGTTTGAAATTCAACATGCCCGGAAACTCATCCGAGTTGACTGGGTCCCGGGCCCCACCGACTCGAAACCTATACTACTCGTTTGATTTCGGTGTTGTTCACTTCGTGTATTTATCGACGGAAACAAATTTTCTAAAAGGGAGTAAGCAATACAAGTTTTTAAAGAAGGATTTGGAGTCGGTTGACCGGGTCAAAACACCGTTTGTCGTCGTCCAGGGTCATAGACCGATGTACACCACGAGCAATGAGGTTCGCAACGCCCCGATTAGAGATAAAATGCTCGAGCATTTGGAACCGTTGTTAGTGGACAACAAAGTGAACCTGGCCCTGTGGGGCCATGTTCACAGATACGAACGTTTTTGTCCGATAAATAATTTCAAGTGTGGAAGTGGGCCGATCCACGTGGTGATTGGTATGGCTGCTGCGGACTGGCAACCCATGTGGGAACCGAGATCTAACCACCAAGACATGCCTGTCTATCCACAACCGGCTCGCTCCATATACCGAGGCGGTGAGTTTGGGTACACCAAACTCGTCGCTAACAAGGAGAAGCTAACGTTAACGTATATTGGAAACCATGACGGCAAGATGCACGATCGCGTAGAGATAGTTGCCACGGGCGAAGTCGTAAACGGGGAAATTACTCTTTTAACCACTAATGAGGGTAATGTGAGCAATGTTGGTAAGGGTAAAGAGGGAAAAACATCATATATGTGGTATGTTGAGGTTTGGGGGGGTGATATTATTCAGTGTTTTAGTGGGATTCTTTCTTGGATTTATGTCACGTGCAAAGAAGGAAGTTGTTACGAATAAGGAGTGGATTCCACTTAAGACAATAGAAGAAGCATAATTCTTTGTTATTATATTTTGTTTTGTTTTGTTTTGTTTAGTTTGTATCTAAGTTACATATTCAGGATAATAACGTTTTTGTTTTGCTTTGTTGGGCAAATAGATTATTTCTTGTGTAACGTTGAATAAGAAAATGTTTCAGTTTTCAGCAATGTTTTTAGAAGTGGACCGTTGGACCGGCTATATAACCGGTTTGGTTGAGTTTGCCTAACTGTTTGCACTTGAACTGGTCGGATTGGTTGAATTGGACTTAAAAATATTTTATTTAAAAAAAAATATTGTTTATTACTTTCAAGCTTCATATAATACGATTACCAATTATTGTGAGAGTGAATTCAGGGGTTTTTTAGTCTGTATTTTTGTATACTTTTTCGGTTTTACCTTTTAAATTTCAGTATCGACATTTATAACCTCTAAACTTTTTTGAAAACTTTGTAATCGAATTTTACGTGTTTATTTTTATGTACGTGTGTGTATAAATTCAAGTTGATTTATATTTCTACGTGAATTTTTCCAGAAATGAGTCAGGTCAAATGAAATACATCATCGTGCTTATTTTATTTTTATTTATTTTGAAAAGGAAACTTCATTAGAAAAAAAAACAACCCACAAAACAGGGAGAACAAACAAACAAGCTAAATGATCACAAAATTACATCACTCGGTCTAAGAATGGACCTAGCTTTTAATCTTCTATTAATCCACAAAAACCCAACCGATTTCGTGCTCATTTTTATGTACGTTTTCAGTTGTTCTATGTTTTCTAGATAAACTTCTAGTTATATGGTCTTTTTTTTTAACCAATGAACCGGTAAAACATTATGTTAGATAACCGATTTGCTACGAAAATATCGGTTTCGAGGGTCACCTTACCGTACAATTATGAACCGCTTGTCATCGCGATTAGAGAGTGGTTACTTGGTCTATCGGCTGGTTCCCCCAAGCTCGAACCGCTTTTCATCCAAAGATACTTGTTTGCGGTGGGAGTGCGTATCCTAGAGAGTGAAAGGCGGCGAGGGTGAGGGTGGTGGTAGCAGAGTAGTTGCAGGTGGTTGACAGGGCTTTTTATTCAGAGAGATAGAAAGGATGAAGAAGACGATGGGTATAATAGACATTTTATGTATACTTACCTGAGAAATCTAACAAAGGTTAGTGGTAAGGACCACCTGAGTGCAAAATTTGAAACTACTGGGACCAAGTGTGTAATTAGTGAACCACTGAAACCAAGTCTGCAAGATTTGCAAACCATAGGGACCAACCAAGCATTTAACTCTTTTTAATTTCATTTATAACTTTTGAAGAAAAAAAATAACAATTTTTATTGGAATCGATTTTAGTTCCCTCAAATTCCATTTCATTTCGAATATTCAATTCCTTATAAAGCTGGGTAGTGGATTAATTTTTTTTTTTACTTTTTTGTGTAATAGTTTTACCCTCACCACATAAAAAAATAATATTTAAATTAAATAAATTATAAAAAGTTGAATAAAAGGTGATAATTTATTTAAAGGTTGTTGGCTGAAACAAACAAATGAAATCTCCACGCCCATGATACTTCTCACGCCCATGCAAGAGCGGTGTTTAACGCCCCTCACACCCAAAAAAATCCACCTTGGCAGGGGTGTTATTCCACCAAGCACATTCTAAGCATTCAACTTTATATGTTACAATGTTAACATATGTGTTAAACTATCAAGGATCAAATTTAAAATGAAGATTGAGGCAGTGCTAAATCGTAGATAATGAGCTACAAATGGTTAAAAGGGTAAAACTAAGTAAACTTCCTTGTTGATTTTTACTTGTGTAGTTTCATCAATCAATTTTTATAAATCAAATAACTTTTATGTACTTTGTGTTTTCTTAAGAGTTAGACTAAGCATATCCCCTCCCTCTAAATTTTCCATCATACCCAAAACATCAAATTACTTGTTTTTTTAGTGTTAAAAAAGAGAGATCTAAATTTTCTATCATACCCAAAACATCAAATTACTTGTTTTTTTAGTGTTAAAAAAGAGAGAGAAAAATTAATGCTATGAGTGTATGACATATTGAAGAAGAGGCGCAACAACCCCTTTTAAGTCAGGCAACAAAACTAAGAATTTTAGCATTTTTAATTTAGTAGAGAATGTTTAAAAAATGATTAAAAAACATTTAGGTACTATTGATTATAAATATAAAAGCATTCACTATAAAATGTATAAAAAGTGGTTGTGAGTAAAAGAAAAGAAAATGTTACTGTTCATCTGTATATTTTGGGGGACACTGTTTACCCTCTATAATTTTTTAACATATTTGAAAGTGGTTGTGAGTGGAAATGAGAGAAAAGATAATGATAAAAATATAAAAACTAATATTTAATTAAAAGGAGCGAAAAAATAGATGTTTTTAGTGTAATTATAGGGTAAAAAATGATGGATAGGATGTAAATGCTCTAACATTGTGATTTATGTAGTTATATACATACGATGTATAGTTAAATAAATCAGATATGGAAATGTTTATATAGGTAACATTTCGGAAAAACAAATGATTAAACAATTATAGCTATTTTTTTAGAAAATTAAAATTATTTGTTTCAAGAAATCCCAATACTTGTTTTCTTTGGAGAGTCTATATGTATTATTGGGTGTAATGAAGAATGTAAGCTAATGAAGAATCTGCTTAATAAAAAATTTTCGTATGATATTATTTGTGTAATTAACGCTAAAACTTCTCAGTTAAAAAATTAATATTCCAGTGAATACATGTAGTTTAACGGTTAATGCACTATATCGACAAATACAATATGTTTTTAACGTGAATAGTGTAAATATCAGTGCGTTGAATAAAAACACTAAAATCGGTGTTCACCTGTGTTTATATGTAAACACACTCTATGTTTACATGTAATGTATTTACGAGTAAATACAAAATATTTTTCATTTTCATGTTAGTTATACAAATGCCACCATGCAAAAAAAAATCATCCAACTGACTAGACGGCTATGAAGTTGATCACATTTCTCAAATGTTATTTAAAGTTTTATTACACAAATTTCTTTGATTTTATTCCCTCTCATTTTTTATAAGTATAACAATATGCACATGTATATGCATTCAGATAAAATGTCGTTTAATACCATGATCTTTTTTTAAATAAATCTCAAACATGCTATAATTAACATGTAATTATTACAATTAAAACGACAATCACGATTCTCAATTTATTATTGGTTTTGAGATTAGCATCTGGTATTTACTAATTACATCCCCACTGTATTTTTTTTCAATCAATACTTTTCATTTAATATTGTGTTTTCTTACCGTATTTTTCCTTTTACAAGTGAACATTTTTCAATATTTTTCTTATAATTACAAGTGAACATTTTTTTATATTTTTCTTATAATTAGTAATAAGAGTAAAGACTCAAAGGTGAATGCTTTAAGCGAATCTATTGCTAACTAAAAGTTTTTTTTATTAGTTTTAATTTGATACATTAATCCATGAATTAAAAATGAATTTAGACAAAATAATTTCAATGTGACGGATGGATTGGAATGGAGAGTACATTTGTGGGCCAAGTTTATTTCTAATTTGATGGTCATTATTGGAACTTTTTCCGTGAAATTACTTGTTTATCCTTAAACTAGTTATTGCTAAATAATTGGCTTATAGATTTGCTGATTTGCATATAACTAAAGTAATTAAAATTTAGTAAAATTAAAATCTAAAAAGTATAAGTTACAACATTAATTAAATAACAACCAAGGTGACATGTAATGCATTTCTAACAATTATTTTTACTATATAACACGTATACAGAATATATGTTTCATCGTCTTCGTTTTAAAACTCTATGAACAACGCCTTTAGGTGTGTTGGATTTCGATTATAATAAACTATGTATTAGAACCGTGTTAGTAAATAAGGGAATCATCTCGTAGAATGATGTTTATATCTTCGTTATCAGATGTGTATGATGAAACTGTGGATCATTCGTGAAGGTTTTCTTCTTGAAGTTTTAAAGTTATCGGGATCGTATATGATGTAGACATCATAAATCTTATGTCTTCTCACCACATTAATTAAATTAATAAACTTGACACGCTTTAAGCTAACACATGGAGAAAAAGTGAGGTGGTAATCGATTGATATTTAGATAGACCCTTTTGCGTGTGATAAGAGTAACGTTCACAATCCATAAGTTTATTACTAATATATTTAATGTTCCTTAAAATAAAAATAGATATAATATTTCAAATTTTGATTTTTATTGTTATGCATTATATATATAAAGGCAAAAAGTTGGAAACCGAGGAACCATACATTTAATATGTTAATTATATCATAAAAAACCAATTTCACATGTAAAAAGTTAATTTAGAAAAATCAAAGATTTTGTATATAAATACATATAGAAACCTTCTTAATAAAAAAATATCCAAAACCTAAAAAAAAAATGCTTAAAAACCAGTTTAAAAAAGGTATTTTTTTCTTACGAAAATGATTTTTTTATTAAAATGTCTTTTACACCATTTTATATGCAAAATTTTTGAAATATTTTAAAAATAGCTTTTTACGTGTAAAATTGATTGTTATGATATATTTAACATATTAAATGCATGTTCCCCATTGAACATCACTACATATATATATATATATATATATATATATATATATATATATATATATATATATATATATATATATATATATATATATATATATATAATTGTATAAACATTTCATTCTTGTTAATAGTTTCAGTAATTTCCGAGTTTCTTTGTACATCATTAGGTTAGAATCCATGTACTACACGGGTTGAATGAAAAGGATAACAAAACTATAAAAAAAAATATTAGTGATTACATATTTTACATACACGGGTTGAAACATGGTAAAAAGTAACCTATTTGAACGGGTTGAAGTGGTACATATGAGCTTATGGTTTGACAAATTCCCATCATACGAAATGATCAAACTCGAAATGCCCATGGCAGAAACACTATTTGAAATTGACCATAAAGCTTCAATTGCATTTTGAGCTTTCGCCAATATGGTCCAAACAGGTTAAATAGAAAACTTTTAGCAAAAAAGAAGTATATTAAACAGGTTGGAATTCACACACTATGTATTAAAGTGCTTACAACCTCTTAAAACTTAAAAACATAAGTTATTACTTCCTTGATTATAAAACAGTTGGTTGTCAACCCAACCCGTTTTGACCCAACTCATAAATTTACCTTCAAGTTAGTGCTTCAACTTAAGCTCATTTAAAGCTTAGACCCTGTTATGTGAGATTTTGTGCTTTGAGCAACAAAACCAACTTCCCTAAGTAGACTTCTTCATTTCAGATTTTTTGAGATTTTGTGTTTTGATTTGGACCAAGAACGGGTTCAAGAACCAATCATGAAACATATCTTTGGGTTTGTCTACTTGATATACCTTTGTACCATCTTCGGCTAGTATAAAATTAAGCAAATCTGTTGGATGGTTATAATTATGATAATCAAGTAAACTATTGTTAACTAGAAATTACATTTATCATCAGATAATTATGTTGGTTAGTTAGTTAGTTATGAAGCGGTTATTTAACCGTCAAACGTGTGGGTATAAATACTCCTCATATGTATGACATTATTTATGTCGAATAATATAACACCTTGTGTGTTTTTGGTGTTTTTCCCCACCCATGTTCTTCGAGAGTCCTTACACATTTATGTGTCCATCCGAATAATGATCCTACATATATAAATGATCCTCAGCAACAAAATCTATTACAAAACTCAAATTATATTTTAACCAATCATTTTAATATTTATCTACATGCAATGGGGTGTTTGCATATCAGAATGCTTACAAAATTTAGAATTATAATCACATTTACCCAATGCTCAAAATTGGTCGTTATGACTTCAAGTCACAATAATCTTTAAATTATAAAAGCAAACCTCTAGTGGCTTCAATTCAATTATGGGGACCCTAACAAATCTGGGCCCTGGTTGTACACTTTTAGAGGAACCTTCATTGATAAAGAACCCAAGATGGACAAGCCAAAGTTACATGGATACTTAGGTCTATTATGAAGAAAATATTAGCTATTAGCTAATTCATTTAAAAGTTAAGTGTGTACGCACTAACATAATACGTTGCATAACATTATTACCAGAGAACAGTGGCGGATCCAGCCCTGTTTTGGGTTCATATGAGCCCACTCGGTTTGGAAAAAATAGAAAAAAATAGTGAGAACTTTGTATAATTTGGAAAAAAAAATAGTGAGAATCTATCAAAACGAACCCACCAAAAGAAATTTATGGATCCGCCACTGCCTAAGAAAGCAAGACCCCTCGGGTGTGTCAAGAACATCGTTATCGTTGTTGTATTTGACATGGAGCGACAATGTAGTGTACACTTGATAGGCAAATATGTTAATGATATAGTTGTTTGTTTGAAGTCATTATTAGTGTACACTTGTGAATTAAAGATTACATTGTGACCCTCCAGTTAAAAAGGTTCGGTTTTGTGAGACACGCAGCCATTCACCAGAACTCTTAGAAACTCAGAATGCATAAGCAACACAAGTTTCATCCATTAAGTGTTATATGTTTTGTGTTCGAATTAGAGAATTAGTTTGCTTTATCTTTGACTCTATCCAAAGGGTCATTCATACTAATGTCATGACCCCGAGATCTATGAATGTGGTTTTTAAAAGACTTAGTTTTGTTATTCAAAAATGGGTAGCGGCGCAACTTGTTGCCCGTCTACCTTCTATTTCGATGTAAAAAAATAAAATAAAATTTTGATTTTTGTGTTATCATATATTTTGTTTTTATTTAATATTCTGAACGACCCACACCGCGTGTGTGTGTATATATAATATTTATGGAAGTATGATTATTTGTGAACAAGTTCTTGAAAATAAACTGAGTGAACTAATCTTGACCATTGATTATTTTTTAGATTAAAAGAGTAAGATTGACATTAGCTCTCTCTCTCTTAATTAAAATCCCTCAATTTTCTCATCTATTAATTCTCTCTCTCTCTCTCTCTCTCACACACATTTTTAATTACTTCTCCATTATTTAAACTCGTGTAGAATCAGTTGCTAATAACGTATATGAAACTCCTAACGGAACTAGGTCGTAGAATACAAAATACACAGATGTATCAAAAGTCTGTACCCGTCTGTATAAACTAACAACTGTGTATCTTGTATAAACTGATAGTTAGCGAGACTATACACATGTGTATAAACTAACAGCGGTATATCTTGTATAAATTGATAGTTAGCGAGACTGTACACATGTGTATAAACTAACATCTGTGTATCGTGTATAAACTGATACTATCGAGACTATACACATGTGTATACACTAACAACTGTGTATCTTGTATATAGGAAATTAGCAAGATTTAGGAATTTTGATTGTATTGTTTGATAAATGCAATTTACAAAAGACGCAAAACCCTTCTGTCAATTAATTTAAAGGGATGTTACAACATTATAATTACAATCTTGCTATTGTTTAAAAATCTCTAGATGATATAATCCAATGGCTCAGCTTAGTTCACACAGTTCACTCTTAATCTAGTGTTCACTCTAGAACCCTACTTATATTTATGTATGTAAAATATCAGGTTTAGGATCAAATACAAAGTCTCCTAAAAATAAGAAGTCGTACAAAAGGTATCAAACGGATTTCGATTAACTTCATTCAAGCGATATTGGAACCGTCTCATCAAACTCTACGATTATTTTAGTTTTCACTATTGGATTTATAGGTTGTCGATTTTTGAATTTTTGTTTATTATCATTGTGTCTTTTCTATATTTGCGTAATTGTGTCTTTTTTCCTCGACATTGTGTTATATTTTTCGGCATTGTGTTATATTTTGCTCGACATTGTGTCATCTTGTGCAATTTATTGTGTCTTGTACACTTTTGACTTTTAGAAGTTTTTTTTAGAAAAACTTAACCCATCAATAACAATATCAATGTCACAGTGTTTGTATATATTACATGTTTCACGTTGTTATTTAAAAATGACACATGACTACTCATAACTGCCAAGTGGTAGTTATCGGGGAATGATCTCAAAAAAAAATTCGTGAGGGTGGTTTTAGTCATATTGGTTCATACAAGTTCCACATAAAACGCATACGGTTGTTCCATTTTTTCAAAAATCAGAGTTGTATTCGATTGAATTATTCGGTAGATACACCAAAATAATTTGATCTGAGAGTGACTACACGCCTCTCTTATCATCCGGATTCGAAAATTTCCCCAACAGTAACTTCCAATTTTAAGCCACCGTATAAATCTTATCCTTGAACCAAGCAACTAACCATCGAGGTTTCTCCACGTTGCTTAGTTTTGATTTACAATTAATTAATACATACTTAAAGGCTTTAGATTAAATTGTAGTTATTAACTCTAGGAGCCTGTTACACTGTCCACATCAATAAACAATGTTCGGTGCCTACGAAATATCACGAATTAATTCGTATGGATTAGAAGTTAATAGCCACATAAGCTTTATGTGTTAGTCTAATAATCACAACAATTCGTTTATTAGATCATCACTAAACTTATATGTTTTTTCTTTCACTCTTTTTGCATAATAATATTATTATTTCCCTATTCAAATTTAAAGGACCCTTAATAATTCATAATCAAATTTATTTCCCTATTCAAATTTAAAGGACCCTTAATACATAATCAAAGTATAGTGTGGTAAACAACCAAATAAATATTTGTATATATTAATTAGCTATGAAATATAAAGGATTATGCAATCCCTTGCTCTGATCAATCAAATCCCGTCGTATCAAAAATCTTAAAACTACCCAATAGCCATAAAATAATGCGGTGCCTTACCTTTGGCATGAACTTATTTTTTTCTTTTTTTAGTTTTTATTACACTCAAATTCCTTAACCAATAAAACCCTACCCACAAATCCCAATGGTCATTCCTCGATCAACAACATTTCTTCACGGGTTCCCCTTGTGACAAGCTGAACCCGCCCGCCTAACCCGGTGATGGTGGTGTTCTGGCACTAGTTTGAACCCGAGAGGCCCATACTCGCTAGTGCCTCGTACCCCCTTACCACTCCCTTTGAAGTTATTTGGTTATAGTAGTTTAAAATATCTAGATGACTTTAATATAACATTACTAGATACTCTATTCAAGTGTTGGATAACATGAATACTTGAAAAGTATTATGTAAAACCAATTAAGAATTAACGAAAAACTTGTATAATGACATGATTAGTGTTGGATAACATGAATACTTGAAAAGTATTATGTAAAACCAATTAAGAATTAACGAAAAACTTGTATAATGACATGATTAGTGTTGGATAACATGAATACTTGAAAAGTATTATGTAAAACCAATTAAGAATTAACGAAAAACTTGTATAATGACATGATTATAAGGGTCGATAGTATGAAGCGGGGAGGAAGGTGAGTGAGGAAGCGAGAGAGAAAAAGGTGCTGAGGTGGAAGACGAGTGAGGAGGAAGAGGATAAAAATATTCCGAAAGTACTCCTCGATCTGGAGAATTGTGGGAGTGACAGCGGGAGGTGGGAACAGGAGTTTAGTAATACCATTCGGTCCAATTCGGGACCACGACAAAACTAGCAGGAGGAGCGGTAGATAGGGGTGTTCAAAGTCGGATATCTAAAATTTTTGGATACTTGATTTCACTATCCAAATCCGTCTCCGGAAATTTCGGATATCCGATATAGTGAATCGGATATCCTAATATCTAATTTTTTATTTATTTTTCAATTATTATTATTTATAGTATTCGGAATCGGATATTTCGGATATCCAAATACAAATTTTCAGATACTTCTGATATTTTCAAATTTTTGGTAAAAATAAAATTAAACTTTCGGATATTTCAGATATCCAATAGTTCAAATCAGATTTTCAGATTCAGATTGTTTTAAACAGGCTGTAGCAGTAAATCAAAAAGTGGTTCCTCCCCCTTAGAAGTTAAAAACTAATATTTCCTCAAACATTACAAAAAAAAGTATTTTACATTTTGGGAAAACGTTAAAAATCCATGGACATGACTAATGAGTTAAGTGGGTAGGATAGAAAATGAAAAGTTCAAAGCTAAAAGAAGCATGAGAAGTTGAAAACTCAACTACGTAAAGAATTTTTAACTGAAAAGGCTTTTCAGTCAATTGTCCCGATTGAAAACGCACCTTTCTTTTGCTTTCTCCGTTCACGCTTTGTTAATCCTCTAAATTCCAAAAAACTTTATTTATTGCAAATATTAAAATCTGAAAATTTTGATTATTATATATAACTGATTGTTATTGTGTATAAACTAATTATTAAACTTTAATAAAGCAGTGTTACATACATTCGTGCAATAGGGGTGTGTATAGATCGGTTTGCTTCGGTTTTTACTATTAACCATAACATAACCGCTAACTTCGGTTATGAATTTTATTAACTATAACCGGTAAAGTCGGTTTCAGTTTTTAACCAAAAACTAACTTTTGGGCTGAAGTTAAAAAGTATACGTGAGCCTACAAATAAAAAATGACACCACTATGTTGGATTTAGTTTGGGCCTTTTTTATAAGACAGTCAATTAAGACTACACTTTTTGGTTAAAATACCAATGCGACGTCGCTTTTAATAAAGTAATTCTCAACAAAAAAAAAAGTTACTTAAGCCTTCAATGTGGGATGGTGGAATTATGTAGTTTCCTAATCTTCATTGTATATTCATAAGCAAATGCACTAAAAGCAGGGCCGTTTTAAACTTTTGAAGGCCCAAGGCGAAATGAAACTTTTGGGCCATTTTCCTTCTTTAATTGTTATAAACGATACCCATTTATCCTTGTTTGGAACCAAGAAAAAATAAGCATATTAATTTTCTTTTAAGTGAGACCCTATTCTTTGGAGGCCCAGGCCCAATACTTCGTTAGTTGTACTATAGGTCTGCCGTGACTAAAAGTGATTCTCATTGATGAAGGCGTGTAAAATCAACAACTTAAATATGGTAATTATGTATTCAGTGTTATATAGAAGATTCATATGATTATAACATCTTAGTTCTTCGTTAAAAAAATTGTATCTATAACAAGATGATTTAAAATTAACATACATTTCTCCTAGTAAAAAAAACCCCTACATGGTTATTGTAAAACATAGATCCAATATATAGAATTATAGACTACACATAGTAAGTTTGGTTCGGTTTTGATTATATCGGTTAACCAAAGCTTCATAATCATAACCATAACTAATTGGTCGGTTAACCAAATCTTCATAACCATGAGTCATGACCATTGATTATGTTGTTTATCGGTTAAAATCGGTTAGGTTATGTCAGTTATGGTGATTAATTTGCTCACCCATAATTAAAATATATAATTATCACTCGATGAATCTACATTTAAAAGGATTTGAATACACACGATATTTTTTTTCTTGATCTTGATACTCTATGTAATATTGAACATGCGAAACCCATCCGTCGTATCGCCGCGGCCTGCTCTCACCAATGTTGTCAACACCACCTTCGATCAACACCGTAATCACCAATGTTGTCAACACCACCTTCATAAAAACAAATACCACGGTGAACCCATGATGATATTCTTTTTTATCATAATAGAGCAGTCTTTACTTTAGTATTTTTTATCGTACAACTTATGATTGAGACATTGTGTATATGGTGTTTTTCTCTATTTATCTCAAACTTAAATAAAATAACATTATATGTAAATGTATCACTTTATTGGACTCTCAAACTTAAATAAAATAGCATTATATGTAAATGTATTAATTTATTGGACTTATGAAGGATTAGTGAACAAACGTTAGTATTTATACAATCACAAAGGATAATGTTATTCATATACATACTTTCACGGAGAGACATCTTTATTAGTTAACGAGTAAAGTACACGGATGGTCTCTGTAGTTGACAAAATATGTAATTTGGTCCTATCTTTCTAAAATTACAGAAATGATCCTTATGGTTTACACTTTGTAACATATTTAGTCCCCAACTTTTGTTAAAAGTTGTAACACCATGTAAAATCGTGTCCAATAGTATAGTGACACGTGTTGTATTTTTAAATATAGTTTGTTAAAGACCAATAAGGACTAAAGGCGTCAACATGCTCAATCTGAGCCTCTGAGTGACGATCCGATGTCAACATGCATAAATAACAGCCTCTGAGTGACTGATACGTCAACATGCTTGAAATTTGGCCTCTGAGTGACCGATATGTCAACATGCCCAGCCTCTAAGTGACATCGGAATCAACATGCTTATCATAAGCCTCCGAGTGATCCTTTGTGAAGTCCTAAACTCTTACACGTGCCATTTGTTGGACGAGAGAGTTCAATTTTGTAAATATGTGAAAGTTGGATGATGGAGGGATTAAAAGTGTCAACATGTTAATTTATACCTCCGAGTGACCTTTTAACGAACCGAGAGCTCGACAATGTCCGGGCATAATCCCGGATATGCCAAGTATTGGCTACGAAGGGCTAAAAGTTCCAAAAAGGTGTTTAAAAAGGTTTTTGGAAGCTTTAATAAGTTAAGGGGTTAAAAGTGTCAAACTTTGAAAGTGGCCTTGGGGCGGTCGCGGGCCGCGAAAGACCAGGCCTGGGTCTCTCGCGGGGCGCGAGAATAGGTCTGCTGCAGAAAGTTTTGTTTGGAGACCAAGCAAAACTCCAAAACCATTAATTCGAAACCATGGCTTCTCTAAACTGCTATGCCACGTTTTGGGACACTTGTAAGCTTCTTTTTACACCTTTAAACACCTGGCTTCACCTCCTTTGAGCTCTCCAACTATAAATAGGTGTTCAAGTGCTTCATTCCAACTTACACCTTTCTAAATCATAACTCTTATCCCTCCTCTGGAAGTTCCTAGTTGAAAGGAGCATTCAACTTAGTTCTCTTGCATTGTAGGAACCTCTTGTAAGTGTTCCTTGCTCTTGCATTTTCGTTTATAGGCTTTTATAAGTCAAGCGTTTTCGTAAAACCCCTTTGACTTTCGGTTAAGACCATTATAGTCTAGCCATTGTTCGAAATGAACATGGCTAAGTGATCGTAATAAGGTAGGTGTTAGTCCCTATAAAGGGCACCTCCTGAAGATCACGTATGCTAGACCAATTGACGGGTCAAAGTTATGGAAATAAAAAAGTCAAACAGACCATTTTATATGGTATGAAACCTGTTTTGACACTTAAACAAGTTGGTAATAATTATTTGAACATGTAAGAACATGTTCGGCTCGTCAATTTCAGTTCTATGGTTGGTTCGCAACCGAAAGTCGCGAAGTTTGACTTTTGCTTTGACTTTCGATTCTGACCTGATTTAGATTAGTTACCTACTGATCTAAAGTTGAATTATGATCGTAATATAATGTAGCATAACCCTATAAGGTTATATTACATGATCATAATCAAAATCTAAGTTTATGCGCAAATCCCATAATTATGCCATTCTTGACCAAAATGTCCTTTTTGCATAAAACAAGGCTTTAAATAATAATGAACTTGAAAATGAGTTTTCTACTGATGTAATATTATAAGTAGGATTATTTTGGATGTTAAACCAAGTTATAAACTGAGTTTTCAAGCAAGTCCTTAAACTATGTCGATAATTGGCAATTTTAGCCCTTGTGTCTCATAAACTAGTTTTAATCAAATTTTTTCAAGGTAAATCATCTACCATTTATATGTTATATTAAATAACATATTTAAAACATTTTAATCTGACCTTAACATCAGTTTTCATAAAAATCGCATAAGGACGCCATTTTACGACATAAGCACCATTTAGGCGCATAGTATGGTTTTAAACCATATTAATGGACCAAGACTTGTTACCTATTGACTGTAAAACTTATTTTAAACATATTTATAGTAGGTACATATTATAAACTCAGAATCCCAAATAATTTATAAACTATGTGTAAAATGACCAAAATGCCCTTTCGGTGCATAGTTTGGTCATAAAAGATAAATTACACATATAAATGATATCCTACTGATATTATATCATAAATAAAATATTTTTCTAGAATGCTTATGATGGTAAAATTTAAATATATTCAAGTTTCTTTTATACGGTATAAAATTACCAAAATGCCCTTATGAGGCATAATTTCGTTTTAAAACCTTAACGGGCATACAAGTTAATATCCTACTGATATCTTAACTTACTTAAAGTATAATGGCATATAGAACTTGTCCATGACTTATCCGGTTACCCATTATCGCTTATAAGCGTACGGTTGATTATACGTAACTATTTTACGGAAGTTAACCGAAACGGGTTTAACCTTGTCATTTAAGTTTCAAAATCTATAATGTTTATAGTTTACCCATATTATACAAGTCAAGGTACTTGTTGGGATTAAACTACATTCTATCCAATTATCGTTTAATCTAGCGTCATACGTTTTGATCAAGTACCTAGTCGGTCTAAGTCTATGACTTAAATAAGACCGTTAGTATTTAATTGGTTAGTTTATGCCATAATCCCGACTAGAGACTTGCCGGTAAATGCTATCTGCACTTAGTCCTTTTGTGTACGGCTGAGTTATTAAAAAATTTAAAAGAAGACTAGCTCATGTAAATACTCTCGACTTATTCCCCTATACGGGCTTGGGTTACGGTAAATTATTACCGCTTGATCGGAAATGGGATGCAATCGAATGCCGGTTTGGAGATAATAAATCCGCATATTCTGTTTTAATCAGTTTTGTTTGATAATTAAACATTGGGGGTTAACTACCGTGTCCAGGGTATCCTCGGCTCATTACAATAGAAATGGCCACGACCTTAGCGCGGGTGTAGGCATACACCCGATAGACGCTCAATTATGCATTCCCACAAGGTTGGGAGGAATTGACTCCTTCGTGAGTTCAAAGTGGTGTGTACGTTAATTGTGTCTCGGTCTTTGTACCGAGCCCCGCATGTATGACAAACATGTAAATCTGTTAAAAAGGTTGGACGGTCAATTAACCCAAGTTATAAAAAGATTTGTGCTGATACGCACTTAAAACATTTTTGAAATGTTTCCAAAATGAGTCAGTTGGGTGTATTTACCAGCAAAAACTGACGTATTTTCAAAAGACTAACCTGCAGGTACAATACGAAAATAGGCCGGAAGTGCTCGGTAGTGATAGAGGATCTTGCAAATCCTAAATCTGCCCAAAGTCTGTTTTATATTCTTTCCATGTACAATTTATGATCCGCCTGTGGATCTTCTATTATGAGCCTGTATATTATTTTGTATTTTTGAACATTCGGTTTGTAATAGTAATTTTACTCCAAGACTTCCGCTGTGCCGTGTTTAATTGACGATGACGATTATCAACTGACGTCACGATACTCCCCACCCGGGCCAACCGGTGTATGGATTTCAGGTTGGAAATCCGAGGTGTGACAAAAGTACACATGGATGGTCCCAATGGTTTGCACTTTTTAACGCATTTATTCAATAATTTGGACTTGCTGAAATCTTAAGATTTGTTATCTAGGGAATAATGCGTTACAAAGTACAGACCCTAGGAAACATTCGTGTACTTTTGAAAAGAAAGGGACTAAATACAAAACTTTGATTAACCACAAGAACCATCCGTGTATTTACTGTTAGTTGTTATAACTTGATAATTAAACTAACTTATCGACCAGTCACAAGGTCGTAGGACCAGTGAACTATCAAATAAACAAAAGTCGGTCACAAGTTAGTTTAACTGCTACGCGAAAACCACACAATGATACCAATCTAAAAAGGTATGCTCAAGTATGTTACTTTCAACACAAGGGTGTTAGTTATTCGATTTCAAACTGAGTACACTGAAAAGAGAACCAAAACGAAAGCATTAAAAATTAAACCGAGTTACTTATTCGGTTTGAACATAATAAGCCAAATAAACCCAGGGTCGTTCTAACGTTTTTAGATGTTCTAAGCGAACTACAAAGCTGGGCCCTATTGAATTGGTATAAAGAGAATCAACAATTGACTTTGAGATTGAGATTTGAGAAATTGAATAACCATAGCGGTATTTTTCCTAATGTCGGCCCTAATTTCACTTAATCCGCAATCAGCTTCACATTGGTTACTTAAAAGACGCCGCAAGTAACGAGGGTTGATATGTTGCGGCGCTGCTTTTGGATTTTGGAATTAGCGTGTGTGGACTGTGTGGACTCTTGGAGTAGAATTCAATGTCTTTGGCTTATAAATGTTGTTTAAATGGGCAAAAAATAAGTCTCATATATGAAAAGAAGAAAATACAGAGGCCCTCGTTTTTTTGTGACCCTAAGACTTAGCCTAGGTTGATAAGCTTAATGGATGGACCCTGACAAAACGAATATCAAATGACGGATATTTAAATTTTATCATTAAGCCCAATCTTATTTATTTCAATCCAATACAGTTACAAAATACCATATAAAAATTAAAGATATAAAAATTATATATATATTTTATTATTTAGACGAAAACAAAAAAACAGTTGGCGATTTTTGGTTACGTTTTGTAGACTTCATAGTCGACAAACTATAAGTTACGTTTAGAGTTTGTCAAAAAATTACATAAGTTCACATATCATGGAACCAATTAAGTTAAAATTAAAAATAAATCCGTAAGTTTTAGAGTAGTTCTTGTTGCACACCCATATTGACAACAAGGTTTTTGAAACTTATTATTGGTAGCCCTATAGTAACAAGGTCAAAATTTAGATGCATAGATGAACTCAAATACTTTTAACTTCTATTCTTTCGTGCACATTTTTTTTGTCGATATAAAGCTTTAACGACCTTGAGATAAGTTTACAGTTTTGAATCCATAAAACTAATGTGTTATGGTAATGTGGCATGTAAAAAAGTGTGCCATGTAGATAGCGAGTGTTTTCATACTCACAATCACTAGACATAAGTTATGATTGTGTGAAATGTGAGAGGGTAAAAAAGTAACAAAAAAGTGAGGTGAAACTAAATGATTGATTGATATTTAACTAATAGTTAAAAAAACTAAAACAAGCCAAGCTTCCATGCCCGTTTAAGAGATACGGGCCCAAACCGTCATTACGGCTCAGATCTAAAATCTCCTTACCTTGCCACAAGGCCCGTTAAGTAAAAATCATGTATTACGTGAGAGGCACGTGATAGAAACTAATGTGGAAAGGCCTCATTTTTCTGTGTGAGGATGTATCCACGATAAGAAGAGAGCTGACACTACCATTCCAATTGCAACTGTCTGGGGACCACCTCCTATGGAGAAAGCAACGTCTAACATTACCAAGTATAAACGAGATGTGAGGTCACACTCCATAGGTGTCTAGACATTCTCTTATGCTCTCTCTGTGTACTTAAGCTTTTTCGACAACAATTCTATTGATTTTCACGTCGAATGATGGTTAGATAGATAACCCCCTCTCTGTGACCAGTACTAATGACGTTTTCTCTTTTGTAGTTTATCACATAAAATCTTGGAACTCACTTGTATTGCCACTTCACCCCTGCCGAACCCCAAGTTGAACATATACCTAGTTTGGTGCTTCTTCACCCATCGTTCTCTTCATGAAATGCCCCAACACCCAAGAGGCAGTGTTCCACGCCTCCACACCCCCTTTCAACGCCTCCTTAACCAGTATGGGTCAGAACATGCTTTAATTCAACTACAATGTAACCCAAAACCATTTTGACCTGTCACCTAAACTGCTACCGATTCTATAAGGCTTATACAGTTACATCAAAGACGTATTTATGTTACGCTTAAACTTTCCATTTGTGAATGTATGGGTCTAAACAAGTATACAACTTGATAAGAAATCGAATAAAACCAGTAGTTGGTTAGAAATGTTGCACCACTAAATCCAATTCATTTTGAAACCAACTAGAAGTAGTTAATCCGATTAGATTTGATTTGATGTGATAAATTTACGGTGTGTCCCAACTCCTATATGCATCGCAAGTGATCCACACTTGACGTTTTACGCGCGTGGTACTATTTAAATGTTGACACCCATTTTTTAATATTATCGTTTACCTATTCTTTCTTCAAAGGCAAAAATAATAAAAAATATTAAATTCAAAACCGAAAATTGTATAATAAATATAATATAATAAGAAGTTGTATAAAAAAGAAATTATTTTTTAATAAATTTAAGTTTAACCTATTCGTCAAGATTAATCCACCCTTTGAAGTTTATATATATTTTTTTCTTTAGTAATCTCATCCTAACTTTGAAGTTTGAACCTATATTTTTAGCGATCTCATATTAACCGAAAGATAACGTAGTTAGTTCTTACTGATATGGACTGGTTATGGAGCAAAAAGTCAAAGTTTTAATGACGTGAGTGCCATACAGCCTATATGGCAATAAGTCAAAAATTTAATGACATGAACTGCTTATGTGAAAAAGTTTTGATGACGTAGACTGCTTATATGGTCGTTCATGTTAGTAAAAACTAATTAAGCTAATTCTTAGTTTGTATAAAATCACTCAGTTTGTATAACATGGTTGAAAAAAATATATTCAAACACTGGGATTGTCGATAAAAATTTTATGAGTTGATTAATCTTTTTAAAGTTAAGATTATTAATATCCTTTTTCTTTCTTTGTATTAAATAACATCACATATACAATTATTCTCTTTTTGCTTTTTAAAGTTTCGAACTAATTTTTACACTGTAATGTATTAAATAACATTACATATACAATTTATTTTTATTGCTTTTTAAAGTTTCAAACTAATATTTACACCGAAAGAAAATAACTAATACTAACTTTTTTATTTTTTCTGAAAATGGTGCAACACCACGTCACCACCATTTGTTTGTCGTTCAGGTTGACACACCACGTTATTGGTATAACATCACCGTTTTCTCTGTTACATTTTTATTTCGTTTTATATTTTGTAGTTTCATACAAAATCTTTAACGAATGATTTATGTAGGGGTGTGCAATAATTGAACCGAAAATCAATGAAACCGAAACCAAATTAAGCTAAAGTGGGTTACCGGTTATTTTTTGTACCATTAGTTAACCGAAAATTAACCGAACTTAACCTTTTATATTTTCATATATATCAGGTTTATATACCTCCATTTCATGTAATTCATGTTTCATACCTTCATTTTATGTACCTATACCTAAATATCTTTTCTTTATACCTCTATTTCATGTATTTATAACTTCATTTCATTTATTCATACATCCATTTTATGTATTTATACATTTATTTCATATTGTAGCCGGAAGTATCTGAAGTAGGTGCTATTGCAGGTTCGATTGCTAGTGATGTGCGGTTAGGATATGTTGACGAACAAGGGCAGATGTACCTTGTTATAAGGGGTAGCCTCCGCTACCCCTTGGCGCTCCAGCGGTAGTGTAAATTTTGTAAATTTGATTTTTTTCGATTTCGTTACCCCTTTCTTTAAAACGTTACCCCTATGGAAGTTTTATAGATCCGCCACTGTTGACGAAGCAAGGGATATATCGGTGTCAAATTTGTTAGCTTCATCAAGTTCATCAGAGGATCGACCAGAGCTTTCTACCGCTTCAAACGACGCCGTTTCCGATGGAAAACCTCGTCGTCAGATCGAGTGTGAGTTTGTTGTTGTTGTTGTAGCTAGGGGTGCAAATGACGAGCAGCTCGCAAGCTACTCGAGATCGGCTAAAGAAAAAGCTCGAAACGAGCCGAGCCTTATCGAGCCCGAGCCGAGCTTGAGCTTAAAATAAAGCTCGTTTATTTATCGAGCCTGGGCTCGAGCCTCACATTTGAAGCTCATTAGGCTCGTCGAGCCTTAGTGTAAATGAGCCGAGTCGAGCCGAGCTTGTAACAAAATTTACATAAAACTTTCATAGGGGTAACGAAATCGAAAAAACGCCAATTTTTTCAAAATTTACACTATCACTGGAACGCAAAGGGGTAGCTTGTAACAAGGTAGATTCGCCCCTCCTAATTTGCCTTATTGGTATTGTAGTTGTGGCTCCGTAAAAATTGCATAAAAGTTATTGAACATAATGCATCGAATCAAAGTATTTGTTGACATATATGTTTCAATACATGAACCAAGTTTTGCATTTGTGGCCCCTAATGAATGAGAGGACTGCAATTGTTATTAAACAACATCTCAGTGGTGTCCTACACTTAAAATCAATCATATATCTATCTGCTTTTCGTTTATGGCTTGCTTATTTATACCTTTTGGTTTTGCTTGGGTTTTTTGGAGTAGGTGTACCTTTCGTTCATCCATTATTTATTTGTTTCAAGCCTTCTTTCCCCCCCTCTTTCTCTCTCTCTAAAAACCTAGCTTTTACCCTCTCTTTCTCTCTCTAACCTCGCTCGATTTCGCTCCGATCTGCTACGGAGATTAGTGTATGGATGATAACGATAAAGTTGATCCGATCACCGGCGGTTTCTCCGATTCCACGTGGACCTTCTCCGGCGATTACAACTTTTTCGGTACTGATGTGAGAGAAAACAGTGTTTTAAACGATTTCGGATGGAACTTCAATCCTCAACCGCCAGTTTTCGATCGGATTGGATCTGACGGTGCCGGAACCTCCGTATCGTTGCCGGAAGTATCGGAAGTAGGTGCAGGTGCGGTTGCTAGTGATGTGCGGTCAGGATCTGTTGACGAAGCAGGGGATGTATCGGTGTCTAATCCGCTAGTTTCATCGAGTTCATCGGAGGATCAACCGGAGCTTTCTACTGCTTCAAACGACGTCGTTTTCGGCGGTAAACCTCCGTCGTCAGATCGAGCGTGAGTTTGTTGTTGTTGTTGCAACAATAATGACGTCATTAGTAGTATTGCTTTCTATTTTATTCTCACGTGTGATATAGATATCATAGTTAACGATGCTTTTTTAATTATAAATACTGATTTCATGAAGATTTTGTTAGTCATAAATCATAATCATTTTCAGTGTTTGTTGTTCATCATGAACATCAAATTCTAGTAAGATATTTTCTAAAAAAATAGAGTGAATATATTTTATAATTATTTATTTTTTAGAAGAATTTGTGAAAACTTTTTCCCTCGTAATTTTGTTATAGAGAGAAGAAACAAGTTGTTACGAAAAGCTGCTAACGCTAGTTGCGATGGCATTTTTGTGAATTAGTTTAAAGTATAAGGGCGGTTTTTAAAGCTGGAAAGCATCAATTCCGCCGCTACGGCGGTGGCGTGCTGGTTTTTCCACATAAAATGACGACAGTGAGTCAGCCAGTTGTTGGAATAATGCTTTTTCCCGACGGTTGTAAATTGTTATCTTTTTAATAATATAACGTTAACTTACAGTATCTAATATACGTATACATAAATAGGGTTATTGATGAGCCGAGATAAACCTAACCGAGTGAGCGTCTGCTCGTACTCTGCTCGAATTGAAACCGAGCAGCTCGGCTCTGTTCGAATTTAAGGAAACAACCAAAAGATGTTGCTCGAACTTGCTTGGTTTACAACCGAGCAGCTCGGTTTTGCTCGTTTTCGCTCAGTTATGATATTAAATTAAATTTTAATACAAACACTTTAAATTTAGAAGTCATCATTGCTTCACTCAAAATTATTTAATGCTCCTCGTTTTCGCTCAATTGTCATTCGCTCAAGATACATATGAGTTCAACAAATATAAACATGAAATTGTTTAACTCAAAACTAAAGCCTGAAGAGTGAAGCGGCTTCATTTGATTTGAGTCAGTGAACGTATGAAGTCAAAACCAAAACAATATAAGTTTAGTGACTTAGATTTGGTGTTGGGGTATAGATAATTTAGACATAATATACTTACAATTACAATATTCAATATAGTGATAATTATAAAAATAACTATATATTTGTGCATATGTATATATATATAAATAAATATTCGAGCCGAACCGAACCGAGCGAACCTTTACTCGTGCTTGGCTCGTTTAGAAATCGAACCAAGCCGATCGGCTCGTTTACAATCGAACGAAAAATCGAGCGAGCATTTTTCAAGCAAAATCCGAGCAAGCGACGAGCACTTGACCCAGCCCTAACATAAATGTGTGCTCTAGTGCATGTCGGTTTATATTTAATATTGTTCGAAAACGAAAATGATAGCTTAATATATACACTTGTGTTCAGTTTTTAGTTTTTATAACTGTTTAAGCTTTTTTTTATAATGTTTATAAACGTATTCAATTGTTTTTCTTCTATCGATTTTATATTTTTCTTATTTTGGTTGGAACATTATCTAAGATATATTGTAATAATTTTTCATGTATAATATATAGTGACATGTTAGCATCGAGTAACATACTTTTTCTGCAACTTTTCTAAAACAAGTAAATTATGTTTGTCTTTATCTCAGGAACATGTCTTCGTTAGACAGTAATTTTGCTTTTTCGTATTGCACATGTGGCTCCGTGAAAATTGCATAAAAGTTACTAAACATAATGCATCTAATCAAAGTATTTGTTGACATATATACATTTTTTTAATAGCAAACGGGACTTTATACCACTCAAAAAAATTCAAAGCTCCCAATCAGAAATTGGAAGCCAAAAGATTACAGTTACATCGAAAAAAAAACATTATATCGTAACTATTACATAATAAAATTGAAATCCCACCATTGTTGCCTTAAAATTGAGTTGAATTTTGATCTTTGTATTACGTATTGATAAGATTCTTCTTTTATATCTTCCGTCGTTTTTTGAATAACTCCCGGTTTGCCTCTAAATATAATCTCATTCCTGGTTTTCCATAAACTCCATATTGTTTGCAAAACGATAGCGTGTATAACCTTTCTCTTTTTTCGGCTCCTTTGTAAATCGATCACTTCCTGTAACAGTTGTTTTAGGGATCCTTCTACGCTTATTGTTCGGCACTTGACCCAATCCAGAATTGACTTCCACACCTGCCTCGCGAAACTGCATTATAATAAAACATGATTTGCCGATTCCTCCGTTGCACCGCACATACTGCAAGTATAATCTGCTAACGTCAAACCCCTTTCCCTTAATGCTATTGTCGTTGGTATCTTGTTATCTATCGCTCGCCACACGAACATGTTGCTTTTTCCGGATGCCCATTTATTCCAGACAAACTCTCCGCTCTCTGTGAATTCAAGTCAATTTTCTGTGCTAATGATTGTCTTACCATTTTTACTGTGAAGCTCGGTTGGACGCTGTCTTTCCAATACCAAATATCACTGTTAGAAGAGATCGGATGCTGCATTAGTAGTGCGTTCAACCCCTCCATCTGCTGTCTTTCTCCTCCTGTTTCGGGTGCTTTTGACCATGACCAATCCCATATACGACCCCCACCATTTAACTTATAACAGTCCATCACTAATGCACTTTTATCCACTGCCATTTGAAACAACTCCTGATATCGAGTCTTCAACGGCTCGTTTCCAAGCCAGGTATCTTCCCAAAACATAGTTTTATCCCCAACTCCGACTTCGCTTTTTAGACACGTGTTTACATTGATGTTATTTTTTGCGAACTCAACGTCAATTTCACCTATATTTTTCCACACCCCCGTTAGTGTTTTTTTCACCGGTATTGTCTTGATCTTCTTTTATTACAATGAATAGCCTTTACAACTTTAACCCATATTTGGTTTGGTTCCATCTTTAGACGCCACCACCACTTTAATAATAATGCCAAGTTTAGATCTCTAATATTACCGATTCCAAGTCCCCCAAAATCTTTTGATGCCACAACTCGTTCCCATCTTACGCATCTAATTTTGTTATTAACATTGCACCCTCCCCATAAAAACTTCCTTCTAATCCCATCGAGAACTTTAATCACAGCTTTCGGGCATTTGTACAACGACAAATAGTAGTTTGGTAAGCTACCCAGGACTGTCTTAACTAGAATTACCCTTCCCGCAAAAGATAGATTTTTTGTTTTCCAGTTTGTTAATCTTTTGTTAAAAGTATCTATCACTTCTTTCCAGTTTGCTATCATATTCATATTTGCTCCAACTTTCAATCCAAGGTAGGTAAACGGGAACTTACCTGCTCTACATTTGAATATTGAGGCCATGTTATTTACTTCTGTTTCTGATCTGCACACGCCAAATAGTTGGCTTTTCCGCGGATTAACTTTCAAGCCCGAAACGAGGTAAAAAATTCTTAGTATTCGCTTGAGGTTCTTGATGTTATCTTCATTCCACTCTCCAACAAAAATCGAGTCATCTGCGAATATCATATGTGATATATGCGGACCGTCAGCTGGTAATTTGACCCCTGAAAACAGATTTGCATTCCTAGCCTTTTTCATCGTATTATGTAATGCCTCCATTGCCACAATGAATAAAAAGGGTGACAGCGGATCCCCTTGTCGTAATCCTCTTTTGTATTGGAATTCCCCCGTTGGGGATCTGTTTACAAGTACCGAGCTTCGACCTACAAAAAGTATCCCCATAACCCAATTCCATCCATTTCGGTGGAAAGCCCATGTGTGTTAGTAGGGTTATAAGAAACTTCCAATTAAGTGTATCGTACGCCTTTTCGATGTCAGCTTTAAACACGAAAATGCTTCTTTTTGTCCTTTTCTCCCACCCAACTAATTCATTTATAACCAATGGTCCATCGACAATGTTTCTATCTGAGACAAATGCAGACTGTTCGTTCGATACGACCCTTTTTATGACACCTTTAATTCTGTTTGCTAGTACCTTAGAAATAATTTTATTTACCACTCCTATTAATGAAATGGGTCTGAAATCAGAGAGTGTCATAGGACCTATTACCTTTGGGATGAGGGCATATTTGGCATGTTATGTATGGATATGGTAATTTGGATATGGTAATTTGGGATGAGACATATTTTTTTGATTAAAAAGTCAGTTACAGACTCAATGTAAGTTTTGGATCACCCATCAAGAAGGTCTTGGATATTTGGCATGTTATGTATGGATATGGTAATTTGGGATTCATTATGTAAACAATTTATCCAACTGATAGCTTTTGTTAAGTAGATAAACATTTTTGAATGTTTTGGTGACTAAATGTGCTTGTTGTTTAGTGTTTTTATGAATAAGAAAGTTTAAATTGCTTAAATATTCTTTGAGGAGTTAAAGTTACAAGTTTACCCATCAGATAGAATAGTTTTATCTTCAATAAGTTGGTTATTTAATATTGCAATTAAATGAATGAAGTTTTTTGAACCTTTACGTTTAACCTTTTCTGTTGTTTTTATTTGTCATCACTGATAAAAGTTGGTTGCAATGATTTACAGGGGTAAGGTTAAAAGAAAGGGACCCAAAAGAATTCGTCAGCCACGTTTTGCATTCATGACCAAGAGTGAAATTGATCATCTTGAAGATGGCTACAGATGGAGAAAATATGGACAGAAAGCTGTTAAAAATAGCCCTTTTCCCAGGTTTGCATATCTAATGTCTCTTAATAACAAGACACACACACACACATATATATATATACACACACACTATATGCACACACACATATACACACATATGCTCAGATTTAATGTTTTCAACAGCTCCAGAAGGGTATCTGTTAGCTCCAAGCCCTCATTATTTAGATACTAAAACCAAATATGCTGATAATTAACTTATCTGCTAATTAAAATGGCAATAACTTCGAGTCCTAAGTCACATTTTATGTTCAAATTATTATTCTTGGTTGGTTTATTTGTTTGCAACGCATAATATATATATATATGTATATATATAAAAGACTTTCATTTTTTAGGTATATCAGTCACATTTTAAATTTTCTACAAATAATTCTTTGCTGACCACCGACGGATTGCCAGTGATCTTTATTTATTTTTCTTTTTTTAATTTCTAATAGTGTGGTTTTATTGAACTTCTATTAAGTTAGCGTCACTCAATCTTTATCAACTTAAGTATACATGCATGTGCTGCAAATAAACATGAGAAGAGCTACCTTACCGAGAAGGGTAGAGAAATTTGTTACTCGACATGATATGAAGGTGGAAGATTACCGTTTATAAGATATTTAATTATAAAGTTAAGTTTTTATAAGTTTAAAGAAAGCTGCTTATAACATGCTCCTCAAATATTATATGTGAATAAGTTGTCATTTTTCACAATAAGTTTAACTGAAAGTGCTTGAAATTAGTTATCCAAAATGCTAGCTTATCTTGAAATATTTAAGAATAATAGGCTGTTTTAAATTAATGCATGTCTGATATTTAAAAAAAAACTTAATTTCTGCTAGCTTACAACTTAATAGTTAATACAAAAATAAGTTATATGTTTTGAGGGCATTAAGAATTGTTTATCTAAACTACTTATTTGTTTATTTATTTGTGGTTAAATTAGAATAAGTTGTCTTAAATCAACAGCATTAAATAAATTCCAAATTAAGTACTTTTTTATTCTTTGAAGGAGCTATTACCGTTGCACAAACAGCAAATGCACAGTGAAGAAACGTGTCGAGCGTTCATCAGAAGACCCTACAACAGTAATCACAACATATGAAGGGCAACATTGTCATCACTCCATAGGGTTCTCTAGAGGACTAGTATCTCACCATGATCAAGGTGTCTATGCAAGACAATTGGCCCCCAATTCCTTAGCCCTGAACCCGGTAAACTATTCTAGTTCTAGATCACAGTTTCATGATCAAGTACGTGCTATTGGTTCACTGCAACCCCATCCACAAGTGTCGTCGAATGAATCAGGAGATCATTTTTCTCAAAAGATGGCTCAACCACCATCTCAAGATTCTCATAAAGATCAAGGGTTACTTGGGGATATTGTGCCTCCACGAATGCGCAACCAATGATGTAAAGGTATGTGCTTTATTCATATATTAAATTGCCCTTTCTATGTGGTCATGTTTTTGACTATATGGGGTTTTCTGGATTTCTTTTTTAGTTTTTTCAATATTTAGTTGAAGATAAACTTTTATTAGCCAGAGTAAATACTAATGGTTTATCCCAATAATAATATCCTATGTTAAGTCTAGTCCCAATCAAGTATCAAACACAAGAACGCGAACACGAACGGAATAACTCTCCAATATATTAGTTTTTCTATCTTAATGATGTCAAACCCTAACTTTGTTTATATAGAATAACCTAACTTGGTAGCAAAACATACTAATTATATTATAATATATTATAATTAGGAACTTAAACCAATTTAATCTACCTGGCAAATTTGGTCCTCCAAGTTCACCCACTTGTGATTTATTTAAGCCCATTTAATTTCCGGGTTAGACACTTAGCTCGGAACAACAATTGAGCCAACACTAAGAGCACCAACACCATGTGTCCAGAGGCACATCTGGATTAGCTGGCCTCCAGGTGGAAGAAAGAGGTTAGCGAGAGAGTGAGCACCAGAAGTGCATTTGTAATGTGGAAGAAAGAGGTTAGTGAGACTTATGGATGAGTTGTGAGGGGAGGTGGGTTTGTCTAGCATAGTCTACAATGTGGATGATAAGGTGCGTTCGTTTGGAAGAGGGTGATGCTGAGGTGGTTTCATCCGGTTAGTCTAGCGTCATGGGTGCTCTAACTTATAAAAAAGTCCTTGCTGGTTTGGCACGTATAAAAAAAAGAGTTATCGATAGGAGTCTAAATTGTATTGGTATAATTGTTCTAGTCATAAAAAATATATAAGTTATCTTATATAAAAGACAGAAATAAATGTTTACGGGCCAACTAACTTGACCACTAGCGAAGCTTTATTGGATTTTTAAGAATCCGCCTCTCACGATTTGGATTTTCAGAGTCCGACTCCCTCTGAGTTTTCGTTTAAGCTCCGCCTTTGAACTTTACGCGTCTTGCATTCTACAAAGAATACGTTTCAATATGGTAAATGAAGGTCATATGCAGGTCTATAGTTAGAACTCCAGATATATTCTAGTCAAATAGTCTTACCTTTAGAAGTATGATCATTCGAGTGTTTGACTAGTCAAATAGTCTTATTAACTTTAAGTAGGACATATTAACACATGTGTGGTTAGTGGCACATCATTAAGAATTGATTGCACACCGAGCCTCTTAATTAGTAAGATAATATACTTACGGTAGGTGCAACTTTACAAGCAAGCCAAAATGAATGGTCCTAGGTCATAATCGACTAATTAATCTAGTTGTACACACAAGTGGTATTAGCCAACACATATGGTCCATATGTGGTCCTAGAGAATTTTGTGTGATGATTATACATTATATCATGCATGTATTAGACCACATTATAGTTTCTATCCTCTTTCACAGTGTTCAAACTTTTTAACAGATTCATAAATATTATGTACTTTTATATAACTTTTAGTTAGCAGAAATTAATAGATTCTTGATTTTATAGCTATGATATACTATATTCATATATAGGTAGTTCAACTTCAAGTTTTGAAAAAAATTATACTGATTTCATCTGAATTTACAATAGAAGTTTCACGTAGTCATGTCAGTCGAGTATCAATTTTATTTCAGTTTTTTTTTTTGTCAGAATTAAAGTGATTTTTTTATAAAAAAATCAACTTACTTTTGGCACAAAATGTCGCGACAAGAAATGTTTTTAGGAAGATTAGTTATACTTCACCTATGAAGCACGGGGACGCCGACAAGCCATGGGTGCCCGTCCCAGGGACAGTTTGGGGACGGAAACGCCATGGGATGTTTCCCAAACGTTTCCGGGTTGAGGGGACGGCTCCAAAAACGTTTCAAGGACGTTTCCTTTTATTTTTATGGTTTTAACCCTTTTAAATTCCAACCTGGCGATCAACATTCCTGATCCAGACCCCATTGTGTGTTAGGGTTTGATGGTTTGATCTTCTGTGGCCGTCAATGGAGTGTTTGCAGAAGATATCGTTATATAAAAGGTTGAGGGTTGGGGTTGGGGTTTAGTTCATAGGCCTTAAACGATAACCCATTTTGTTCAAGCCGTTTTGTATTTATTTGTAGGGCATTTTGGGCTCTAAAAACTTTGGCAAATTCGACTAGCGTAAGGTAGAGTTGTACAAACAAACAAAAAAATGGTGGACATCGAGAAAACCAGTTTGAAATCTGTTCAGCTCGTTTTTTTAATATATTTTTATTTTTTTATATTTTTTTGCCGTACCAGTATCTTAAATTTTTTAGTTTTGTCGTTCCCCGTACCCGTATTTGCCCATACCCCAGTCCCTATACTACATAGTACTTCACTGCTTGGAATTTAGTGGCATTTATGTAGAGTGGTAAATTGGTTTTTTCGCTCTTACTACAAAAAATGTAGATAAAAAGTATAATATATGATTTAGATTCACTTTTTTAGAAAATTTTAGGTCACAAAAAATGTTATAATCCACTACACACCGTTTCTCCCTCAATGTAGTATGTAGGTAACATTGAAACAAGAAAAGATTTTATTTTTATTATTTGTTTACTTCTAGGGTCAACTTTTGGCTGTAACTAAATGGCATTTATAGTATTGTTTTTGACATTTTAGTGATCTTAAATATAATTATATTAAATATGTGGTGATCATGTAAACATATTTATGTATTATATATCATATAGGTAAAGAGTATATAATTTTTATAATTTTAAACCCTCAACATGTACTCTTAATATCACAAAAGCTTACGTGATGTTTACATCACAAATCATCTCCCAAATCGTAATCATCACAAAGTAATGTGAATCATTTGATCAGTTTTATGGTTTTTATAATACTTTACTTTGATGTCATTTCAACAACTTCTCTTCCAATAGGGTACAAAGTACAAACTTGGATTGATATAATTAATTACTAAATACTGGCGAATATTATTTTTCAACGTTATTATCACCTTTTTCAGAAAAGAACTAATTCTATACATGATACATGATACATGATATTTAAATTCTTTAGAAGCGTGCGGATGATGCTACCTAGCTTTGAGTCAGAAAAGATAACATTTTTGGAACAATATCTTTGATTTTGTTTGCTTTACCAAAGTTCAGTAGACTGATTAGAAAAGTTGGTTTTTTTAAAAGATAAAACTTTTCTCATCACTTGTTTGCTACAACTTTTTAATTTTATATTGGGATAATATTATGATATCTTAGTCACATCAGTCTATGAATATCATGTTAGTTTAATATAATGCACTGTCTTACCAAGTATGATGTATATGAACCCATCAGAACTATAATGTTTAGCGTATAGAGTGAGACTTTGGGGTGTTAAAGAGGTGTGTGAGGATGAGCCTAAAGGAGATTAAATCTAGGGTGTGGGGATGGAGCGCTCTCTCTCTCTCTATATATATGTATGTATGTATATGTGTGGTATAAAGAAGAAATAGGCATGGCTTCAGCGTCTAGGTGAAGACGGAGACGACGGGACGAGCCGGAGGGCGGTGGTGTGCAGGCCGTCGCTGCTCCTCGACGCACCGGGGACGAGCCCCATACCGAGTAGTATGAGGACCCTAACATGTTTGGTGATTTTGTGGAAAGTTATCGTGTAATCATAAAAAAGAGACCGTAAATTGGTTCTGTGCAATTAATATCGCGATTTATCGTTGATATATAGGTTACCCTCATGATATATTGTTGCAAAATATCGTTCAAAATATCGGTACCGATATATTAGTGTTTTAAGTCTTAATTGTTAGTGTTTTATGCCTTAATTGTTAGTGTTAAATGTTAGTGTTTTAAGCCTTAATCAGTTCCTACTTGCTACAATTGTTTGTGTGTTTGCAAGTTGCAAAAGCTTAATTTGTTAATGGTAGGAGAATATACTGAATTGTTAGTGTTAAATTGCTATATTATATATATATATATATATATATATATATATATATATATATATATATATATATATATTCAGCATGATATTAAAATTACAGATATCCCACCATGTTAACCGATATTTTAAATATCGGTCCTTGAAATCCAGTTTTTTACGAAATGGATCTTTATCTTATAGTTTAAAATGTGGTTTTAATTTACTTAGAACTTCTATAAATATGGCTATAAAGTTTATAAAATTACTGTTTACTTTAAAATTAAGAAACATAAAATACGGCTATAAAGTTTATAAACTTCTATTTACATTCAAATTAAGAAATATAATATGCAGTAACGTATCAAAAAGTCTAAATATAACCAAATGCAATTAAGTGGCCACTAAATTGTTGCAAGCTACACGCTATCTTTGTGAACAATCCTCTACATTAGGGTCGGCAAGCCTGCTCTATAATATCGTTAACAATTTTTTATCTTACAAATTGTGTAATTATGACTCTTTAAGTTTAGTGTATAAAATAGTTTTTTAACACTGTGTCCCAATGCAACTTGTTTCGTATATGTTCATGTAATCATCCCTAAAAATTTTCTGGTATATGGTATTTGATCCATGTGACATAACGTATATCATCATCACATTTCATGATCATATTTTCTCTTTTTTAAGAAATCTATATATATATATATATATATATATATATATATATATATATGAGTAAATTGCACAAAACATCCTTTATGTTTCCTCAAACTTGCAGGTTCCAGCCTTAATGTTTAAAAGTTGCTAAAAACAACCTTTAAGTTTATTTTTGTTGCGGGTTCAATCCTTTACAGCTAACCACGTTATTTTCTTCAGTTAAGTTCCCTCACATGATCAACCAAAATGACGAATATACCCTCACATGTTATGCATGTGAGGGAACTTAACTGAAGAAAATAACGTGGTTAGCTGTAAAGGATTGAACCCGCAACAAAAATAAACTTAAAGGCTGTTTTTAGCAACTTTTAAACATTAAGGCTGGAACCTACAAGTTTGAGGAAACATAAAGGATGTTTTGTGCAATTTACTCTATATATATATATATATATATATATATATATATATATAATGTAAGTGTATGGAAAAAACCTAGAAAACATTTTTTGATTTTGAAAAAAATCACACATGTAATATACATGTTTTTAAGAGTTTTGTGCGTAATATATTTTACACATGAATGAATGTAACATGTGTTAGACAAAAACTTGTTTATTTAAAACAAAAAAATCTGGTCGACGTTTTTTTGATTTTTTTTCTCAAAACTCTTAAAAACATATATATTACATTTGTAATTTCTTTCAAAAAAATGTTAGGAGCTTAGAGTTTCCTAAATTTTCTCATCACATATGAGTTTTCTATTTATCCTTTCCCTATATATATACATCTACGAAAGGTTTATACAAAATCAATAATTTAAGCGGTTACAGTTTACAAAACCGTTTTATGTTATTTATACGTGTCTCATAACTTTCTTATTGAATTTTGTAACGTATTAAATGGCCTGTAAAATAAAAATACCTAAGTACCTAACACTTGCAAGTTGGTTAACTTACAGGTTGTAACATCTCTTTTATTGTATCAACGAAACAAAAGATTACAGATTCAACTTCACGGACATTTAAGGTAATAATATAAAATATGTTCTAGGACGGCCCACGTTATAATTAAGCTCAAGATTTGATGACCACAAACCCCACACTAAATGGGTATTTTTGTAATTTCGTAAGTTGGTTGTTGCAGGAGATTGCACTCACAGTTATCCCACATAGACGCATGAAACTTTTGATGAAGACGCACTCACGTAAATGATTTTATATGTGAGTCCACTAAATTGCTTCTATCTCTTCGTAATTTGTTCCATTGATCAATTCTTGATCACTTTTGAGATCATTAAATCTCAAACGCTAGTTTTTATGTTATATTTATATTAACTTATATTATACGTCAAATATAAATTCTATATAATTGATATGGACATATGCTTCTCTTGTGTCACTTTGGTAATCTTGATATGTTTCTTCTTAATTGTAGTGAAATTTTACTTTCATTAACCAAAATCTTAGTATACGTTGTCAGTCAGTGACGGACCAAACCACTGAAAATTATATTTTTTTTAAAATTTCGCCGGTGATCTTATGGAAATCACCAACAGATCTATGATGAAAGTACTGGTCGATAACATTCCCAACGAATTGTACGATACTACTCCCAACTTTTAACTTATTTTCTTCTTACACTTCCAAACTGACTTAGCCTTAATCCAACTAGCTGACGTTAGATGACACGTCACTAAATCGGCGCAACGTTAGCAAAAAAACCCATGTCAAATGCCACGTCAACAATGAGCGCCACGTCAGATGCCATGTTAGCAAAAAATGTCATGTTAGATGCTACGTCAGCAAAATACTAACTCGGTTAGGGTTCAGTTAGTTTGAGAGTTGTGTGGTACTATTCGTAAGTTAGAAGTGTTATTGGCCAAATAGTGAAACTTTGAGTTATTTAAATCTAGTATCTCAAAAAATAAAGATTTCATATCATATTGCTTGTCGGTAATCCATCGAAGATTTTGATGACAGACTTTTAATATATGTTGGTTATATGTTTATACTTATTCGTCGACGTACGTCTGGTTTCCACATGAACCTTTATGAACTTATTACAGATGGTTTATCTTTGTTGATGGGGGTAATCAATAGATTAGCATGGTTCGGTTTCTACCCTTCGCCAATGGGTAACTAACGGTTTCCGACTTCATCAAGTCATCTGATGTCGCTAAACTCCTATAATTGTAATGTGTGGTTTTGTAAAAAAATTGTGGTACCATGATTTTGGTTATCATGAGTCTAAACTGATAAAAGTAAAGTTAACATCATGTAAAAGGTTAGCTTTATCTATGCCACTCTAGGCAGCAAATCTTGTGTAGGGTTGAAAATCATACAAAAGCCATGAAATTTACAAAGTTTTTTATTTGATAAAATGGCGATCTAACTTTACATATTGATGTACTTTTAACAACACAAATATTAATTTAGCTTCATTATTGTTTCTTATAGTGTATAAAAGTTTAGATGATAATTTAAAAGAATCCTACTTGATGTGATGGGTCTGAATGGGTTTAATGTGAGTAGGTTATAGTTGTTGGGATTTAATCTTGTTATTAAAATCAAATTTTAGTAGAAAAGAATACCATTATAATTAGCTTTAACTATACATATTAAATGGCTATAAAACTCTCTTCTCTTCTTCCTTACATACAAAATGGTTATAGAATATATATATATATATATATATATATATATATATATATATATATATATATATATATATATATATAATTAAATACTAGTATGAATGGGTTACATTGTTTAAACAATAAATTTAAAAATTTAAAAAGTATTAGAGGTTGAAAAAAAAACAATTTATAGAATTTTAAGTGAATTTTAACTAATCCATTCTAAGTTTTTTTCTTCGATTCTCCAATCAAATGTTGCTCCACTAAATGCTTCTCTAAATAGAAGAGATTAATGATACAAATGTTTCACTAAGCAAAGTAGTGATCTCCTAACAATATCTCAGTATCCAAGGTAGTGATCACCTTCTTCAACATCATTGACGGATCTTGAACTTAAAATCAGAGGGTCAGACTCTTAAAATTAACACTATGAAGTGAAAAAACAGGAGAGGCTAGGGACCCCTTGGCCCTAAGGAAGCTCCGCCACTCTTTAACACATTATATTAAGATAGTATCTTCTTACATTCACTATGTCAAGATAGTGTTTTACAACAATCACCAACAAATGTAGGACCCCTCACATATATATCACTCTTACAAGCAAGTGACAATCTTATAAATACAAGAATATCACTCTAATCCTAGTTGTGATTAGATAATCTTAATTGATTATGAATTCTTGTTTAATTATCACTATAATCCTTAATTATTTTACTTGATCTATTAAGCTTTGATCATTACACCTTATATTGTAGACCCGAATCTTCACATTGTATGCTTTGATCTTTGCATCTAGTGATTCTTGTAAGCGATGATCTTTGTATTTTGTAAATCGTTTGGTGTTTAGTGACATGTATGTGTACATCCTTAATCAACAACCATTAACACAAGTAATAGATTCAAAACAATATTAAAACAAGGGATCATTTGGGTTTTACTCATTTCATAATTGTAACACCCTGTAAAATCGTGTCCAATAGTATAGTGACACGTGTTGTATTTTGAATATAGTCTGTTAAAGACCAATTGTAACATTTGTCAAAAACGGGTTTCCAAAACCCGCTCCGTTTTGTAATCAAATATCAAGTTATAAAAGTCACGTTGAATATTTATGAGTATTTTGATTTAAAATGATACATAATTAATAAATAAACTAAACTATAAAAATAATATTTGATAAAAAGTTAAAACAAAATAAATAAAAAAAGAAATCCTGCAGCCGGGACTCGAACCCGGGTCAGCCGGAATCTAAATCCAAAGACTTAACACACACCCACATCACCACTCCGCCACTTGATCATTTTGTGAAGTTCTGGGGAACAATTAAATCATATATGCAACTGAAAGTCAAACTGTTACGCCAACTGAAACCGATATCGGCTTTCAAACCGATCAAGACGTTTGATCTCTCGCGGAATCCTGATTATAACCGATAAAACCGATATCTTAAATCAATTCGACGTTAATGAATTTAAATTCAGGTGTTGGTTGGTTTTTATAACCGAAAACTTTTATTCTGAAATTACTTCAACAAAACACTCCTCTCGTGATTCAATATCATTCCCAAAGCTTCTAATTCTGTGTTTATTCTATTTTCTGGTCGTCGGAAGTGCTTTCTGATCATCGCCGGAATTCTCTGCAAGTCGCCGGAAAACCGAGATTCAACTCAAACCGGTAAAATACCTCGACTTTACTGTTTCAATCAATTGTTAGAACCTTACCAACGTTAACCCATCGCTCATAATCAACCACAGACGACATTGCTAGACTTTCTGTTTTCACCGGAAAACTCCTGGATTTGTCAGAAACTCGCTGATTACCGGTATGCTCATTCAAACATACTGATAATCATTACTCATTAGTTCAATTTCACATCTAATCCCTTCAACCTGTTAATTGATTCTCACAGCCGAAGGTTCCAAAATAGAGCCGACGAGCTTCGCCGGATTCTCTGAAGAAGACGATATGTTCGGTATTTTCTTTCCCCAAACTCTTCGGTTCAATGCTTTCAAATTGTTCATCTTGTTCATTAACTGAATTAATCGCGTATCAGTTGCTTTGATTGATGTCTGTGTTTGAAATGAAGAAGACGAGTTCAGAGATGACATAAGATTAATTAAAATCGGAATTATAAACGGGTTAGACACACAGTCCAGCGGTGGACTGTGTGCAAATAAAAAACATACACGTCCCGAGTTCGATCCCTGATACACGCACTCCTTATGTAATAAAATGCCTTTTTTGATTAAAACTAAACCGGGTTAATCCCGTTAGTTGTTAAGTATAATAAAAACCGAGATGTTAACCAGGTTAGACACACAGTCCAGCGGTGGACTGTGTGCAACACTGAATCGCACGTCACGAGTTCGAAACCTGATACTGGCACCGGTCCGTTGAATTAAAGTGTTTTTGAAATTAAAAGAATTTTGGTTAAACCGAATTAGTATATAAATATAACTAAAAACAAGAATATTTCGGGTTAGACACGTAGCTCAGTTGGTAGAGCTGCGTGCACGCGTACGGGAGGTCTCGGGTTCGAGCCTCACCCGGCGCAAACTATTTCGCTGACCGAACCGGTCAACAAGTCAACAGGTCAACGGTCAACGGTCAACGTAAAATAAACAATTTTTTTTTATATTTTTATTTATTTAATTTAATTTAAAAATCAATTAAAAATACTTAAAAATAACATTTTTAAAGATAGAAAATGCCTTGAACTCACAAAAATATATCTAAAAATTTCATTAAAATCCTTAATAAAATCCACTCATTTAATATATTTTTCCGTTATTATTTAGGTTAGTATTTCTCGTTGTTCCGCTCATCTAATTCGTGCGCATCTCACCATCTCCAATCCAACGCACCCAATGTGAGTGAATCTTTACAAATTCCCCATTTTAATCATGTTTTGGGGTGTATCATGTGTCTTGTTATATATATATTATAATTAAACCATTGTGCATGCATCATATCATGAACATGTGTATTCAGTTTGTTTCTGTTGTGTAGTTATTGTTGGATGCAATTTATTATTTTCAGTACATGCAATTTCATAGGCCGCCGCTCCCCATTACATTATGAGCGTTGAGCATGTTCCCCATTTCATTATGAGGTTGAACCTGGCGTGCCCACATACGATCGGCTCCGTTTGATTGAGCCTTGATCGCACAGTTCATTTATGTTATTTATCGTATGTTGTTGGTATGTTAATGTATGCTATCATATGTTATTGTATGTTAAAGTTGTGATTGCTATTTGCCACTGCTTGATTATTTACATTTGCTCATTTATGATTATGCACAATTTTTCATTGATAAACTAACAAGTAATTCATTAATAAATGTTTATCTAATAAGGTTCACTCGCCAACTTATGTTGACCCAAAAACCCTCATTTTTACACATGATACAGGTGAACCAGCAGCAGCTAGGAACACATAGGATTGGACTAGAAGAATAAAATGATTTAGAGTTGGGATTGTTATGATTGGTTTATTTTCTTTGTATTGTATGAACATGTTTGGATATTTGGAAATGTAACTTTGACTTTATTAAATATGAAACATATTAGTAATGTCATGAGCTTTGGTGATAACCCAATTATGCCCCGACTCTTATTCCGCTGCGGGTCGGGGTGTGACAGATTGGTATCAGAGCCATGACTATAGGGATATAGGATAGGTTATTAGACCTTTAGAGCCTATACTATAGTTGATTAGAAACTTATAAGATTTTTGTGTGTTACATGCCAAATTTCATGATGTTTATATGTTTTATGTTAAATGTTACATTCAATATTATGCAAGCATGTTCATAAGTATGTATTATCATATAATGCCTATCATGAATCATATACTCATAACATATCACATCCATGAAAGCACACACCACATCATGATTGCTTTTACAACGATTTTTGTGTTTTCAAATCTCATCAAAGCTGGTCCAATTTCCGACTTGATTCGTCTGTTAGAAAATCTCCGGTGGTTATAACTTGTGTCGCGGACTCAGACATCGGTTATAACCGATGTATGTTTAAGGTTTAGGTTATAACTGAAAAAGTCGTAAATTATTGGCGAGTTTGCCGGGATTTCCGACGACTGCATTTGGGCGCCGGTTTTTGAATTCGGAAAATCATGTTATGAACTAATTGTCTTCATTAATTCACAAGAAACACTAGTGGCACAGTGGTTGAGTGTGTGTGCGATAAAACTGTTGACCCGGCTGACTGACCCGGGTTCGAAACCCGGCAGTGCCAAATTATTTTTATTTTCTTATTTTTAACAGTTTTTCAAAAACTAATTATATATTCCCATATAATAATTAATTATGTATCGTTTAAAATTATTTTAGGCATTAAATTCGCAACAAAATTTTTAACTGATTGTTCGGTTAATAAACGGAGCGGGTTTGGTAAATCCGTTTTTGACGGATGTTACAGAACCGATGTCAACATGCATAAATAATAGCCTCTGAGTGACTGATATGTCAACATGCTTGAAATTTGGCCTCTGAGTGACCGTTGTGTCAACATGCCTAGCCTCTGAGTGACATCGGAATCAACATGCTTATAATAAGCCTCTGAGTGATCCTTTGTGAAGTTCTAACTCTCATACGTGTCGTTTGTTGGACGATAGAGTTCAGTTTTGTAAAAATGTGAAAGTTGGATAATGGAGGGATTAAAGTGTCAACATGTTAATTTATACCTCTGAGTGACCGAGAGCTCGACAATGTCCGGGCATAATCTCGGGTATGCCAAGTATTGGCTACAGAGGGCTAAAAGTGACAAAAAGGTGTTATAAAAAGGTTTTTAGAAGCTTTTTAAAGTTAAGGGGCTAAAGTGTCAAATTTTGAAACTGTCCATGGGGCGGTCGCGGGCCGCGAGAGACCTGGCCTGGGCCTCTCGCGCCCCGCGAGAGACCTGGCCTGGGCCTCTCGCTCCCCGCGAGACAGGCTCTGCTGCAGAAAATTGTTTGGAGGTCAAGCAAAAATGCCAAAACCATTTAATCCGAAACCATGGCTTCCCAAATTGCTATGCCACGTTTTGGGACACTTGTAAGCTTCTTCTTACTCCCCTAAACACCTGGCTTCACCTCCTTTGAGTTCTCCAACTATAAATAGGTGTTCAAGTGTTCATTCCAACTTGCACCTTTCTTAAACATAACTCTTCTCCCTCCTCTGGAAGTTCCTAGCTGAAAGGAGCATCCAACTTAGTTCTCTTGCATTGTAGGAACCTCTTGTAAGTGTTCCTTACTCTTGCATTTTCGTTTATAGGCTTCTATAGCCAAAAGTCAAGCGTTTTACGGCAAACGCTTTGACTTTCGGTTAAGACCATTATGGTCCAGCCATTGTTCGAAATGAACATGGTTAAGTGATCATAATAAGGTGGGAGTTAGTTCCTACAAAAGAGCACCTCCTGAAAATCACGTTTGCTAGACCAATTAACGGGTCAAAGTTATGTTATTAAAAAGTCAAACAAGCCATTTTTCAAAAAAAATCATAAATTGATCTTATATATGTTACGAAACATGTTTTAACACTTAAACAAGTTGGTAATAATTATTAGAACATGTATAAACATGTTCGGCTCGTCAGTTTCAGTTCTAGGGCCGGTTCGCAACCGAAAGTCACGAAGTTTGACTTCTGCTTTGACTTTCGATTCTGACCCGATTTAGATTAGTTACCTACTGATCTAAAGTAGCATTATGATCATAATATAATGTAGCATAACCCTCTGAGGTTATATTACATGATCATAATCAGAATCCAAGTTTATGCGCAAGTTCCATAATTATGCCATATTTGACCAAAATGCCCTTTTTACATAAAACAAGGTTTTAAATGGTAATGAACTTGAAAATGAGTTTCTACTGATGTAATATTATAAGTAGGATTATTTGGGATGTTAAACTAAGTTATAAATGGAGTTTTTAAGCAGGTCCTTAAACTATGTCGATAAATGACGGTTTTAGTCCTTGTGACTCATAAAATGATTTTAATCAATCTTTTCAAGGTAAAATCATTACTTACTAATATGTTATATTAAATAACATATTTTAAACATTTTAATCTGACCCTAATGTCAGTTTTCATTAAACATCGCATAAAACGTTATTTTACGACATAAGCGCCGTTTCGGCGCATAGTATGGTTTTAAACCATATTATTGACCAAAAACTTGATACCTACTGATTTTAAAACTTATTTTAAAAATATTTAAAGTAGGTACATGTTATAAACTTAAAATCCCAAATAATTTATAAACTATGTGTAAAATGACCAAAATGCCCCTTCGGTGCATAGTTTGGTCATAAAAGATAAATTACACATATAAATGATGTCCTACTGATATTGTATCATAAATAAAATATTTTTCCAGAATACTTATGATGATAAACCTAAAATATATTCAAGTTCCTTTTATACGGTATATAATTACCAAAATGCCCGTATGAGGCATAATTTCGTTGTAAAACCTAAATGGGCATACAAGTTGATATCCTACTGATATCTTAACTTATTTAAAGTATAATAGTGTATAGAACTTGTCCATGAATTATCCGGTTACCCGATATCGCTATTAAGCGCATAGTTACGTATATGTAACTATTTTACGGAAATTAACCGAAACGGGTTTAACCTTGTCATTTAAGTTTCAAAATCCAGAATGTTTATAGTTTACCCATATTATACAGGTCAAGTACTTGTCGGGATTAAACTACATTCTATCCGAACATCGTTTAATTCAGCGTTATACGTAATGATCATGTACACTATTCGGTTTATAAAACCGTTAGTATTTAATTGGCTAGCTTATGTCATAATCCAGACTAGAGCCTTCCCGGTAAATGCTATCTGCACTTGGTACTTTTGTATACGGCTGAGTTAATTAAAAATAAAAGAAGAAGACTAGCTCAGGTAAATACTCTCGACTTATTTTCCCTATACGGGCTTGGGATACGGTAAATTATTACCGCTTGGTCCAAAATGGGGTCAATCGAATGCCCACTGTGGCTAGTAAACCCGCATATTTCATTTTAATCAGTTTTGTTTGATAACTTAAACATCAAGGGTTAAATTACCGTGTCCTGGATATCCTGGCCTCAATACATTAGTTATTTGTAACAATTGTAAAAATCGGGTCTCCAAAACCTGCTCCGTTTTGTAATCAAGTACCAAGTTATGAAAGTGCATTAATTATTTATGGTTATTTTGAGTTAAAACGATACATAATTAATAAATAAACTAAACTATAAAAATTATATTTGATAAAAAGTTAAAATAAAATAAATAAAAAACATTTGAAGCTGCCGGGACTCGAACCCGGGTCAGCTGAGTCGCCCCAAGACTTAACATCCATTTCCTAAACCACTCCGCCACAATGTGTTTTCTGTTAACACTAGGAAAACAATTGAAACTTATACGCAAACTTAAATTAACCGTTGATGCCATCTGAATAACGGAAATCGGCAAACCAATCGCCAAATCGTTGCAAATTCATCTGGCCAGCTCATAACCGATGTATTTCGGTTTCTAATTAAGTCAGAATTGAATGAACTTAAAGCTTCATCACTTTCGGTATTTGAAAACCGAAGATTTATCAAGCTCTGATTTAATTCAAGTTTCCAATCATTTGCACGATTCAGGACTATCACAACAATATCCAATTTCATTTTCGTCGCATTTGTGAACCTTAAGATCATCTGAAACAGTTCGCCGGAAATTTTCTGCAAGTCACCGGAAAACCGGGACTCACATTCTCACGGTAATTCCTCCGACTCTTTCTGTTTAAAACATGTGATTAGTTAGTCTCTAACACAACTCCATCATCAGAATCGATTCTAGCCAACGTTTATCGGAAATCTTATCTTCGCCGGAAAGTTTCTGAGACTGCCGGAATTTCACTGTGAACTGGTAAGATATCCTACACTTCTTTTAAACCTTGTTTAGGTGACTCAACTTTATGAATAATCGATCAACGCTGTTAATTGGTTCAGCAGTCGGAGTTCATTTCCAGTACCGACGAACCTCCGCCGGAATTCAGTGAATAACATCAATCGGTATATTCTGTTCCTTAAACTTTCTCCATTCTTTACTTTTGAGTTACTGTTGATGTCGGAGAACTTTGTAAATCACAAATCGATCGTAATCAGTCGAGTTATGTTGCCTGTGTAATCGGTGAAGAAGATGAAGTTATAACAGAATATAAGAGTAATTAAAATCCGGATTATAAACGGGTTAGACACACAGTCCAGCGGTGGACTGTGTGCAAATTTCACACACACGTCCCGAGTTCGATCCTTGCTACGCGCACGCTTTGTGTAATAACATTCCTTTTTAATCATAAACTAACCCGGGTTAAAACAGGTAGTTGTTAAGTATAATAAAAACCAAGAATATAACCGGGTTAGACACACAGTCCAGCGGTGGACTGTGTGCAAAATGAACTTCACGTCGCGCGTTCGAATCTTGTCACGAGCACCGGTTCAATCGAATTAAAACGTTTTTGTAAATAAAGGAATTTTCGGTTAATTCAAATAAGTATATAAATATAATTAAAACTGAGTTTATAACGGGTTAGTCACGTAGCTCAGTTGGTAGAGCTACGTGCACGTGAACGGAAGGTCGCCGGTTCGAATCCCGCCCGGCGCAGAAATATCCGCTGACCGAACCGGTCAACGGTCAACGGTCAACGGTCAACAGTAAAAAAATAATATATTTTTTTTATATTTTTATTTATTTAATTTAATTTAAAAATCAATTAAAAATACTTAAAAATAACATTTTTAAAGATAGAAAATAGCCATAAACTCATAAAAAAATATATCTAAAAATTTCATTAAAATCCTTAATAACATCCATCCACTTAATATATTTTTCCATTATTATTTAGGTTAGTATTCCTCGTCGACTCGCTCATCTAAATCGTGCGCATCTCACCATCTCCAATTCAACGCACCCAATGTGAGTGAACCTTTCAAATTCCCGTTTTAATCACGTTTTTGGGGTGTATCATGTGTCTTTGTTTATTTACATATTATAACGAAACTATTGTGCATACATCATATCATGACATGTGTATTAGTTTGTTGCTCTTAAGTAGTTATTATTGGATGCAAATTATTATTACAGTACATGCATTTGCCGAGGCCGCAGCTCCCCATCCATAAGGTTGAGCTTGTTCCCCATTTTATTATGCGGTTGAACTGTGGCGTGCCCGCACGATCGGCTCCGTTTGATTGAGCCTTGATCGGTCATTTCATTTTACATTTCAATACATGCAGTACGATCGGCTCCGTTTGATTGAGCCTTGATCGCACAGTTCAATTTACATTTCCAGTTCATGCAATACGATCGGCTCCGTTTGATTGAGCCTTGATCGCACAGTTCAATTTACATTTCCAGTTCATGCAATACGATCGGCTCCGTTTGATTGAGCCTTGATCGCACAGTTCATTTATGTTAGTTATCGTATGTTATTGGTATATTCATGTATGCTATCAAGTGTTATTGTATGTTATAATTGTAACTGCTATTTTGCCAATGCTTGATTACTTACATTTGCTCTTTTATGATTATGCACAATATTTTATTGATAAACTAACCATAAAATCATTATCAAATGTTTATCTAATGAGGTTCACTCGCCAACTTATGTTGACCCAAAAAACTACCATTTTACACATGATACAGTTGAACCAGCAGCAGCTAGGAACACATAGGACCTGGACTAGAAGAATAAATCAATTTAGTTCTTGGATTGTTACCTTTTTATTATTTCCTTTGTATTGAATGAACATGTTTGGATGTTTGAAAATGTAACTTTGACTTCATTAATTATGAAACATAATAGTAAATGTCATGTGCTTTGGTGATAACCCAATTATGCCCAGACTCTTATTTCCGCTGCGGGTCGGGGTGTGACAGATTGGTATCAGAGCCATGACTATAGGGATATAGGATAGGTTATTAGACCCTTAGAGCCTATACTATAGTCGATTAGAAACTTATAAGAATTTTGTGTGTTATATGCCAAATTTCATGATGTTTATATGTTTATGTCAAATGTTACATTTGATATTGTACAAGCATGTTCATAAGTATGTATTATCAAATAATGCCTATCATGAAATCTTATGATCATAACATATCACATCCATGCAAGCACACACCACATCATGATTGATTTTACAATGATTTTCGTGTTTTCAAATCTCATCAAAGTGAGTTCTCATGACGGGCATGTAGTAACTGGAAGGGTACTAGTACCGGTAGTCGGAACGTCCTGTCTAGGCTGGCATTCGTATAAATCCAAAATAAAGGACCTGTTTGCCTACCTGGGGACTAACGATGAGAGTACGAAGTACCTATTAGGCCAAAGCATGCTATACCAAACGTCGTGTGAACTAATCCCACTTTGAGTTGTCATTGTGTCTACACCTGGACACGTTCCGACCAAACATCTCATGAACATATTTTGTGGTTTGCATTCGGGGGATGCGAGTGTTAAATCGCCAATACTAATGTGAATCCTACCAAGCCAATAGCCATGGGGGCCCACATGACTATGTAGGTGAAGGTATGGGGGACATTTGAGGCCCAACATGAGCGAACCCAAGACATCCTATGGATGTAGTTGCATTATTGATATTTATGTTATTTTCATTTTATTTAAGACACGTGACACCTAAAAAGACACCATAAACTCACAATCTTCTCATTTTATGATCCTGTAGATGTCGTCTAGATAGCATCGGAGGGGTAAGAAATCGGAAAAGTCTCGGGAATGTTTGGCCACTCATATCACGAATCAAATGGCAACGATATTGCCTGACATCGTGGTACAAGTACAACAAGCCCTTGCTGCAAATCCTACTAACCCTCCTCAACAACAGGACCAGAACATCGACAACCCTCCTACCATCAAATGCTCTTACAAACATTTTAAGTACTGTGATCCTCCAAAATTCGAAGGGAATGAGGGAGTCACTGCTCTCCTACATTGGTTCGAGGAGATGGAAAACGTTTTCTTAAACTGCGATTGCCCTGAGGATCGCAAAGTTCGTTACGCCACTGGGAGACTACTTGGTGTAGCTCTCACTTGGTGGAATACTGAGAAAGGAAAGAGGGGAACTGAAGATGCGATGGCCTTAACTTGGGAGGAGTTAAGGGAAATCATGACTAGGCGATTCTGTCCTAGAAGTGAAATTAAGAAATTGGAGGATGAATTTCATGCCTTGAAGCAAAAAGAGGGTGATCACTCTACTTACAACAAGAGGTTCTTGGAGTTGAACCAAATGGTTCCAAACTTATTCACTCCAACCTATCGTCTGATCGAACATTACATTCGAGGACTTCCCTCGAAAATCCAAGATTCGGTTCTCAACGTTTCACCGGTAACACTCGAAGCTGCCATGGAGTTGGCAACGGAACTGACCGAAAACCGAATTCGCAATGGGAAGTTCAAAGAAGAAAAGAAGAAAGCCCCTGTTGAGGGACAAACCTCAAACTACCCCAATCCTTCCTCTAAGTTTGCTAACAAGAGGAAGCGTAACACCAGGAATTTTGCAGTCACCCAAACCAACACCCCTATTCCTGTTGCACCCATCACTCAAGCCACTCCTCCACCCGCACCATACAAAAGACCCTACACAGGCCCATTACCGAAATGTAACCGTTGTCAGTATCACCACTCCCCTGATTATCTTTGCCAATACTGCACCGGCTGCGGTCGCGCAGGACATACTGTTCAAAACTGCCGCATGCTTCAACGAACAAACCGCCACCAACCTATAACCCAAACCCATCAACAGTTAATGGGTCAAGCACAACAACAACTACCATTTCCACCCACCCAACATTTAGCCAAACATACTATCAACCCAATTACCCTATGGGCCAACCTATGCGGGCTTGCTTCAATTGCGGCGACCCAAGTCATTTCAGAAACACATGTCCAAGGCTGGTCAATATTATTCATGCTCAGGCCCAAGCCAACCCTGTGAATCAAGCGAACCAAGCTCCTCCACCTGCTAGAGGAAGAGCTTTCAATATTAACGCGAACCAGGCCAGAGCTGACGGCAATGTGGTCAACGGTACGTTTCTTATAAATGGTAGTTATGCCTCTATGTTATTTGATACTGGTGCGGATAGAAGTTTCGTGTCATTAGAATTTGAACCTATCTTAAGCAAAAATCGGGATAAGCTCGCGGAATCCATAATGGTGGAAGTTGCGGACGGAAAACCAGTTTCATTAGACTCTATTTTACGCAACTGTACACTCACCTTAAACGACCACGATTTCTCAGTCGACCTTATTTCTATGAAGCTGGGAAGTTTCGACATCATAATCGGTATGGATTGGCTCAGTCAACATCATGCGGAAGTTGTATGTCGCGAAAAATTTATTCGTATTCCTCTTTCAAACGGTCAGACGCTTCGAATCATTGGAGAAACCTCGTCGAAAGGGCTCAACTTAATGTCATGTCTTCAAGCTCAAAAATACCTTCGCAAGAACTATGTCGCGTTTTTAGCCCATATCATCAAGAAGGGGACCACAGAGAAGAAACTTGAAGATATTCCCGTAGTAAAAGATTTTCCACAAGTTTTTCCTGACGACATTTCAGGACTTCCTCCAATCAGGGATGTCGAATTCCGTATCGATCTTATACCTGGTGCTACACCAGTTGCAAAATCTCCATATAGGTTAGCCCCCTCTGAAATGCAAGAGCTAGCCAGTCAATTGCAAGAGTTGACTGACAAGGGATTCATACGCCCCAGCTCATCGCCTTGGGGTGCACCTGTCCTTTTCGTAAAGAAGAAAGATGGATCTTTTCGTTTGTGCATCGACTACAGGGAGCTCAACAAGTTAACCATCAAAAATCGATATCCCTTACCTCGCATAGATGATCTTCTTGACCAACTACAAGGTGCCAGTTGCTTTCGAAAATCAACCTTCGATCTGGCTATCATCAGCTTAGAGTGCATGAAGAAGACGTCCCTAAAACTGCTTTTCGAACTCGTTATGGCCACTATGAATTCATGGTAATGCCGTTTGGATTAACCAACGCACCAGCTGTCTTCATGGACCTAATGAACAGAGTCTGCAAACCTTACCTTGATCGATTTGTTTATAGTCTTCATCGACGATATTCTTATTTATTCAAAATCTAAAGCTGATCATGAGCGTCATCTTCTACTCGTTCTTGCACTTCTAGAAAAGGAAAAGCTTTATGCCAAGTTCTCTAAATGTGAATTCTGGTTAAAAGAGGTGCAATTTCTCGGGCATGTAGTCAATGACAAAGGAATACATGTTGACCCATCAAAGATCAAAGCAGTTCAAGAATGGCAAGCTCCACGTACACCAACCGAAGTAAGGTCTTTTCTTGGACTTGCTGGCTATTATCATCGGTTCATTTCAAACTTCTCTCGCATTGCGGTGCCACTCACGGCTTTAACCCATAAGGGAAAACCATTCGTATGGGGACCCAAGCAAGAAGAAGCTTTTCAAACTCTTAAACAAAAACTTTGTGATGCACCAATCCTCACTCTTCCTGAAGGTTGTGATGATTTTGTAGTCTATTGCGACGCGTCAGGGCAAGGATTAGGTTGCGTTCTCATGCAAAGAGGAAAAGTCATAGCTTATGCCTCGAGGCAACTCAAGACACATGAAAGGAACTACACCACTCATGACCTCGAACTTGGAGCCGTTGTATTCGCTCTTAAGATATGGAGACATTATCTCTATGGTACTAAGTGTGAAATATACACTGACAACAAGAGTCTTTAACATATCTTCAATCAAAAAGAGTTAAATATGAGGTAACGAAGATGGGTCGAACTCCTAAATGATTACGACTGTGAAATTAGATACCACCCTGGTAAAGCAAATGTGGTGGCTGATGCACTTAGTCGAAAGGGTTATGCGAACTCCATTTATCTTCTATGTTCGCAAATTGTAACCGATATTAAAGATCAAATTCGTGAAGCCCAACACGTTTCAATAACAGAGGAAGATGTACGAAAAGAGATGTCCTGTGGAGCCGAGCTAAAACTTGAAACTAAATCTGATGGTATTTTGTATTACCTAGATCGTATCTGGATTCCTAACCACATCAATCTTCGTGAAACACTCATGCATGAAGCTCATAAAACGCGATATTCTATACACCCAGGAGCCGATAAGATGTATCAAGACCTACGGTACACCTATTGGTGGCCTGGAATGAAGAAAGATATTGTCGTTTTTGTTTCCAAGTGTCTCACATGTTCTAAGGTGAAGGCTGAACACCAAAGACCCTCAGGACTTCTAGTCCAACCGGAAATACCTGTATGGAAGTGGGAAAATATAACCATGGATTTTATTACCGGGTTACCTCGCACTTCTAGTGGGTATGACACTATATGGGTGATTATAGACCGACTTACAAAATCAGCTCACTTTATCCCTATTCGAGAAGATTTCAAGAACGAGAAGCTTGCTCGTATTTATATCAACGAAATCGTAAGCCGACACGGGGTACCATTAAGTATTATTTCTGATCGTGATGGTCGTTTCACCTCACGAACATGGCAAGCAGTACAATCCGCTATGGGCACTCGATTAGATCTCAGTACCGCCTATCATCCTCAAACTGATGGACAGTCTGAGCGCACCATTCAAACTCTTGAGGATATGCTTAGAGCATGTGTCATAGACTTCAAGGGAAATTGGGACGCCCACCTACCGTTAGTTGAATTTTCGTACAACAACAGCTATCATTCGAGCATCGGCATGGCACCTTTTGAAGCTTTATATGGTCGAAAGTGCCGATCTCCTGTTTGTTGGCACGAAATTGGGGAAGCGCAAATTACTGGTCCAGAATTGATCCAAGAAACCACAGACAAGATTCATCAAATCCGAAACAATCTTTTAGCAGCTCAAAGTCGTCAAAAGAGTTACGCAGATAAACGACGGAAGCCCTTGGAGTTTAGCATTGGTGATCATGTGCTTTTAAAAGTATCACCGTGGAAGGGAGTAGTTCGTTTTGGTCAAAAGGGAAAGCTAGCACCACGTTACGTAGGACCTTTCAAGATACTCGAAAGAGTGGGTCCTGTAGCATACAAGCTTGACCTACCGGAAGAACTCGACAGGATTCATCCCACATTCCACGTGTCAAACTTGAAGAAGTGCCTCGCTGATGAGAATCTCCATATTCCACTGGAAGATATTCAGATTGATGAATCCATGCATTTTATTGAAAGACCAGTGGAGATTATGGATTATGGAGAAAAGCGTCTTCGACGAAGTCGCATTCCAATTGTTAGGGTACGCTGGGAGTCGAAACGGGGACCTGAGTTTACTTGGGAACGTGAAGACTCAATGCGTGAAAAATACCCGCATCTTTTTCCTACTACTTCAACTGTTTAAATTTCGGGACGAAATTCCTAAAAGTAGGGGATACTGTAACAATTGTAAAAATCGGGTCTCCAATACCCGCTCCGTTTTGTAATCAAGTACCAAGTTATGAAAGTGCATTAATTATTTATGGTTATTTTGAGTTAAAACGATACATAATTAATAAATAAACTAAACTATAAAAATTATATTTGATAAAAAGTTAAAATAAAATAAATAAAAACATTTGAAGCTGCCGGGACTCGAACCCGGGTCAGCTGAGTCGCCCCAAGACTTAACATCCATTTCCTAAACCACTCCACCACAATGTGTTTTCTGTTAACACTAGGAAAACAATTGAAACTTATACGCAAACTCAAATTAACCGTTGATGCCATCTGAATAACGGAAATCGGCAAACCAATCGCCAAATCGTTGCAAATTCATCTGGCCAGCTCATAACCGATGTATTTCTGTTTCTAATTAAGTCAGAATTGAATGAACTTAAAGCTTCATCACTTTCGGTATTTGAAAACTGAAGATTTATCAAGCTCTGATTTAATTCAAGTTTCCAATCATTTGCACGATTCAGAACTATCACAACAATATCCAATTTCATTTTCGTCGCATTTGTGAACCATAAGATCATCTGAAACAGTTCGCCGGAAATTTTCTGCAAGTCACCGGAAAACCGGGACTCACATTCTCACGGTAATTCCTCCGACTCTTTCTGTTTAAAACATGTGATTAGTTAGTCTCTAACACAACTCCATCATCAGAATCGATTCTAGCCAACGTTTATCGGAAATCTTCGCCGGAAAGTTTCTGAGACTGCCGTAATTCCACTGTGAACTGGTAAGATATCCTACACTTCTTTTAAACCTTGTTTAGGTGACTCAACTTTATGAATAATCGATCAACGCTGTTAATTGGTTCAACAGTCGGAGTTCATTTCCAGTACCGACGAACCTCCGCCGGAATTCAGTGAATAACATCAATCGGTATATTCTGTTCCTTAAACTTTCTCCATTCTTTACTTTTGAGTTACTGTTGATGTCGGAGAACTTTGTAAATCACAAATCGATCGTAATCAGTCGAGTTATGTTGCCTGTGTAATCGGTGAAGAAGATGAAGTTATAACAGAATATAAGAGTAATTAAAATCCGGATTATAAACGGGTTAGACACACAGTCCAGCGGTGGACTGTGTGCAAATTTCACACACACGTCCCGAGTTCGATCCTTGCTACGCGCACGCTTTGTGTAATAACATTCCTTTTTAATCATAAACTAACCCGGGTTAAAACAGGTAGTTGTTAAGTATAATAAAAACCAAGAATATAACCGGGTTAGACACACAGTCCAGCGGTGGACTGTGTGCAAAATGAACTTCACGTCGCGCGTTCGAATCTTGTCACGAGCACCGGTTCAATCGAATTAAAACGTTTTTGTAAATAAAGGAATTTTCGGTTAATTCAAATAAGTATATAAATATAATTAAAACTGAGTTTATAACGGGTTAGTCACGTAGCTCAGTTGGTAGAGCTACGTGCACGTGAACGGAAGGTCGCCGGTTCGAATCCCGCCCGGCGCAGAAATATCCGCTGACCGAACCGGTCAACGGTCAACGGTCAACAGTAAAAAAATAATATATTTTTTTTATATTTTTATTTATTTAATTTAATTTAAAAATCAATTAAAAATACTTAAAAATAACATTTTTAAAGATAGAAAATAGCCATAAACTCATAAAAAAAATATATCTAAAAATTTCATTAAAATCCTTAATAACATCCATCCACTTAATATATTTTTCCATTATTATTTAGGTTAGTATTCCTCGTCGACTCGCTCATCTAAATCGTGCGCATCTCACCATCTCCAATTCAACGCACCCAATGTGAGTGAACCTTTCAAATTCCCCGTTTTAATCACGTTTTTGGGGTGTATCATGTGTCTTTGTTTATTTACATATTATAACGAAACTATTGTGCATACATCATATCATGACATGTGTATTAGTTTGTTGCTCTTAAGTAGTTATTATTGGATGCAAATTATTATTACAGTACATGCATTTGCCGAGGCCGCAGCTCCCCATCCATAAGGTTGAGCTTGTTCCCCATTTTATTATGCGGTTGAACTGTGGCGTGCCCGCACGATCGGCTCCGTTTGATTGAGCCTTGATCGGTCATTTCATTTTACATTTCAATACATGCAGTACGATCGGCTCCGTTTGATTGAGCCTTGATCGCACAGTTCAATTTACATTTCCAGTTCATGCAATACGATCGGCTCCGTTTGATTGAGCCTTGATCGCACAGTTCAATTTACATTTCCAGTTCATGCAATACGATCGGCTCCGTTTGATTGAGCCTTGATCGCACAGTTCATTTATGTTAGTTATCGTATGTTATTGGTATATTCATGTATGCTATCAAGTGTTATTGTATGTTATAATTGTAACTGCTATTTTGCCAATGCTTGATTACTTACATTTGCTCTTTTATGATTATGCACAATATTTTATTGATAAACTAACCATAAAATCATTATCAAATGTTTATCTAATGAGGTTCACTCGCCAACTTATGTTGACCCAAAAACTACCATTTTACACATGATACAGTTGAACCAGCAGCAGCTAGGAACACATAGGACCTGGACTAGAAGAATAAATCAATTTAGTTCTTGGATTGTTACCTTTTTATTATTTCCTTTGTATTGAATGAACATGTTTGGATGTTTGAAAATGTAACTTTGACTTCATTAATTATGAAACATAATAGTAAATGTCATGTGCTTTGGTGATAACCCAATTATGCCCCGACTCTTATTTCTGCTGCGGGTCGGGGTGTGACATTATTGGCCACGACCTTAGCACGAGGTGTAGGCATACACCTTTTGATGCTCATATGCAATGTTCCCAAGAAGTTGGGGATGACTCCTTCGTGAGTCCTGAGTAGTGTGTATTTAATCATGTCTCGGTTTCTGTACTGGGCCCTGAATGTATTGACAAACATGTAAATCTGATACAAGGTTGCGAGGTCAACTTTCCCAAGTTAATAAAAGATTTTGGTGTCGTTTGCACTTAAAACCATTTTAATGTTTTCAAAATGAGTCAGTCGGGTGTATTTACCAGCGTAAGCTGGCGTATCGTCCAAAGTCTAATCTGCAGGTACAATACGAAATAGGCCAGAAGTTGCTCGGTAGAGAATAAGAGGATCTTGAAAATCCTTAGATCTGCCTAAAGTCTGTTTTGTATTCTTTCTTGTACATTTTATGATCCGCCTGTGGATCTTCTATTACAAGCTTGTATATTATTTTGTATTTTCAAAATTCGGTTTGTAATAGTAATTTTACTCCAATACTTCCGCTGTGCCGTGTTTAATTGACTATGATGATTATCAACTGACGTCACGATACTCCCCACCCGGGCCCACCGGTGTATGGATTTCGGGGTTGGAAATCCGGGGTGTGACAGGGTTGGTATCAGAGCCAACGTTTTAGAGAATTAAACACTAGCCTTTTGTGTTTAGTCTCAAACTTACACGAGCACATTCCTTAGACTTCCGAGTCTAGGCATTGACCTAGGATTACTCATTTTATTATTAAGTTATTAGTATTGTTTTTAAATTGATTTCTAATAGGAAAATGCCTCCACGTGTACGAGGACAAAGTGGATGAGGAAAAGGTCCAATGAGGGGAGGACCATCGGGGCGTATTCCTCAACCTCATAATTCAGATGCATATCAAGAATCAGGAGATTCGTCTCCATGGCAATCAGCGAGACGTTCCGTCTCTAATAGACACTCGCCCTCACATTCTCAAAATTCTTACCACTCACACCACTCCTACCATGAAGATTTTAACCCCAACCATTACTTAAACACGCCTCCAGCTGATCAAAATCAGTTGGACCAGCCACATCCTATGGACGAGGACTCCGACCCGGAGATGCCACCGTCGGGATCAAATGTGCATCCCATTGAAATTTCGAGCGATTCAAACTCATATGCCGGATCGCCCTACCAAGGTCCTAACGAGTGGGACCAATATTGGAATCAATTTACTTTTTCCCACACTCCTTCTCACCACTCTCAACCATCCCCTGTTCAAGAAGATGTCCACATGGAACCGGTGGACCAACCTCAACCACCACCTAAGCCACCAAGAAGGAAGCGTGGAGCACGAATGTCAGTATGTGCCGAACAAAGGTCGGGATCGCTGCCACCTTTGCCCAATTCTTACCCCACCATTCAAGAGGACCCACAAATGGGTGTACCCTCTAATGTTCCACCTATAGTGGAACCAACACCAACACCTGCTGTTCAACCACCACCAACGGGTTATACTAACCCAATTCCCACGTACCCAGACACGTCTGTATATGATCCATTTAACCCGTCTATGCCGGTAGACTATCAAGTGTGGTTGCAAGACCCCTACATGCAGGCGGCTATGCATAATGCACTTTACCCGTCTCCTTTCCCACCTACTTATCCACCGACTGGATATCCAACTTATGGGTACTAGTATCCAGTTATGCCACAACCACAACCTCTGCCACCACTTGAGGCCATCAATGAGGCCTTGGAAAGAATGAAAGAAATGCAGCAGCAGACGGAGAAAACGGAGAAGAAGACAAACAAGTTCTTCAAGAAACTCTCCAAGCTAGTCAAGGGAAAGAAAGACGAGCAAAGTCTTTTCTATTATATGATGTCCCTGCGTGGACATTTTTATTTCTTTAGTCCCTGCGTGGACATTTTGTTTCTTTTAGTCCTTACATGGATAATTTAATGAAGTACTTTGGAATTATATATATATATATATATATATATATATATATATATATATATATATATATATATATGTATTCACCCTCTTGAAAACGAGCGTCTCGATTTTACCCAAAATTTATGCTCTGCAATATAATTCCAAAAAGATCTTAATGGTTTTGATTTTTGCCAAGTGGCACAGACCACATATTTGGCCAAATATATATATATATGATAGTTAAGAACGAAAGGGTCTTCTATCATGTTAGTTAAGGGAAGTTATCCTTCTATCCAGAGGTGGTGGACTAAGTTCAAGTCTCCAAGTCATTAAGGTCAATGCGACCGGGACTTATAATCAACCATTAAGATCCTCTTATGTTAACATTCAAGTAATGTGCATACTCTTGGTAGTGTGACTTGAGGAATCACGCTAGCCTTCAAGGTAAATGACTATGTCCTAACCTTATAAATAGCCCTTGTAATCTATTCCGGCTAATATCACCAGTGCGGTGATTAAACATCCATTAGAGATGTATTTTATATAACCCTTGTGATATATTGATCCCGGTTAAATAGCCCTTGTGATCTATTTGATCCCGGTTAAATAGCCCTTGTAATCTATTTGATTCCGGCTAATATCACCAGTGCGGTGATTAAACATCCATTAGAGATGTATTTTATATAACCCTTGTGATCTATTTGATCCCGGTTAAATAGCCCTTGTGATCTATTTGATCCCGGCTAAATAGCCCTTGTAATCTATTTGATTCCGGCTAATATCACCAGTGCGGTGATTAAATATCCATTAGAGATGTATTTTATATAACCCTTGTGATCTATTTAATCCCGGTTAAATAGCCCTTGTGATCTATTTGATCCCGGCTAAATAGCCCTTGTGATCTGTTTGATCCTGGCTAATATCACAAGTGCGGTGATTAAACATCCATTAGAGATGTATTTTATATAACCCATGTGATCTAATTGATCCCGGTTAAATAGCCCTTGTGATCTATTTGATCCCGGCTAAATAGCCCTTGTGATCTGTTTGATCCCGGCTAATATCACCAGTGCGGTGATTAAACATCCATTAGAGATGTATTTTATATAACCCTTGTGATCTGTTTGATCCCGGCTAATATCACCAGTGCGGTGATTAAACATCCATTAGAGATGTATTTTATATAACCCTTGTGATCTATTTGATCCCGGTTAAATAGCCCGTGTGATCTATTTGATCCCGGCTAAATAGCCCTTATGATCTGTTTGATCCCAGCTAATATCACCAGTGCAGTGATTAAACATCCATTAGAGATGTATTTTATATAACCCTTGTAATCTATTTGATCCCGGCTAAGTAGCCCTTGTGATCTGTTTGATCCCGGCTAAGTAGCCCTTGTGATCTGTTTGATCCCGGCTAATATCACCACTGCGGTGATTAAACATCCATTAGAGATGTATTTTATATAACCCTTGTGATCTATTTGATCCAAGTTAAATAGCCCTTGTGATCTATTTGATCCCGACAAAATAGCCCTTGTGATCTGTTTGATCCCGGCTAATATCACCAGTGCGGTGATTAAACATCCATTAGAGGTGTATTTTATATAACCCATGTGATCTAATTGATCCCGGTTAAATAGCCCTTGTGATCTATTTGATCCCGGCTAAATAGCCCTTGTGATCTGTTTGATCCCGGCTAATATCACCAGTGCGGTGATTAAACATCCATTAGAGATGTATTTTATATAGCCCTTGTGATCTATTTGATCCCGGCTAAATAGCCCTTTGTGATCTGTTTGATCCCGGCTAATATCACCAGTGCGGTGATTAAACATCCATTAGAGATGTATTTTATATAACCCTTGTGATATGTTCGATCCCGGCTAATATCATCAGTGCGATGATAAATAAAACATCCATTAGTGATGTATTATCCTTTTCGGGTTATTATCTATTCTATATAGCATATGTGATATATCTGATCCCGGCTAATATCACCAGTGCGGTGACTAAACATCCATTAGTGATGTAGTGCCTATGTGTCATATTTTATGTCCATTAGTGACAGGCCTTTGTGTCAAATTTTGATGTCCTTTGTGACAAGCCTTTGTGCTATATAATTGTCAAATATGATAATGACAGTTGTGACATTTCGATCCCATGTCTAGTAATAAATGGACTATGTCCAGATTGTAATTTGCCTATGATGGTCCTATTAAGACCTAGGCCAAATATAGTTATATTAAGCCTAAGAGTTGTGATGTTATTGACACTAGTATAGGCGGTGGATTTTTCTTATATCCAATGTTTAGAAGCCTATTAGACGTAGTCTGCGCAGATCTTGGCTAGGGCCACCGTTAAAACGATATAACATTAGGTCACTCAAAAAGAAAGTCACCGTTCAAAAAAAATAACCAATTCCCCCATTTTAATCTTAAATTCATTAAAAGATCAAGATCAACCTACAAAATACTTTTTAAAATCATTTAGTCAATGGTATTTTTTTCCTATACGTAGTATTTAAAGTAGGATGTACAATATAGTGGATTCTGTTATTTGGATTGTATTGTTGATTTCACTTCGGTATGAGTGTTGAAGAAAACATGAATCTATAAAATTTTATTTTATGGTTGCATTAGTGTTGTTTATGGTTGTCTTGTGTGTGTGTAGAAGCAAACATGCGTCCTAGATGTTTCTCCAACATTGGTAATATTTACAAGTGTAGGTTAGTAGCATGGTACGTGTAAGTTAATATAATTTATATTAGTGTAAGTTAGTATCACCAACTGTGTAGGTAGTATGGGTTGTATATAAAAAATTATCACATGGATACTTTATTTTATTTTATTTAGGAATATTAGATTTTAATAATTCCAACTATTCGTTGTTTGCTATCAACAGTCTTAATTTTAAAAATAGTCACTGACAGTCCCAACTATTAACATATTGGTCTCCAATGGATCCTGACTAACAGAACCCTAACGCCGTTAGTGTCCAGTCGCCGGAAAAAGTTTTTGCCAGAAAAATGTTCCTTAAGGTCCGATCTAAGGTTACAAAGAGGTTTAGGACAAAAATGTTAAGTTTTCCAACCAAAACGTTGAGTTTTCCGGCAAAAAAGAGTTTTCCGACAAAAAAGGAGTTTTCCGGCGACCTTAATAATTGAGGCTTTTGCTAGAAAAATGTTTCTAAAGGTTCGTAATAAGGTTGCAAAGAGGCTTGGGAGAAAAGGTTGAGTTTTCCGGCCAAAAAACGTTTTTCCGGCGACCGGACACTAACGACGTTAATGTTCTGTTAGTCAGGGTCCATTGGAGGCCAATATGTTAATAGTTGAGACTGCAAGTGGTTATTTTTGAAGTTAAGACTGTTGTCGGCCAACGACGAATAATTGGGAATTCCAATATCCCTTTTATTTAAATAAAAATGTAGGTCAGAAAAAATATATCTGAAGTTTATATGTAGGTGGTATTACGAATTGTGTAAGAGGTATATTTAAAAGTGTGTGCATATTTTATTTGGGTAATCGATAAAAACTTATGGAAAATAATAAAAGCAATTTGGATGATCAAGAATATCGATTAAAAAGTTAAAATTAAATAAAAAGATAATGATTTGTAACCTCTTACAACTAGAATTACTTACCAAAAAATTTTAGAATTACTTACAAAAAAATGTAACTATACCCTCCTAATTAAGTAATTAGAAAACAAAAAGAAAACCGTGATTGGTTGAAATTTCTCATCATGCTTAATCACTCTTCTTAAGCTAACCCAATCCTATATACATAATTAAGAGATAATGAGGTAATGAACAAGAAAAACGGATAATCCATTCAAGGGTAATGAAAATAGCGAGTGTTTGTTACTCAGAATGAAATACCTGTTACAGAGGGATCACCCCCTTGTTTTGTTCAGTCTCTTTCGTATTTCCTTGTTTTATACGATTTTGTCCTCATTTTCGTACCTTCTCGTCGCCTCAGCACTGAAACAAATCGCCAAGGCATACGCTTCCATTGAGTCATTTCTTCATAAACAATCATTGGACCACTCATGATGGTTCATCTCCATCACTTTCCGTTGCTAATCTATATATTATTCAGTAGTTTTGATGAACATAAGATCCAAATCCTTAATGGCAACGGCTGAATTAACGTCTTAGATCGATTTTAAACGTACTTTTTTCCTACTTCCTCTATATTTCTTTTTGTCTCAAACCAAGATATGTTCTTTAATCCCCATTTTATTTGTCTTTTTTTAACATTAAACTTTAAATCTATCAAAAGTTAGCACGTGGTTTCGTATAATCATTTTCATCGGAGTTAACTGTCATTTCGTTCATGTAGTTTGTTCAATTATGCTAGTTCAGGCCAAATTTCAAATTTGTACCTGTCATTCTTAAAACATGTAAGTCCTGTAAAAGAAACATGAGCTAACTGTCATTTTCATTCC